>OY560193.1:12400000-13600000 GCA_961405105.1 Perizoma affinitatum | reverse complement strand
CTTCAGTAGTTAAGCGAGGATTGTCAATTGACCAATAATGCGAGTTTTTTCTATTGTAAATGCCGCAGTTTGAAACATTACTTTCATCGGTCCATAAAATTGACCTTACATTGACATAATTATTGACTAGCCAATTGCAATAGACCAGCCGACGAGCAGGATCATCATTGTGCAGCGTTTGAGTAGGTTTTATCTTAAATGCTTTGAAGTTGTGTTTTTTTAATAACTTGTGTACATAATTGTGGGACACTGGAAATGATCGGGCCACTGAACGCGTTGATTCTTGTGGATTATCTACTACGTAGTTAATAATATTGTTATCTAAGTCATTATCAAATTCCGGAGCTCTTGTTCTCGAACCTTTTTTTCTGTTAAAAGATCCATAATTTATCAAATTGTTATCCAACTTACGTAAATACGTACCAGAAGGAACTTCTCTATCTGGGTACTCTCTTCTGTAGGCGATAATGGCCGCCCTATTGTTACAATCATGTTTGTAGTACATTTTTATCATGTCCCTCTTTTCTGTATTGGAATATGCCATTTTTCAATCAATAAATGCAACAATCATGATTATTAACGCAAATTGAAAAATACAATAAATTGGCGGGAACGAGAACCCGCGATAAAGAATTTGAATTTAGAACGAACACCAAAGAGTATCTTTCTTTTTGTTTTTATTTAGTATGTTGCTTTTCAGCTAGTTCAAATCAATACAATATTGAAACAAGGTTTATTATAAATTTGAAGTGGTAAGATAATTAATCTACACGTGTATCTACTTGAAATTCATTAATACCTTCATATCGTACATAATTATAAAATGACAAGGGTAAAATGAGTAGGTACTATTCCACTTAAAATAAGGAAACTAAAACCTTTCTACTATCTCATACTAAATGTATGGGAGTGATTAATGTATTTTTTTTGGATATTTCTCGTTTTATTTTTAAAAAGTTATTAATGTCATTTTACTCATTAGGTAAAGTACTTTCGATATCAGTTTAAAGTTTTTTGATATCTGCAATAGTTACGGAATAATCGCCTGTGCACACTTAACGATTACTGTATATACAATTTATTGAGGTAGAGTTAATTTTATTTCAAATCCGAATATAGCGTACACGCTGTAGATAAACTAAGGTTTTTATTGAAATATTTTCAAGATTTTTATTGAAAAGTTCTTGAGGTTTTTAGCCGGACAAAAGACGGTTTTTTATATAAACTAGCTGACGCTTGAAAACACTAGCCGCGGTGAATATAACTGACAGGAGCTGCTCTATTTATTCCCTACCCTAAAACCTCGGCGGTCCAAAACCGTATTCGAACTACAAGCGACAATTCACGCCAATTTGTTGCCGAAGACATCAGTCACACCGAAAGAGTCATATTTTTTATTGATACTGTTCGTCATATTTTCTATTAATACTGTTCGAGGTCTCGATGGCGCGGTGGGCGAGAAGTCAGCTGCAACGGTAGAGGGTTCGATTCACAATTCACGCAGCGGGACAAATGTTTCCATATTCTACGGATATTTTTTTCGAGTCTGGGTATGTGGTACTCATATTTCCTGATACCCATGTTACAGGCAATTTAACTGTGGGTCAGGTACTTAGGTATGTGTCTATTAAAAAAAGTATAGATACATACATTGATCCTTATTTTTTTTTAATTACTTTTTTGTTGATTTTGGAGAAGGATTTGTAGTGTCAAAGATATTTTCTAAATCATTATGTTTTCGGTCAGTACAACCAGGTTTTGGTTAGTAAATAAATTACTTAGTGTGTGTTACATAAAGAGATATTGATTAATTTGTCAATAAAACTGCTGGATTTTATTTTACAGACGTGCTCTTTGATTCGATCTGTGTAAATCGGGTTAATTTTTTACCAAAAAAAATGACTTATTCGCATTGTACATTCCAGCCGTACCCATTGCTAGATACTGACTTAACTTTTTGTCATTCAAATACCCGGTCAGCAATGTATCGCTTACATTTTTAGTTTCACGTTATTCAAAGCGGAAAAAGACAAGGTTAATTCAATTATTTTATTGATCGGAAAATAGTTTTTTTTTAGAAATAAATAAAAGCCGATGTCTGTTTGCAATAATTGCACAGTTTGTGACGACCCCGTATATTCAAATTTTAACTTTTTTAGTTTTAGACCATTATTTTTCCCTCCGGATTGGTTCTATATCGGTGGAGCGATAATGGATTTATTGAATCAAATATTTCTGGATGTGCTTCAACTATTTTCCTACCTATTTTCAAACCAATAGACGGTTTTAGTCTATTTTGCTTTGTAAATTTAGAAGATACATATAACAACAAACTTTGATCTTCTAACAAAACAAATAAAAATGTTATACACTTTTATAAATATCATGATCGAACCTGGAAACAATGAGAAGTTCTATTCTGATTGTAAAAACCTTGGTTGTTATAAAGTTTTGTACTAAGTACTACCTACTTTAACCTGTAAATAAGTTTACAAATTGACTTCCTAAACTGTCAAACTAGAACACAGATTATAAAAAACCACAGATTGTAAAGAACATCAATTTACTAACGTATTTTCATGTAATTTACTAATCTATAGCCGCATTAAAATATAATTCGTGTTAAGTCTAATTACTGCTAGTGTATACTTTTCATTGCAGCCTTTATGCGGTACGGTAACAATGAATTTTTGCAATATTTGTAAAACCTCCAACAATTTTCTAATATCTATTCACTAAGGGCTGCCGAATTGCTATCTAAGAACTATAAAGTCATAAAATTTGTCTGTAAAAAACACATTTAAATCAAATCATTTTCACGTTGCATCCAAGCAATGACCCACCAAGGTCTAGACAAATACTTCACGCCTAGTTTTCCTTTCACATACCGCAAATTTGTCAATTTAAAACTAGGCAGTTGTCACGTGACATTTCCACAGAGAATGTAATTTCCATACACTTAAATCTTTACGCAGATGTTAACGCCAACAGTATTGGTATTTGTCTAGACACCCTGTTGTTAAGCGGTTATCGTAACCTATGGACGCTTCCAACACCAGAGCTATCGCGCAATGCCGACCCTGAGACAACGGGTGAAAAGTCTTATGTGTAATTTCACTGGTACCCTGTCAGCATGATTCGGAGATGGTGACAGACAAACTAAAACAAACAGTTTTCTGCAAACGCATCTTGTAAAATTAGCTATAAAAGTGGAATATTCGAGAATATTATGTAGTACACTCTAACTCCTGAGACTATTGTTGCTTCTGGGTCCTGTGACGTCACTGCTCAGACTCAGCAGAGTACCAGCGTTAGTAGGTAGCCGACCTACCTAGCTGACACCTTCTTGGTGCGACATTGAACTGTCTTATAGTTTTTTTTAATTTTAACTGTCTTAAGAAACAATTCCTATTTATCGGGTAGGTAATCTAATTTCTTTGTTTTTTTCTTATTCATGTTAAGCCATTTAAATGTTTTTCTTCTCTGGGCTCCTTAAGTCGTTGCGTTTAAAAAATAAGTACCTATTCTTAAGTTTTTAACTGCTATCTTGCTGCTGGTATCTACCACAATCTTATGAAATAAAGGAAGGTACATGTACCCATCAATCATACATTTTTAAACAATACACAGTTACAGATACGATTTTGCAACAGACGAAATGGCCTATTGTTTGATCTCAAAGTATAACGTTCAATTGTACAAAGAGTTGTTTCTCACAGTATTGAAGTTAAATTGATTCTGAAGGTATGAATTAAAAAAATAACTAGTTAGGTAGTAAAGTCCTGCGACTTTGCCCGCGTTTAGTTTTCTCTATACAAACTTATTTTTTCATTGGAGAATAGTACCCAGTAGAGACTTTTCGCCATTTTGTATCAAAGTCGGCAAATTCTGAGTCGTGAGTAAGCCTGTGCATTGATTTTCAATGAGTCCTCTTCAACCCATTGAGGGCAACGGACCCTTATTTAGGTCAGTCAGTCAGTCAGTCAGGGAGTCACGCAACGTTTGTATATATTAAGATGACGTGATTAGTTACGAACGCATGGAGACCACGTGAAAGGCCCAAACTTGGACCAGATTTGGACTCTTACAACAAGGATTGGTTAGAAATAGCTCGTGGTACCAGTGGAAGGAGGGAAGGGAGTCCCTGCAGTGGGGAATATCAGGGTTCTAATAGTAATGGGCATTCGACTATACTTACAACCTTTTGGCTGTAAGTAAAAGTCACTTTTAAGGCTTTTACTAACGCATAGGCCTGATTGAATTTTAGTTTAAAGAAAAAACTTACATTTTAAAACTCAATTCTTAGATTATCATTCTATCATTTGAATATCTTTATTCAAAATATATTAAGTACTGTTAATACATTAATTGTTAAAAAACCCGCTTCAAATAATGTGAAATTGATAAAAAGGCCAATATGAAATTAAATCTCCGTTTTTTTCACAATTAGGAGTAAGAGTTTTTCATAAAATTCATATGGGACCAACCTTAAAGTTGGAGTAGAATCATTAAAATTGGTTCACAATTGGCGAAGATATAAAATACAATAACACATAAAGACGAATGGAGAACGTCCTCTTTCAGGTCGATAATTAAATCGCAATATTCACAAAAAAATGTTTCGGCTAGTTGTGATTACATGTTCTATGGGAAAAATAGCAATCATTCAGGAACAAAATGGACCATCATTTATCTTTCATTCTTTCACAACAACAAAATAATCATCAAAATCGATTGACAACTGGCAAAGATATCAAGATAATAAAAAAATAAAAAAATGCTGGACATTTTTCACACAGCATCATCTAGCCCCAAACTAAGCAGAGCTTGTGTTATGGGACCTACATGACTGATATACTACTAATATACTTTTTTTTTGTAAATCCATACATATTATACGTAGAAAACATCCAGATACCGAGACAAATATTTATTTATGCAAACATTTGTCCCGCAGCGGGAATCGAACCCGCAACCTTCTGCGTCTCAGGCGGGCCTTCGCCTACTTTGCCACAGAGGTCGTCTAAATAAAAAACATTCAGCTGCATTGAGACCCTCCCTTTTTGAAGTCGGTTAATAAAAGTATTTAATCTAGAACTTGGCACACATCGCCATTTTCGTGATATGAATGTAGACACTTAATTTTGTGGAACAAATTATCGAATCCACAGATGTGTACCTCCTTCAATTGGCTGTAATGATTTTGTACGTGCCAAGCATTTAACACTTTTGTTTGTGGAAAAATAACACGCTCTCTATCCATACTTAGTACACAGGTACTACAGTTACTTAGTACACAGGTCTCTATCCATACTCAGTACCTGTGTACTAAGTATGGATAGATATTGGTTGGACGTGTCTCTGACTATCCCCTATTTGGTATCCTCGCAGATATCTGACTATCCCCTATTTGGTATCCTCATAGATCTGTATCTGTAAGGATACCAAATAGGGGATAGTCAGAGACACGTCCAACCAATATATTTGGCACATGACCGCGTTTTTGCTAGTAATTAGCATTTAACGTGATAGATTGCTAGCCCATTAAAGAAACAATAACCGATATGGCACATCCCTTTATATTTTTTTCATCGTTTCGAGCTCTAAATTGGAAAATTTAATGGTGCACGACCGGGTTCGAACCCACGACCTTTAGATCGGAAGTCAATACAGCCTACAAAGCTATAGGTACTTAGAAAAACAATATGTTTAAAATTTCTCACGTATCAAAAATATGTTAATCTTCTGCTTTTAGTTTTTAAGGCCACGTAGTTTACAAATCCTATTTGGAACACAATAAAAATGTTACAGCAATTTTATTGTTCAGTTTTCAATGTACTTTTTATGGATCTTGACCTCACTAACCGTTTCTTAAAATCATTTATTTATGTAAACTTGACTCATATTATTTTGCCTCTATTTTATATTTTACTAGCTACTGCCCACGGCTTTGCAAGCGTGGTACCCGGATGAAATGTGGCTCTTGAAGTAAATCTTACTGTTAAGGCAGCATTTGTAAAAAACGCATTTGCTCGAACGTTTTATTTTCGACTTTGCAATATTGCTATACACGAAAAGTCGTTTTATTGTAACGGAATATACAGCCTATGTGCATCCTAAAGGTTCATTATAAATATTAGTGAAATAATTTTTAAAATCGGTCTAGTAGTTTCGGTTACCTACAAAATAAACTCTTCCTTTTCAAATATTGGTATACAAGAACTAAACTCTTAAATATAGTTTTTAAGGTTTCGTATCCAACCCCTTTGGTTGGATACGAAACCTTACTATTAAGCCAACGTCGTAATATAATAGGTTGGGGAAAAAGTTTCTTCGCATTTTTTAAGAAAATTCAAAACATTTTTTAATATAGTTTATTTACATTTAACTAAAGTATGTAGGTACCATTTTGTTCGATAACTTTTTGCCATTTTGTAGGCAGGGACATGATCCCATTGCTATAAAAACTTTGGGGCTTCTGTTCAAAATACCGCGACAAGTGGTTTTGGCAGTCCTCTCGTGATGTTAACCTGACACTGCCTAAAGAATTCTGAAGAGACCGAAACAGGTGGAAATCTGAAGGTGCAAGGTCAGGACTATACGGCGGATGCATTAACACATCCCAGCCAAACTCTCTTAATTTTTGCTGAGTGGCTAAAGATGTGTGAGGTCTAGCGTTATCATGATGAAAAACCACACCCCTTCTGTTGATTAACTCCGGCCGCTTTCTCTCAACTTCTTGTTTTAATCTCATCAGTTGTTCGCAGTAGAGTTCAGAATCGATGGTCCTGCCTGGTGGTAACAGCTCATAATGAATAATGCCCTTCCAATCCCACCACACACAGCATCACCTTGTTGCGAGTTAACCCGGGTTTCGCCACAGTCTGTGAAGCCTGACCGGCCTTTGACCACGACCTTTTTCGCACGTTCTTGTCGTACGTGATCCACTTTTCATCACAAGTTATCAGCTTCTTCAAAAATGGTTCGGTTTCATTACGTCGTAATAAAGAATCACAAATGAGAACACGGTTCATTAGGTTTCTTTCAGTGAGCTCGTGAGGTACCCAAATATCGAGCTTTTTTGTGTACCCAGTTTTTTTCAAATGCGCCAAAACTGTTTTGTGGTCAATTCCCAGTTCTTCAGCTACGTCGTAACTACTGATATGCCGATCTTGCTCCACTTTTTCAAAAATGGCATCCATTTTATCCGTAATAGGGCGACCAGAGCGACGTGCATCTTTGACATCAAAATTTCCGGATTGAAAACGCTTAAACCAAATTTGTGCTACTCTCACAGACACTGCACTAGGTCCATAAACATCGCAAATTTTTTTCGCGGCTTGCGTTGCATTTTTACCTTTTTTGTAGTAAAATTTTAAAATGTATCGAATTTCTTCATTAGATTCACTCATCTTGACAGTACGAAAAACAAATAAAAATCACACATTTTCCTAATTTGAATTTGGAATTATCTTCTTTAAAATTTAAACTTTTAATGATACCAAAACCAGCCAGATACAAATAGTATAGCCAAAGAGATTTTATTACAAGTTCATACATACAATAATGCGAAAAGACTTTTTCCCCAACCTAATATATATGATTGTCACAGGGTTGTATATTTTATAAATTCAGTCCAATTTTTCATAGAAAAATGACCATATTATGGTTAAAAACCTAGGATGTCCTCAGAAAAATAAAACTATAAAAAATGCATTGTATCTGTTATTTACCAAAAACATCGTATTTATAATGAGTACGAAAACTTTTAAAAGCGAATCTAATTCGCAATTAGTTGGTTATTATTTAATTATAATTATAAGACTTATTTACAATATTACATAGAAAATTCATTTCTATGTTTCTACCTATAACAATTTCATATTTAGGAGGCATTGCACCCTCCATATAGCACTTAAACGCCTGTACATGGAAATCTACCCTTTGTCCAGATACACAATCAAGTGTTTTAACCACAGTGTAACCAGCAGACTAAGTACTTATACCAGGAGATCAAGTCTCTACATTTAACAAAATTAAATGGCTTCGGAGATTATTTTCTAAGGTGCAACTGTATTTTTTTAAACTGTACAGTGTTGTTACTACAGTTTGATCATTTTATTTTTTTATTCTCTTTTGACATAGTTTTTTCTTTATCTTTTGTTATTTTAGTCACAATGTCTTCGTTAGTATTTTTTTTCTCAATAGATTTTAAATGTTTGTACACTCTCTGGTAGAAAACTAGCTGGACTCATATCAATATGGCAACACCTTTATAACCTAGTTTTCACAGACAATAAAATATATTTCATGTGTATTTGTGTTTATGAACCAAAATAAACATGCGCTCTAAATTTCAAGTCTCTTGAACTTACGATCTAGGCTGTGCGTTGATTGTCAGTCAGTGAGACACGAATATTTTATATATTTATATTTTCGGGAATTTTAATTTTTTACATACGACGATGAGGCTAGAGGACCATGAGAAGTGGTGCAGACAAAGGGAGGCCTAATTCGGCAGTTGATGAATTCAAACTGTTAAAACTGAATAAATTAATATTTACATTTAAATATTTTATTTCGACTACGTTGATTGACAAGGATTTCGGTACACAAATTTATACTTGTTAATCTTATTATTTACGAATGTGTAAATAGGTCGACAGACTTGAAAAACAGAAAAATAATGTTGCTGCTTTCATCTAAGTGGTCGATACGTCGATACAGATCCTAACTAGGATGATGATAATTAATGAATGAATTAACATAATTTATTGTACACCTTAAACAAATTACAAAATAAAAAAATTCTATTCTAAAAGAAAGTACAATGGGCGGTCTTATCGCTTTGAAGCGATCTCTTCCAGACAACCTTTGGATGGAGAGGATTAAATTCGATTGTGAGAGTGGCGGGGGTCTACATAAAATAATAATAAAAGAGTAATAACTACACCATACATATTATATCTATAATAAATATGTTAAGATAATGATGATGATTTATGTATAATGTCCTTCTGCCTCGCTGAGGTATCGTCTGCACTGTGTCTAGTGGCGATAACGACGCTCGTGCGTAAACACGCCACTACCCGCACCTGTGTTGTATTTACGAGACACGGCTGCTCCGTGGATTTATAGCGCAGATACGGTTACTTTCCATTTTTTCGCCACCATTGACGTTTATCGATCCACCAAGTTATTGCTAGTGATAAATACGTAATTTTATTTGACTTTAGTGATAAAAGATACTTTTTTAACATTAAGGAATGTTGAGTCAATGCTAACTTGCAAAACGCGGCCATGTACCAAATTTAATGTTTGGACGTGCCTCTGACTAGCCCCTACTTGGTATCCTCAAAGATCTACTCACTGAGTGTTTATCTGAGGATATCCATCATGGGGAAGACAGTCGTGAGCGTGTTGGTTTGTTTTGGTTTTGAATAAGTCACGTATAAAGTATTTTTGATTATCGGACAATCCAACCACAAATATCCCAATTTCCGGGTTTAAAAACGATTTTGTTTAAAAACTGTTATCAGATTTCGCTCGGATATAATCCTTCAAACAAGTTTGCATTCTTGATGGAAATAATTCCGTCGCTTATCTGTGAATGCGGTGTGATTGAAAATGTACAACACGATGTTTGGAGTGAGTTCGAAATGAGATATTTATGATACTTTGTTAGGAACAGGACTATACACATTGGCCTCGTTAACAGTATTTTAGCCTGTCAGGCATCAGAAGCTATTGTTATTATTATTATTATTATTGATCGGTTGCCTAAGTTTGCAGACAATATTAGATAAGTGTTAATTTAAGTTTGTAGTTTGTATTAAAAACGTTTATTCACACCTCACAATGTTAGGGTACGAGAAGTCAACCGCCGGCCAAAGCTGGAATGAGGAGACGGCGTCGTTCTAGTGACGTTCTTTTTCCATCCACAGATAATATATTAAAATCTTACAATAGTGCGGGCGTACTACCTACAAGTTTTTATATATGTTTTTTGGTTGAGTTAACGGGACGATGTGGTCGTCCAGCAACAAAATCCTTCAATAAAAAGATAAGAAAAAAAGGGTTTTCGGATGAAATACAAGACATTTTTCTTTATTTATTGTTTACTTTAATTAACACGGCCGAGGGCCAATTACATTAATGAAAAACTAAAATTATAATTACTTTAAAATAAGTCACAATAACATATAAATATTTAAGAGCTTTTGCATGAAAATGTTCAAATTGTAAATAATATAATTATATATCTTGTATTGAAGGTTCAATCATGGGCCTATAGAACGCGTTTTCATTTAGTAAGCAATTTTGTGCTAGGCTAACTTTTTATCGAACAAATTTTTTGCTTAAATCGGTAATAAACTCCATCGATCTAACTGTTTTAAACTAATTGTGTCGGAACATAATTATATAGCTGATATTTGGCTTCAATCTTTTATATCGGTAATAGCAGTATTTTATAAGTAAAAGAAGAAAAAAAAAATTGACTTTGACTTTTGAGCACTTAGTAACCTATTTATTATTCTATTCTTCAACAAAAGATACGTCGGAGATCTCTGTGAGCCAAAAAGCGACAACGAACAGGGTACAGTCAGCGATATAACCTCTACAGCTACAAATAACTCAAGCAGCTAGATTTGTTGATGTCACCATCCATTTTAGACGCGACGCGGCAGTAATGAAAGCCGCTTATCTCTGACTGTACCCTACTGTACTTTACCTCGCGACTGTCCCCTCAAGGCGGCTAATCGCGCCACTTGAATTAAGATTAGCATTTATATTCATATTATTTTTTGGGGTATTTTGTACAATGCTAGACACTTAAACACTAGAATTATATGATTTGTGTAAAAGATAGAAAAAAATATTTATACACAAAAAAATAAACTACTTTACAAATATGAAAAAAAATCGTAAATAAATTTTCCGATTACTTATTTCAAATCTGGTAACCTACTTTACGTATTACATTATTCTAGGATAATGTAATACGTGCCTCTGACTACCCCGTACTTGGTATCCTCAAAGATCTGCGCACTGAGTATCTATCTGAGGATGCATATCAAGGAGAATACAGTAGTGAGCGTGTTTGTTTTTATTTTTCCATTGCTTGCTATTGATTGCTCCTTAGATCCATTGCTTGCTTAGATTGACGTGACAAGTGCTTCTAGTAATTCTAAAGAATAAATAAAAAAATTTTTTTTTTATAGGAATTCAAAGTCAAAATAAATTTATTCATTAAAATCACAATGAACACTTTGAAACGTCGGTTTTATCTACTGCCTGTTCCTCCGCGACCAAGCCAGGAAAGAAAGCCAAGACAACTTTTCTAAAATACTCTAGACACATAAAACCAATGAAATTTATTTGGATAAAACCTGCTTATCTCTAGAAATTGGCGGGATCAATATTATTTCACTCACTTACAGTGTAAACAGTTCTGCTGTTTATAAGCTGTATTTTACGACACAGTGTAAACTCCTGCGCAGCGGACGTAGAACGTAACTGTACACGTTTTACTGGCATCCACTTACTCGCATCGCAATACCTATAGCACTGACAGGTGTCCCCACGAGGGTACTCATAGTAGCCATGGATCTGAGAATCATCAAATCTGAATGAATGAAAACTATATTTGCTTGAATACAGATGAATTTGCTCTAGGCATCAATGTACTCGGACAGTCGGCTTGGAAAACTGACAATCGCAAATGACTGTCTCCGGCAGTTCCATCGTCACAAAACATTCACACAAAAATTTGCACGATCGTCATGCAAATGTTTGGGTTAGGCATCTGCGTACTTAAAGATAATTTATTATACTAATTTTTATACATTAAATAAGCATGTATATAAACAATAAAAAACAGAATTAAATTATATATTAATTATGAACAAGGCAGAATAAAAAAATGAGAGGTGTCAAGGGACACCCGGATGGAACGAAGTTCCTTTCGATTAATTAGTGAAGGAATTGTATTTTTTTTTTAGCAAGCCAACTTAAAATAATAATAATAATAAAATAAATGAAGATATCTGGCTTGCTTTCTATAAGAGAGAGAGAGAGAGACAGACAGAGAAACATGGCCACGCCGCACAGCTTACAATAGCTTACTATAGCAAAACGTGTCGTTACAACTTTTCGTGAGAATTTTTTTAGTCTAGCCCCCCTTTCACAACGCGCGATAAAGAACTTCGTTCCAAAAATCCACGTGAATTTACTCAAAACACGTTACGCAGTATGTCTGACAAGCGTTTGTTTTGACGCGCGCGATGTACGATGCGGTAACAGCGTGATGGATAGCTAGAAGCACTTGCCGTGTAAACGCAGCACAGGTAACCAGCTAAATGGTCTAATTGCTAAACATTGAATCACTCAGAATCCGGTACAAACTCAAATTGCAAATGAACTGGCTAATTGTAAGTTATAGAACGTATCTGCACGGAAGTGAGAGGTTAATACAAACGAAATAAAATACTAATAGCTTTATTTCTAAGTATTTTATTATAAGTATTTTCTATGCATCTTTCGCCTCACATAACACAACACCCTATCTCAGTAGACAAAAATACAGTTTGCATTTTCAAAGGTATGTCCAGTGGGGTGTCTGCCAGGCGTAAAGGGTGGGGTGTAAGGGGTGGTTTAATTATCGGTCACTAAATTAAGCTGGGACCGAGTTCTGCTGTCTTGCACTTTCTGAACGTGTTTTGTGAGACCGCTTCGCTCGCAATATGGAAGGATTGAGGGCCCTGTAAATGAAAAAAACTTTTTAAGTGAAGTGTTTTTTATTTACGGTACAGATGGAGTTCTTTTATGGATGTGTATTGTGAGAACGCCTCGCTCTCAATATGCAAGGATTGAGAACCCTGTAAATGACAATAGGTATTGAAAGAAAAACAATACATCTAATTAATCCATAATAAAAACAGAGGTTTTCGCCTTCTTCTAAGTTTCTTCTAAGCTAGGTCGCGAGCGAGGAAATGGCGTAATTTCACTTTAAATTTTTATTTTTAATTCCCATAGTTTATAGGCTAACGTTTCTATATATATATAATATGATCATTGTGATTAATGATTAAAAACCTATTTGCTTTTTATTTTTCTGAGGTAGTTTTTATTTACGCTACATATTAGAGTTATTTCAAAGAGTGGTGTTTGAAGCCTTGTTCTGCCAAACGATAGTATGATATTGTGTAAGAGTGATATAACCTTTAATAAGTTGTCTTAGAGTAGCTTAATGGGTTTTTCTTAGATAGGTTTTATAGTCACACGTCACAAAGGACAATTAGATGTTGAAATATAAAACGTTCACCTGTAGATAGAATCTATCAGTGCTTAGCTGAATAATGCCCAATAAATTCAGACTCAGCGTCATTAGATTCATGGCGGAATTGGTTAACGCATCTGACATTACAAAAGTATATGTCATTTCTATACAATACAATCTGTCCGGAAGCGTTAACCCCAACATAAAGTGGTTTTCTAAGGGGTCCTAAAGTTGAAAAATTTGTTAAATTTGATGTACTTACTCGTTTACGATTCAGGTATTTTCTTTGTGACACGTTTTTTTTCTTTTTTGGATCCATACTTAGATTCAAATCGCCTCACAGGTTCCATGATACATATGATAATACATAATAATAAATGCGTAGCTTTAAAAAAAAACTAATATGTATGTCAAAAAGTTCGATATAGTATGTGTCTCCATGTTGAGTAAAGCAAGATCCTTGATTAAAGTCCCGGGTGGCCCTTAATAACTGGCGCGGGTGGCATTGACGTAAACCTTTTCTCTTTGATCGACACCGCCACCGCCACCGCCACCGCCACCGCCGGTTTTCAAACTGAGAAAATTGGCTAAGTGGATATGGATCTTTTAATTAATAAACACACCTTATAATAATTAACATACAACAGATGCATAGGCTTGACCATACACTAGGATTCCCTTTGTCGTGGGTATCAAGAACTGCATGTAGAACAGAACATGCAGAATATGAAAACGTTTATCCCGCAGCGGGAATCGACCTCGCACCTCTTGCGTCGCATCTGTCTACTAGCATTAACGATTGGCCACAGGTGCTCAAAAGTCTATGCCATGGTATATCAAGGTTTCTAGAAAAGCCAACTTTTCCATCTTCGCAAGGCGAGGAGGTATTAATGCAAAACAAAAGTCCTGCTATCTGGTGGTGGGCGGGCGGCAGCACTAAATTACTCGATGGGCGTCAACCCGCAGCCATGTATCAATCAGGTCAGCCTGATTTATGTGGCAGCTCACTTGGAAATCGTTAGCCTCGCGACGAAAATGTTACTTTTCAGTCTTCCGGGGCTTTTTAAGTGATGCGAATGCTTTTTGGACGATTGTTTGTGGTCGGGACGTTTATGGTTCATTAGTTTTAACTGTGACTATGCTAGAGAAAACAGACAGTTGCAAATACACTAAGCTGAGACGGGACCTGTTTGGCCCACACGGCACAGATGGGACATAAGCACCAAAATCTTCTATTTGTCACTATGTTTTTGTTAAAATCTTAGGTATTGATAGTGTCTATTTATCTATTTTTTAGTATGTGCCTGTCCTTTCTGTGCTATGTTGTTGACAATTTTTTTTTTATTTTCTTTCTTTTCTTTCAAGTGTCTCAATATTTTTCGTCTGTGGAAACTGCCAAGTAGTATCACTCATTGATGTGTTCAGTGTGAATTATTTTTCAGGTATCGCATCAGCCCTGGTATTGCATAGGACAATAGGCAATCCGGGGCTTTTTAAGTGATGCGAATGCTTTTTGGACGATTGTTTGTGGTCGGGACGTTTACTGTTCATTAGTTTGAACTGCGACCATGCTAAAGAAAACAGACTGTTGCAAGTGAGTTGCCAAGTGTCAGTATGCCAGTATCACTGCAGTATCAATGGCTCTAATTTTCCACAGGACAATAGGCAATGCTAATCGCTTTTACTATCTGTTTCATTTTACAGTCTACTGGTGGATGTAGGATTCTCCCATGCGCTATTGAGTCCGGTGTTCAGCTCTTCTCATCCACTTTCTGCCCGCCTTCCTATGTCATTGCTTTATCTAGCCGCAGGGTTGATTGACGATTGCCAAGACGCGGTCTCCACTCAAGAATTCGTTTACCCTAACGGTTGGCGGTTCTCCGGTATATATGACCAATCTACGCCACTTCAGCTACTAGTCCTATGCTATGACGATGGCTTTCGTTTTCTGTCGTATAATCTCGTTACGGATTAGATCCTATACTCAATAATCAAATATTTCTTTCATGGTAGATACATAGTGTTTATAGGTACGTCACATGAACCCTGTCTAAGGGTATAGCAATAGATAGGTAGGAAGGCCGAGGTTTTGCGTAAACAAACTAGTACTATACAATAAGGTTAAGTAGGTAGTCTCTCATATGAACTTTAGGAAACTACAAGCATAGCCCGTTCCATAGCTCACTGTGCAATCTTGAACTGATGAATAAACCTTACTGTAACGCTACCCTGTTAAACGGTCCAGACTTCACTTCGCCAGAAGTTTAAAGAAAGAAATATAATGACATTCCCTTTTCAATATCAATATCAATAATAATAATGTTGGCCTAGTGGGCGATACCCCGACTTCTGATCCGGAGGTCGTGGGTTCGAACCCGGTCGTGCACCAATGGATTTTTCCACTCGAAAAATTAATGTGCGCATTAACACGTGCTCAAAACGGTGAAGGAAAACATCGTGAGGAAACCGACATGCCCTAGAACCAAAAATTCGAAGGCATGTGCCAACAGTTAGTGTTCCAATAAGCGGCGATGGACTTGCAACCATGTACCAAATGTAATGTTTGGACGTGCCTCTGACTACCCCCTACTTGGTATCCTCAAAAGATCTACTCACTGAGTATGTATCTGAGGATGTCCACCATGGGGAAGACAGTCGTGAGCGTGTTTGTTTTTTGTTTGTTTTTGTTTTTGTAACAAAAATAATAATTTGTTTAAGAAAAAAAGCGATAATTACAATATTAATACCAGATATAAAGATAAACTCGCTGTTGCCACTTGTAGACTCCATAAAGTTATTAAATCGTTTAAAGGGCAAGATGTACGCTTTTATAAAAAACTCCCAAGAGATATATAAAAATTTACAATTAACAAAAATTAACTTTATAAAAATACTATAAAATATCTGATTATTTAGATGATAAAAATTCTTGGGATGGAAAATGCTCCAACTCGATAAAAAATGTAGGTATAAGTACCTTTGTTTTGTAAAAGGATCAAAAATAATTAAAAAGAATAACCAGCCTAGTTTTCTGGCCTTTCTTTCCTGGCTTGGTCGCGGAGGAATATAGGCAGTAGATAAAACCAACGTTTCAAAGTGATCCTTGTGATTTTAATGAATAAATAATTTTAACTTTGACTTTGACTTTAAATCATGTCCTTAACCGTTTTCAAAGCAACCTCATCAAAGTGTATCTTTCATCGGACAAACAGACGTTTCCGACTAACATTGACACGTCCTTTGTCGCAACAAACTGACACAAATGAAACAATGACACAAATGGAAAGATGCATCCACAGCGGATAATTTCCGTTTTATAGCGCGTACGCGTCATGTCACTGTGATTGGATGTCGCTGTTTAGTTCTGAAATAATAAAAACCTGCATTGGTTTGTTTTACTTTTTATTGTAATTTTTAAAATGCTAGTTTGATTATAATGAATCAAACCGCTTTCAAGTACCCGAAGTGGTAAAGAAAATATGGGGAAACTGGCATGCTCTACATCCGAAAATTCGATGAATCGTTGGTACCATTCCTTCGTGTTCTAGTGAAGGGATTGCAATTCGTCAATAAAAAAAAATATAATAAAAATAAAAAATGTTTTTTTATAAACGAATCACTTGAGAATGGCTAATGGCTAGACCAATTTTTATATTTCTATTTTAAGATATTCGTAATTCACGTATTAGTAATATAATTAGGTTTTTATGGAAAGGAAAATTAGAAAAATTGACCGTTATATGTAAAAAAAAGTTGTTTCTTTCTTCCATACAAACTGATCTTGGTTATAGAACGTAGTGGGTTCTTTCTCTATGGTTGTCGAATTAACGTTTAATATCTGTTACATTCCAGGACAAAACAACATCTGTCAGGTCAGCTAGTTCTACAATAATTTACGAGTGATCTTTTCTCAAAATATTTATTTACTCTATACAATTTTGTTAACACCTCATCCATCAAAGGTCTACTATTAAACAAAGCAAGCTAGCCTATTCAACCACACGAGTAGCTCCAGACTTGTTTAAAAACTAAGCGACAAAGGATCACAAAACTAAAAACACGACGAGAGTAGTAGAAACAAAACTCTCATTTGCACCCTGTCGGGTAATTCCGTACACAGGGCCGTATTCAGGCTTTCTTAAAAGCTAATCTTAGGACAAAAGGCAGTCGGCCCCGGGATGTGGGCCGCGCTATTGTTTATTTTAATTTTTACGCCTGGCAAGTCTAGCGGAAAGCTAGTCCGACTTGCTAGTCTGTGCAAGACAACTAGAGTATGTTTCAAATATTAAGACTATCCATTGTACGACATTGTCAAGTTTAGTAATATTTATCTTAGCTGGGATATTATCTTACAAAATAAATAATTAAATATGCCGTGTTGGCCTAATGAGCGATACCCCGACTTCTGATCCGGAGGTCATGGATTCGAACCCGGTCGTGCACCAATGGATTTTACCACTCGAAAAATGTATGTGCGCATTAACACGTGCTCAAAGGACGAAGGAAAAAACATCGTGAGGAAACCGGTATTCTTAGAACCAAAAATTCGAAGGCATGTGCCAATAGTTAGTGTTCCAATAAGCGGCGATGGGATTGCAACCTGTCACGTGGAATGCTAACTTGCAAAACGCGGGCATGTACCAAATGTTTGGACGTGCCTCTGACTACCCCCTACTTGGTATTCTCAAAAAATCTACTCATTGAGTATGTATCTGAGGATGTCCACCATGGAAGACAGTCGTGAGCGTTTTTTTTTTTTTTTTGTATTTTCTTTTATCCATCAAATTTATATTCAACTAATTAATTACGATCTCGGGGCGCAGCGGGTTAGTAGCCAGACATCAGAGCGGGTTCGATCCCCGCTGCAGGACAAGTTTGCATATTCTGCAGACATTTGTTCTGGGTCTGGGTCACGGTACTCGTAGTTCCTGATACCCACGATACAGAGAATCCTTGTGTAGGGTCAGGACTATTTATGTGTATGTTGACTGTTTATATATTTACATTGGAAGGGTTAATAAACGCGAGCACCCTGTATAAACTGTACAAGTACATACGGCAGCTCATTTTCAGCTCAAGCGGGAATTGGCGACGCGTGAACTGCGGTACAGTGCGCGCCGCGTAATCAGGCACTTTTGCTTTTCTTGTATTAACATCAAGATTGGATGATACCAAGTGAAACTTTCTTTCCTCGTATTTATTATTTATTTATATACTGCAGACAAAAAATGTAGTTATTTTTTATATTCGTTGATCATAGCTGTACAATACTATTATTATGATGCGATATAAAATTTATATTAATATAGAAATTACAGTACATAATAATAATATAATATAATAATTCATAACACCTATTTACAGTACTAAACATATAAACATAATAAAATAACAAAAAACAAAAGAACCGCACAATGGGCGATCTTATCGCTGAAAGCGGTTTTTTCCAGACAACCTTATTGAGAGAACTATTTAAAATAATGACGATGTTATTGCCGGATAATAAACGTCCATACAAAAATAACATTTTTATATAATACCTGTAAATACATACATATTTTTATACAAAGAAAACACCCAGACAAATATTTGCAGATCAAAAAAAAATATTTCGCGGCAGGATTCGAACCCGCAACTTGCTGTGTCTCAGAAAAGCCTTCGCCAACTGCGCCACAGAGTTCGTCAATGCGCCAAAAAAAAATTAAAACCACTTAAAAAAGGTGCCTAAAAGTCGAATAAGAACGTCATCAGCTGTGAATGATGATGATAACAGACTCCAGTACAAATCCAGTGTTTTGACACTTGACAAAAATATTATGACGTCAGGCAAGCTCGTACGAGACTCATCAACCGCCAAGAACCATTGTTCTACAGATCCAGCTTTTTCAGACATGTCATAATATTTTTCCACTGGTCGGGTAATCAGGCTTTCCAGATTCGTTGAGATATTTGTAATATGAAGTCAAAATCATCAAATCAAACAATACAAATACAAACTGGTAATAGACGACCTCTGTGGCGCAGTGGGTGAAGGCCCGCCTGGGACGCAGAAGGTTGCGGGTTCGATTCCCGCCGCTGGACAAATGTTTGCATCTGCAAATATTTGCCTCGGGATCTGGGTGTTTTCTATGTATAATATGTATATATTTAACAAAAAAAAGTATATTAGTAGTATATCAGTCATGTAGTTCCCATACAAAAAGCTCTGCTTAGTTTGGGGCTAGATGATACTGTGTGAAAAATGTCCAGCATTATTTATTTATAGATAAAACTATGTACAAGAAGATATATATAAATACAGATGAAATATCTAGATATCTTAAGACCGTTGTAAACGATCTCTAGATAGCTCAACTGATCCAGATCACTATCAGACGTAAGCGTTCCCAAAATACTGGCCGCAATGCCACGCTGAATGGCAATGTTAATAGTAGTTGAGATCTTTGTCAATGAGCTCGTCAGGGGAAGTATAAGGTGGTACCACGGTATTCTTAGTTCCTGATACTGACGACACAGGGAATCTTAGTGTGGGGTCAGGACTAATGTGTCTGGGGTGCTTATAAGTTAGAAAAGAGTAAGCTAACGCATCTAAAATGATCATTGTGAATTTTATCTTTAGAATTTTACTTCTTCAGGTTGATGATGACATTTTCCAAAAAGTTAAGGGTAGGCAATGCAGATGCAGATGGGCCTGTTTGCTTTCAAACATTTACTAGCTTCTGCCCTCGGCTTCGCCCGTGTGTTATGTTGATAAACCATTAACTTTTGAGTGTATCAAACCAGGGAATACTTTTTTTCTTTACAAATTTCAGAACTTTATTGCAAACCTCCTAGGGGTAGTTAAAAAAAAATAAAAAAGTGTTTTATTATTTATTTTAAAGTTTATTTGTACCGAGTTTTGAGCATATAACCAAAGAATAAAAAAAACCATAGAAACTTTACTATCCTGTTTAACACCCTTGGGGGTTGATTTTCAAAAATTAGATTTAACTTTGTGTTATTCCAGAACCTCAACTGTCTAAATTTCATTAAAACCGGTTTAGTAGCTACCAAGATACGTGGTAACAAACATTAACACACACAGCATTTATTATATTACTAGGATAAAAAAATTTTACGTTGCGACAGATTTTATGTCTAAACTGCTTCAAGAATTTAATCCACATTCAGTAAATAGAGCTCAAACCCAAACTCAGCTTATCAATAAGCAATCCGTACTAATGCACCAAAAACCACGACTAAAACCTATCGGGACTTTTCGGCGGTAAACCCTCTCAAAGGCTATCAAACCCCACATATCTCACGTACCGACTCCAGGTGTCTCTGTAAATGCACCTATCGTTGCGGTAGAACCTACTAATATCTCAAGAGCGACTGTCCAACGGCCTTTGCATCTTTACCAACTTATTCACACCACTCGAAAAATAACATCACAAATTTTACTACCACGACTTATAGTCTACAACGCATTGGCAAGACTGAAGCGGTAAGGTTGGGAGTGGAACCAGAGATAGCGTTTACGAAGAGAGTCGTGACCGCGTCGGTGAAATATGCAGAGTCGTATTGAGAAGACCTTTATAAAGCAGTAAGACTGTCCGTATGGGACGCGCGAGGCATTCAGGTGTGGTTGGTCTCCATGGTCAAGGGCGATACGAGAATGTCGTATGTTTTTTTATCAATATTTGAGTACCCAAATAGAAAAGCTTTTATTGACTAAGTATGAGGATCCCACCTTTTCTACCATTTCTCCCAAGTTCTTCTTATATTATACTAGCTTCTGCCCACGGTCTTCTCGCATGGTACCCAGATAAAAAGTAGCCTATGTGAAATTCTGATGCTATATTATTGTAAGGTTTCATCAAAATACGTTCAGTAGTTTTTGCGTGAAAGATTAACAAACATCCATCTTCATAAACTTTCACGTTTGTAATAGTAGTAGGATAACTGATTGATGTTTAATGGTACAGGTAATACTCGAAGAATAATAAATTTTAGGTTATACCGATTTACAGAGGCGGGACAGATGTAAATAAAAAAATAAATAAAATAATTTCTTATGAAAATAAAACAAGGTATACTAAATTCTGTATCAGTCAAACGTCTGGAACATCAATTAAAACATTACTAATATCTCAATAGTAAGAAAATTTCTACTGAGGTGGTCCCACTGACACTAACATCGCTTCAAACAAATTGTAAAGAGAGTCCTTCAGAAATGGCACATTAGCTATTTCCCAGGTGTTGAAGATGTTAATAGGTGACGGTAATCGTTTTCTATCAGGTGGACCGTAAAGCTGAACACTTCGAAATAAAATTTAAAAATATATAATATTACACTAGACGAAAGTTTATCGTACTACCGTTTCATAAATCATAGCCGTCCAGTGAAAACGCACCCGACACCAGTTTTCAAAAGCCCGCCTCATGGGACCGAGACGTGTGTCCTCTCAAAGTGACCGCCATTAAACATGAATAGACCAACTAAGGTGTTAACTCTCTCAGATATGCACTTTAAATTAACAAGTCAGTATTCTGCGCGTATTTCTGAGAGGTGGCGACACAAAGACAAAGCGAGTGGAAAGCTCTAATCTTAAATAGAGGAATTGCTGGCAAGTATTTTGCTAAGCTATTATTGGCTTCAAGCACTTTCTTTACCTAAGAACGGAACACCACCAGCTAATTTTAGAAACGTTGTAAACTGTTAAGTGGGTATTGAAACTCTGGAATGCTTTTGGTGACGCAGATTTGTATTTGTATTTTATTTATTTACTAAAATTATCACGTGTTAACCTATAACATTATTAAAAGACAATGTTAAAAGTAATTAAAAACAAGAAAGAAACGGATAATACATATAATGAAATAAAACACTTGTAACTGGATTAATCGCGTGGTTTTATTTAAAAAAGTATTTAAATTCGCTTCATATCTTCATGTTCATGTCATACTCAATTTATTTATTGCTTTCACATAGTAGGTACATAGGTAGGTATTTCATATGCAACCGGTATAATGGTAAATCAAAAAATAGGTTGGCAGGCCGAGGTTTTGCGTATTAAAAACAAGTACCTACTTCAAAATAATAAAGTTTTACACCTAGCCTACCTACTTAAGGTAGGCTAGGTGTAAAACCTAAACTATTACTATTATACTTTTGTGAGGCGGAAAATAAACTTAAAGTCAGTTTTATTTCAGGTTTAGATTTAAGTCAGATTTCAGCTCCGAGCAAAAGAATTGACTATCGAAATCCGGGCGGGGTGGGGTAAGTCAGAATGGCGGGGTGGCCATTCTGTAAGTACAGTTTTATGTACATAATCTGTGCCCGAAGTCAAGAGAAGTCCTGCCCTAGACATTACCAGCAGAGGTATTTTCAAATCCTACTGCTATTATAAACGTGAAAGTTTAAGAGGATGGAATGGATGTATGTTAGATACTCATTCACGCAAAAACTTCTGAACGGATTTTGATTAAACTTTATAGTAATGTAGCTTATTTTGTATACCTAATTCACCATTGTAACTATTTAAAATTTATAATTAATTGTAAAAATAATACCTACCTCTGCAACGCCCTGACAGAGCCGATGTACCTTCCAACCTACTTGGAGCAACACTAGATCTAAGACTAGATCTAGACTAGATCTAGAACACTAGATCTAAGCTTAACCATTGTATGTAGGACATTAAGCATGAATAAATGAAATTGAAATTACTAGCTTCTGCCCACGGCTTCGCCCGCGTGGTACCCGGATAAAAAGTAGCCTATGTGTTATTCTGATGTAAAGTTTACTGTAAAGTTTCATCAAAATCCGTTCAGTAGTTTTTGTGTGAAAGAGTAACAAACATCCATCCTCACAAACTCTCGCGTGTATAATAGTAGTAGGATATAGTACGATAAGATGTACAGAAGCCTCACTCTGGTCATCACTAGGCTATTCTTTATATTCGTATCCACAAAGATCTACGTACTAAATTTAGTATGTATTTGAGTATCTCCATTAGAATTCATGCTTATTCCTACGATCTTTTTTTATAGTATGCTAAGCCGAACAGGTACATATTTATTTATTTTATTGTAAAGTGTTACTATCAAACTAGCGTTAGAATGTAGAACTAATGTAAATAAGTAGGACAGTGGCGTTGAATTTACCAATCTTATCATAGAAAATAATCTTGAGCTAGCAAATCTTGAGCCCATAGTGCATATTGCGAAAACGGGGATTTTAACAAAAAAGCACGCTCATAATTACCTATTCCCCATGATGGAAACCTACAGATCGATACTATGTTCACAGATCTGTGAGGCAACCACGTAGGGGTCGTCAGAAGCCAGTCCAAACATTATTTATTCTTTCTTTCTTAAATATATTTTAACTTTTTCAGATCCTTTACGATAGCAAGTACGGGGTCAGAGTGCAACCTCGTCATATTTTAATAAAAAAACACCCGACACCCACTTTCATAGTCTTGACTCCACACTAAGTTTCCCTGTATCCTGGGTATCAGGAACTACGAGTACCGTGGTACCACAGCACCAAACCTTAAATCTGTAGAACATGCAAACATTTGTGCCGCATCGGGATTTGAACTTGCATTATTGAATCTTAATCAAGCGTATTACAACTCATTTCCCACTGCGAGCAGATTTTGAGTGGCACGCGCCAGCTAACAGGGGGTCAGAGTGGACCCCTGGGGTTGGGGGTGGAGGCGATCGATGACGTTTGACCCCTTTACCTGCACCCTGTCCGTCCGTCCGTCTTGAAATCCGTTGCAACTGTGTTAAGGGGGGGTGTTGCTTATTTATATTTTTGCGGAACAAAAACCTGCATAAAGTTATCTCAAGACTGGATAAAGCTAGGTCTACCTTATTAGTTGGTGGTATTTTTGAGATGGAATCTAAACTAGATACTATTAAGATAAATAAATAATGCTGGAAATTTTCACACGGCGTCATCTAGCCCCAAACTAAGCAGAGCTTGTATTATGGGAACTACATGACTGATATACTACTAGAAATACATTTATTGATAAAATGATGTATAAATAGGTACAAAAATACAGATGTAACAGCTATCTAAAGACCGTTACAAATGATCTATAATAAGGTCAACTGATTCAGATCACTACCAGATAGAGGCGTTCCCAAAATGCTGATTGTATTGCCACGCTGAATGGCAATGCTAATTTATTCCCATATTGTGTTCGGTGGTTATTATTTTTATTTATTTATAATAATCTTCCGGATAACTATTGAATTAAAAACTTTTTTCACAATGAATGGAAAACAAAGTAGTTAATGAAGTCCACGCATTAGTTTTCACAATCTATAAAATGCAACAAATTTTATTATTAGATGTTTATTTTTAATAATAGCCCATAAACTTTATTTTTAGCTATAGAAAGGAAATACACGTTGTACCTACATACCCAACTATCAAGTACACTTAATCCATTTCACCGAAGAAAAATCAACTCTATACCTACTCAATATAACAACCGTAACGAATTATTTACTTGTTCTTAAATTATCAGGCCGTTATGTTTTATGAATCATCTTCAGAAAAAATCAACTAAAAATCCAATTTGGAATACCGTCTGCATATTAACATAAACAGGATTTTAGCACCCTGTCTGACTGCACCAAGCCCCACCTTTAAAACGAAGCACCTCTTAACTTTCAACAATAACAGTATTTCACCCCCCCCCTTAAAGGGTGGCGACTGCAATCCGCCACCTTTGTCCATCTCGCGTCACCCCCGTCTTCACTCAATACTCTTTACATTTGAGCTCAGTCTGTGCGTTTGTTTCGTTTATTTTCTTTCACGAGATCGATTGGAAGACAATTGGAATCCTTTTGAGAGCTGCGACTATGTTATTTTGCTGTGTGCTTTCTATCAGAGTTTAAGGTGAATGAAATGTGTTTTCTCAAGCAAAGTTATATTGTTTCATAAATATTTAGATATTATAAAGAAATACTTTATTATTTCAGCTTAGACAAATACTAAAACAATTGTCTTTGTTAAACAATGGGCGGTCTTATAACTAATAGCGATCTCTATCAGACAACCTTTGGATGAAACGGACAGTACTAAACACAACACTGGATTCATCTTAGTGAAGTTAAAATTAATTTATTAATTAAAATCATAAGGATCACTTTGAAACGTTGGTTTTTCTACTGCCTGTTCCTCCGCGACCAAACCAGGAAAGAAAGGCAGGAAAATAAGGCTGGTTATTCTTTACAATGATCCTTTAACAAAGAAATAGGTACATTTTTTATTGAGTTGATTTTAAATCGCAAAAGTTTTTATCATCTAAATAATCAGATATTTTATAGTATGCCTGTTTATAAAGTTTGTGTTCAGTTACGTTTTTAAATTTATTTTCAATTTTTGTACATCTCTTAGGAGTTTGTTATAAAAGCGTACACGTTGTCCTTTAAACGATTTACTAACTTTATGGAGTCTGGAAGTGGCAACAGCGAGTTCATCTTTATTTCTAGTATTATCATTGTGATTATCGCTATTTCTCTTAAACAAATTAATGTTTTAGTGAACATGATTTTTATAGATATATTGAGACGGGAATAAATATTTATTTCTTTAAACTTTTGGCGAAGTGATTTTCTGTGGTCCATATTATGAATTGCTCGAACATAACATAGAAAACAAACACGCTCACGATGGTTTCCCCATGATGGACATTCTCAGATACATACTCAATCCGTAAATCTTTGAGCATACCAAGTAGGGGGTAGTCAGAGGCAAGTCTAAACATATTTGAGACATGTACGCGTTTTGCTATTATTTAGCATTCCAGATGACCGGTTGAAAGACCATCGCCACTTATTAGAAGAATAATCGATGGCACATGCCTTCAAATTTTTCGTTCTAGGACATACCGGTTTTACTTCATAGGTAAGCAGGAGTGAGTAAAAAAATATGTAAGTACCTATATTTTTTTCGAGTGGAACCAATGGATTTTGGTGCACGACAATCTCCGTAACGGAATTCGGGGTACCGCCCACTAGGCCAACACGGTTCTGACAAGAATCATAGAAAACGATTATAAAAAACAGCAATCAGCTCGTACCCCAAACGCATAAACTGATTCCATGCATCGCAGGTAAATTGCATACAAATTTGTCCAGCATTTACGGAGTTTATCAATTCTTTCTTATATTTCCAGTCTAGACAAATGCCTCACGCTTAGTTTTCCATTCGCTCTTATGCTAATTTATCAAGGAAAAACTTGGCTGCAGTCACGTGACATCTCACAAGCTAATTTCATTTCCATACAGGTTCTGGGTGTCTGTGTATACTATGTATGTAGATAATACATACATACTACATATTATGTAGTATGTCAGTCATGTAGTTCTCGTAATACAAGCTCTGTTTAGTTTGGGGCTAGAAAAATGATTAGCGTTATTTATTTCTTTTGCGACTTGATCTTGCCTAATTTTTACTAAAGTGACCTTACCTTTGAATACTTTTTTTATAAATAAATAAACACCCAACATACCCATAGCTGACCCCGAACTTTATAGATGAAAAGTAGCTTATGTGTTATTCTAAATCACTTACTAAAAACAAACCTTTACCGATTTTTTAACAAATCGGTTCAGTTGTTACGGAGATTATTAGCAAAAAACATATAAATATATACTTTTTTTGTTAATACTTACATAATACCCGAGACAACTTTTCAATAGAGTCCCACGATCAATTGAAAAACATATCTAACCATTATCAAAACTTAATTATATCCAAATATATTAACTCTCGCACAAAACAACTAGAAAACTAACCAAATAAACTCTTAGAACCGGTAGTTGTCCGAAAATCCGATAAAACCCGCAGTAAAACTGGCTTATTCCATAAAAATGGACGTCCATAGCTTCTTCAGGGAACTTGAAACTCATTTTCATATTTTCCGACTATCGGACCGGCAAAACAAATCCACAACTCACTGTGTAATAGTTACAGTCGTAGTGCATTAATGTGCACTGACACGGATCTATAGACTGCACTGGATGAACCAAACTGAGCCACAGATAATATATATGCTACAAAATGCAAAACGTTTGTATTTTCTACATTTTCAAACATCATCATCTAGCCCATCTAGTAAGCAGAGCTTGTGTTATGGGAACTACATGACTGATATACTACTTATATACATTTATTTTTTGTAAATACATACATGTTAAAATAAAGCCGTGTTGGCAGACTAGTCGGGGTATCGCCCACTAGGGCGATACCCCGACTTCTAATCCGGAGGTCGTGGGTTCGAACCCGGTCGTGCACTAATGGATTTTTCCACTCGAAAAATATATGTGCGTATTAACACGTGCTCATAACGGTGAAGGAAATCGTGAGGAAACCGGCATGCCCTAGAACCAAAAATTTGAAGGCATGTGCCAACAGTTAGTGTTCCAATAAGCGGCGATGGGCTTGTAACCTGTCACGTGGAATGCTTACTACTTGCAAAACGCGGGCATGTAACAAATGTAATGTGTGGACGTGCCTCTGACTACTCCCTGCTTGGTATCCTCAAAGATCTACTCACTGAGTATGTATCTGTGGATGTCCACCATGGGGAAGACAGTCGTGACCGTGTTTGTTTGTTTTTGTTTTACATACATATTATACATAGAAAATACCTAGATCCCGAAACAAATATTTGCAGATACAAACATTTGTACCGCGGCGGGAATCGAACCCGCAATCTTCTGCGTGTCAGGTGGGCCTTTACCCACTGAGCCACAGAGGTCGTCGTCTGATAATGCTGAAACGATCTATTTGACCCTACAATATAAAATTAGGCTAGTTTGTTTGTTTTTAGTTTCGTTTTGTTTATTATACACTCATTATCATTATTATATCTGATTTTTGTGTAAGTATCTAATATTATTTACAACTTTTGTGTAAGAGTCTTACTTTCTTTATTATTCTACCATAACTTTATGATTTTTGTTTCTGATGTAGAAAATATTTTGTATTATATTCATATCAATTGCCATCGGTTAGTGTTCCAATAAGCAGCGATGGGCTTGCAATTTGTCACGCGGGAGATCTGTTGCTTGGGTAAAAATCTCATTAAGACTCCTCTGTCCTGTCTCGTTTCTAGGTATGCCCTGCGACTTAGACGATGTCATCGTTGCGCTGTCAGGCGATCCGTATTTCTTCAGCCTGTCTTCAACCACCACCAAGTATTTACTCCAACAAGATACCTGGCCAGCCGTAGTGATAGAAGAATAAAGACTCATACACAAAATTTGTAAATAATATTAGATACACAAAACAGATATACCATAAACAAAACGAAACTAAAAACAGACAGCTTGTATTATGGGAACTACATGGTAGCGATATCTAAATAAGTTAGAATAGCCTACTTATAAAAAAAAAAAACTGAAACAGAAATGCCCCAAGCACCTTACTTATCCATCCTCCTAGACACAGTTATCATGTCAAGGATGAAATGTTGATGATGATAAAGATTTTGATGTGCGGACATGTGCCCAAAATAATGTTTGGACATTTGCTTTTCTGATTACAAAGGTATCCTCACTGATTTGCGTTCTGAGTATGGATCTCAGTATCTCTATCATAAAGAGGTGATCGTATTTTTTTTTTAGTTTTTGACAATAATCATTCTTTTGCCACATCTAGTTCTTATATTCCCGGTCAGCTATTTATGAGTACTGCTTACCGCTGCATCCGGGGGTCTCATAAAATTCTATCGCCCGGATTGTGCGCCACTGATCCGTCTGCATCGAGGGGGGGTCGATTATATCCCCTCCACCCCCTCATTACATAACCTACGGAATGTAGCGTTAATGCAGTTTATGTCAGGTTTGAAGTATTTAGTGAAATTAGATACGAACGATAAATGTGGTGGCCAGTGGAAGCTAGGCCATGGTACCGACAATCTGAAGGCATGTGCCACGCGTAGTGTTAAACGTAGGCATGTGCCAAATATTAGGACGTGCCTCAGAATATCCCTTACTCAGTAACCTAAAGTGGTTGTATTCTTGAGTGTGTGAGTTACAGTGTGCTTGTGAATATGTCTTCAGAGTTCCGTACTTCAAGAGGGAAAAAATAACCCTTATTCGATCACTTCGTTGTGCGCCTGTCTGTCTGCCAAGACCCTTTTTCTCAGGAACTAATGGCGGTATCAGGTTAAAGTTAATATCGTAAAAAATCGAGCTTTTAAGTAAACGCAATCAAAGAATAAGGCCATTTATGCCTGATATTTTGACACTAGCAAGTAAATCAAAATCTATAGGGTTACCATTGATATTTGGCAAGAACAAAGGTATCACAGCACAAGTTAAGGCAAAAATCGGACCAACTTTAACTTGTAGGTATTTCAAATAAAAACATTTTTTTTTGTAACCGTGATGTATATCGCTGTTTTTGCGAACATTTTTACAACTACAAAGTTAAGTTGTTTTTAATCCAACTTAAAAGATGAGTAATGTTTGGTACTTTAATAGTTTATGAACTTTTGTAATATTAATCATTTTGGTGAACATACAAGCTAGTACGGAACCCTCGGTGCGCGAGTCAGACTCGCACTTGTCCGGTGTTTTTAATGTTTTTTTTTTCTATATCGATACGAACAGGCATACCGCCCTACCGTTGATATCTGCAACACCTGGTCTATTGCTGATGCATTGTACAATTTTTTTTTTTTTTAATAATGTTAGACATTTTTCTCACATCATCATCTAGCCCCAAGCTAAGCAGAGCTTGTATTATGGGAACTACATGACTGATATACTACATAAATAAGTTTTTTTGTAAATACATACATATTATACATAGAAAACACCCAGACTCGAGACAAACATTCACTTATCGTACAAACATTTGTCCCGCAGCGGGAATCAAACCCGCAACAGGGGCGCAGGCACCCACTGCGCCACAGAGGTCATCAAAAAAAGTACTAAAGTTTGTAAGTTTGGATTAGGTTGTCTCCGAAACTACTCATTCTTTCACCAATATTTAGAATTTACCTTTAGTGTGGACATACGTTGTATATTATCCCGTTAAAATAAAAGCGCTTTGCGTTGAAATAAATTTTGCATCGTAAGTCGACAAAAAAACGGTCGAGCGAATCCGTTTCTAACGAACGCTGCCTTAACGGTAAGAGCTAATTTTCACCAGCTACTTCTTATCCGGGTACCACGGGAAGCAGTGGGCAAAAACTAGTGAAGAATAAAGAAAATTCTCACAAAATATTAAGCTCAATACACACCAGCTTGGTTCGCACAATTCCTGTACAGTTCCCAAAACAAATTACATTGGAAATCTCATAACTGTCTAATACAGTCAGCAGTGAATATCCGTTTACAGTTTTGTATTTGAACAAAAACTGTATTATCCGCGGAGAGCTTGCCAAATCGAAATCTAAGCTGCCTGGGCCATGGGCCGTAACTTGCCTATATCTGTGATGGCGCGAGAGCACTACTTTGTGAATTTTGGAAGCTGAATGTATTTCATTTGATATTGTCTCATAGAACGGCCGAAGCAGATACATTTTACACCAAATACTGAAGTATTTTCAACATCATTTAGTTGTACTAAAAACGAAATATTTACTATGATTTGTGAGTTTTATTAAATAAAAAAAAAATGCTGGACATTTTTCACACAGCATCTTTTAGCCCCAAATCAGAGATTGTAGGGAACTACATGACTGATATAACTACTATTTGTTTTTGTAAATATATACATATTCAACATTGAAATCACTTAGACCCAAGAAAATATTTGCAGATCATACATATTTGTCCCGTGGCAGGAATCGAACCCGCAACCAACTGCGGCACAAGGTCGTCAAGGTCGAATTTATTTTATTATTCAGTAAACAAAACAGGAAAATAACAGTTACAGCAGTACAGTAAAAAACAGTACAATTTACATAACACCAAGTTCAAGACAAATACCACATTCTGGCGTTAACGCCTGTGGAATGATTTAATTGTATTGGAATGACATTCGCTGTGAAAATGTCACGTTAAAGGAAAACTAAGCCTGAGGTATTTGTCTAGACCGAACTCTGCCGAAATATCGGGAAACATTCACATTTCTATATAATGGGAAATTTATTAAAATATTTTATATATTTAAGTTTGATGTTTTGATATTTATTGTTTAACAAGTTGACGGATTTGGATAAAGTTGAATACAGGTATTTACCGTGGCCGAAATAATATATTTATGAGGAGAGTCAGAATCTTTATCAGGGTTAGTAATTGTGGGACTCAACTAATGAAAAGTAAAAAATAAACAAACAGACACTCAGGACTATTGATGACAAGTTTATATATAACATTTGAAAACCTACGTTTGTTTCCGTCAGCGATAATAATGTCCCCTAGTGACTTATGACGATAAATCCTATCTGCATCTTTGAAGACGCAAATCGATTGCAAAAACAGCAATACAAACCGATAATCCATTCCGAAGATAACTGCTAACTAACAAACATACTACCTTGTATGAAAAACACATATACGGACTCTTTACGTCGTGGATAGAAATGAGTTGAACCAGTCAGTCAGTATCGACACTAGCCTTCACCAATAGACGAGCTCAATCTTCCGCTTGTACAAAATTAACAATTTTAATTATATTCTGTAATTAAGAATGAAAAGAACTTTAAAATAAAAAGACAGTACTAGTTACATCTAAACAAACAGCGAATGTACGGTCAGCAGCGCAGGTAAACAAAGCGACGCATTAAGAGGGTAGATTAGCAGAAAAAGCGGGTGAAATACGGCGGTGCCTGTAAATTTTCTTACGGCACCCCCTCTGACGGGTGGCGCTTCGACAGCGCGCTGACACGAGTAGGGTTAGCAAAACAGATTCTGGGAAAATTGTTTGGTTTCATGTTCAAATATTTATTTTTAATTTCTTATTGGTTCACATTTTATTGTCCGCGTTAAATAAATACCGTATCAGTATGTGTTTGAAGTAAGAGATTATTCGTTTGTCACGTTGCCTGTAAACATTATATTGAGGGATTTCATTTAAAAAAAAAAGTGTTTACTTCTTTGCAGATTTAGGAAATCATTGACCGAAAACGGTACTACGCTTTTGTGATTATATCCCTTGTAAAAGGGCTTTAACGAAATTCTCTAATACCTACCTAAATATAAAGAGTTAAGCTATAATGCTATTAAGCTATAATATGTACCTATATATTTTTAATAATTATCAGTATTGAAGTGTTTAATTTCACACACGCTTTTGTTACCATTTCACCAAAATCGTGTCGTGCCGTCATAGTTCAGTCTGAAATATCCGAAGTAATAAATAATATCAGTTACTTTATAAATATTACTAATACATTTATTCATACAACTATGTACAAGTAGGTATATACAAAAAATACAGATGAAACAGCTAGCTATCTAAAGACCGTTGCAAACGATCTATAGATAGCTCAACTGATCCAGATCACTACCAGGCGGAAGCGTTCCCAAAATACTGGCCGCATTGCCACGCTGAATGGCAATGCTAATGCGTTGACCCAGATAAGAGCCAGCTCTCTTGTCACGCGTCGCTTCGACCAGTCGCCCTGAAAGAATTTTGAAAACGCGAAGGGCCCCGGTTCCCCACGGACCCAGAGTCTCAACCCCAAAAGGCTCAAATAAGTAGGCTCTGTCGAGACTTCTATATTTGCGCCTCTTGAGATCCTCGGCCGAATCAGCCGCTGCACCGGCTCTAACTGAAGTCCCCGACAGATGAGATGGTGCTAGGGTATCTACGCATGTGGCGTCCCATACCAAAGGCCTTCCCTTCTCCCAAGGGACAAGAGTCATGCCGTCAGGCCGCTTACCATCGTCACGTAGTAGACCATTCGGTTCGAGAATAGCTGGAACGTTGACGCTGGTAAAAGCCCGGCGTATGATATCATTAAGGCTAGCGTGGCGGGAGATCCTACCGGCGGCTCTGGTACACGATAATCCGTGATGACCAAGCTGTTCGACCGCCGTACCGCACTGGCACTGATGAGGGGCACAGCACTGCGCACCCAACCGTAGACTAACTGCAACCCGGAATGTTAAAGGATCCATTAAAGTACCAGTATTGTTTGACGGAAGTGCTTGCAACCAAAGACCTGACTCAGTTACTTCTTTTTCTGCACACCGTACACTCGTCTCCCGATTCGTCCCACCGAAAATTTTCGTTCGAGCCGTTTCTAAAGCGCCTTTTTTAATCTCTATAAATCAAATTTATGACTTGTGTAAGCTTACTGTTTTATTTACCCTTTTATAATTTGTTTGTGTGCGCTATGCTACGAACGTGTTCGCGTGTGTTCGGCTATGTTCAGCTGTATTCGGTTAATATGACGTGACATATTAGAAAATTGGTTTTTATCGACCTAGATTTTAGATTAAAAACTGTCGTCAAGCTTTAAATGTGCTCAAAACGGCCTTCCTTTTAAAACATCGTGAGGAAACCGGCATGCCCTAGACCCAAAAATTCGAAGGAAAGTGCCAACAGTTAGTGTTCCAATAAGCGGCGATGGGCTTGCCTGTCACGTGAAATGCTAACTTCGTCCAAAAATAATGTTTGGACATATGTACAAATGTACCTAATGTATGCGGAATACAGTCGTGAGCGTGTTTTTATATATTTCTACATTTACAAAAAATAAGCTGATACGATATAAACTAATTCGAAAATATGTTAAGAAATCATTTATTTTAGATATTTTCATATTTATAACCATAAATAAGTTTATTATTTATTACAAACTCCTTACAGACTCGTGGTATCAGGTGACTTTTTTTTATTAAGTATTAGTAATTTAACATTTCCACACAAAAAAGTATGGTAGGAGGACTTAACGCTAAAGCATTCTCTACCAGTCATCCTGGGCATGCAATAATATGGCAATTCAAGTAATATACGTTTTGAATTATTTTTGTTTTTTTTTCTACATAAGTATTATAATTATAACTTTTTTATCTGACTGTGTAGTAAACAGCTCTAATATTTTGATGGTGTCCGAATTGTCATTAAAAAATATATAAAAATTTAAATTTGTAAATTCGGACATAGTGTCCGAATATTTTATGTCCGAGTCAAAAAAACAATTAGTAATTACACTAGACTCTGCCCGCGTCTTACCCGGATAAAAAGGATTTGCGTGAAAAAGTCACAAACATCTATCCATCCCAACAAACTTTATCTTCTATAATTGTTAGAATAAAATAGGATACGGCTTTAAAATAATTATTTATTAAGACTACAATATTTAGTCTAGGAAATAAAAAGGTTTATTATTATTATCATTATGTATTTTGATTTTACTCTACGTGAACATTTTGACCACCGACGCAAAAAAGCGGTATGTAAGTTTTACGCCTGTCTTTAAAATAATTACTGCTATGGCATCGTAGCTTGAAGACGAAACCAACGATTTTTATAGCTGAATTCTTATGAAGTTGGAATTCTTCTTTAAAAGCGTTTATTTTCATAATACGTGTTAAACCCTCTCGCACACATATAATAAAATACGAGTTTAAGAAACTTAGTAAAATTTTAATTGTTTTCTACTAAGACAAAATAAAGACAAACACGCTCAAGACTGTATTCTACATGATGTGCATCTTCAGATACGTACCAAGTAGAGAGTAGTCAGAGGCACATCCGACATTTGGTACATGCCCGCGTTTTGTAAATATTTAGTATGTCACGTGATTGGTCGCAAGTCCATCGCTAGGAAACTGTTTCCACTCTCCTTACATTTTAGTACTAAAACATTCAAAGCCTCGTTGCCTATCTATTTTTAAGCTATCCATTTTTTAACAAAATTACAAAAAAAAACTTTTATTTTTAAAATATTAATTTTGACTCTACCGTAAGAAGAATTCATCCAAAGACAACTTTACAGCCCCAACATTAAAAAAAACATTTGTGTTGTAATCCTGAGTGGATTTCATAGTAAATATTTAACTCGCTAATCATGCAACGCCATCTAGTCACGGCTGGAAAAACCCAGCACCAACGCTCAACAATCCTTGGAATTGACACGTTTGATCATTTTTAAATTTCTTATAATCATTTTTTATAATCATTTTTAAATTTCTCTTTAAAGTGAACAGCGTTAACACGATAAAGCAGTACACATTACAAATAGAGCATTCAGTAGCCCCTTTACCAGCACACGTCACAACAAGCCGTGAACTTTGCAATACTTGCCTTATTTTTTAGAGTTCCGTGGTTAAAACTTTATAATTATACTGTGAATTTAATATTCAGAAAACTTTCTTTGTGGAAAACTATACTGGGTAGTAGATCTTTGATCTGTCAAATAATCATCAATACTCATATCTAACGAAGCTCAATAGTTAGTTTTGTTTCTTTGACCATGCTTATCTCTGGAACTAACAGGATTTGTTTTTTTTTTTTGCATGTGATAGCCCAAATTATGAGGAAAGTTATAGATTTTTACAAGACTCTGTAGAGTCTGTAGGTTGTAACCCTTAGGAGCAGAGAAAAAGAAGTAATAGCGCGGGAGATGAGTAGCGATGGGCTGGGGGTCTCTTTAATCTTTAATAGACAAGGGAAATAAACGGGTCTAGAAAAAAAGACCTGATGCGACCTGAAGAGACATGGATGTGGTTAGAGAGTAAATTGGTAGAAATTGGAAGAAACCAATGCCCATTAGTGGGTGGATACGATCCAGGAGCTCTATAGAATAGTAAATATAACAAAAAACGATAAGTCATGTATTAGGAAATTATTGATCAATCGTTTTCAATTCCACTCGTGAGCTTTTTATACTATAATGCTTGAAGACTTGTCCTCAGTCAGTGTGACCCCGTGACAATATATGGTGCTGAGACACGGCCACTCACAGTATGGCTAATCCACTAGTTCAAGGTTGCACATCGAGCTATGGAACGAGCTATACTCGGAGTTTCTCTGAAAGCTAAAAACCGTAACGAGATTATCCGACAGAGAAAGAAAGTAATCGACATAGCCCAGAGGAATAGCAAGAAGTGGTAGTAGGCTGGTCATATATGCCGAAGAACAGCAACCGTTGGGTTAAGCGAGTTCTTGAGTGGAGACCGCATCTTGGCAAACGTGGGGTCGCCCCCAACTAGATGGAGCAATGATTTAAGAAGGGCGGCGGCAGCGTATGAAAAGAACCAAACACCGGTCTCAGTGCGCCACTGATCGGCTGGAATCACTATTGGAATCGGCCTATATCCAGCAGTAGATTACTGTGGGCTGATGATGATGATGGAAATTTCGTCTAGGACAAACGCTGTGATGAATTTGAGCCGGTGAGCTGAAAAAACCACTACATTATAAAATAGCATAAATTCCATCAAGCTAGAACAATAAAATTAACATTATACAGAACCCTCTAACTAAAAAAAGCTTAACACCCTAATACCAACATAAAAACTTTCCTTTGACGGCTCGCTCCACGTCCGCACAAAGCGGCCGATTACATAGAAAAACGCGCGAAACGCTTAAAAGTTAGTAGGGGGGTTAAAAGAGGGGGGGGTGCTACAGAAATGCAAATATGAAATATGAAAATGAAGATGGCATATAATAAAAGTGATATAGTGGGCTCCATAGGGCCATTCCGACGAGTCGTCTCGTCAGGCGGCCCGGCCGTCCATCATACCCTGACAGTGTATGCTTCTGGGGCAAGTGGGGTATAGTGGGGTACGTGGGGTACGTGGGCCGGAGTGGGCGTCGAGTGGGCCACAGATTTATTATTTGAATGTTGACGTGCGATGTTTTATGTGAGTGGTTTTGAGGACTTTTGCAGTTTTAGATGCTAGGAATCTGGAGTTTAAGTTATTTTGGACGTGGAATTGTGAAATGGTCGGAAAGTAGCCGTGTAGGCTAAGCCTTTACTTACAAGTGTTTTCTTTTATAAAATGTATGTCTTTACATATAAAAAAAATATTTATAAGTAGTATATCAGTCATGTAGTTCCCATAATACAAGCTCTGCTTACCTTGGAGCTAGATGATGGTGCGTGAAAACTTAATATATTTTAATTATTTATTCATGCAACTATTGTACAGATATACTTAGACAATATATACAGATGAAACTGCTAGATATCTAAGAACCGTTTCAAACGTCAACTAATCAAGAAAGAATATATATTTTTATATTTACCTACTTATATTAGTTGTATTTATTTTAAAAATATATGTTATTATTTACTTATAATGTTGATCAGTAACCTCAACAATGCGATCTTTATCACTATAATGAACAGACAGAAGAAGGCAACTGTCTTAGGCTTTCTAAAAATGACTAAAACGTTCTCTTTAAATTTCAAATTCACTTATTTGACGTTACTATAATTATGATCGTTCTGATTACAATTGATTTTTTTGAGCGTCTCGTTTTGTTTTTCGTCTGTAGTAAAATTCTGGAATAACCCGCACTTTGTTCTCGCCATCAATACACAAAAACTCATACATCTGTCTAAAGCAAACATCGGCAAGGTAACGTAGCCAAAAAAATTAATTACCATAAAGTGTTAGTGTGTACGGTCAGCAGAGTCGGCGGGATGCAAACAAGGGGTTTAATCGAGTGCCCTAACGCGGCCGTAAGCTTTTTGATATCTCCGATACTGTGTGCGCCGCAGATTCTACGTAGCGTCCGCAGAAAAGTCCCTTCAAGTTATATTCGAATTTATTTTGTTTACTTGTACTACTCTAACCGTATTTTTTTCAATAAAAAACGACAGTTTTAATTTTCATGAAGATAGTAATATTATTAAAAAAAATATTAAAAACTACCTTTTACAAATATGCTACTATAAACATCTTCAAAAACCATTATATAAAAAAGAAAAAAAAGCTGACCGATAAACTACCTTCTGATAAAGCATAATGTTAGTTAAAAATCGAAAAATGACAGCCAAAAAAAAATATTTTAACGAAGGGTCGTTGTAATCATATTCTGTACTAGCTTCTGCCCATGACTTCGCCCGCGTGTGACCTAGATTAAAAGTAGCTTGTGTGTTATTATAGAAACAATATTGAATCTAAATTTCGTCCAAATCGGTTCAGCCGTTACGGAAATTATGAATAACAAACATCCAAAAATTAGCATTCATTATAAAAGTAGGATATGATAAGATATGTATATGTAGCTTGATATAAAATTTGTTTATATAACTATACTAAATAATTTCCATAAATAACGATGGTTTTGGACGTGTCTTCAACTACCCCCTACTTAGTATCCTCAAAGATCTATAATGTACTATGTATGTATCTGAGGATATCAATAATGGGGAATACAGTCATGATTGTGTTTGTTTGTTGGCTATATTCATATATGAATTATAGCTTATATATAATTAATTTATAAGAAACCTCACTAAGCTACAGGTTTGATAAAAGTCAAATCAAAAGTTATCGTTGCTATGATTGAACTATTATAGCAAAAGTTCACGAGTCCAATCTAAAACTTTTCTGCTGACCGTGCAACTTTTAAACTGTACCAGGTACGGTTAGCAAAGCCAGGAGATCTTTACGGCAGCTCGGTCGCGTAGATCAGGACGACAATACACTGCAGACCCTAAGGTGTATCTTTAAAATGTGAATTTGTGAATGGCTTGGGAAGTAATGCAATGCTTTTGAATATATCCTTCCTCTATTATATCAATAGGTCTCTATTATACTAACATTTTTTTTTTGCTAGTCATTTTTCACACAGCATCATTTAGCTCCAAACTAATCTTGTATTATGGGAACTACATGACTGACTTAAATATTATACATAGAAACACCTGAGACAAATAGTTGCAGATCATACAAGCACTTGTCCCGCGACGAGAACCGAACCCGCAACTTTCTGCTTCTCAGGCGGGCCTTCGTCCACTGCGCCACAGAGGTCGGTATTTAAATAGGTAGTTTGTAAGTTCGGATGTAAGGATTAATCAAATACAAAAAATACAACCTTCAGCATCAGAAACTTTTTCAGTCGACTTTTGAATATCGCTGTGGAAGGCGCATCCCTATCTCCTCTGGCATTCTATTATAAACAGATGGGCCCACGATGTACACAGATTTTTCTGATTTGTTCAGTTTCTGCGGTGGTGTGACCAGCCAAGGTATTGGTATTGCTATGTAGGACACGTTCTGAATCTGTGCCGCGGAGTTGAAACAAGTCCAAGTTATTGTATGTCAAAAGGGCCACTTGATAATCAGGGATTTTAAGCTCTTTAACGTGATTTCTGCAAGATACATTGTTTGGGATACCCACAATCGCGCGCACGGATCTCTTAGGCGCGCTGGGATGTCAACTCCCGTCCACTGCTCCACGCCTAAGGTGGGGGCGCTGTGGACGGTCGCAAAGTAGCAGGAACGCACCAAGTCACGAGACGATATGCTGGCTAGCCTATGCAGTGCAAAGCATACGCACCCGAGCTTGGCACATAGACTATGTGGGGTTTCCTATGGGAACCCACATAGATAATAGATAGATCCTTGTTTGCGAGGGAGTTATTCAACTGGAAACCGAGTAGCTTTGTGATATGGGACTCGTTATAGAGAGTTATCCGGCGGTAACCTTAATAGACGTGGGTCTTTGCCCATCAATATATATAAAACTGTTCCGTTACTGATTGGCGGATCAACGCACAGCCTAAACCATAAGTCCTAGGAGCATGAAACTTGGAGGGTATATTCCACTTATGGTGTAGGGGTTCAATAAGAAAGGAATTTGGAAAATTCTACCCCTAAGGGTGTGAAAAGGGCTGAACAACTTTGTACAAAATATTTGAATACGGTATTCATAAAAAGCTTTTAAGGGTGCAAGGCAAGCAAATATTTTTGAAGCACCTATCATTAACAACGCGAGTAAAGCCTCGGGCATCGGCTAGTTTAGTATAAAGTTAATAAGGAAGGTTTTGTTGAGCGCTAGGTCATTCAGAACCACGTTTCAAGTTGTCGGACTACCGTGTTCAGCTGACACTCCAGCTGACTGGTGGTGGATTTGTGTTGGGTGAGGTTGTAGTGAGAGGTCGCACAACAGCGAGACGTGCTGGCCTCTCAGCACGCACCACACCACCTCGCGCTGGTGGCCATGGTGCGTCCCACCCTATACCCTTACTGCCACGCGGAGAGGACTTCGCAGTTTGACATGAATTCCAAGTCTGTAGTCAATCTCCTTTATTTTACTAAAACCTTTTTTTTATATAGGGTGATAAGTTTCGGACCACTCATACTACTTACGATTTCGAAAACCCTTTCACTAAAATTTACAACTTCGCCCGCGTGGTACCCGGATAAAAATTAGCCTATGTGTTATTCTGATGTAAAAGCTATATTACTATAAAGTTTCATCAAAATCCGTTCAGTAGTTTTTGCGTGAAAGAGTAACAAACATCCATCCTCACAAACTTTCGCGTTTATAATAGTAGTAGGATTGAAATGCAGGGTGGATAACGGCTATATATTATCCAGTTAAAATAAATATGCTTTACGTGGAGACCAAGTTAGTCGTCAAAAACGGCCAAAAATGCTTTGTGCTTTACTAGGTAGGTATTTAATTGATAGAAGTCCCCATAATCTCATTGTTACTAATGGGCGAAACTGAAACGTGTGCTGCCATCTCTAAGATCGCGAGCGTATCAAATTCCAAAGCTTTGAAGTTTATTTTCACGAGTATGCAATATTGTATTTTTATGCTAAAATAAATGGAATAAAATTATTGATACTTTCTGTCTATTAGTTTAAGGAAATTTTAAGGGTTTCAGCCTTGAGTTCACCAACAAAATAAACGGACTGTTATGTCTAACTGTTTAATGATTATGATGACAAATTCTATGAAAAAATGTGTCAAAAAGCTTTGATTAGGACCTAACCAGCCGTTATTGTGTTGGTGAACTCGGCTCTGAGTCAATGATATATTTAAGGACTGCAACTAGAACAGAACCCACGGTCACTATCATTAATAAGTACGTTTGCATCATAGTTATCTATAGAAGACCATTTCAGGCATCAAACAAATAAACAAACACGCTCACGACCTTATTCCACAAATTGGACATCCTTAGATACATACGCAATGACTAAGTCTTTGAGGAAGCAGGGAGTAGCCAAAGGCACGCTCAAACATGCCATGCGTAGTTGCATGACACGTGGTAGGTTGCAAGTCCACCGCTGCTTATAATATTGGGAAACTAAAATTCTGATAATGGTATGGGACTCAATATTGGGAAACTAAAATTCTGATAATGGTAGGGGACTCTAGCAAAACTTCTCTAAATACACACAAGTAACATTCTAACATTCAAATCGCGCGTTGTGAAAGGGGGCTAGACGGAAAAAATTCCCACGAAAAGTTGTAACGACACTTTTTGCTTTTGTCTGCCTCTCTCTCTCTCTCTTATAGAAAGCAAGCCAGATATTTTCATTTATTTTATTATTATTATTTTTTTTTAAGTTGGCTTGGTAAAAAAAAAAAAAATTACACTTCCTTCACTAATTAATCGAAAGGAACTTCGTTCCATCCGGGTGTCCCTTGACACCTCTCATTTTTTTTATAAAGTTTTTGTTTAAATTTGTTTTTTGTAAATTTTTGTATATCTATTGGGAGTTTTTTATAAAAGCGTACACCTTGCTCTTTAAACGATTGACTAACTTTATAGATAGACAGAAAATTTTTTATTGCACAAAAAAATGAGTAGATAGGCGAACTTAATGCTAAAAAGCATTATCTTCCAGATATACTTTGTTTATTGTGGAAAAAGATGTGTCGGTCACAGATATGATTAAAACAAAAATATTAATATGTAGTAATTATTACTACAAGCGGCAACAGCGAGTTTATCTTAAGTTTTGGTATGCGAGCGTTACTGCTTGGTAGAAATGAGTATGGTGGCATTACTTCCCCGGACGAGCTCTTCAGCTTTGCTAATTCCAAAACTCCCCTAAAACTCGGAACGCACAAAAGTTGGTAATATCACTCCAAGTCCCCTGCAAGTCTGAATGCACATAAGTAAGGTGGTATCTGGTGGTATCTGTAATATCGCGTGGAGATCGGAAGCCTCTTAAATACACGCCTATAAATACGAGTACTTAGCTAAATACCTGGCCGGATGTTAAGGGTAGGAGTTCAAACAAATACCTAATATTCTTGTTTTGATATCCTACTACTATTATAAATGCGAAAGTTTGTGAGAATGGATGTTTGTTACTCTTTCACGCCAAAACTACTAATAGGATTTTGATAAAACTTTACAGTTATATAGCTTATACATCAGAATAACACATAGGCTACTTTTTGTCAGGGTATCACGCGGGCGAAGCCGTGGGCAGAGGCTAGTATATCATAAAGTTGGATGTAGTTTTATTTAAAGGAGCCGTATTGGCCTAGTGACCGGTACCCTGACTTCTGGAGGCCGTGAGTTCGAAGCCAAAAGGAAATACAAAGATACTATGTTATTGAAAAGGGCTTGATACTAATGACTTACCAGTTCGATCAATATCATTAAAATATTTTTTTTTACACATTCGAGACTCAAACACGACTTAGCCAGCAAATTGTTTGCTTATTTTTTTAATCTTAGAATACGGTATTAATGACTTTCAAATCTAATTAAATGTCTTGATTAAGTAAAACTTCCGTACTTCAATATTTAAAGTATACTTGTCATTAAAATAATATATCTACATAACATGCAAACATTACCTATTACCTATTGTTACTATGTACATCAGTACGTTGAGTACCTAGTATTTAATTTTAATAAAGGAATTTCACTTATGAAACCAGCCTGCCCTTAAGACTGCAGTGACCACACGCTCACAAAAACTGCACGAGCTTTTACGACGTGGCGTGGCGTGGCGTGGCGTCGGCAGAATTATAAGAGGTTTAGCGACGCAGCTAAACAGATATTAAAGTCAACGTGTAAAACACCACCTTGTTTTAGGAACTGCTAAATTCTGTCTGGAACATTTTCAGACCTGTATTTTCAGTCTAGGGATTCTGTAACAATGGGTTATAAACCTGTTTTCACAATAATAAAGGTAAGTCTGCATTTTAGCTTGACTAGAAGTATACTTGGATACTCTAGATATGTACAATAGTTATTTAACTACTTTTAGTTTTTAATACTATTAATGATACAAACAAACTTATGGTTCACCTGTTGTTATGCAGTATCGTTATATTTGCGTATAAAACTTACTAATTTTTTCAGCGTAAATCCTACTACTATTATAAACGCGAAAGTTTGTGAGGATGTATGTTTATAACTCTTTCACGCAAAAACTACTAAACGGATTTTGATGAAACTTTATAGTAATATAGTTTATACATCAGAATAACACATAGGCTACTTTTTATCCAGGTACAACGCGGGCGAAGCCGTGGGCAGAGGCTAGTACGTAACTAAAAATAACTTTCAACAGTAACATACATACATTAGTCCTGCTCATTTAATGTATTAACACACAAATAAGCCCATCATATTACCAATGATACATCACTGCTAAAGACACATTAAATTGGCAAAACCTAAACTTAAAACTGTATAAGAATGACCCACTTTCAGATTAGTAATTAAGATTGTATTGTTCTCATGTAATCCCTTACATCTGTTTGTCTTTTTGAGAATAAATTATTTAAACCTAGTAGATAGCTTAGATCTTATAGATCTAGCCTTTCGGTACTGCGCCATCTGTGTGACTTCGAAGAATTATAGAATGATACTTGCACAGATTAAAAAAGATCGAATCAAAATAATAAAATCTAAGCTACTACAGTAATTAAAAAAGTTATTTGTTTTCAATCAGCGATCTACCTTGATATATATCTATATATTTTTTTATGTTTTTTACACGTTTCTGTATCAGTATAATAGTGACCGTTTCGAATAAAAGCTAAATTCCAATATTTCAACACCTTGATAACAACAAATAATCATAAACTACATAACACCATAAATCTATGGCCATAATAACAAATATACACTAAAACAATCGAAACATGCTTCTCCTAAAATTATCTTATGAGCTTTTTTGAGTCTTTTGATATGGTTGTGAAGACAGTGGCGCCTCTATCGGCTGCATGGATAAGTTTGTAACGTCCGATGTTTTACCGGCCGTTATGAATGTTTATGCATTTAGCTATAGGTTATTTGGATACAGTTATCAAATGGTACCATGGCACATCTTCGACACTTGACAACTTTATGTATGTATCACTCAGCTTGCTTCGTTTTATACTCATACTCATTTATTCACTGTAAGAACTTTACAGTACACTTGGTTTTGTCATATTAGAGTAACAATACACAAATAATTTGGTCAGTTAATTAAAACAGACAAGACACAATGATCTCAGAATGGGTTTGGGTCAAATAAATTCGTTAAAATTATTATAAACATACAGACAATGTAAGAAATAAAACACAAATAAAATTTTAAAAATATTCTGCTACTGTAAAGAAGTATTGTCAAATCACAGTTACAGACTAAGCTAAAATAAGTTATATTCATGTCAGATCATAAAACTAAAATAAATAACTTGTGTTAATGTCACATTATCCTACCTATGTGCGTAAGACAACTAAAAGTGACAAACATACATACGGTCCACCTGTTGGTAAGCGGTTTCAGTATTGCAGACCACGAGACATAACGGGGGAAAAGTCTCATTTCTCTGTAATTTCACCTTACCATTCAAACCTTAACACAGCATCACTGCTTGCTGGCAGTAATAGGTAGTAATTCCCCGTTCGAGCTCTTCACAAGGAGCTCATACTACTTCTAAATTGAACGTCCATCATACATACTTTACATTCTACATTATATATTTCTCTTTCACTGTCTGAAGAATAAGAATCGCTAATAGATTTTGATTTGTGCTTTCGGACCCAGATCTAAATCCACATCCTATTTTGTCCGCAATATTATGTTGTTTAATGTCGTCATCATCGCCATGCACCAACTTCCTGTAATATTTAAGATTATTTGTGAGTGCTATAGCACATGCCGAAAACTGTACACATATTTATATTTTTATAGGCAATATGTGTATGTACCGTGAATCACGCCGTCTCAAATAATAAATCCGTCGCTGGCTTCGCGTAAAACAGTACATATTTTGTTGTAGGATTTAAATCAAGGAACGGGCGAGAAACGTTGCTGTGGCCATAAGTTACGTCGGACATATAAATAAACCTATAATAAACAAGGGCAAAGTCTGTGTCTAACATATTTTCAGCTTATAATGTAAATTAATATATAGATTTCGGAAAGCTAGCGAAACTCGTCTGAAACTTTAGGGTAAATTATGGTAAATATTATACTTTTAAGAACTACCTATTGAAAAGAAAAACAACAGGACAATGTTGTTCACGAAACATTAATCGATACTGATGGCTGCTGCTACATTGAAGCCCTTTAAACCCATTTTTATACCAAAAAAAAAAAAAAAAAAAAAAAAAATTTAAAAGTCGACGTGCTGCATTGAAGTTTGCTTGCGATTTCCTTTGCTTTGAACAACCAACTGGAACTGCACAAAAAACAAAAAAACGACTGTAGTAAGAAAACAAACAAACACGCATACGACTGTAATCTCCATAGTGGTGGTTCTCAGATGCATTCTCTTTACGCAAATCTGTGAAGATTTGAAGAGTCTACGTAATTACGTAAAGAAGTTGCATCTTGAGTAATCAGAGACACGTCCATCATTATATTAGATATATGATCTTATTTATATTCGTACAGGAAAATATGTGATTCTATATCTTTCATGGTCACCCCACTCGCAGCACAGTTGTGTCTAATGTTTACATTTTGAAGATCCCGGTTCAACAATTCGTCATCGTGTGAATGAATCGCTCATCGATGCCCGTTCTGTAGACGTGCCCTTATATTATTTAGACACGGCAAAACAAACAAACATGCTCACGACTGACTAGTACTTTTTTCTATAGACGAGTTCACCTTATTCGATTGTCACCACACTAAAGCTGAATGAAGGATCATCAAAAAAATTACCAAGCAGAGTTGGTTGCCTGATTCTTCTAGACGTGGTTACGTACGAGGAAACGGCGTAAATTCACTTTAAAATTTTTAAATTCACGTAGTTTTTAAGTTGCCGTTTCTAAATAATCCTTGTGATTTCAATGAATAAAAACCTGTTGACTATGAGTTTTACCATACTCAGTACGCAAATCTTTGAGGATACAAAATAGAAAGTAGTTAGAGACTAGTCTTATTATAATATTTGGCACGTAGTTAGCATTCCTCGTGACAAGTTGCAAGCCCTTCAAGCGATCGATGGCACATGCCTTCGATTTTTCAAAAAACGAATCAATTCATCCAATGTCAGTTCTATAAGTTCTTCGTCTATATTTTCGGAACAAGGTGCAGTGGTCGCTCTCAATCTGACTCAGTCGTGTCACTCTGCGCCTGCGCATGCCAGCTGTATGGCAATAAATACTGACAGTGACGTCCGATTCTAACATAAAATCTCAAAAGAGTCCAAAGACGTCTCACCCGATTCTAACACAGAATCAGAAAAGACATCAAAGATGGCGGCGTTTGGGCTCTCATGTGACCTCTCAAATTTGAAATTGTCATAAAATATCCTTTCAAGCTAAGAATCTTTAATAACCTTGAAGATTTTCAATAGAATCATCAGCCTGAAGAAGGTTAAAGTTTTTAGGTTTATAAGGTATTTATTTTGGGATATAATACAATCTTGCGATTATAATTTTTTTTTTTTTTGGGTATCATGTACAATCTATTATTAAAAAAGTTAGCATTGAATTTTAAAAAGGCTGGCGCTTTTGGGCACTATCCGTGGTCATAAATTAAAATTTGTTTATTTAGTTAATTTTTACTAATATTTCAAGGTGTACCTGCATAATACACAAATTTACGTACTACGTGAGAATGTCTATTAAGGGGATGACAGTGGTTAGCGATTGTTATTAATATAAGGCTAATATAAGGTTTCTACGTTTGAGCTTTGACAATGGAGATGTTGGGAAACAAAAATTTTCAAGTTTTTTTATAAAATAATAGGTATGACAAGTTATAAATGAAAGCCAGTGCTAACGTAGTAGATAATAATAATTCTATATACACCATTATTTTGACAAATGTATGTATCTGCGAATATTTGTCTCGGGTCTGGGTGTTTTTTATATATGTTATGTATGTATTTACAAAAAATATATATATAAGTAGTATATCAGCCATGTAGTTCCCATAACACAAGCTCTGCTTACTTTGGGGCTAGATGGTGCTGTGTGAAAAAAGTCCAGCATTATTTACTATTTTTAAAACAAGAAGGTATGTTGACTAATGTTAGTGTTTTATTGCAGATTTTTTTACCAAAATAGCCTAAAATGAGTTAATTTTGCGTATTGTTGGCTGTTGAGAAATCCCTGTAAATTGTTAAGCAGCAGAAAAAGGACAACAAGAAAAATGGCACTGAGAACCAATAGAGTAAATGACCCAATCTCAATAAAGCACCAGACTATAAATCTTACATGCTAAACTAAGACAGGCATGCCTCACTCGCGACAACTCAGCGGGCCCTTATCAAGTGCCCGCCGTTATTTACGGCCCGGCCTGAGTTATGGCCAATTTACAGGCAGTCATTAGGGCCTTAATGGCCTCAAGGTGTCCGGGAAAGAGGCCCGGATAAGTTCGCGTCGTGTCAGCGATCTGACGGTAGTGAGGGAATTAATAGGGAACTCATTATTATGGTATACCAGAGACAAGGAGCGGGTTCTACAATACAATCAACTGCAGTCACACCGGAGGACTGCGGGATAGCTTCTCGCTTTTGATGTGACCATAAACAACTACCCCACAAATAATAAAGGTGAGTCCAGATTAAGTTACCTGTTATACGACTTTGGTATTATTATAATACGTCGATTTTGTTTAAGATGGATCAGACCTCTGTGGTGCTGTGGGCGAAGGCCCGCCTATGATGCAGAAGGTTGCAGGTTCGATTCCCGCTGAGAGACAAATGATTGTATGTTCTACAAATATTTGGCTCGGGTCTGCCTGTTTTCTATGTTATTACAAAAAAAAATATATAATGTGTTATGGGAACTACGTGACCGATATGTAGAATATCAGCTTTTCTTAATTTGGGGCTAGATGATGTTGTGTGGAAAATGTCCAGCTTTATTATTACTATATAACCAAACTAATAAAACATACTAAGTTTGTATTATAACATGTAATATTATATAGTCTAGAATCACCTTAAGCATATTGCAGATATACGTCATTTGAAATGAAATGAAAAATAATTACGACATAAAAACAGCAAATTATGCAAGTATATGATGATGTGACAGTAACAAAAAATATATTCATTAGAAAAAGAAAACGGACAAGTACGAGTCTGAATCGCGCACTGAGGTTTCCGTACAATCTTGTATGTTCATCAAAATTAGCATCACACAATCATCATAAACTATGAAAGCACCAAACATTGCTCTAATTAAAAGATTAGAAGGATAGAAAGACAAACTTAAATTTGTAGTTCGCAAAATTTTCGCCACGGCCAATTGTAAGTTTGTAATTGCAAAAAACAAATATGAAAATTTATCGGAAGTTTTTCTTTACTTGTGTTGTGGTTTCTTGCCAAATTTCATGATTCTAGGTGAATGGAAATTACCCTATAGGTTATTTACTTTGCAAGTGTCCAAATATAGTTTATAAATGGCTGTCCTTTTTGATTACATTGACTTAGAAGCTTCTATTTATACATCTCAAAGGTCACGCAGACCTACATATTTGACTTAATTTAATTTAATTTCAACTCATACCACCACGCGTTTCTGCGATAAAGGGCCTTCACAGACCTACAGACAACGAAGTGATCCTATAAGGTTTTCTTCAATTTTTGAGGTACCCTAAAAACAAAACATCAGCGTACTTATATGTAAGAGTGAAACGGAAATACCCTTGCTGATAAAACTAGTTAGACAATACAATGTTGCGGCCAAAAGTTGTCAGCTCAGCGTAATGGTGTAGGTAGGTAGGTTACCTAATTACTCGCTAGTATTCTGGCTAGACTCACTCATCAGCATTTAGTGTATAGGTGACAGAAATAATGACCTTAGTGCTAACTGTTATAGAAAATAGCACTTTCTATTTTCATGTTCCACCATAAATGACTTCACTGATTTCAAAAGGTCATATAAACTACAACCACCTTCTTTAAGAAGAAAGGTAACCAGCCTCACACTTGTTAAGATGTCAATCGTGCTCGAAAAATCAAAAGTCGATCACACACACATAAGTATGAACTTAAACATATTTCATCAGACAAGTAGGCGATTAATGTAAAATCCATATATTTTGTTATCAATTGGGTAAGTATCTACATTAAACATTGTTTTTGCATATATAGATTAGCCAGGAGGATCTGGTTTTATCAATTTGTCAACGATTGGCAAATGAAAAATGATAAAAAAACCACGCAGAGTTTGTTGCCTGATTCTTCTAGGCTTGATCGTGTGCGAGGCATCGGTGTAAATTCACGTAAAGTTTATAAACTGACGTTTCTATAATAATATAGAATAAGAATAACTTTATTTGGAAAAATAACAAAACTTAATGAACAATAATGATATTTAGATCTAGGTTGTTATTTTACTGTTTTGTACAATTAAAATAAATGCCGGTAAAAAATACAGTTAGATGATCCTTATACAATTGCAACTGATACAAACCTGTTGACTTTGACTTTGTCATAAAACAATTAATTTAAAATAAGATTTAGATTAGAGCTTGCATTGGGGAACTGTACATCCCTTATTTATTCAATATCAGCGTTTAAAATCAGATATTTTGTTTTATCAACTTTTAACTATTACAAACAATAAATAATGTCCATTTCAGGATGAAACTAGCAGACACTCTTTATGCTTGTCGCATTACGATAATAAACGCGCAAAATAGCCTCGACACAATAGCAAAATTCATTATTACGATGCGTCCTGCAAATGATAACCTCATTTTGTGCCGGGAATGAATCAAACGCACATTAAAGCATTGTCATGTGGGAGAATTATTGTGACGCCTCTCATACTAGCACACTTCGACGCTGCCGGCGCTCCGGGACTATGAATCCATAGAGTAGACAGTTTTTTTTTATACCACCAAGGTGGCAAACAAGTATACGGTCCACCAATTCCAAAGCGGTTACCGTAGTCTATGGACGCTATGGTTCTATGTATAATATGTATGTATTTACAAAAAAAAACAGTCATGTAGTTCCCATAACACAAGTTTAATTTGGGGCTAGATGATGCTGTGTGATAATCTCCAGCATTATTTATATAATAGTTATTTATTTACATACGAGTTGCCGACCCTTTAAAATTTGGAACTTCTACTGTAGTCACTTGGTAAAATAAATAATAAAAATAAATGTATATTTTAAGACACAGAGCTACAATTGAAATTATTATGAAATTAAAATGACACAGAGACAACACAGATGCAAGCTCGTATATGGACAGTTGGTACCGTCCGTGACTGGGGCAGCAACGTCTGCACAAGTTACGAGCCTGTTAAAACCTCAGGATCATTTCATGACCTGATTGTTCGTGGGAGGAAGTTCCAAGCGCACATTACGTGACCACTCTAGGATGTGATAATGAATCCCCTGTCAATGGCGAGCGGTGCGGTGATAGAAGGTAGCTGTTGTCATATCAAACAATACCTCAGAAAAAAACAATGATATAAGCGATAGAACACGCATAGAGAGGTCAAATATCTCAGACTTAAGAGCTCAATACTGCTCGTGAGCTTGGGGTTGTTAACAATTCTCAATACACGTATTCGAGAGCACGGTTAAGCATATTTTATATACTTTTTTTTTTATCAAGAATAAACCTTAATTTGACCATAATCTCTCCTGATGGTATGTGAAGGTCTGCAAGATGTATTTACTGAATTACCTCGACGATTTTACTCTGTTCTATCGTGTTATGCCCGAGGGAACTGTGTCCATGTCGATGATTTTTTGTCTTTTCAGTTTGCTTATATTAAATCGATTACGCCGTAAACCTTTCCTCTCAGTAAACTTTTGTACTATTCCTAGACTTACTCATGTATTTGTAGTTAGTTAATCCTACTAATATTATAAACGCGAAAGTTTGTATGGATGTCTTTCACGCAAAAACTACTTAACGGATTTTGATGAAACTTTACAGAAATATAGCTTATTTATTAGAATAACACATAGGCTACTTTTTATCCGGGTACAACGCGGGCGGAGCCGTGGGCAGAGGCTAGTCATGACGTCGGTTTAAAACTTTTACTCAAATCCTACTCCACTCGTTTTCAATACCGCAAATTTTGCATTATCGCCCAACATTATGACAGCCCGTGATATATACTCGGACGTATTATAAAAGCAATAAATAAATAAATTTTGGCGGAATTTAGAACGCGACCGATTTTATTGTCTGCGATAATATAATGAACGGCGTGTCCGCCATTTTGTATTGTCAACCGCTTGTTTTCATTATCGAAATCGATAGGGGTGGGCATTAATGATAATTTATTCTTTATTCTAAGATTAATCAGCGAAAAGTTCATGTTCAAAGATCGTGTTACTTTTCAAGGAGAGTACAGTTTAATCAGATATAATCAATTGCAGAGTTCATTTAAGTTGCTTGTCTCTGATGAGCTGGCTACGTAGAACGAATGGGGAAAGTAAGAATACCGAATGGTCTTCACCCTATGATGGCTAGACGGCGTACAGCAGGACATTAAATCAATTAGAATATGAGGCAGAAATAACTCAAGACGCTAAGCTTTCTCGACCAGACCAAGGTTTACCCGTAGTTGTAGATGATTTCTGAAGATAATGATGTCAAGTGTGATACCAAGATACAAACTACAAGGACATTGAGAATTTAATTTAAAATTTCGTCTAAATCAGTTGCGATACGGAGATTATCCCAGCAAAAATTAAAATATCTTAAAACCCAAATTTTCGTAGCTATAATAGTATTAGGATATTTTAAGTATATTATTACGAAAATACCACGTAATTTACTATTCTCCTGCTGACGATCCGTGGACCTTTTAGAAATCCTTGCTTATGAGCACCGTCCGCGACCACTGTCAACGGGAAAATAAAGTAAATTAAGTATCACAGTACAAAAAAAAAACTATAATAAGTAGAAGTAGTTACTCTACTTTTACTACTTCTGATATAAGTAGTAACTTATATAAAATTTATATAAATTGTATATCAGTCAGGTAGGTGGTATGGGAACCACAAAAATCCTTGTGGCTAGATGATGCTATGGGTATATAATATTTTTATAACAACTGTTTTAAGGATGTTATAATAACATCTTTAAAATAGTGGTTCATTCTCAGTGTATAATAATAATAATATAATATAATTAAATAAATAATTCTGAACATTTTTCACACAGCATCATCTAGCCCCAAACAACAGAGCTTGTATTATGGGAACTACATGACATGACTATTCAACATACTTTTTTTTGTAAATACATACATATTATACATAGTTTATGGTCAGCACTACCACGAGATACATTAACGACCTGTTGGCGCGGCGGGCGATGTGCCAGCTGCAACGTTAGAGGCGCAGGTTCCCATTACGGGATAAATTTTTGCATGTACTGCAGATATTTGTTCCAGGTCTGGATGTTGACCAGACTCGTAGTTTCTGATACCCGCGATACAGGGAATCCTTGTGTGGGGTCAGGACTACGTATTTGACTGTTGGGTGTTTGTTTTTTTATGTATTATTTACTTACCTACTTCTCTATATATTGTTTTTTACTAAACGATTATTTACTGCGACCTATTTAATTGGGAGAAGACTATTCCCAACAGCTTATGCTATTCCGGGAGACAGAGCCTCAAATTTTATATTGTGAATCATTATTCACAACTAAGTTATTAAGTTTAGCTAAATAAATATATTTTTTGTATTATTATAGAATTGCAGGTAACGTATGAAACAATTTACATTGATATTTTTTTATTCAACGATAAATATTGATTCATCAGCCCTCATCAGTAAACTCTGGACATAAGCCTTTAACATTGGTTCTACTAATTCACCACTAAATCCACCGATAATTCACAAATTCACAGCACTATTTACAGATTTTAATCTATTTTATCTAGTTTTTGCGGTAACTGACGGGCCCCGACACGCGTTGCCGTGACATTTGTGGTGCTGTCCCGAATAAATACACATATTTTTGTTGTTAATTAATAATTTGTATGAGGTTTGTAGACAGGCAACTTTTTTTGTTCGGTCAATGTTTTTTTGTTATATCTGAAACAGGTCGTACGGCCTATCTAATAGAAAGTTTGTACGAGGGCTTGATAGACAAGCAACTTTTGTGATGTCGATGTTTTCTTTTTTTTTGCTATGCCGTGGCAATCAGGCATATGGCTTACTTGATGATGCGTGGTTACATCTGCAACACTTGAGGCATTGCTGATGTGTATGGATGTACGCTGCTGTGAAGGACTCTTTTTTTGTAACATTCATTGAGAAATAAGCAAACGGTTTTTTTTATTTTTCAAAAACTGTCTGTACTAAGCTTTGACAGCTTAGTTTATGGCGAGCGATAGATTTCTATATCTACTAAGGCATGCCAAATCTGTCTTAACTTTTTTTACTTTAGTGGTGATATTATACCACGTACTTTACTATTCTCCTGCTGACGTTTCGTTGACCGTTTAGAGGTACATATAAGCACCGTCCGCACCAACGAGCTCGGCAGAGAACGAAACGTCAACAGAAGAATATTAAAGAACGTAGTATAGTCGTAATATTATTCTAAAATTACACCAGACCACAATAATTAAAATACTAGTGACGTCCTTCTTTAGCAGTCTGTTCATTTATTCCAAAATAAGCAAGCATATGTTAAAAGACAAATCACTTAAAATTGATGTCGTATTGTGTATTCAATAAGACAATCATTGTTCAACCATCAAGAAATAAATTATAATAATCGATTATAGTCGAATTACCGTCGACGTTAAATAAATTAATATTCAATATAGATTTATTCAGCATACATTCAGAGTACAAGCATTAACCTGTAACAAATATATTTAGTATTATTCACAAATTAATTAACTATTAAAATTATTTGCTTTCATTAGGATATTATTTAATTCCATTTTATTAAATTTTCGAGAGACTGATGTCACAGCAATTGTATTAATTAAGTTTAATAAAAAACACATTAACTATTTATAATAGTTAATGTGTTTTTTCCTGTCTAAATAAATTATATTAAATTCAACACAAGTCAGTATTTCAGTTTAAATAGGCACAATAATAATATATCTATAAAATGTAATCCAATCAGATATCTAGGTTTTAAAGAGGTTTACTTTCCTCCTTCTTGGTATGCTCACAGAGTGCATGATGGGAATGGATCATCATGTGAATTACAGTCGTGGGCGTGTTTTTTTAATATATTTAAAGTTGACCGTGTACAAGAGCCCTTAACTCTGTATTTGATTGCGGTAAAATGAAACGTTGTTCTATAATTATTGTTTTAATTCACGAAAGTGTACGCATGGCTTCATTTAAATTTATTCCAATTTGTCAAATTGTTTTTGAATATGCTTCATTAATTTTGTTAGTTATGCCTTTAAACTATACGAGTATAGTTAAATAATAATGAAATTCATGTAGAAAATACAGATGAAACATCTATCTTAAGATTGTTGCTAACGATCTTTCAATTCCTATTCATTCTGTTATGGCAAGATACGGATGGTACATAGGCTGGGCACAATCCCCAAAAAATAGCCTGTATAATATCGATAGTTATGCAATCTTACGGGGGTTCCAGACTCTGGATCTTAGCTTCCACCATATTTTGCTCACCTTCAACTCTGAAAGCTCAGTTTTTTTTTCTTTTTTTATCTTGATACTGACACAGAGGAACTTTTTCAATATCCAGATCAAATCACTGCAAAAAAAAAAATTTCTTCACAACATACAAGTACAAAGGTACAAATTATTTTTTTAAATTATAGTAAATTCTAAATCTAACTACACTATTAGACAAATAAAGTTTGTAGGTTTGAATGTCATCTTCAAAACTACAGTACTAATCTGAGTTCAAAAATTATTTCACCAATATATAGAACTAGCTTCTACCCACGGCTTCACCCGTGTGGTACCCGGATAAAAAGCTAGTTACTTATAAACTAGCAATATTAACTAAAAAAAAATCTTGGCCTTTTTTTGTTAAGCATATTATAATTTTACATGAATCAGCCCTGAAACTATCACAAAACAGCACCGGATGAAACAACATATTTAGCCCTCAGCCCCATCGGATTACACGGGCGGTGGGGGACATTTAGTCCTGACATTTGGAGTATTTATTCGCATAATAATAATTCCTCAGCGACGACGGGGCCGCCGTTAAGAATTATAGCTCTCGGAGACACCTTAAAGGTGATGTTCGACTGAGTTGGATAAGTGTGGACATACTGGAATATTAAAAAAATAATCTGGTACTTGCGTTGTTCGATGATGATGATGATGGTATGGTTGTTGGAAATTGGAAAATTAGATTTATTAGAAAGACTTGAAATTATCGTGGTTGAGTATCATTTTAGAATATGATTACGACTATACCACATACTTTACTAGTCTCCTGCTGACGTTTCGTTGCCAATTGATAGTTACCGTCTCACGACCGTAGAGCGTGGTTGCGGACGGTTTTCATGAGAAATGAACTCTATACGGATAACGAAACGTCAGCAGGAGAATATTAAAGTACGTAGTATAGTAGTAATCATATTCTAAAATATTAGAAAGACGATAAAAAAATGTTTTAATATCAAAAATAAATAATAAAATATAAGTTAAACAAAAAAATCAAAGTCTGCGATGGTAAATGGTGTTTTTAACCAAACAACAGTTTTTTTTTATATCGATTTCCTTGGGCCACACTACTTTTTTTTTAAATCATTCAAATTAACTATCCAATCTTTTGCCTGGCTGCAAGGTGATGGCTTCATGCATTACAACAATATCGCTTCAGTGCACAAATCTAAACCACGCACATCAGAAAAAGGTCTTATCCTCACTAATCCGTCGGACGCAGTCCACCATCTTAAGATTAAGGCATTAACCGTTACAGTGCCGTTACCGGGCCGGCGCTGTCTCGTGCCGGATTACTATCGACGACTACGGCCTCTGGGATTGTCGGCTACAAGTGAAAGAGAAATATTTGAATTGATGCGTATTGAGCTGAAAGTAATTCTTATCTAATTCAAACTTTTTATTGCAGGTTACACACATATCGCTTAAGAATAGAATAAAAGTATATTTTTTAACAGGAGAATGAAAAAAAGTCCAACATGAAATTTCATCCCTCATTGGGGCCGCCCGTGTAGTATGCCCTTACCCATTAAAAAACAAATCATTAAAAACCAGTTCATGATTGGCGAAGATATCGCGTAACATATATAAAAATAAAAACATACGGACGAATTGAGACCACTCCTCCTTTTTAGAAGTCTGTCTAATAATGAATATGGGTACGTCCTTACTAAACAGAATTAAAAAGTCTGCACTCTTGATGAAGCACCCGACCAAGGCGAATACTGTACTGAAACAGAATTTAAAAATATGCACTCTTCTTGAAGCACCCTGACCAAAGCGCACACTGTACTGAAACAAAATTAAAAAATATGCACTCTTCTTGAAGCACCCTGACCAAAGCGCACACTGTACTGAAACAGAATTAAAAAATATGCACTCTTCTTGAAGCACCCTGACCAAGGCGCACACTGTACTGAAACAGAATTAAAAAATATGCACTCTTCTTGAAGCACCCTGACCAAGGCGCACACTGTACTGAAACAGAATTAAAAAATATGCACTCTTCTTGAAGCACCCTGACCAAGGCGCACACTGTACTGAAACATAAGTTAAAAATATGCACTCTTCTTGAAGCACCCTGACCAAGGCTCACACTGTACTGAAACAGAATTAAAAAAAAAGCACTCTTCATGAAGCACCTGACCAAGGCGCACACTGTACTGAAACATAATTTAAAAATATGCATTCTTCTTGAAGCACCCTGACCAAGGCGCACACTGTAATGAAACATAATTTAAAAATATGCACTCTTCATGAAGCACCGGACCAAGGCGCACACTGTACTGAAACATAATTTAAAAATATGCACTCTTCATAAAGTACCGGACCAAGGCGCACACTGTGCTGAAACATAATTTAAAAATATGCACTCTTCTTGAAGCACCGGACCAAGGCACACACTGTACTGAAACATAATTTTAAAATATGCACTCTTCTTGAAGCACCCTGACCAAGGCGCACACTGTACTGAAACAGAATTAAAAAATATGCACTCTTCTTGAAGCACCCTGACCAAGGCGCACACTGTACTGAAACATAAGTTAAAAATATGCACTCTTCTTGAAGCACCCTGACCAAGGCGCACACTGTAATGAAACATAATTTAAAAATATGCACTCTTCATGAAGCACCGGACCAAGGCGCACACTGTACTGAAACATAATTTAAAAATATGCACTCTTCATAAAGTACCGGACCAAGGCGCACACTGTGCTGAAACATAATTTAAAAATATGCACTCTTCTTGAAGCACCGGACCAAGGCACACACTGTACTGAAACATAATTTTAAAATATGCACTCTTCTTGAAGCACCCTGACCAAGGCGCACACTGTACTGAAACAGAATTAAAAAATATGCACTCTTCTTGAAGCACCCTGACCAAGGCGCACACTGTACTGAAACATAAGTTAAAAATATGCACTCTTCTTGAAGCACCCTGACCAAGGCGCACACTGTACTGAAACAGAATTTAAAAATATGCATTCTTCTTGAAGCACCCTGACCAAGGCGCACACTGTACTGAAACATAATTTAAAAATATGCACTCTTCATAAAGCACCGGACCAAGGCGCACACTGTACTGAAACAGAATTTAAAAATATGCATTCTTCTTGAAGCACCCTGACCAAGGCGCACACTGTACTGAAACATAATTTAAAAATATGCACTCTTCATAAAGCACCGGACCAAGGCGCACACTGTGCTGAAACATAATTTAAAAATATGCACTCTTCTTGAAGCACCGGACCAAGGCGCACACTGTGCTGAAACATAATTTAAAAATATGCACTCTTCTTGAAGCACCGGACCAAGGTGCACACTGTACTGAAACATAATTTAAAAATATGCACTCTTCTTGAAGCACCGGACCAAGGCGCACACTGTACTGAAACATAATTTAAAAATATGCACTCTTCATAAAGCACCGGACCAAGGTGCACACTGTGCTGAAACATAATTTAAAAATATGCACTCTTCTTGAAGCACCGGACCAAGGCGCACACTGTGCTGAAACATAATTTAAAAATATGCACTCTTATTGAAGCACCGGACCAAGGCGCACACTGTACTGAAACATAATTTAAAAATATGCACTCTTCATGAAGCACCGGACCAAGGCGCACACTGTGCTGAAACATAATTTAAAAATATGCACTCTTCTTGAAGCACCGGACCAAGGCGCACACTGTACTGAAACATAATTTATAAATATGCACTCTTCATAAAGCACCGGAACAAGGCGAATAATGTGCTGAAACAGAATTTAAAAATATGCACTCTTCATGAAGCACCGGACCAAGGCGCACACTATACTGAAACAGAATTTAAAAATATGCATTCTTCTTGAAGCACCCTGACCAAGGCGCACATTGTACTGAAACAGAATTTAAAAATATGCATTCTTCTTGAAGCACCGGACCAAGGCGCACACTATACTGAAACATTATTTATAAATATGCACTCTTCATAAAGCACCGGACCAAGGCGCACACTGTGCTATAAGCACCTCAGTCCAGTGTCTCACGAAGACTATATATATTTACACCAACGAATGCCATCTACAGAGCTCTTATTACCAGCAAGTTAGATGAAGAAGAATTTTTAAATCCGATTGACCGATGACCTCTTAAGAGGGACGATGAAAATTAAGATCAAAAGAACATAAAATATGTAAGCCAGTGTTTCGTGACCATTTGCATAAGTTAATTACCTTGTCACAGCACCATACGCCATGATTACCCCATCACGCCGTAAACCTTAGCATAGAGCGTAGATTAAGTTTGAATTAACTTGTTTATGTCAGTACCCTTTATTCCATCTTGGGGACATGGCTTGAAGAAAGGATTAGCTAAGTCTCCCAAATAGGAATAGTTGTTTTGCACTTTGAATTTTACTATAATTGTGTATTTAAAGTACAAAATATATAAAAATAGTGAACTTTTCGTAATATTTTCTTGTGAATTTTATACAGCTAGATTTTTGAATTAAATTATGGTATTTTTGTTTGTTTGAGAACAAACTTAACCATCTTTATAGCTCCTAGTATTACTAGGACCTGAATTTCATCAAATATACTTCGGTGAGAATAACTCATAAAAAAAAATTATGAAGCTATTAAGTTTTAGGTGAAAAGTCTTTATGTGCCTGCCTACCCTTCAAACCGGAACACAGCAATGCAACCATTACTGCTTGGCCGCAGAAACAGATATGTTAGTAGTACTTCCACGAACGAGTTACTACTCCCCCAGTAGTATCAGTATGTGGAAGTAGTCATCACACCCTCTATACTAAAGGCAGAGAAAAATCGAAAAAATCGTGACTACCATGTTAGAGTAGATCTAACATGGTAGTCACAAAATGAGACCCAGCCTAGATATCGCACAACTTCCGCGTTTTTGACGGCACGCCGATATCTATCAGGAAATTGATGAAAAACCTGGGTATTATTATGGACTATTAGCCTTGCATTGCCGAGATCAGGCCGCAAAATATTTGCGTCTTCTGCTTCGCTGCGAAGACTTCGTAACTTTTTGCCAACCACTACCAAAGTACGCTTGCACAATCCCTTTATTAGATTATGCTGACGCCAGCTACCTCGACCTCACCGAAGACCAGTTAAACAAACTTGAGCGCCTTCAAAATCTTTGATATTTTGAAAAAATAAGCTTACAATATAACACTAAAATGGTAACTATCTTAGATTCAAACTTAAATATAATCTTAACGAATTCAATATTGAAGACGGGCTGTCATTAAAATGTCTTAACGTCTTAATCACTCGTTATTTTTAAAGTTACAACAACCATTACCATTTTCCATAAAACCATTTCCCTTCCATGTCTCAGAGCTTCTAGTTAATAGTTTTTGTATTATTACATACTTATTATCTCGCATTATTATTATATATTTATTATTAATATTAGATATATTTTATCATCGGTCTTTTGATTACATTTTATCCTGTCCATCTAAAGTTTGTCAGGAAGAGATCAGTTTTATAATCACCCATTGTACAGTAAATATTTTTTAATTCCTGTGTTTCAGTATTTTTATCAAATGAAAATTAGCTTCTTTGAGTGTAACAAGAAGTAGGTTACAATCAAAAGTATCTTCCCAAAAATATTCGACGCAAAAGCCAGCGCTGAGACCGTCTGAAAAAAGTATCTATACATCCTTAGATATTGGCGTATGTTGACATATTTACGGCCTCTTCGACTATTAAGTGGTGATTTACTGTAGGCATATCTGGATGGATACGTTTTTATCGTCGGCAATATATCCACTAGGCTTTCGCTTTATTATGAGAGCATTGTAAGGGTTAGATATCTGGCTCCCGTTACAGTTACAGTTACAGTTACAGTTTGCTATCTGACGAGTTCTTTGAAATTGATCCTTTTTATGAGGCAGCCAACCAACCGCCTGAGACGCAGAAGATGGATTCCAATCCCGGTGCAGAACAAATGTTTTCATGATCTGCAAATATTTGTGTTGAGTCTAGGTGTTTTCTATGTATGTATTTACATTGTAGTATATTTGTAATGTAGTATTAGTTAGAGTTAGAGAAACTCTGCTTACTTAGGGGCTAGATGATATGTGTTGGGTATATTCACGTATTTAGGAGATTCTTATTAGGTCAGAGGCGTTATTCTCGTGATTATTTCACAATCAAGTCTCGATATAATACCGTGCGAGTTTACTTTTAATCCAATATCAATCTAAATTTTGTCGTTTTTTGTTAAATAATTTTCTTCATACGTTAGTTTAAAATTCTATTGAGTTTTTACATTGATTGTAATTCAGTTTTTTTGTAATTGAACCGAAATTAAAGGAAACATTCGGCATAACATGAAAACAATAAACAAATTCAGACACGCTATGAGTCCCGAAGAATAATCATAACTCCTAAAGTTACTATCGGAAATCCTGCCAACTAATTTTCGTAACCAAATATGAGACTTACAGAACGGACTACAAGCTCAGACGTACCTTAAAAATCCGCTAAACTAAAGTGAGACATAACCAGACATGAGCTAGAAATTGTTATGTCTTAGACGGACGGACAGACAGACAGGCAGCCAGGCAAGCAGCCAGACAGTTAGACGGACATGACTAATCTACAAGGGTTCCGTTTTTGCAATTTGGCTTTGGATCCGTAAAAAAGGCACCATCACGCTACTTGATAGTTTAAACGAATTCGAAATTATGTTCACCATTTCTTTTCGAAAATAATGTGCATTATACAGGATTTTTTATTTTCTTAATAACTCCACACTGGATGCAGTAAGCTTTTAAATAAAGCTCACCTTTAACACAGACTAATTTCCCAGAATGACGCTCGCAAACTCGAAAACAATGCGCTGAACTAATTAAATTCAAATTAATCGTAAAAAAAGAGAATCACGTCAAATTGACCGTAAAATTTCAAGAAAGAAAAACAATGGGTTCCTGCGATAACGCTCTGGACTTAAATTAAATCGAGGTCGTTTCAACGGACCCTTCACTTTGAAAACACACGGGTTGGTTTTGTAGTTTTACGCTCGGAGTGTACGACGAGTCTCAAAATACTACATACTACTTCTAATGATCAGTTGAGCTATCTATAGATGCTTTGCAACGATCTTTAGATAGCTAGCTGTTTCATCTGTTTTTTTTTTGTATTTACCTACTTGTACATAGTTGTATGAATAAATGTTCAGGATATAGATATACCATACTTCTAAAAGTATATTATAAATAAAAAACAAGCATCATAGAGTCACAATTATAGTTTGATCTCATAGCACCTATACCAGTAACAAATTTCTGCAGAAAAAGCCAACATTGGTTTACAGGTTCTGCAGAATCTGTTCTGTTCTGTTCGATTCAGCGGGAATCTATTTCGATTCAAAAATTGTAATCTACTTTAATAAAAAACATTCTGTGTGTGTTAATAAAAACACACAGCATCATCTAGCCCCAAACTAAGCACACCTTGTGTTATGGGAACTCCAAGACTGATATACTTATATATTTTTTGTAAATACATATATGTATATTATACAAAGAAAACACCTAGACCAGGTACAAATATTTGCAGATCATACCTACAAATATTTTTCCTGCAACGGGAATCAAACCCGCAACCTTCTGCGTCTTGGGCGGGATAAATAAATATATTTTTTATTTTTATAGTTTTGTATATGTTTAAAGGATAAAAACGTAGATTGGTTGCAACAAATACCCGTGAATTTTCACCTGTGGAGGATTAACTCTAAACTCCGTCTAAGGTATGAATATTTACGAAAGCATTAATTATTTTTTAACTTTCTTCCCGGTTTAAGAGGCTTTTCTTAAACTACAGTTGGTCTGAAGTACTTGCCTTTTGGTGCTATGAATTTATTTCGTGCTTTTGATTGGAGTTTACTTTCATGAATTTAAAAGTTTAATATATTTTCACTATAGTATTTTCAGAAGCCGTGTTGGCCTAGTGGGCGATAGCCGACTTCTGATCCGGAGGTCGTGGGTTCAAACCAATGGATATTTCCACTGGAAAAAATTATGTAAGCATTAAACACGTACTCAAGACGGTGAAGGAAAACATCGTAAGGAAACAGGCATGCCAAAAATTCAAAGCCATGTGCCAACAGTTAGTGTTCCAATATGGGTGATGGGCTTGCAACCTGTCACGTGGAATGCTAACTTGCAAAGACGTGCCTCTGTCTACCCCTACTTGGTATCCTTAAAGATCTACTCACTAAGTATGTATCTGATGTCCACCATGGGGAAGACAGTCACAAGCGTGTTTTTTTTTAGTATTTTTACTTTAAATCTGTGAAGTGAAGTGAAATAAAAATCGTAGTAGAACTCCTTGTGAAAGAGCTCGTCCACGGAAGTACTAACAACCTACCTATCTTTGCCGTCTGTACTGTGAAAAGGGCCGGTAAAATTACAGGCACTTGAGACATTTCACACGTTATGTCAATTGTTTGCATCTGCAAATATTTTTAATATGTCTCAGGGTTGGCAAAGCGCGGCGAGTCATACTTCTGGTGTTCCAAGCGTCCACAGGTTATGGTAACCGCTTATCGTATAGCGAATGCGTCATCAGATTTGGTCCTACAAATGTTTTGCAAAAGTTTGGATGTTACTGAAAATCTTCGTATTAGCTGAAGTGATGAAATTTAAAATATATGCCTAGAAATATGTTGTACGTTGTATCCTTTTGTTAGTTATTTAGTTTAAGCGAATTCTCCCACTGTACATTGTTTTAATACAATAAAGAATCACGTACAAATACTTATTTTTACGTATATTGTAAAAATAATGTATATAAGCATTGGAATGCTTATGGTAGTGATCTGGATCAGTTGAGCTATCTATAGATCGTTTGCAACGGTCTTTAGATAGCTAGTTGTTTCATCTGTATTTTTTGTATATATCTACTTTTACATAGTTATATGAATAATGTAATGTATATATGTAGTTTATGATCTCAAATAACACAAAGACTATTTCAAGCAGTTACCACACGGACAAAACCGTGGGCAGAAGTTAGTGTAAGCCCTGCCTGCTTAACATGAAGACCCAATACAACGGTTTTGTCTACCGCCGAGAAGACAAAACATATTTTGTCCCTCACTTTTGTTTAACAGAATAAGCGACAGAAATAGTTTTTGTATTCTCTTTCGTAGACAAAACGTTGTCTTGGGTGCTCATGCCAAGCGGGCAGATCGACCGTGCAATCTCCATTTCCACTAAGCCACGTCTACACTACCTGCAACCGCTTTAAACTTTGATATTTCATGCTTCTAAATATAATTTAAGTTTATTTTTCTTATAACCGAGTTAACAAGGGGCCGCGTTATCGGCCGGCGGAGGCCTGCTTGCGCAGTTAAAACGAATTTATACTTTCGATTACACCGCCGGTGGATGAATAAAAAACAAATGAGCCGAGAATTTGTTGGTCTTGTGTTGTACTGCTGTGTGGAGGATAGTGTGGATGCTGCCTTATTTTTTATTCTATTTAACCACATGTGTTTTACGTAAGAGATGTGAATGAATTAAAAAGAATAACCAGCCTTGTTTTGTTGCCTTTCTTTCCTGGCTTGGTCGCGAAGGAACAGGCAGTAGATAAAACCGACGTTTCAAAGTGATCCTTGTGATTTTAATGAATAATGGTCGTTGCGTAAGGAGTCTGTGTATGCGTTTATCGTAAGTGGTGAGATGAATAAATCGATAAGAAATGCTCAAGGTCACCACCATTCTATCTTACTTATCGATTTGACTTGGCGTGGTATATTTTTGCACGCTCAATCGATTTAATTTGTGACAAATCTTTCAATATAACACATTGTGTCCAAATGTCAAAAAAAAGAAGTGTCTATTGAGGTAAGTCAAATCGGGAAGAGGTGAATGACCATGATGTATGTATTGTCATTATTTATTCTGTGGCAAGCAGCGACTACCCTGATGAAGACTCTCAGAATAAGTCGAAACTTAGTCGGTGCCTTCACCAATTGGAAAAGTGAAATTCTTATTCATTAATATGAATCCACCTGTTTGTCTTATCCACCTTAATCTTACGTTTTCATCTCAAGGCGCAGAGCTAAGCTATTATATTTAATGTGTATGCTGGCTTGATTTGAACGTAGTATCCAACTCTGGCCATTCTTTGTCTCTTATTATTACTAATTTGTCGTGTTTTCTTGTTATCGTAAAGCAGAGAAATTAAATTTTACGATATCAGCTGTTCCATTCGTAAGAATCTGCGGCTAAGGAGCTACGAGTTTATGGCGTAGCAGTTGCTACGAGTTTCGTAGATCTCCTTGTACTAAGTTATTTAGTGGGATTTCGAAGAATTTATGATTGTAAATTTTATTTCTCTTCTCCTCGTATCATGGTCACCATGGAAGGTCTTTCAGGAGATAGTATCATGAAATAGTCCATACAACAGGAATAACATGGATGAAAGTCGCTCGATACCGATACAAGTAGAAAGGGTTGGAGGAGGCTAAGGCCTGTCTAGATCTGTAGGCCCACTGGCCTTATACAGATCTAGACAATAGCAACCTATACCAACTATTTTTTACGCTTCCGCCTGGTAGTGATCTGAATCAGTTGAGCTATCTATAGATCGTATGCAACGGTCTTTAGATAGCTAGCCGTTTCATCTGTATTTTTTGTGTATACCTATTTGTACATAGTTGTATGAATAACAACAAAGATCTGATAAAGGCTGTAAATAAATAATAAAAGAATGTATGAACTTGTTAACTATAACTTTAAGTAATTATTTGCAGTCGTATTAAATAAAGACGCAAACATATTTTAGATGTGTTTTTCTTATCTGAATTCTCTAAACATCAACTTAAAACTATCGTCGCAATAATTGCATTTTAAAAATTAAAATGAAAAACGAAAAATTATCTTCATGTAAATTTGCTCTTCTAACTCTTACTACAGACTAATCTGAACCAATACTAAAACTATTTTTTTAGTTTCTTTTGTTTGAACGCGCTAACCTTAGAAAATACCAGTCGGATTAAAAAAAAATGAATTTGATAATTAGTTCTCATTTCATAGGCAAGGTTATAAAGTTAGTCTATCAACATCAACATTTAAAATCACGCTACGACCTATAGGAGCCGAGAAAAGAAGTATAAGCGCGGTTGGGCTGGGGGCCAAAGGCGGCCGGTAGTTAGTTCTAAAAGTAACAGAACAACAAACATGGAACAAGTTCGTTTTTGTGTCATTTTCAGACTCACCGCTAACCATCACAATTCCAAATCTAACCATATCGGAATCCGTTCAAACAAACTAGATGCGAACAAATCCACAGTTTAACCCTAGTTTACGAGTACCGGCTGATGGACACAGAGTGGTAGGATTGACCGGTATCGGGGCCTCGCAGGCAGCATCATATTACCACGGGGCATGTGGAACAGCTAGTCCACTCCATCACGTTAATCTTGGAGCAGAGCACCCAAAGTTTATTTACCTAATGCTTTTACACACAAATAATATAAGGGAAGACTTAATGATATAATGTTCTAGTAATTTACATTTTTATAGTTATTTTTACAGAATTATTTAATTTGCCGTGTTCTCCGACTTCTGATCCGGAGCTAATTTTAGCTGAATATTTTTCACACAGCATCATCTAGCCCCAAACTAAGCAGAGCTTGTATTATGGGAACTACATGACTGATATACTTATATACTTTTATTATACATAGAAAATACACAGACCCGAGACAGACATTAGCTAATCGTACAAACATTTGTCTCGCACATTTTGTTATGAACTGATTATGCATTTTACTGTGTTTATACAACAGCCTTGAGATACAACAAAGTTGTCCAGCTGTTCTTTGTTCACTATGTCACTATTAGAGTACTTTATACCCTATGGTCCTCGTAGGGTACGTATTTTATTGGTGCTACGTATTGATGGTTGTGAATTTGGATGTTATATGTATTTGTGTACGTAGCGGAAATGTTGGCTATTTCTGACAATAAAGTTTGCTGACGGTATTGTGGAAATAATAATATTTTTAGTTGAGTAACTTCCATTTTTATAGTAAAAAGTTGGTTGTTTCGGAAAGGAAAATGTCATGTTTTACCGGGGACGTTGCGTCGCGATTAGAGTTTTTTTTTGTGCGTATGTTTGTCTGTCAATTTTACGGCTAATGCGATTGAAAATGCGGTTTAATCAGCGTGCTTATTTCACCGTACTAAAGTTTTACATTTTGTTATTTACGTCTCATGCTCTAAAAGTATGTTATTAGCTTAGGCGGACTAAAGTATATCATTAACACGTTAAGTGCGAAGCGAGGCCTAAATCACCCCTGATGCAACTTCCCTGTGGTGCGGCAAGCAAAAAAGTGAATTTCTCTGTCGTGCGAATGGCATAGCTTTGGTTTGGTCCAGTGTAGGAAAGAGATAAATATATATTTGAGATCACTAATGGTTCCGGACTCGGTGGTGTACCTACCTTGGTACCGGATGTCTTAGGCCTCGTGCCGCACTGAATTAATATAATTTTAATGCAGTGCGGAACGAGGCTAAAACGTCCCATATCCCCCCTGACCTCGTACCGCACTCAACGCGAGCTTCCCGCGACCAGTGTTGTGCATCACGTCGATTGGAGAGCACGTACAACAATAAGTACAACATATATATTGAGATTTTTATAAAAAAGTATATTGATACTGATTTTTTAATGTTAATTCAAGTTCTAATAATTGTATTTTTAAAGCCCGAGGCAGAATAAATAGGACAGTTTCTTTTCTACTTCTGGTTGCCTTTTTTTTCTATTCTGTGAACCGCATTAAGATTTTCATATACAAATAGAAAGATAAACCTTATGCATAAACCGTAATCCATTATTTTCCAATAATAAGTCTGTAATAGGTGCCTCTTAATGGTATAGAATGGAACGCTTCGTGCGCGAGTCCGACTCGCACTTGGCCGGTTTTTTTTTTCTTTATGGCGCCTTCAAGCACAATTTAGATTATTTAAAAAAAATGTATCCTTTGATAGCTTTGTGTTGTTTTGCCAGGTTTTGCCCTTAAAACGATCTAATGAGATATAATTGATCAAAATCGGTCAAGTCGTTGCGTAGTTAAGACAGTTTAAAAACGTCGATATTATTTTTCCCATCACTAATCGCAGCGAAAATTTGCCCTATTTCAGTGCGTTACGAGGTGTATAAGATCCCATATTTTGTTTTGCTAATAATTCCTAAACTAGCCATCAGATCCCGGGGCGACGGTGGATTAGGGTTCATCAATTCACTGTCTATATCAATAAGGACCAAAATTCTCATTTATCTTTGATTTCGCGCCAGAAAATGGATTTTAGTCTGTAAAAGGAGGTGGGGTCTAATAGACCGCGTGTCGCCCTAACGTCTGGTCACGGTACGGGCCGATTATACCTCGTGCCGCAGGAACGGAAAGTATGCAAAAATCGGTGCAGCAGCTAACGTGTTAAACCTCTAGGGACTATTTTTTATTATATTTTAGTCTTGAAAATTAATGTGATCCTTCATAAAGACACGGCTTTACAATGTTCAGTGTTGAAATAATTTCTTAGAAAAAGTATATAACGCTTTTTTTTCATATGAATTTATTTTTGAAAATGGAAATGAAAGCCTTACTTTCAGTTCCATTTTCTGACTCTAACTGAAAGGTACACTAGCGTTTACGGGCCATCGTTGGATGTATGCGTCAGAGCGTTTGCAAACACGAGGATTTAAAATAAAATAGTATTGCCGCGTAATCTCTAATTTTATTACTGTAATACAGTTTATTTTATTTTCTCGCAATCAAACTGAAAAGTAGAGTGTTTAACCCGGGAATAAAACCAATTCTATAACCACGCTAATGTTCGAGGGGCTAAACATCTCTTATAAAATGGCTCGTTTTAGTCTATTGTTGAATAATCTACTATTAACTGCCTACTGAGGATATGTGTCAAGTTTTTTTTTATTTTCACGTAACACTAAGGTCCGGTTGTGACATGCCACCGGTTGTCGATAAATACATTCACGCGAACTTTGACAACCATTAGAAATCATCATTTTGATATTTTATTCTACTGAGGATCTGATGGTCAGATCAATTGTAAGTCAAAGTCAATAGGTTTTTATTCAACAAAAGGATTATATAGGATCACAAGGAAATCACAAGGATTATATAGAAACGTCAACTTAAAAACGACGTGAATTTATATTTTTTTATAATAGGACCAAGCCTAGAATTCGACTCATTTCGAGAGTCCAAGTGAAGGTCCATAAACGCATTTCCTCCGTATCTGAAACATGCAAAGAGGCATTCGTAAAAAATATTTAAAAATGTTATCCTAAGAATGGAAAACTTTAGGCTAAGAATTGTCCCTTTAGAGGGTTATAGAAATTTTAATCGTTCCTAATATCTTGAAGTTGCGTTACTCATAGTCATCTAAGCTTATTTAATTAAGAGGCAATGTATAGATTGAAGTTCTGTGTGTAGTACCAATATATTCTTCACATGTTTTATGTAATTTTAATATTATAACTTAACTTTGTTAGTTATCTAGATCAGTTACACTATCAATAGATCGTTTGCAACGGTCTTTAAAAAGCTGTTTCATTTGTATTTATTATTAAAACTAACTTTGCCATGGCCGCCTTCAGCCCCCAGCCCACTGCGTTGGGTCGTAGCGTGATTTTAAGCCTACCTATAACCTTTCTTAAGAAATGAGTTATCAAATGCAAAAATATTTTTTCAAATCCGACTTGTATTTCCAGACATACGAGACACAGAAGGTTGCGGGTTCGATTCCCGCCGCGGGACAAATGTTTGCATATGCAAATATTTGTCTCGGGATCTGGATGTTTTCTGTATGTACATATTTACAAAAAAATAATATATAAGTAGTATATCAATCATGTAGTTCGCATAATACAAGCTCTGCTTAATTTAGGGCTAGATGATGCTGTCTGAAAAATGTCCAGCATTATTTATTTATAGATAAATGCGCTCAACAGCAAAACAAAGTCATCAAAACCCAATTGTCACTTTAAACAGTTTAAACCAAACGTGATACGGTTAACAGTGGGAAGTATAGTTTCCATTGTGGACGCTGGGTGATTACCGTAAACATGTACTGTTTATGTATTTTTAATTCCCCAATATATTGATAGTGATAAAGGTGGTGCTACACTGGGTGAGCATCACTGATTTACGCAGTAGTATTTTGATTATTTGACGTTTGTCGCACATGTTTGCAGGTTTATGTCATTTTTTAAGGACACGTGCGTATCGTCTGAGAATGCCGCATAGAGAAGACCGCGAGACGCCTCCTAAACATTGAAAATTATACAACTAGAAGGGAATAGCTTGGCTTTTGTAGAAGAAAGTGTTTTTTTTTTATGCCGTTTTATTCAATTTCCAGAGACACGTGTGGTTCTCATCTTACACGCACCTTTGAAAATTGATCAAAATGGCATCAAAAACGAAATTAATATAAAAATTATGTAGCGAAATTTGAATTATTTTTGAAAATGGAACTGATGCTTTTAGCTTACACTGCTGTACTAGCGTTTCTTGGTATTTTTTTGTCGTATGTACGTATGCGTCATTGCGTTTGTCAGCAAGAAGAAATTAAAAAAGTTTGTATTGTATTATAATAATAATATACTATAATATATTGTATTGTATAAGTATTTTTATAGAGTAGTATTTTTCAAACTTTCTCGATTAGATAACATAAATAACTTTTTTATGCGTATACCGACGGTTACCCGTCGGTATACGCATAATACATACATATAATACATCGGTATTGTTTCGCTACCCGAAACAATACCGATCGATACCGATCCCAACCGATCGATGGTAAACGCGATAAAGACCCGTAAAACTTATAAATATACGAGTTATTTTTTTTCTTGAAAACAAAGTGAAAAGTGGAGTGTTTAACTCGGTACTTAAACCAATTCATACTTGATTCTTTAGCCTCTCTCGCTATAGCTCGCATATATAGCTAAACATCTAGTGTTGAAGTTTTAGTGCACAGTGGGCAAGGGCGTAGATGAAGCATCGTTTGTGGTATGTTTGACTCCGCAGTCGAATTGTATTTATATAGTCAAAATTCATTTAAATCACAAGGATCACTTAGAAACGTTGGTTTTATCTTCTGCCTGTTCTTCCGCGACCAAGCCAGGAAAGAAAGGCAACAAAACATGGCTTCGTTCTAATGTTCATTCGTTTTAATGTTTCTTTTATAAAATAATACCTAAATTGTTTATTTCAATATGTCGTTGGAATATCCCCATTTGCCTAAGTTGTGCCTGCAGCCCACCTGGCTACGGAGTCCGTTCAGACATTTCCAGGTGGACCAGGGATGTTTCTGGACAGCGGGGAACTCTTCTGCAGACACAACGTAGTCAGCAGGAGGAAGATGTCTTTAGTTTACAGTTTTTAATTTCTTACTATTCATTCGATTATTTCAAATCTTCATTCATATACCTACCTATCATATTTTAAAAACACAAATTAATTACACTGGACATTCATATTAAATAAAAAAATCACATTGAAATCAAAATTAAAATAACAAAAAATATTTTTGTACCATTATACAAATATAAATTTCATGTCTGAATAAAAATAAAAAAAATAGAAGCCCTTATCTTGTTTTCATTATCCTGTTTTGAAGATATTACGCCGATCCAGCTCTCAGTATGATCCGACCTTTATGAAATGGACGGAGGGCGATTCGGGAATCGCTTTACTATAAAGTTATGTTAATGTGGCGGATTGGAGTTACCTTGTTTATTGTGTCAGCGTTGTGATAACAGTTTTTCCGAATTATTTATCGAGAGAGCGAAGCGAGTCTAGGTACTTAAGCAATCCGGCTTTTGTACAAATGTGTCTATGTACCTAAGTTTTCTTCGATGATAACTAACCAATATTTATCATGGTTTCTGAATTTGAATAAAATATTAAATATTAATGACCTCTATTTGCGTGGCGGGCGAGTAGGCTGCGACACAAGAGCGGGTTCGATTTCCACTGCGTCTAACGGCCCCGCGGTCCCACGGTGGTCCCACGATACTCGTAGTTCCTGATACCCATAACACAGGGAATTCTAGTGTGGGATCAGGACTATTTACGAGACGTTTATTATTATTATTAGGTATACATTATTCATGAGTTTGAATAAAAAAAAAATTGTAACCATAAATTTTTGTTCATAACTATAATCGGCTAATAGGAAATATAACCTCAATAATTTATTTTAACTGACAAAACGTCCCGCGAGCGTCATATCCAAATCTCAACCAGTCAGACAGCCTCATATACCAACAAACTAACCTAAGCTCTATACCAACGGAACAACGATTTGAATGCAATACTGAAAAAGATACCTGACACTGACAATGACTTTTGATATGAAAAGTGTATATCGGCGCAAGACCGCTATAATTATAAGTTTAATTACCTACTTACTTTGATTCCTACTCTACTCTTTTGTTTTCAATGTTTTGTAAATCGAGTATCGACACATGTTTAGGTTAATACTTTAGTTTACAGCTAACGTTGATTTTAGGCTTGTAAAATTCTAATTGTACTTTGTTAATGATTAACCATATGTTATCGGGTGTTTGCTTTTGTTTAAATTTAATGCAGACATTTGCTTGAACATCGTTCTGCTAAGTTGAAAGCAACGAACATCATTTCAACTACTGAATTATTTTTAATTAACTATTAAATCAACTAAAGATTAAAACTAACTTTTAAAAATGATTCAACAATTTATGGATAAAGTTCGTTACTGAACGGGATATTAAATATTGCAGTTAATAATTGTATTGACTTTAGAACGCCATTTTGAATTGTGTTGTGAGACGGAGTTCCGAAGCGCCACATTGCCATTGGAGCTACGGACAAGACGAGTGCTCTGTGAGTAAAAACTTAGAATATTATTATTAGCTTAATTAGCTTGTACGAATTGGATTTAAGAAAACTTAATTTAATAAATTGTGCTCTGAAATGAAGTAAGTTTTGTTATTTGCGATGTGTGAACCTAGCGATGGAAATGGTGACGTCAGCCCTGCTGACGTCCCTGTTTTTAAAAACCCTGTTGGACGAAGTGCTCCGTTATGTATGATTTAAGACTTTAGTCCTTTGAAAATAGTGTTTTTAGTTATGTCTATAAAATGCCTTCAAAACATTTTACATTTTATTTATTTATTTAATCAATATAACAACATTACGGGTTTTTTTTTTAACCCTAAAGGGATGTTATATGAAAGAAAGTATATAATATCATATAGAAGAAGAGAACTAAACTAAACAATTAAAAACAATTTGTTTCTAAAACTACCTGTGCTATTTGTAGGAGATTCGGCAGGCTATTGTAAAAAATATCTACGTTATTCGCAGACAAGATATTTAGAAGATAGATAGCGAGTGACTTAAAACCGCGAATAGATTGTAATTTGATGTGTTATTTGTAAGAAACTTATTATGTGGTGTACAATAAAGTGTTATCTATCTATCTATCTATGTCGATTCTCGCGCGCGACCTTCTTTTGGTTTTCCAATAATGGCTTCCTAAAGAGTCACGCTAAACAAAACCTTGAAGATGATATCAACAATATGAGTGATAAGGTTTATTGCTAATGAAAGACTAAGCTGGTATGAGTTCAGTTGTCTAGTCCTGTGGTTGTAACTCGGAATACTTTATTCAAACATGATTTCGTTTCCAGTCAGATAACGTCACAGTAGAGCGACAGCGCGCAGTGCTAAACGCGATGCAGAAGACTGACGAGATCACTCATCCTGATTCAGATTCTCAAAATTAGTCGAAACTTAGTCGGTTCCTTCACCGATAGTAAGGTATGTTAAAATTCACATATAAAAATATGAAACATCGCGATGAAATTAATGCCATAACCAAAAAATCGAAGGCATGCGTCATTATGCGCTGTGTTCCAATAAGCGACGATAGGCTTGCAACCTGTCAACCTGCAACGGAATGCGAGCATATTATGTCAAATTTTTGGGCATGCCTCTGGCTACCCCTACTTGGTACACTCAAATATTTTTTAAAGTCGCAAAGAGTTCGTAAATGAGTATGTCCATGGGGAATACAGTAATGAGCGTGTGTATAATATGACTCTTTAATTTATTGTGACCGTAGAATTGCATCTATTGTATACAATAGCTGTACCTTTCCAAAAAGTTTAAGCCCCCAAGGGTTAAACTGTACCAAACTCAAATGAAATAAGATTCTTGAATATGGCAAAGTTGAACTGTGATTGGTTGTGCTATTTAGTTAAAATACCGTAGTTAGCTATAAACTGGTTTGCTGTAATTACCGATCTTAGGAATGTATCTAACTGTAATTTTATTGTAAAATAATTTTATTTTTGTTCTTAGAAAAAGGTTTCTTTTCTTAACTAAATAGGTAGTTAAATTTACGTGTGCTGTGTCTGTGTGTCGAATAAACAAATAAGTACCCATCTTTTTTATTTTTAATCATACGATTGTTAGGTACTAGTTATTTGTATACCTACCTACCTAGTTTAAATATTATTTTTAATGTGGTTATAAATAATTCAACAACATTTAATTTAATATACTTACCTAAATCTATGTTTTAGCAATAAACTATTATATTCTATTTCAGCAATATTAATAATTTTTATATTATAAAGCCTCTATTTTTAAAAGCGTGGACTATATCTTCGACTGCATAAAACTTAGACTAAAGTTTATATAAAACAACTAGAAAGGTAGATGGCGGTAGCGTATTAATTAAAAACAAATCCCTAAACGGATTCAACTGTGAAATAATCATTAATAGCGCCATCTTCCGTAACAATATCAATAACATTATCAAAATGCCATCAGTTACACTCATTAGGCACGGCGCACACGAGCCGGAACAAAACGGCCGAATTAAAACTGCATCCGGTCCGGTAATTATAGGTAATTAGAATCGACGCGGTCGGTGCGACCATTGCTTTATATTAAGTTCAATTTCATTATGCTCTTGGGTGAATTTATTTTATGAATAAAATGTTATTTTGGAAATTTATTTTAATCTGATTATAATTAAAACGTTAACGTTGTGTTATATAGAAATAAAATTGTTGATAAACTTTACTTTGACTTTGGAGACTTATATGAAGCAGTGGAGTTATTTTAGAGACAGACCTAACCTAACAGGGTAGGTTAGGTTATCGTGGCATGTGCCGCCGTTAGCACCGCGAGGGTGCTGGGGGTGGTTTTCCAACTGCCCCCGGGACGTGCGAAGGCCGTTATGCGAGAGGGGCACCGGTGCGTTCCTTTGGAGATCCCGGAGCCCCTTGACATGCATCGAGGCCGGCCACCGGGGGGGTTTTAGTGAGTCCACGAGTCCGTGAACCTCACATAACCCTATCACACCCTCAATGTGGTAGGGTATCTGTTAGCAGATTTCCCCCTCGTCACAAAAAAAAAAAAAGATCTTTCTCTACAAACCCAGAATCTCAATCCCAAAAGCGTGAATAAGTAAGCTCTTTCAAGATTTCCATATTTGCACCTCTTAAGATTATCGACAGAATCAGCCGTTACACCAGCCCTAACAGATTAGTGTTTAGATTAATTATATCATCGAGTATATACATATAACGTTTTATATATATGATATAAAAATATTATTAAAATATATTTAAGGGTTGACCGAATAACCCTTAAATATATTAATAAAAGTAGATGAAATGCTGATAGAAACGTATTACAAAGTTTTTATAATATTTCAAAAACATCTACCTCGGAGATGGATTTCTCTTGGAACGAGGGTAATTTAACGAATAGCTATATGGTCCAGTCCAGCCTGATCCAAATTTTCGGATGTTTCGGCTTAAATTGTCAAAGTGTGTAAGCAAATAGAACCCTCTACATTCTCCCTCGGTTACAAGTGTAAACCAAACCAATCCTACTAATATATATATTATATTTGTTACTAAATATCTCCGTGACGGCTGAATCGATTTGGCTGAAATTTGAATCATGTCTAGTTCGTGACCTAAAAATCTACCAATATTTCCCTGCTGAGGTTTCTCCAGTATGCGGATCTTCAAACAGCGTTTTGATTTTTTTAAAGGGCATTACTTTTGTGGATTCCTTTGGTAGCATGAGCCCATTAGCTACAGTTAACTTAACAAGGTGGGCCGGTTCGTATAGTTGATTGCTAGTATAAAAAAAAACCTTATAGAGGCTTCTTTTTATTCTGTTACCACGTGAAGCCGTGGTTAGAATCCAGTCTTCTATGCAATGTCCATGTATACGTGATTCAAGTACAGAAACATTGCAGTGGGTACAAGGGATTGTCAAACAGTATGGCCGCAATAAAGTGCGCGCATACAGACGGTCCGGCTGTCCACACGCGGCCGCGCGCCGTAACTCCACGCTCCACGCGTGCGGTTTGTTGCCGCACGGACCGGAAACTATAGAGGGGATACAACACACCTACGAGATTTACCTATTTAATCATTTGCTAACTTTAGTAGTGTGCTAAATGTTGTCTGCCTATATCCTTGGTTTAGTCTGAAAAATGTTTGGGTTAAAGTTAGCGCAGATCGCTAACTTTAATGAGTGACTAAGAATAAGTGTTAGACTTTTCAATATCTAAAGTTAAAATTATATTATATCGTTTAGAAAGATATCTAATTGTTATTGATTAACTAATTGTGGCGAACAATTTAAGAGAAAAGTTGTCTAACAAATAAGAAATAGCGGTATCAACACGTAATTTCGCACTAACCATGAAACGCAGAAATAGATTGCAGCAAATATTAAGCATAATATCAGCAGTACCTTTAAGCATTTTTTGACGTTTCAAAATATACGTAAATTTGCCAATAATTAACGATTATTGATGAATTTATTTTTATATTTTAATGTTTAAAAATTATTTTCTTTTTATTGTGAGTGAATCAAAAATCAAAAAGATGGCTTATAATTCTCGTCCAAATTGTGATTTTTTTATTTTTATAAACTGTGCCATTACTACAGAGCATCTCACAATCGTGTGGTATTGTCATCTCTGTACATTTCCAAAACAAACTGACCAATTAAAACAAGGCAAGTCTACGTCCGCCATCTTAAATCTGCGCACCCGTGCATTGGCAATATCTGGGCTGCACCTATTACTTCGTGCGGCGTGCGAGCTACACCCTGTATATTGTACGAACACCCCGTACGTCCGGACACCCTGTGTGAATTTAACACTTGCATTCGAGATCGTTTTACTTTAGTATTCATTATGTGATGTTGGTACTTACTTACCATTTGAATTTATTTCGAAGTCATTAAAAGCAAATACCTAGAATTAATTTGCCATAAGTACGGACATTGAATGTATATTTATTTATGTATTTAAGAAACTGAGTAGGTAACATAAATATTTAGTTAATCTAGACACTAGGACAAATTGTTACTGTATTTGAAATAAAAGTGCACAACAAAAACATGTCTACCTAGTAATTAGTATATATTCGAGTACATATGTTAACATATGTTCTTTTATTCGTTTGTTTACACGCAACTACCATTATTTATTGGCATTTCTTACCCTCAAAGGTTTGCTGGAAGAAAACTCTGTTAGGGTCAGGCTCGCTTTTGTGCATGCCCTGTGTAAGTTTTTGTCCGTGTTATCTGTGTACAAGAATAAAGACATTGGCTTGATGGCTACCATCAAGCCAACCAAAATTAAAATTAAAAAAAAACAGTTTCCTATCTTTAAAGTGTCTATTTCATTCATTTTGTATGTATCCTCTCTGTGCTTTGTATTTTATTAATAATTTCTCCTCTCTATAGCGTACTTTAGCGTAAATCTGACCAAATCGGAGATATTCTGGTGAAAGGTCAGGTCTAGAGTATTCTAAACAGGCGAACATACATGAAGAATGTGATGAGAGTGTTGATATGAATAGATAAAAAAATAATGCTGGACATTTCCACACAGCATCATCGAGCCCCAAATTAAGCATAGAATTATGGGAACAACATGACTGATATACTACTTTTATATGTTTGTCCTACTGAACGGATTTTGATGAAACTTTACAGTTACATAGCTTATACATCAGAATAACACATAGGCTACTTTTTATCCGGGTACAATGCGGGTAAAGCCGTGGGAGAAGCTAGTCTATCATAAGTATGTATTTACAATAAAATAATAATATATATATCATTCATGTAGTTCCCATAACACAAGCTCTGCTTACTTTGGGGCTAGATGATGTTTTGTGAAAATGACCAACATTATATTATAAATAGAAAACAGAACCGATACTAATTTTTGCAGACACAAACATTTGTCGCGGGAATCGAACACGCAACCTTCTGCTCACTCGAAGAAGCTCACATTCGCCCACTGCACCACAAAATTCGTCAAAAGAAAATAAAATAAGCAAAAAAGATATATCAGATCGTAGCAAGTGAAAATCTATGGTGAAACAGCCGAGAGTATATTTATGTTTATAGAACTTGCTCTTCGGGTTGCAGTTAAAAAGCGCGGAGTTTACACGAAATAACTGAAATTTACATTAGCGTGTGTGCGTTAATCACTATAATTCGACACGCGCGCGCATCCTTCCACAGATTATTATCACTAAATCATATTTAGTGCGGTCATTATCGCCTGCGCCCGATAATATTGAGTGCTTGGTAAATAATCACCGTACAGAGATTCTAATTACGAACTCGTATTTTACGACAGCAGTGGGTCGTGGCCTCTATTAGCCAGTTATTTGCATGGATTTATTGAATTTCTGGTTCACTATGCAGCATATGGTGTGCATTACAAAATAAATAAATAAATAAATAATGCTGGAAATTTTTCACACAGCATCATCTAGTCCCAAAGTAAGCAGAGCTTGTGTTATGGGAACTACATGACTGATATACTACTTATATGTTTTTTTTTTGTAAATACAAACTTATTATAGATAGAAAACACCCAGACCCGAGACAAATATTTGCAGATGCAAACATTTTTCCCGCGGCGGGAATCGAACCCGCAATCTTCTGCGTCTCAGGGGGGCCTTCGCCCACTGCGCCACAGAGATCGTACTTCATTGTATCTACTTTTTATGTAAATTGACCTGTATGATCATTGTATATAAGTACATATAAAACTCTTAAAAGTTATCCCAGTAAATTTTGGTTTCGCATTCGTAGAACAGGCAGTAGATAAAACCGACGTTTCAAAGTGATCCATGTGATTTTAATTAATAAGTGGACTTTGACTTTGACTTTGTAATTTTTTTTTATTCTACCCGCATCTAAACGTTAATATATAAATTTGTCTAGTCTATTAGGTATGCTAGTGCGTTTAAATGGACAATCAAAAGGTAGCAGTCCGTAATTCAGATAAGACTATAAGAATTGTTGATAGCTGAAATTAAAATAAAAAAAACGGAGGGTAGATGTTTGTTACTCTTTCACACAAAAACTACTGAACGGATTTTGATTAAACTTTACAGTAATATAGCTTATACATCAGAATAACACATTGGCTACTTTTTATCCGAGTACCACGCGAAGCCGTGGGAATAGGCTAGTATTTTTATATTTTTAAGTTTTAAGTGCCTGGATTTTATTGAAATGTAAATTGTGTCTTTGGTTTAAATCACTTTGTTTTTCTACCTACCTAACTAATTTAGTTTATTTTTATGGTTTCTAAATACAGCACTAATATTAATATTAAACTTCATATGATGTCAACATCGTGAGGAAACCGGCATGCCCTAGAACCAAATATTAATGTGCCAACAGTTAGTGTTCCAATAAGCGGCGATGGGCTTGCAACCTGTCACGTTAAATTCTAACTTGCAAAACGCGGGCATGTACCAAATGTGATGTTTGAACGTGCCTCTGTCTACCCCCTACTTGGTATCCTCAAAGATCTACTTACTGTGTATGTATCTCAGGATGTCCACCATGGGAAAGACAGTCGAGCTGGGAAACAGCGTGTTTCTTTTCTTTTTTTTCATCTATACGAGTATAAAAAAAAAATGTCAAATGCCAATATTGCCATAACTTTGAGGCTGTAAATTTATTTGTATACTATAGAAATTCCCAGCAATCAAGGTATAATCGCGCACAAAACTATAATCGCATAAAATACAGTCGCGATATAAATTGGTTCTAATCGCAGCCGATGCAGCCGAATCACGCGGTCCGTCGCGCCCGATGAAGGCTTTACGACGCTATTAATGCTAATATAATATGTGATATGAAACTGGCGGTAATATGAGCGATCGTACGATGCAAATCGCTGGTGTGTGCGCGCCCTAAATGCTAGAGTGAAGTTTTGCGAAGATAAAAGCTGGATGGATCATTTCACAAATATACCACAGCTGAGAAAAAAACTATGAATTACTGATACAGAAGGTTAACTAACATGTACTTTAATTAATTTCTTGATGATAGTTAAGTTGTATATAAGTACTAGTAGACTAGACAAATTTATATATTAACGTTTCGATGCGGGTAGAATAAAAAAAATTACAAAGTCAAAGTCCACTTATTCATTAAAATCACAAGGATCACTTTGAAACGTCGGTTTTATCTACTGCCTGTTCTTCGAATGCGAAACCAAAATTTACTGGGATCTGGATCATTTCAGCTATAGATCGTTTGCAACGGTCTTTAGGTCTGTTTCACCTGTATTATTTGTATATACCTACTTTTACATAGTTGTATGAATATATATATCGTATGTGATATGAAACTGACGGTAATAGATCGTTTGATGCAAATCGCTGATGGTTAATACCAGAGTGAAGTTTTGCGAAGATAAATGCTGCCTCCAGATAGATCATGTCACAAAAATACCACAGCTCAGAAAAAAACTATGAATTACTCATAAAGAAGGCTTACTAATATTTATTTAAATTAATTTCTTATTGATAAATTCTAATGACCGGAACTAAAGGTCGTTATGATTGCACCTAGCCCCTCTGCCTTAGATTAAGTATAGAAACTAGTTTTGCTTGATTTGCAAGCGCATTCTAAGAATGCTGATGCAGCCGTCTCTATACCACCCGGCTGCATCCTCTCATTGTACTTTCTTATTTTTACTGAAGCGTTTCAAAATCGATGCAGACGTAATCAATCAAATTTAATTTAAAATTAATTAAAAAGTTTGTTTTTATAAACCCTTTGAAAGCTCCCAAATCAAGAGTAGGTGGTAAATATGTATGTATTTTTTTACAAGCAGTAATTAATTACATACCTATTTACTACAATTTTTCGTTTTTTCTTATCGTTTTGTATTTTATATTTTATTTATTATTTGTTTTTCTTTTGTATTCAACTGTGATTCACTGTATTTTTTGGTTGTCTTTATTGTCTGTGCTGTATCTGTATGTGTTGAACAAATACTATCTATGTAATAGTCGACTTATGAACTAGTTAAAGTCAAGATTAGATGAATAGTTTTTTTAGGATCCGTTATTCAGCTTTAAGGCCCGGCAAAATTGACGCAGTGGCGTTGACGAGCAAAGGGAAATGGTTATCTTGTGGTTGTCAAAGCGCACGTGATTTTTTTAAACGCCATCGCCATTGCGTCCGTTTAACCGAGTTTCTATGCATGACTGTTGTAGAGTTTTTTCCGATTTCTACAAACAATTGCATTTAGTAATTTTTACATCCAAATATGACAAACTACAAAGCCAAAGTCGGGCCAAGCTTTTATTTATTCGGGCCATTATCAAACCAAATTAACGCCAAAATGCGGCAGACTCGTAAAACTAGAGCAATCAGCTCAAAAACTAGCGGCACGATGGCATAAATCAAACTTAACAACGGGGTAGGGATCTGATTAAATTCATAACGAAATGATGGGTTATTTCATAAATAATGGTGACAGGTTGCTTAATGATTATGCTGAAATTGAACGATGGAACAGAAACTTTGCGTATAGAATTTAAAATTATCGAAATATTACTTATTTTTTTTACACAGCTAAAGTCATCACATTCTTGTCCTTATCACACATTACGTGGGTTCGGCACAACATGTTTTCTTCTTCCACTCTCCACTATCAGACGTCATCTCAGTACTCACTCCTTTCTTACCCATGTCATCCTTCACACAATCTCAATCTTTTCTTTTGCCTCATTTTCTCTGCTTTTCTTTCCATCCACATTCATATTTTAACACTCTTCTTGTAATGTGACATTCTTCCCTCCTCATGACATACAAATACATTTACACAGCTAAAGTGACAAACTAGAACGACCTCTGTGGCGCAGTGGGCGAAGGCTCGCCTGAGGTTGCAGGTTCGATTCCCGCTGCTGAACAAATGTTTGTACAATTAGCCAATGTTTGTCTCGGGTCTGGGTGTTTTCTATATATAATATGTATGTACAAAAAAAAAGTATATAAGTAGTCTAACGGTCATGTAGTTCCCATAATACAAGCTCTGCTTAGGTGCTAAGGTGGGGCTAGATGGTGGTGTGTGAAAAATGTCCAGCATTATTTATTTTATTTGTTATTTTATCTGTTGATAAGCAGTTACAGCCTATGGACGCTGGCAACACCAGAAAATCACACGCGCGTTGCCGACCCTGAGACATCACTGATGAAAAGTAGCTTGTGCTTGTAATTTCCCCGGTACTCATACCCTTCGAACCAGAACATAGCAATGCAAGCATTACTAGTTGACTTAGCCCGATGGATCCGACCCAACCACCCGATTGGCCGATGACACCTCGAAGGTTGCGGGAAGGTGGATAGAATAATAATAATAATAATGATGGACATTTTTCACACAACATGATCTAGCCCCAAAGTAAGCAGAGCTTGTATTATGGGAACTACACGACTGATATACTACTTATATATATATTTTTTTAAATACCTACTTATTTTAGATAGAAAACACCCAGACCCGAGAAATATTTGCAGATGCAAACATTTGTGCCGCGACGGGAAATGAACCCGCAACCTTCGGCGTTCAACGTCAATATCGTTTTTCAGGGCACTCATTAGGGGAAGTGTATGTCTAAAACTGGACTTCTACAGGCTGCTGATGATGATAATGATTATGGTAACAGTTTCTCCCACGTCGGGAATCGACGCCCAACTCCTTTGAAAAAAAAGCGAAGCTCTGCTTTATACAGTTGACTATTTTCCTCTCTGATTTTATCTAATATATTTTTCTACTGATTTTTCTCTTCTCTTTTTTTTAGCATAGGGATAGTACGAGAGTGCTGTGACCACTTAACGGTTTAAGGTTTGGTTGAAATTTTCCATAGGAGTCTATAAAAAAAATTCATGAATCAGTTTATTTGAAAAAAAAAATTATACACTGTTTTCTTATTAATCAATACAGATTATTATTGTGAAGTCATCCTAATTTTTTTTTCAATCAAGTTTGATTATTCCACCTAAAAAGCTTGCACAATTCACATCCACGTCCATTGTAATGGCTCGCCGGCCATAATGAGCGCATTATCATTGCTTTGATTTAATGATTCGAAATAATAGCAATCAATGCGATCACCGCGCCCAAATGGTGATATTTTTGAGACTGATATACAGGCTGTCTAAAAATTAAAAATTGTAGATCGTATTCACGTTTTACAAAAGTTTATACCCGGAATAGGGTTAATACGAGTCTTAGTAGACTATTATGATTATGGAAAGCGGTATTAACAAACAATAATACGACTAATTATTTCAATGATTTTTTTAAAACTACTGTAAATAAGATCATTCTTATTTATATCTTTAAAAATAGATATAGATTTATGTTATAACTGTAAAATAACTGTTTTTATATATATTTTTTAGTGACGAAGCCAAAATACATACATCCTGTAGTGATTATGCCGTCCGTTACGAAGCCATATAACTTTCTCCATAATTAATTTACGATAATGCACAAATATAGACTCCCACTATAAACCCGCTAAATTATATTTACAGATATTAAAAACTATATTCTCACAACTGGAATCCCATGGTGAAGAGGACGTCCTCTGTGGCGCAGTGGGCGAAGGCCCATCTGAGACGCAGAAGGCAACCTTCCGGCTCAATTCCCGATGCGGGACAAATCTTTGTACGATGATTAGTAAATTTTTAGTATATCATATAGCTCCCATAACATAAGCTCTGCTTAGTTTGAGGCTAGATGATGCTGTGTGAAAAATGTCCAGCATTATTATTTTAATTATATAATATCCACAGACACATACTCAGTACGCAAATCTGTCAGGATACCATGTAAGGGGTAATCCACACGTGTAAACATTATTTTTGGCACATGTCCGCGTTTAACATAGTAGTAAGCATTCCACGTGACAGATGAAAGCCCATCGCCGCTTATTGGAACACCAGCCGATGGCACATGCCTTCGAGTTATTGGTTCTTGGATATACCGTCAATAATAATAATTTAAAACTTAAACAGTGTACTAGTATTATAATGTACTAACCTCTGCCCACGACTTCGCCCGCGTTGTACCCGGATAAAAAGTAGCCTATGTGTTATTCTCATGTATAAGCTATATTACTGTAAAGTTTCATCAAAATACGTTCAGTAGTTTTTGCGCGAAAAGTTTGTGAGGATGGAACATCCATCCTCACAAACTTTCGCGTTTATAATAGTTGTAGGATAGGAAGATAAGATGTGAAAGTGTATAATGATAGGCTCATAAGAAACCTGGCTAATAGTAATAGAGTATGAGGAAATTATTTTCTTTTAACTAAAATCTTGATACTTATTTAAATAATAAATAAGGCTGGACATTTTTTATATATATATATTATATCTAGAAAAGAATATATATTATATCTAATCGTACAAACATTTAGCCCGCAGCGGGAATCGAACCCGCAACCTTCTGCTTCTCAGGCGAGCCTTCGTCCACTGCACAGAGGTAACAGAGGTGCGCCACGATTTACCACCTTGATATAACACTTACCTAAATTCACAGACAATAAATGATTTGAAACACCCAGACCCGAGACAAACATTAGCTAATCGTACAAACATTTGGCCTGCAGCGGGAATCGAACCCGCAACCTTCTGCTTCTCAGGCGAGCCTTCGTCCACTGCACAGAGGTAACAGAGGTGCGCCACGATTTACCACCTTGATATAACACTTACCTAAATTCACAAACAATAAATGATTTGATAATTAATGAGTGTACTTTTCTAGATATTTCGGCACAGTTGCCGGTACTTTTATCACGGGAGGTACTTTTTGTTCTACCGGTTTTAGTGAAATTTAATTTTTTAACCATGATAGATTCAAAAGTTTACTAAAAAACGGGATATGTACCATGATTTGTGTATTTGAATGTTTCCCGATATTTTTGCATAGTTGCATGTACCATGGTCATGAGAGAAAAAATGTATTATTGCGTTTTAAAATATGAACAGTTTTTTTTTATTTCAATTCAATCGCAGCAAAGATATATACAAAATTATATTTATCATATATTGACCATAACATTCTCATAAACTGAGACACTATGCAAAGGTTTTCTGAAAGAGATCGCTTCTAAACAATAAAGAAATAAATAATGCTGGACATTTTTCACATAGCATCATCTAGCCCCAAACTAAGCAGAACTTGTATTATGGGAACTACATGACTGATATACTACTTATATACTTTTTTTGTAAATACATACATATTATAAATGGAAAACACTCAGACGCGAGACAAATATTTGCAGATCTTACAAACATTTATACCGCGGCGGTAATCGCACCCGCACCTTCTGCGTCTCAGGCGGGCCTTCGCCCACTGCGCCACAGAGGTCATCTTAGACTTAGTTTAACTTGGATATTGGTTTTAAACATAAAAGGTTTCACGTAAAAAAATATTGGATAGAAGTTTTGACCCGGGCGTATATAAATGCATATCATTTTTTATTAATTTATACTACAATATAATAGTTAAGCTTGGTCTAGTGTAGCCCAATTACTAGGATGGTACCCTGCCAGGGCGTTGCAGATAGGTATAATATTTTACAATTACAAGCAATATACAAATTAAATGATAACAATAGTAGTGATTTGGATCAGTTCAGCTATCTATAGATCGTTTGCAACGGTCTTCAGTTAGCTCGCTGTTTGATCTGTATTGTATATACCTACTTGTACATAGTTGTATGTATAAATAACAATGGTGAAAAGTAGGTAGGTATACAAAACATAACCTTACCTTAAAACATGCCGTGTATCGCAGTTGCTGGCCCGCACGTACACGGGCGTCACGGAAGACCAGCGTTTTGGTGGCACAAAGTGCTTCTTTAACATAGTGCTGAGTGGCGGCCGTTTTTGTTGTCAATCTCATTTATTTTATAACTATTACGCGTACTCCTGTATCCTTTATTTGACACAAAATAAAATATGTTTATCTTATCTTATCTTAAACAACAGTTATCTGCCGAAAGGTATAATTTGTTTCGCTCATATGGTATTTTGCTTGATGATATTTACGCGGAATGACACGTTATTTTTAATTTCCATATTTCCGTACCTAGTCTCCAAATTCTACAAAGACAATTAAAACATAAAATTTAAAGCGCAAATCTAGGCACCTTAATCTTATAATTTATCGTCGGGTTAAATCGTCCAAGGCAATTAAATGCATCCAACGCGGGCCGTGTATCACGCCGTAAGCTGGGGGACAGAATCATAATAACAAAAAACAATAAAAATAACGAATTACCCCGTGAACTGGCCTCGTATCGGGACCGAGGATACGAATAGAGAAAGCTGTGGAGACGGATACTTTGATTAGAATTAATTAATGAATATACTATTCCTCCTATTAAAGACGCGAAAGTTTGTGGGGATGGATGTTTGTTACTCTTTCACGCAATAACTACTGAACGGATTTTAATGAAACTTTACAGTAATATAGCTTATTTATCAGAATAACACATAGGCTACTCTTTATTCGGGTCCCATGCAGGCGAAGCCTTGGGCAGAAGCTAGTTATTTATACTACTACTATAAACGCGAAAGTTTGTGAGGACGGATGTTTGTTACTCTTTCACGCAAAAACAACTTAACCAATTTTGATTTTGAAGCTTTACAGTAATATAGTTTATACATCAGAATAATACATAGGCTACTTTTGCTATCGAAGAGCTTAACAAATAAGTTCAAACTTGTTTAGCGCGAACGATGCGACGGCGTCGGTGATAGTTGTGTCTGCTGTGAGTGTTGTAAACAAAAGAAGTGCAAACATTTATGGTGATAAGCAAGCACATTTTTATTATTAGGAAGATACCTAATTTATTAACAGTAACAGTGTGTGAAACAGCGGGCGCGGCAGGCGCGGCGGCAGACGCGACGTACCTGTGGCATGCTTTAGCGTAGTAGGCAAGTACCTATCTACGTCAGTGCGAATGGCTATTAACTTTACGAAAGCAAAGCGACATGAAAGTAGGTAAGTCCTTCCGCGTACCCACTTACCTACTTACCTGTTTGTAACTTTGAACTATCATCGTTATGAACATAATTTTTACTAATTCACGGGATATTTACCATGATTTGTGAGTTTGAATATTTCCCGATATTTCGGCACAGTTGCATGTGTCATGATCACGGGAGAAACTGAAGGTTTTTTTAAGAAAAAAATTAAAGTCAAAGTTTTGAAACCTCGGTTTTATCTACTGCCTACCTCCGCGACCAAGCCAAGAAAGAAAGGCAAGAAAACAAGGCTGATTATTCTATTTAATGATCCTTTTACAAAACAATAGGTACCTACATTTTTATCGAGTTGGAGCATTTTCAATCCCAAGAGTTTATATTAACCATGATAGTTTCAAAAGGAACAAATATTTGTTGACATTGAAAATATTTTTATAAGTAACAGCGACTCCACAGCCCAACCACACTCTGTTCCGATTCCACATTCTGTTTGTGCTCATTCTTAATATGGGCCAAAACTGTTGGAAGAACAACAGTTTTTGTTGTATATTTTATGTTCTGTGACGCCATAACTCAAAAGCGACAAGACACCCTGAGCTCCTGATATACAGAGTACAGTACAGATGATATATAATGTACTATGTACAGTACAGAGTACTTCTAACATTATTTATGACGGGACAGTTATACTTTTATTTATATTTGTGTTTTATTGGTTTATTCCTTCACGGATTGTTGGGTAGCGTTGAGTGGGTATTGTATTATTATAAGGGACTTTTTCCTGAAACTAGTCTATATAACAGCCGCGGAAGTTTATCAGAAAATTGACGTGATTATAGCCAAGGTTTTGAAGAGCGGATAAGTTTGTTTCTATACATTTACATAGATCACTCCTCTGAGTACATAAGTAAAACAAAACAAGCACGCTCACGACTATGTGCGTAGATCTTTGGTGTACAAGTTGGGCACGTAAACATTATATTGAGCACATGTTATCATTCCACGTGCCAGGTTGCTAGCCCATCTTCGTTTATTGGAACACGAACTGATGGCACATGCCCTCGAGTTTTGCATGCTGGTGTCCTCATGTTTTTCTTCACGGTTTTTGAGGAGTTTATTGAGCATAATTCATCATTGTAATAATTTAAATTTAATAATTAATTGTAAACCTCTGCAACGTCCTGTCAGGGCCGATGTACCTACCAACCTACTTGGAGCTGCATTATACCTAAGCTTAACCATTTTATGTAGGACATTAAGCATGAATAAATGAAATTAAATCATTATTTATTGTACAATTGGAGAGTACATTGGTGCAAGACGGGGTTCGAAACCGGCTTCCGGATTGAAAGTAGAGGCATCGCCCACTAGGTCAACACTACTTAAAAATACGTGAAGACTTTAATCATATTTTTGGTGAAAAGCCTATTTTCGAAAACTGGAAGCATGGTACAGGTACCCCTAGACAAGCTCTACGTAAACTGAAAACAGATTCGCTTGATACATTACTTTTTTATTTATTAATAATTAAGAATACGACGACCTCTGTGGCGTAGTGGGCGAAAGCACGCCTGAGACGCAGAAGATTGCGGATTCGATTCCCGCCGCGGGATGAAATTTGTATGAACTGCAAATATTTGTCTCAGGTCTGGGTGTTTTCTATGTAGTCAGTTCTATGACTGTATATCAGTCTTGTTCCCATAATACAAGATCTGCTTTGTTTGGGACTAGATGATGCTTTGTGAAAAATCACCAGCGTTTTTTTTTATTAATACTTATAATCATGTAACTACTTAAGTTACAAGTTAGTTCCACGTGACAGGTTGCAAGCCCCCATCCTCCCTCCTTTTTTTAGATAACTATTTTCCGTTTTTTTCGCTTTATAATCAAGTCAGAGATAAATAAAATTATATCTTGAATATTTGCAGAGTATTTTCCATATCTCGCAACTATCCCTGTCATAAAACACAGACTTGCATAATTACGACTCTGCGTGATAAATCATAAAGCTCATATCAAAACGATAATTACCCGACTGAGTCGTTGTGCACAAGAGGTGCCATGTTTATTATAATAATGTGAACATTTTCATTAATACGCATTGTAATTCGCTTTAATTAGAATCTTAGTGCAAAAATAATTCATGAAAAGAGCTACATATTGAAATTTAGAAAAGGTACGTAAAAAGTTATTTAGAAAAAATAAACAAAAACACGCTCAAGTCTATTTTCCCCTTGATGGTTCTTCTGAGTTGTTCATCAAGTTCATCTTTGAAGCTACCAAGGGGGTAGTTAGAGGCACATCCAAACATTTGCACACATGCTAACGTTTAGTTAATTAAACAAAATAATAGGTTATATTCTTGAAGTGAGCCATTTAAAATGATAAATACCTATTCATTTGACGATAATTTTGTATCACTTTTCATGACGACCTCTGTGGCGTAGTGGGCGAAAATCCACCTGACGATCAAACCCGTAACGCAGAGGGTTACGGGTTTGATTCCCGCCGCGGGACAAATGTTTGTATGATCTGCAAATTTATTTGTATCGGGTTTGGGTGTTGCCTAAGGATAATATGTGCGTATTTACTGAAACAAAGTATATAAGTAGTATATTAGTCATGTAATTCCCATAAAACAAGCTCTGCATATTTAGGGCTAGATGATGCTGTGTGAAAAATGTCCAGCATAATTTATTTATTTACAAATAAGTAAATGAATTGTTATGTGAGGTAAGAAAATTTATAAGAAATAAGTTCTGCAATTAGGTACCAGTACCGGATATGGATGCATACCATATAAATAATACCCAACATGCACAATATTGTGGCAACTAGGATTCCTTGTACTGTTGGTAACAGAAATTACGTATATCACGCAGCTCCCAAACCAATATCTACGGGGCATGCAAATATTTATCTTGCACTGGGAATCGAACCCGGGTTCTTGCGTCGCTGCTATCTACTCGCCCGCCGCACCAAGCGGTTATCAAACAATAGTTTTGTAAAAGTTGTCCCACTTCGTCGTAACTAATTGACAAGCTAAACATTATACAAAACAATCACTTTTTAACAAAAATCATATTATCTAATTAGATAAATAGTTACAAATTCAATCATTTTCCCGAACCCATTACGATTACTTCCAATTCATTAGCAATATGATAATTAAGAAAGAGACAATAGTCTCATTACCGAACACAATGCGCGTGCGCCGTTTATATTCCCACAAAACTGTTACAGCCCTCAGTCACAACTTGAACTCCGCGACGACAAGCCGTGCTCAAAATGTGTAAAAGATTAATAGATTCCGAAGCAATTCTCTCCATCAACGAGGAATGGATGAAACTTGAAGAAGAATGGATACCAATCGACCTTGAAACGGAAGAAGACTACACACCTTCCAAGCTGAAGCCAATGTTCAGTTCTTTGGATCTCCGCAAAACTACCTTTGACTCATCGTTTCTGTTCAAAAAAATGCGTCGAATGACCGGACGGAGGCTATCGAAGAACTCAGGCAAACTGGACTACAAAGACTTCATCCAGGACTTGGAGAAGGAAGCTGTGAAAGAAATTCCAGCAAAAGACTTCTACTACATCAACGGGCAGATCATATCGGCTGTCTCTGTCGAAGATATCTGTGACAAAATTGACGATATTTTCAAATCTGTGGACAAGCTTTGCTCGGCGACAAGTACAATAAGAAATAAAAAGAAAATCAACTTACCTGCAATTGTGAACTGCAGTATATCGACTGCTGATCTATCTTTTGATGATACGGAGAAAGATGATGAGACAGAGAAGGAAAAAAATGATTGTGATGACATAGATAACTATATAGATGAAGCGTTTCAACAGCTCAGTGTAACTATGGCGAGCTTGGCCACTTTGGATGAAGAAGCTGATGATGAATTGACAAGGGAATCTGTGACGACCTTGGTGAAGAAGTTCACGTCTATCCTGAAGAGTCCGGCAGTGAAGAGAAGTCCAAGGAGGAAAAGGCAGTGCTGTGAACGGTTCAAGGATCTAGCGGAGTTTTGGAACAATATGGCTTTTGTGGGAGATAGTGTTATCGTATAGCTTTATTGAGTTAGTGCGGGTAGGTTGGTTTATTCGTCCATGGGGTAGGTACCGTATGTACATTATTTATTTTTTATTTTGTTGAAATAATGTATGTGTTAAAATTGATTATATCAAAGATTCTTAAGTTTATGTAGGTATAGGTAAGTCTTTTTTTTATATTTTAGTAGAAATTATTGTAAATTATAGTAATTAGCAATTTATTGGTATACTATTTGAAAATTCTGTATTAGGTCGTGAGTTATTATAAAAATAACGTAGGTCGAGAAATGTTTGATAATGTTTTCAAAGATTTTTATTACTCAATAAATTAGTGTGTTAACTTGTAGATAGATATGTCATTTTCTGCAGTTTATGTAAAATGTGAAATTTTAATTAATTAAATAATGTGTATTGTATGTGAAATATGTTGTTTTAATACAAAATTATTATTAACTTTAGGCTGGAAGGCATACAATTCCATGTTTTAAGTACCTACCTAACTAGGTAAGAAGCTACCTAATTGACATCTTCAGATACATCAGTGCGTAGATCTTTGTGTATACCAAGTGGGGGGTAGTCAGAGGCACGTTCGTAAATTACATTTACGCACATACTCGCTTATTTCAAGTAGTTAGCATTCCATGTGACAGGCTGAGGCCCATCGCCGCTTATTGGAACACAAAATGCCTTCGATTTTTTGTTCGTAGGCATGCTGGTTTCCTCACAATGTTTTCCTTCACTGTTTTGGACACGTGTTTATGTGCATAAACAAATATCGATTGAAAAAGTCCTTTGGTGCACGGCTGGACTCAAACCCATGACCTCTGGACCGGAAGTCTGGTAAAGCCCAATGGTAAAAGCCAATTTTTAAAGTAACAAAGTTTTATTGAAAAATCTATACGAATAAGCGGTGACAGGCTTGCAACCTGTCACGTAGAATGCTAACTACTTGCAAAAACGCGGACACGTGCCAAATATAATGTGTGGACGTGTCTCTGACTACCCCCCACTTGGTTTCCTCACAGATCTGCGTACTGAGTATGGATCTGAGGATCTCCATCATGGGGATTAAAGCCGTGAGTTTGTTGGTTTAATAAAAAATCTAATCGTCAAATAATGACTCATAGCCTATATTTGACAACCTCTGTGGCGCAGTGGGCGAAGGCCTGCCTGAGACGCAGAAGGTTGCGGGTTCGATACCCGCCGCTGCAAATATTTGTCTCGGGTCTAGGTGTTTTCTATGTATTTAAGTAGTATATCAGTCATGTAGTTCCCATAACACAAGCTCTGCTAATTTTGGGGCTAGATGATGCTGTGTGAAAATGTCCAGCATTATTATTATTATTTTTACAGCATTCGTTAACCTTTGACGTAAGGCTTTATCTTACATAAACATACCTTCTTAATTACCTAGACGGTAAACAAATAGAAATTCATGGTTCATTAGGCACACAGTGGGCCCGTAGGTCCTCGGACACGGCCCAAGTTAGACGCTAAATCACAGTGTTGTGGACCCGTGGAAACACACCGGTGGATAAAGTTATCGCAGCCGCAAGACATTTTAAAGACAAGTTATTTAATGATACAATGATAACTTCTATAAGATATATAAGATACTGGGCACGCCAAACCATTTTTTTGCACGCCCAGTATAACTGGTAGAAAATGCTTTAGCATTAAGTCCTCCTAGCACTACATTGTTTGTGCGGAAGTATAAATAAATAAATAAATAACAAGCAACAAACGACCAAACATCCTTTCATACTTTCTTGTAATATAACGTTTTATTTGATAAAGAATATAGTTTGGTGCAAATTCAATAATACAAGTATGTATTTAATTTTATTATAATTTTATTTCGGCGATGGGCTTGCAGCCTTTCACGTGGAATGCTTACTACTTGCAAAACGCGGGCGTGTACCAAATGTAATGTTTGGATGTGCCTCTGACTACCCCCTACTTGGTATCCTCAAAGATCTACTAACTGAGTATGTATCTGAGGATATCCACCTTGGGGAAGACAGTCGTGAGCGTGTTTGTTTTTTGTTTTTGTTTGTATTTAATTCATAGCATATTGTGGTACACCACTTGAACCCTTTGTAATCTTTCCGTTCCATCCAAAGGTTGTCTGAGAGCTAATTAGCGATAAGATCGCCCGATGTAAAACATTGACAAATCTTGTAGTACCTATTTAATTTATTTATCTACACCAGCTCCCAAAGAGCTCGTATTGCAAGCTCACAGTGACCCCGAAATCTACATTAGAAATAGTATAATATATATAATATTGTATTAATTTTAGAATCCAACATGCGGCCTTCTGCAGATGAAGATTCGGGTCTTTTCAAGGCAAAAGTGAATTGATAGCTTTTAGACTTCAAGCTCCATCGTCGGCCATTTCATCACATGTCATCAGCTGAGAATATGAACACATAATGATCTAATTTTGATAAAAAAGTGAAGTTACACCAACATTAAAGACAAACTGTTCACGCATCACCAAACGCTAGGTATACTAAAGTTAACGCTTGTAAAATTTCGCAGTTTTTTTTAAATATAATAATAATATTTATTTTATTGAGGACTAAAACTGACACTTTTACAAATATACAATCGTCCTGCAATTCGCGGTGATATCGTAAACAGCGATTTCCTTCAGACAACCATTTCCTAACACTAGAACTAAGGTTGTTTCTAAAAACTGCCGCTTACAGCGATGCTGACCAGTTTGGCTTTCCACCATCTCCCGAACTAGTAAACTGTATCTCAAAGGTCAGTTTACATCTTCACAAGACAGTTCTAGCTTGCACGTGGCATCTAATCAGTGGGCTGTCGCAGCGTCTCCGTCCGCAATAGCATCCCGTATGTACACTGTACTCCGCGCATTGACCGGAAGCAGGAACTTATTCCTTCCGAGTTGGACAGTTTGTCAATTTATGAGTACAACAGCGACTGAAGGCGGGCGCTGTAATTGAAGATGCCAGTTTATCTCATATTTAGAAGGTTAGGACCAAATTCAAGTTATTGCTGGAGATAATACATTTTTATAATTGACGACCTCTGTGGCATAGTGGGCGAAGGCCCGCCTGAGACGCAGAACGTTGCGGGTTCGATTCCCGTCGCAGGATAAATGTTTGCATCTGCAAATATTTATCTCAGGTCTGGGTATTTTCTATATATAATAAGTATGTATTTACAAAAAAATATATATATAAAGTAGTATATCAGTCATGTAGTTCACATAACACAAGCTCTGCTTACTTTGGGGCTAGATGATGTTGTGTGAAATTTTCCAGCATTATTATTATTATTATTATTATAATGTTTTGACTCGAGCTTCAAAGACCATACAAATAAAGATAAATATTAAAAACGTAAATTTTGTGTCACAAAGAGTAATTATGATTGATTCATATTTTTTTTTCCGGTTTGAAATTACAGAAGATCCTTGATCTTGTTATTCATATTCAATGATATCTCAGGGAGGCAACGCGTGAGTGATACCTCTGGTATTGCAAACGTCCGTAGGTTACGATAACCGCTTACCACCAGTGGGCCATAAGTTTGTTTGCCACTATACCACTGGACCTCGCCGGTAACAGGCATAGTAACAGAACATCGTTTGCTAAGTATGAGAGCTGAAGAGTTTGCTGTTTTTAGAACAAACTAATCTATGGAACTACCAGTCAAATTAGAAAGAACTTTTTAATTTGATGGGGTATCAATGATCAATGGCTATTTAAAATCAAGATACGACTCTTACAAGCCGAGCATAAGAAGCAATAGCGCGGGTGGCTTGGGGCCGAGGGAAGCCGTGGCACAGCTAGTTATTTCATACTTTTCCTTTTTATTACGGGTTTCTAACACGCTATTAACGTAACAGTAGCCATTTTGTAATTTCATTGGTACACAAAATTAACTGACCAGTTCCCCTGTAAAATTTGACATCATCAAAACATAGGAGTAACTTCGTGAAGTTTAATTAGCCACACGTAGTGGTCAGCCGAGTCGGGGCGGTAAAGTCACCGAAATATTGGGACAGGAGACACTTGTTTAGTGTATACTCTGGACGGGCAATTAAGCCGCGTCCACATTCGTGATATTTCAACGTACGTGCTACGTTTTAGGATATTATTACACACGAAAAACAAGAAGGAGATCTTCTGATCTCCTTCTAGACGCCTCTAGCATTGCACATCGTTCCGTAGAAACTTTTTCTATGTAAAGCATTCCAGCCCTGGTATAAACGACCATTTGAAATCAAAAAGGTAGACTATAAAGAATGTATCAAAAGATTAACTCGAAAACACTTCCTAGATGATGTATTCATATACCTATTTATTTATATATATCTATTTATTTTTGTAATACTGATGGCACATGCCTTCGCATATTTGGTTCTAGGGCATGCCAGTTTCATTTTTACTATTACACAATTTTAATAAAAAACTTAATCCTTTATCATTTTAAATGGGTTAGAAGCTTTATGACTACATCTCAATTTGACTAGATAGTAGTTAGGACTATATCGCTTTATGACTAAACCTCGATATGACTTAATCGAGTTAGGACTACATTGCGTTTGGACTAGATCGCTATAAGGCCAAATAGCGTAACGACTATACAGTCGTTTGTTTTTCAATTGCTCTAAACACTTTACATACTATACATTTCTGTTACTAATAAGACTGCATCAAATACAAAAACAAACACGGCACGACTGGGACACAAGTACTTAGGTACCTACTATGAACCGGGAGCAAAACCTACCTACTTACTCACCTATCTGAGTTTTTATTTATTATTTATTAACTCTATTACACATTTAATTGAAATTGAACAATATGTGGACTTAATGCTAAATCATTTTCTACCCGCCAACGCAATATGTTGCGATTGGCGGTAAGCAGGGTATTATCGGTTATATATACCTATAAGCATAAGTGCTTATATATATATAAACTGAGCATAAGTATAAGTGCCTATAAATATAATTATGTACATATTTATGGGCACTTATACTTTAGTTCATCCGTTCTGAATAGTCCTAAAAATATGAATTGCATTTCCAAATATCAAATACCGAGCTGATGAAGTCCATTATAAAATTTCATCCCCAATTTTACGCATTGGGAGCCTACTTTTTTGAAGTCGGTTAAAAAAACACAAAATTACGATAATAATAATTAAAATCTTAAAAAATCCTCCATAACTAAATTGTTGCTCTTAATCCATCAAAAAATTACGACTACCCTCAGATACCCACTAAAACGGTTATCGCAAAAAAAAAGCAACAGAACAGTGCGGCTCCATTAGTGACGTCAGAGGTCGCGCTCTCCATCAATTTGTGGGGAATCACCCGCGTGAAGTGTTTTTTAATTAATTTTATGAGTGAATTTTGGCGCGGAACAATAGCTGTGGAGTTGAATGCGTTGTGAAAAGTTTTGACATAATTATGTATTTAGATTCCTAGATGGATATATAGACAGACGGCACAAACGGACAGACTGACAGACGGATGAATGGTTTGATGAATAAATAGATGTATGAATAGATAGATATATAAATGATTTATTTAAAATAACTTATTAATAAAGCACATCATTTTAATTATGCGTTATTTAGCAAGTAGTAGATAGATACTCAATGTATACCTAAATAAATGTATAAATGTATTGAAGCTAAACGAGTGAGAGAAATAGTGGCTCATACTCATAGTGCGAGCATGAATGGGGGGTAGTTGGAAGGGGAATGCTCAACGAGCGTTCTCTGACCAAATTGGAGACGCTCTAGTGAAAGACCAAGTCAAGAGAACCCTAAACCGACGAGCTTGTATGAAGAATGTGATGAAAATTAATGAAGCGAAAGAAACATGTCAGAATCGTAGAAAGTGAAAATCTATGCGCAGCGTCTCTTCATGTAATATTAATTTAGATCAACAAATTAATTATTTACTATTTGTGCAAGGATCCACGTTGGTAGGCGCTTATTGTGAAAAATAATCATATTTTATGATGATAGGTATCATCGAAGTACGAGCATATGTAGATTTTTTTGTTAAATAGCCCCTAAATAAATAATATAATTTTGTTAGTAGCCCTATTGAAAACAGTCTGTAAACTTTTTTTTTAGTAAAAACATTTGAAATGTAATTTTCCATATTTGTATAAGTTTTACGTCTCCATTCCACTCCTGTCCGCGCGACATCGTCGTCGTCCACGCACTAATTCAATATGGCCGACGTAAGCCATTTATGTTCACGCTTGACGCATCGCCCGTGAAAAAATCAATTACCATTTTTTGATAGCCGCGCGGTAACCGCTAGTATGTGTGGACACTGCTTTATTTTCACCAACGAATTCAATAATCAACCAATCAAAAATATAAAAAAAAACAAGCTCACCACTCAGTACTCTGTGAATAGATTTTTGAGGATACCTAGTAAGGGGGGTGGGGGGGGGGGGGGGTAGTCAGAGGCACGTCCAAACATTACATTTGATATATGCCCGCGTTTTGCAAGTTAGCATTCCACGTGACAGGTTGAAAATATAATTATATATTTTTAGCCACTAGGTATGTAAGGTTCGATAGATAGCTAGGTAAATATAATTTACTACCAAAAAGCATTCTCTTCCGGTAAACTTTGTGTATTCGATCTGCCTTTAATCGTAAAAAACTTATGTGATATAGGTAGTTTTATATAGATACTTCATTAATTTTCGAACTTGATAGATCTAAAGCCAATTACGACGATGTAAATGAATACTGTAAATAATCTCCTACTTAATGCTAAAAAAACTAAGTGAATAAAATTCACTTTGCCGAATGTAATTCAGAACGCTTCATCGAATCTACAAGAGTTTCAAGTTTCTCCATTTAATTTAATGTTACTATATATTTAGGACTCTATATTGATTCAAAATTGAGTCCACAAATAGAAGCACTTGCAGGTAGACTTAGTTCTGCTGTATATACAGTTAGTACAATTAGACATATTACCGATGAAGCTACAGCTAGGTTAGTATATGTCAGGTACTTTCATAGTGTCATGCCATATGCCATATTACTGTGGAGAAAGGCAGCAGAAATCCAATTCTATTTTTGTTTTACAAAAAAGGGCAATACATACCATTTATAAGATGAAGTCTCGTGACGAGGAACCGAGATGTACCTGGTAGTTCATCTCGCCATATTACTGTGGATAAAGGCAGCAGATATCTAATCAATTTTTGTTTTACAAAATAAGGTAATGCATGCCATTTATAAAATGAAGTCTCGTGACGAGGGACCTGTACCTGTTAGTTCATCTCCACATTAACCTACCCCACGACTTGTCCAGTTTATAAATTCAATATTCTCGTCACCCGATATAAATTTGACAGTTCAATCTAAAATGGCGGGACAATAGTGCTAACAAAAAGGCGGCTCCCGAGTATCGACACTTTGATTGATAAATTGATGGCTATCGGTTGTATTGGGCAACTGAAATGTCAGTCACTAAAGCCCTGCCATATCCATTGAAGGACAAATATCCTCCAAATATCTTCTAAACGAAATAATACGTAAACCTCTTTCATTGTTTTTTTTTATTACAAACCACTCTGATTCGGCAACACTTCGACAGAACTCTGCATCACTTGTGTCAAACAAGCGTTAATTCGCGATAGTTAAAAATCAACTCGTTTTTTTTTTATTTTAAATAGGAAATACAAACGTGATATCATATCGCTACTTATATTTACTAACAATATATTTTGTTTCTGACATAATTTTAGTAACACACTGTATGTACAAATAAAATCAAGTAAATTATTCACATAATTTTTTTATTTTTTTTATTTCATTCATGAAGGACCTGTCTCATTTCCACAGCGCAAGTTGCAGTAAATCAACTTGCGAATATACAGTGCCTCGTCGTCGTACAAATAGCCCGTTATAACCTACTGGCTTAATTATCTAACTGGCTGATTTATGCACTGTGACAATAAAAAGAGAAAATTTCTATTGATCGCTCGAAATTTTTATTTTTTTTAGATATATTGTTAGGCGTGCCGGATTATAAGTAGCTTATGTGTTAAGTCACCAACTATGACCACCTATTCCAAATTTCATCAAAATCATTTCAGCTATTAAAAAAAAAAGTGCTTGTATTTATAAAGGGGCCTTGACATGACTGATATACTACTTTTTTGTAAATACATACATAGGTAACACCCAGACCCAAGGCAAAATATTCTTAGCAAGAACCATCCTTACATTAACATTTAGCGTAAGTAGCTCACGTAACCCAATATAATCGTATTAGTAAACGAAATGTTGTCCTTGAATTTGACAGTAATGTGAATAAGGGATAACATGGCGATTTTGTAATCCGGTATATCAAAATGCCTGTAGATAAATACAGGCAAAAGTTTAATAATAGGTAAAAGTTTTTCATGCAGGAGACATATGTTTTTTTTACCCCGGGTTCCAATAACAAGCGAAAACAGCAAATCAACGATTTCTATGTTTTTTTTTTAAACTATCAAAACTTTGTAATCTTTCAACGAAAAACGTGGCATCAACTTTATATTTTGTTTACGATGTTACTCTTCTTTCGTATGGGCATACGATCTAGATTCACAGAATACATAGTCGGGATTATGGTCTTTGCAAATTCTAACAACTCAACACCTACATACTCCACTCTGAGAAAAGCTTTTAAATCTGAGTTTTGAATCGTGATACGTACACGATATAAAGGAAAGTCTGCATCAAGGTATGCCTACGGGTGCTCTAACTCTGACGGAAAATGTCTTGCCGTAACACGATATAAAACGCAGTTTTTTTTTTGGGTCGAGTTTACTTTATGACAGTATAGTATTTTTTTTTTGTTTAAAGGATCTCATATATCAATAAAAACAAAATTCTATATATCACTAGACACAGTTTACTACATAGCATATAACGTTAAAAATAACTCGGCAGGCTGTGGTGCCTTTACGAGTCTCTTAATAAAATTAATATTTATCAGAAATACACTTGTTAAAACGTATTTTCATTAGTTTTGCAATAATTGGTTACGAAAATCTTATATTACGTAAGCTTAGTGCAACAGACATTTTTAAACCGAATAGTATACTGTGCGACGGTCTTTAATCAACTAAATTGCTCAGAACTACCCTCAATAACAGATTCGGTCAGGTATTATCCAACAAATTGAGAAGGCTCTCGATCACGCGGCCGGTCGTGTTACGCGCACGCCCACAAATTAATCCGGTTAGTAGTTAACGTACCCGTCACCTGGCTAAGATCAACCTTTCAAGACATAGATAAGCTAGATACGACTAGAAAAAAAATGGTTTCAGTTTACGAAAACAAAGACTCAAGTCTTATTGCGATTCGGTTCAGGTAATATCAATAACAAATCCCTCTTTGTAATTATATGACAACGTCATAGCGTCTTCAACTACAAAGTAGGATTTGACATTTTTGTCTGAATTTAATCGCAATAAGACTTGATGGTTGGGCCGCTGCTACCAAATAAACCTGCGCTTCAAATGTCTACAGACGGACGATATCACAACCACATCATAACTACATAACAGCGTCTTATAAGAAGGCCCGCCTAGGACGCAGAGGGTTGCGGGTTCGATTCTCGCCGCGGGACAAATGTTTGTATAATCTACAAATATTTGTCTCGGGTATTTTCTATGTATAAAATGTATGTATTTCAAAAAAAGTATATGAGTATTATATCAGTTATGTAGTTCCCATAATACAAGCTATGCTTAGTTTGGGGCTAGATGATGTTGTGTGAAAAAATGTCCAGCGTTATTTATTTTATATATAAGTGGTTCAAAAAGTTTATGTCAATGTGGTTTTTATTTATTGCAATCACGAGGATCATATAGAAAAGTAGAACTAGAGCGACCAAGCTAGAAGAATCAGGCATAAAACTCTGTTTTGTTATTTTTAAATTCAACTATATTGTGGTGGCAATAGAATCGAACGCATTAATTATGTTAAAGCAGTCAAAGCGCTAAATGAAGTCTAAAAAGTATCAACCAAAGTACATACTTTTACGTTGAGCACGTATTTACTTAGACGACGCGACGGTCTGTTTTTTTTGTGTGTATGTTACGCGAGTAGTATCGCTAATTGTGAATCGATTTTAATGATTATTTTTTTATAGGTGTCTTCGGAGAGTTGTCTCAAGAGTTGTCTCGTATAAATTGTATGAAAAAATCCCACCCTTAAGAGTAGTAAAATGGGTGTTGTAAAGTACTTATTTATCAACTTCCCGTTAATTGAAGACGGCATTTATTTTTCTGAAAAAACATTGTAGTTCAGTGTGGTTTTTAAGTGGTCCGTCTGTAGATCCTCTTAGACCAAAATACAGATGTTTAGTTCAATATCTATTAGAAAGTAAATCCCAGAACCCAACGTCTTTTGTGAGAGACTTGAGACCACTTCCAGCTACTCCCTTAATGGTGAAGATCCCATCAATATCAGCTGACGGGCCACAGTGCGAACACTGCCCGTATTAGACCGAGTGCTCACTTGCGGTGTCGCCATACATTACAAGCGCCAATCATGGACGGTTCGATTGCCTGTGTGTGCAGTCTTTATAGTGATTAAGCTTTTTTTACGAAAATTCTAATTAATAACTTTTCAAACTATCGTGGCTATGAACCAAATTTTTACTAAAAACAGAATATTTAACAAGATTTTGTAGATGTACTATGGTCACGGGACCATCTTACAGGTGGATGGGAACGGGTGGACTAACATCTACAGTTCTTCCCGTGATTATGGTACATGCAACTGTGCCGATATAAAAATCACTCACAAATCGAGGTAAAAAATTCAGTTTTTAGTAAAAATAAAATACTACATTTTTTTACAGTGCGGTACGTGATCACGTTTTTACAATATGGAAAATTAAAGACTATTACCAAATAAAACTCATTAAAAAAAATCTTGGCTCGACCTTGAGCTCATTGTCAATTAGTGAGACGCAGTAGGTTGCGGGTTCGATTCCCGCTGCGGGACAAATGTTTGTAATGTTTCTCTCGGGTCTGGGTGTTTTCTATATATTATATGTACTTATGTATTTACAAAAAAAAAGTATATAAGTAGTATATCAATCATGTAGTACCCATTATACAAGCTCTGCTTAGTTTGGGGCTAGATGATGCTGTGTAAAAAATGTCCAGCATTATTTATTTATTTATTATTTATTTATTTAGTGTAACCTAGGTCAGGCTGAATGTAGTGTCTAGTGTCGTTGTATATCACATTAGCTTTACGCATTACACCGTGTCATCTTTGTGGCTGCCAACTGCGTCCCCAACGGCTAGCTTCAAGCTCATAGGCAAAAGTAATTATATTACCACCTATCTAATTTACCACCTGACATGTGTACAATTCCACCTGACATTTGTACATTCTGATGGGCAAAATAATTGTATAAATCAAAAAACCCGAAACAGTCATCAGACCAGCTAAATAACACACAAGCTTATCAATTTATGGCCCCCTAGTATCGAAACTTGCGCTGCATGTGCATGTTTCAACTACCCAAGTTTGTTCATAAATTAAAACAGTAGATATTAGGTGTATTGTGGATATTCTATAGCAGGGCTAAGTTGTGCTCCTGCGTTAAATAACAACCCTGACTGAAAACTAAGAAAACCGTGGCATTTAATTTATCCTAGAACCGTAGTAGCGAATATTATATAAATAAATAAACAACTTGTATATACAAAATCATAAATATAATATTAAAGGGTTTATTGACAAAAAGAAAAAGTTTTCTACATTTAAGAATATTATTACGACTATACCTACCACATACTTTACTCCCGGGATCGCACGGGGAACTGACGGAAGCGTTCCCGTGAACGTTTCCGTGACCTTTTAACGGTCAACGAAACGTCCCTAGAAGAATAGGACTATACTTGGAATAGTCGTAATAATATTCTTAAATGATACCAAACCACGATAATTTTAATTATCAAAAAGTATTCTACAGCATAAATAAAAAAAAATGATCTTAATTATATGTCAAGGTAATGAGGTCGTACACAAACATAGTTCTGAATTCCATAAACGTACGTAGTAAGTTGTAAATGCACATAAAAATACGTGCTGTGAGGGCTAAATTTCCTGTCCGCAGCTTACACTACACCGCCCGTATCGGAATAGATGTTGCCAGTATGTAAATGACCGTTATTGGTTCGACTATGTTCATTAATTAATTACGTTGTGCTGCGGATTTCTCTGGGGGCCATTAATTCACTTGATTACAATAATATTCGAGGACGCTGGAATGCATGAAAAATTATGATAGAGTGATCTTAAATCTACATTTACTAATAGATACAACATTAATATACAAATGCATGACCCCACATCAGGGGTCATATTTAGTGATGTATTTTTCTAGATAAATACCTCACGCAAATTTGTAAAGGTAAAATTTATCAGCTGTCACGTGACATTTCCATAGAAATGTAATTTCCATACAATTCAATCTTTCCGCAGGCGTTAACGCCAAAAGAAAATGGTATTCGTCAAGACCTAGGATTCCCCGTGTCGAGGGTAATTACCTAGTTAACTTTGAAACAAAAACATGAAACTAAACAAACACGATTGCATGATCGGTATCTTCAGCGATTAGATCTTTGAGGATACCAAGTAGGAGGTAGTCAGGGGCACGTCTAAATATGACATTTGGAATGTGCCAAATATAATGTATGGACATTCTACATGTGCATCTGACGACCTCTGTGGCGCAGTGGGTGAAGGTCCGCCTGAGACGCAGAAGGTTGCGGGTTCGATTCCCGTCGCGGGACATATGTTTGCATCTGGAAATATTTGTCTCGGGTCTGGGTGTTTTCTATGTATAATATGTATGTATTTACAAAAAAAAAAAAGTATATAAGTAGTATATCAGTCATGTAGTTCCCATAACACAAGCTCTGCTTACTTTGGGACTAGATGATGTTGTGTGAAAAACGTCCAGCATTATTTATTTATTTATTTATTATTATTATCTGTGCGGGTTCGATTCCCGCTGCGGGACAAATGTTTGCATGTTTTGCGGATAATTCTGGGTGTTTTGGGTAAATACCTAACTCATGATAGCCTTTGTTCTATACAGTGACAGTTATTTTGCTCATATATTATCTGTGCTCATATAGTATTGTATACATAGAAAATGGCAGCTGATTTCAATGAAAGCACAATTAGTTACGCATTATCGTGCAGGCATTAACTTGGACTAAGTAAAAAATAAGGATGACGCATTGTCGGGACGCGTCGTCTAAGGGCCCGGTCAAACTAACGCGGTGGCGGTGGTGCTAGCGGTGGCGCAGGCTGTGGCGGTGGCAACTAAAGGAAAATGATATAACTTTAGAAACTATCATGGTTATGAACAAAATGCTTTAATAAAAAACGGGATATTTACCATGACTTGTGAGTTTGAATGTTTCCCGATATTTAAAAGACTGATAAAATGGTTTTGGTCTTCGGTATTAGGTATCATAATAATAATAATAATGATGGACATTTTAAATATAGTTTCTAATATTGTTGCAAAACTTCGATCATTGGTCAAACGTAAAAAGATTTAAAAAGATTAAAGGCGTTTAAATAAGTAAAAAAAACACGCTCAAGACTGTATTCCCCATAATTCACATCCTCAGATATCTACTCAGTGTGAAATCTATGAGAATACCAAGTATTTTGGCTGTCACAGGCACGTCCGAAAAGTATAAAAAATGCAGCGAATGAATGAATGAAATTTGCAATATAGGTAAATAAATAAAAAAAAATATAGATTTATTACACATTAATTATGTCATTATTTAAAATTTAATTTCGAAATAAGTAAATTGTAAATCTAATTTGAATTTCACAAACTATTATAATACTCAAATGTTATCAACCTTTTTATTTATATAATCATTAATTGTATAAAAACATCTGCCGCATAACCAATTGGAGAATTCACATTTTGTTCTAAATTCGTGAGTCAAGTGTAAAACTCCCCTTATCTAAGGATGGCCATACACATAAACAAGTCTGAGTAACGCCAGGTGCGCTATACATCGTCCTTAGTAGTCTCTCACCAGAAGCCGACTCCTCGTTGATTTATGAGAGGCACCGCGTCAGCTGATTTTTTTTGCGATTATGTGACATTAAAAATTCGCTTGTTAATGTAAAAACTAGAGGGAGTTACTCTTTCACGTGTAATGTCTGCCTTTTCAATTTCTATGGTAGCAATGCTTATTTCGGTCAAGATTTATTGCGTGGTAGCGGCTACCATATTTAAAAACAAAGTGGACATCCTCAGATACATACTCAGTGAGTATATTTTTGAGGATACCAAGTAGGGGGTAGTCAGAGGCACCTACTTGAACTACCTATTAATACACATACACCGATAATAAATACAATCTAGCCTCAAAATAAGCATAGCTTGTGTTATGGGAACTACATGGTGGATATACTACTTAAATACATTTTTGTAAATACTTACATATTATACATAAAAAACACCCAGACCCGAGACAATACTTACAGATCATACAAACATTTGTCCCGCGGCGGGAATCGAACCCACTTCTGCGTCACAGGCGGGACTTTGCCCACTGCGCCAAAGTCAAAATCAACAGGGTTTTATTTATTGAAATCACAAGGTTCCTATAGAAACGTCATCTTCAAAACTACGCGTATTTAAAATTTAAATGTGAGTTTGCGCTTTTGTTTGACATTTGTACCTACGTACGTACTTGTATTAAATTTTAGTAATAATCCATCCAGCATTATTTTAACTACCGGGATAGATAACTCTATCCATAGATCAACGAAACGTCAGCAAAATAATAGTAAAGTACGTAGTAATATTCTTAAATGATATCAAACCACGATAATTTAAATTCTAGATAACTCGCATCATTTATTTTAAGATTTACGTCCTTTGTTCCAAACGCCCAAAAACTTGGGCCACACACCACGCTGAGTGATTGTGGTCCCATTGCTCTGACGTAATTAGTCCCATTGGCCGGCACTATTAATCAATGGGCCACTCAGTGGCTCTTTGCGTCAATCAGCTTGTTTTTGCTACTTTGAAGTGACAGGTCCAAGCTTTGTTTTATTTGGTTAGAAGATAATTCGGTGGATATAATATATATTATGTATATATTTTTTATTATGATTAGACAAATAGGCACACTGCCCACTTGCTTTTTAGTTTTAAAAGCTAGCGTCCACTGAAAGAAAAAACAGAAAAAAATAATAAAGAAAATACATTTATTTGCAAACGTTGCACAATATAAAACAAACAAACAAATACACACACGGTATTTACACAAACAATACTTAAATACTAACAAAAAAAACGATTTATGTGCCTCCCGATACCTACCAGTATGCAACGACGCCATGGTGGACATCCTTAGAGAGTAGATCTTTGAGGATACCAAGTAGGGGGTAGTCAGAGTCACGTCCAAACATTACAATTGGTACATGCCCGAGTTTTGCAAGTTAGCATTCCACGTGACAGGTTGCAAGCCCATCGCCGCTTATTGGAACACTAACTGTTAGCACATGTCTTCGAATTTTTGGTTCTAGGGCATGTCGGTTTCCTCACGATGTTTTCCTTCGCCGTTTTGATCACGTGTTAATGCGAAGATATTTTTTTCGAGTGGAATAATCCATCCACGACCGGGTTCGAACCCGTTTGTAAGTTAGTATTATACTGGCATGGCTTCTTCACTCGCACGCAAATACCTCCATAAACCAGCCGGGCCGTCCGTTACCTGAGCGGGCCACCTGGGACCGAATTACTGGGACATGTTTATGCGGGCCTTAATTACAGCTCACTCTTATGAGGATCATGTTAGCGCTACTGATATTCTAGGCCATGAGCCGTATTGGTTTAGTGGACGATGCCAAGACTTCCGACCAGAAGGTTGTGATTTCCGAATCCTTGCACCAATTAATTTCTATTCTAACAAAATTGAAGTGCAGATAAATGGCTCAAAATGCTGAAGGAAAATGTCATGAAGAAACTGGTATGCCTAGACCCAAAAATTCGTACGCAACCTGTCAAATATTTGAAATGAGGGTATGTACCAAATGTAATGTTTACTTATTAATTATTATACTTTGGCTACCTAAAATATCTATTCACTGTGTATGAGTTTTGATGAAATTTGGAATGTAGATAGTTGAGGTTCTGGAATAACACATAGACTAATGTTATTTTTGATAATCAACCCCTAAGGGAGTTAAACAGGGTAGTAAAGTTTCTATGGAATTTTTTATTCCTTGGTTAGATTCGCTCAAAACTCGGTACAAATTTATTTTTAAAAAAATAATAATACTTGTATTTTTGATTTTTTCAAAACTACTTCTAGGAGGTGTGCAATGAATCTCTGAAATTTGTATGGAAAAAAATATTCTCTGGTTTGATACACTCAAAAGTTAGAAGCCGCGGCCAGAAGCTAGTAAATAAATATTTCTCTTCACTTGAATCAAAATACTAAACTAAAAATAAATAATGCTGGACATATAATTAAAGTCATTTGGGGTTTTGCAATATTTCATTAGGACGTGTCACTACTAAATTCAACAAAACACAAGCGGCTCAAGAATACTCAAAGATAAAACCTTAGCGTCCTTTCGTGACAGACGTCAGCTGGGCACAGGACACGGGGTGACGTCACGTAAGCCGGACTTGACTTGATGACGTCAGGTCGCTGATATGTCGGGATAAGTCCAATTCCTGTCAGTAGCGTACCTAAATGTTATTTGGATTCGTAAGATTAAAACAAGGAAACATATTTTATTTACTAGAAACGGGGTATTTAGCATGATTTGGAAGTTTCATTATTTATGGTCGAGCGTTAGGAATTGGTACACATTCACTTCAAGGATTAAACTCACTTTAAAAAAAACACGTGATTTAAAAGTTTACTATGCACTGCGGGATATGTTTGCATATTCTTCAGATATCTTTTCCGGGTCTGAGTGTTCTGGTACCACGGTACTCGTAGTTTCTGATACCCACGAGTGTGGGGTCAGGACTATGTGTGTCTCTGTTGAGAGGTAAAGTTTATATGTTTGGATGTAGAACGTAAATTCCGAACCTCATCCAACCATCCGATTTAAAAAAAAACACAGATTTTTAGAATGGACTTTCAGGGTGACTTTCAGGCCATGGGTTGTATACTATCTTGTTAAATAAAATGTATTTTCGTGGATACCAATTTTGCAATGTAAGTCGACGAAAGAACGGTCGAGCGAATACATTTCTTAGGAAAGAGCTACATTTACCTGGCTACTTTCAAACCGAATACCACATGGGCGAAGCCATGGTCAGTAGCTAGTATATTAAAATCATGTAAATCACCCTTTCAACTACATCTCATATAAATAGGTACCTACCTATATATTCCACAACCGTCATCCCGCACTCAACAGTTCAACAGATTTGTATCAACCATTTTCACCGATGGCACAGACACAATGACAGTTACTAGGTCCGATAGTGAACTGCAAGAAAGGTGACCATTAATCATGGCATTGTGCTGGTAGGGTGACTGTGAGTCGGGAGTATTGTGGATTTGTTGACAGGGATCAAGTCCATGCGACACCACCCTTATTCTGGAGGGTTTCGGACGAACATTTGCTTTGTAGATATAAAACAGGTAAAATTGTTAGAATGTCAGATGTAAGTGAAGAAATAACTATTTCAATCTCACGATAAAATGTGTGAAACAAACGCGTCGTAACGCTCACATGCATAGATTTTTGTGTACGTTATGTGTGAGTGAATTTGAAATGCACAATCGTAAAAGTGTCTTAAGATACAAAGACGCAAGTTGAAGTGGCAATGAGTAAACTTGCAGAACCCACAAGCCGAAAGGTTCGAATACCGACTAAGAACCAGACGACGCAGAGTATAAAGGCCCCCCCACCCCCGCCTGATGGCCTGGTGTGGTTTAACCAGAGGCTGCTCGAGTAGAAGGACTGGCAGTAAGCCTTAAACAAAGTTAATGATACATCCACATTTGTGATATTTCAACGTAGTCCGTGATCGTATCGGAAACTCATGACAAAAAAAATGTGGATACCTGTTTTTTTCCCTTTGGTTCACGAAAGTGACTGCCGTTTTTTTTAAAGAAGCAAACAAGTATACGGCTCACCTGTTGGTAAACAGGTCTCAGGGTCGGCAACGCTCGCTCGTTGCCGACCCTGAGACATAACGGATGAAAAGTCTCATGTCCCTGTAATTTTACCGGCACTCAGCACCCTTAAAACCAGCAATGCAAGTATTACAACTTGGCAGCAGAAATATGTATGGTGGTAGCACTTCTCCGGACAAGCTCTTCACAAGGGGGTCTACTACTTATCTACTAGGTACTAATATAAATAACACAAACTATGACCCTCCTTTAAGTGTGGCTTGAGTGGACTTCTACGGGTTGATGATGATTAAGACTACATACCAGAATAGGTGTGCAAAGGTCTGTCTCAGTGTACTGAACAATCGCAAATGAATGGACGCAAGACAAAAGGGCAGGTCCTTTGTGCTAATGAAGAATGGTCACCCTGACTTGTTGTGGGCATTAATTTAACGTAACAGTGTGGGTAAAAATTAAGAAGCTAAACCTACGTGTGCTTTTAATTTTGCAGAAAAGATTCGTTTATAAATTTTGACTTAAATAAATTTACGTGTGCTGGTACTGTTGGAATACAGAATCTTTGACTTAAATAAATTTACGTGTTGGAATACAGAATCGAGTAAAAATGTTGGCTAAATAAACCTACGTGTGCCGGTTTTTTTGCAAAACAGAATCCAGAATTGTGTAAAAATTTAGACTTAATAAACCTACTTGTGCTAGTAATGTTGCAACACAGAATCGTTTACAAAATTAGACTAAATAAATCTACGTGTGCTACAGGCACAGACCTTTGCAACAGAGAATAGTGAAAAGATTCTCACATAAGATTTTAATGAATATAAGTAAAGAAAGACGTTTATTTTTCCTTGTTTCTGAACAATGTTTATTAAGCACAAGTAGGTTTATTAAGTAAAATTTTTAGGTGATTATTGAGTTCCAACACACGTCTATTTATTTAGTCTACATTTTAAAACTATTTTCGATTCTGTTTTGCAAAAATAACGGCACACTGTTAATTATACTTAAAATAAATTAATGTATCCTAGTAGTATTATAATCTAGCCTGTGTTAGGCTAATTAGTGGTTAAACATTGACCTAGTTGTATAAAATAAAATAAAGAAAAACATGAAAGTATTTTTATTCAACATACAGTTTGTCACTATTACCATCACACTAAATAATAAAAACAAACATGCTCACGACTGTATTCCCCAGGATAGACATCCTCAGATGCATACTCAAACATAATGAAAAGTTTTTAAATAATTCCTTTTGCTTTTTTCAGCACAGCCTGAATATGAGTATAAGATATATTAAGTTAAAGAACATTTTCACACTGATGATGATGATGGAACTAAACACCGGAAGCCAGGAACCAAAGCTTAGTTCAAGTTATCAGAAGCTGTAAACCTGGTTAAGACGGCGTAAGCTCGGATCTAAGTTTGTTTTGTCAACTAGAATAGACTATATCCGTATCCGTGCTAAGTGGCCTTACGCCTTTGTATCTAAGGCGTTCATTTAATTCAGATTACAAATTATAAAATTATTTATTAATTTATTTACTCACCTACTTACTAATTAACATAATTATTTTGTTTAGCATCAATATTAAAACACCTATGGGATTATAAACTTACCCCCAAGAAAAATACTTGCCTGTTTCTAGCAAGCCTCTTAATACATTTTTTTGCACCCCTCTTAATATACAAGAAAAGTTTTTTTTTATAATTTAGAAACTCACTACACATACGTAGTCCAAGCCCCACACTAAGACCTCTGTATCAGGAACTAGGGGTACGGGGGTGCCACAACACTGGGACAAATATTTGCAGAACTTGCAACTGTTATACTAAGATAAAAATTCTGTACCAATCTGGACTAGCGATGCAGGAACTGCTCCTTTCAGTTTTCGATAATTTACACACATCCAGTTTAAAGTTACAAAGTCAAATCAACTCAAATTATGCTAAAAGTTCTCTAAACAACGCCCAGTCGTTAGACAATCTTTACGCTCACGGCCATTGCCTTAAGGCGAATCCTAGACCCGTTCGCACATCAAAATACAAATTTAGAACGGAATATTAGAAATATATTCCTCAATATGTCCTCAGAGACATATTCAGTACGTAGATCTTGGGTATACCAAGTAGAGGGTAGTTAGAGGAACGCGGGAACATTAATTTGTAATACACCTATAAATTTGTATGACCGGCGTTTTGCAAGTTAGCATTCCAGGTGACACTATAAAAAACACCATTACAATACAATACAAATACATTTATTTATCAAAAAAATAAACATCCTTTCTCGTACAACGCCGAGCCTGAATCGCGGGAGGCCGGTTACAAATAAAACGATTTCCATACAAACTTACACAAAACAAGGCAAAACTACAAATGATAAAAAAACATTTAAACTTTTATTCCAATAACTATCCTGAATTTGATTATTCATATCGTAAAAACGGGATTTTTCACGTACCGCACTATCGGTGAATTCACCGACTAAGTTTCGACTCATTCCGAGAGTCTTCATCAGAGTGAAATTCTACGACGCAACGTGGAGGGAGAGCGTCCCGATCCCTGCCTTCACCGATAGTGCGGTACGTGAAAAATCCCTTTTTTTCAATATGAACATTGACAATATATAAAATAAATAAATTTGGTCATTTTCACAAAAAAGCATATAGCCCCAGGGCAGAGCTTTTTACTAATACATACATAGAAAACATCCAGACCCGTGACAAATATTTGCAGATCATACAAACATTTGTCCCGCGATAGGAATTGACCCGTAAACCCCTATACATTGCATTAAAAGATTATTACAGCAAACGTGAACCGTGACGCTAACGAGTGACGTTTCTGCTTACAATATAAAGTAATACGTTTATAGCAAAGCAGCGATGCTCGCATTGCTGTGTTCCATTTAGAAAAGTATGGGTGCCGGTGAAATGACAGACATATGAGGATTATCACCCGTTATGTCTTGAATAGCCAACAGACACATATCCCACACTAGGATTACATGTGTCGGAGGTATCAGGAACTACGAGTACCACAATACCCAGAACCGTACCAAATATCTGCATGACATACAAATATTTGTCTTACGCGGGAATCGAACCCGCATTTCTTGCGTCGCAGCTAGCTACTAGCCCGCCACGCCACCGAGGTCGTGATACCTCTGATGTTGCAAGCGTCCATAGGCTACGGTAACTGCGTACTAACTAGTGGGCCGTATAGTTTTTTCCATTTTAGTTGCACGAAAAAAAAATATTGTTCACAATAATATGTTTGTATGTTTGTACCTAATGTTTTTATTCGGGTACCACGCGAGCAAAACCGTGGACAGAAGCTATTAACTATATGTATATTTTGGACATATATGTCTTTTTTAGATTATTTCTTCAAGACAATACAATATTTTATATATTGTCTAGAAGAATCCAATAATGACCAGCTCAGGGATGCACCTTAATGTGACAAACATATCAACAATGCAATGGCCCATGCAGGGCTACCGAGTCTTTCTTTAGTGGGCCATTCCGCCGTGAGTTGTCCTGTGGCATGCACATTGCTTCGGACTTAGGAGATTAGTTTGTGGATAATAGATTTTGTTGCCAGTTTCGGTACTTTATTGTGTGCCTATTTATAGTGGCTTATATAACGTAAATTTATTTAAAAAATAAATAATGCAGGACGTTTTCACACAGCATCATCTAGCCCCAAACAAATATATTATTTATGTTGTAACTGTCCTTTATCTGTGCTTTGATGTTGTTAAATAAACCACTTTCTATTCTATATATATACTATATTTGACAAAACATACTTTGTCACAGTAACGAATGTCACAGTCAAGATTTGTAATAAATTATTTATCTATCTATCAATGATTCAAACCAGGTCACTTTATTTCATATCCTTTTTAACTAAATTCCTTAAAATGTACCAAATAAAGCCCGTATTCAATAACGACTGGTTAGGTCCTAATCAAATCTTTTTGACACATGTTATCATAGGAATCTTTCATCATAATCAATCGTAAACTTGACTCTCCATTCATTTTATTGTTAAACTCAACTCTATTAAGCTAATAAGCGAAAATCAATTACCATGTTTTGTGAACACCACTAGCATGGAAGTGGCAAAACGCGTTAACCGCAAAGCAAGCGTGACAGAACAAAGTTTGTGCACCGGATTGCGCTGGTTCCGGCCGGATTAAGCCGGATCGGAGCGGCGCGCGGCGGTTACAGCCGGTTAGAGGCAGTTAGTCAGGTGAGCGGGCTAGGCGTGAGGCACACTGTAGAATTGGTGAAAGAAAGTATCATCATTATAAGTAGATAGATGTAAAACATCGAGGTATATCAGCAAGTTGCGTGGGGCATTTCTGTTTAAGTCTTAAGTTTATTATCATTTCTAAACTGTCCCGCCATGATAAATTTTCATAATTTGTTGTTTTTATGTCGTGCTAAATAAATGTTTTTCATTTCATTCCATTTCAGTAGCATCCGAACTCAGGCTTGTTTTTGGGGTTGCAGATAAAAGGGGTACTTGTGGAACCGACCATCTCTGGAAAATAAAGTTTCTCGAGTGTTGACCACGAACCAGGCGACGCTGTGGAGGACGACTCGATTTGACCTTTCAAAGGTCAGGGTCACGTTCAGTTCGTAGATGGAGTTGGCTTAAGACCGTCTATTATGATAGCTTTGGGGAAGGTCTTAGTTCAGAAGTGGACTTCTACAGATTGCAGTTTCATTATTATGTTTAGTGGCAACATTTTCGGTTCAGTTTTAGCCAGTCATTGATTTACCTACTCTGTAACACGATATTTGAATTGTATACCATTGGCACAGTTAAATGTATAAACATTTAAATGTCACTGTCAGAGATGTCACTTTTAAAGCAACCATTGCCACCTGAGTGACAATCACTCGAGGTTATTTCGAAATGAAAGTCTGAATCGAGCGAATGAACGCGCGGATTTAAGCAAAACAATAATTGTGTACTCCGCCTTATATCAGTTAGTCAGGTGAGAGTGCGGCTTAATATCGAATTATTGTGCGGAAGATTTGCGTGCGAGATCTTTCTTTGGGAATTGGATTTCGCTCTGATCTGTTTATTGCAGTGCATAGAGTTTAGGGGAATTAGTTTAGCGTGCAAAACCCCAGGGTTGATGCTTTAGAAAACTTTAATGAACCAGTTTGGTGAGAGAATTCAGTTTGATGACCTCGTTGGCATAGCAGGCGAGTATCCAGCTGAGACGCAAGAGGTGCGGGCTCGATTCCTGCTGCTGAACAAATGATACATGTTCTGCAGATATTCATTCCGGGTTTGGGTATTGTTGTACTCGTAGTCCCTGATACCCACGATACAGATAATCCAGGACTATGTGTGACTGTTGGGCGATTGTATTTATATTTATTTATGAAAACTTCAGTGCGCCCACAAATGCTAATTTATAGAGATTCTAGACAGACTAAATTTAAAATCATTGTTGACCGAATAAATATTCTCTTATGATCTTCAGTTGAAGCAAGGACCCCAAATTTAAAAAATGAGAGATTAAAAAATACTATTTTTAGCCATTTTGAATAATAATTATAGATTTGGCTTAATATTGTATTTTTTAATTAAACTATATAATCATTGAATTGTATAATTCAAATTATCGTTGTTTGGTATCATTTTTGAATATTATTATGACTATACTTACCACTAAAATAATTGAATTGGTTTAAAATTTAAAACGGTATTTTACAAAAATCTTATCAATCATGCTTTGTATACTCGTAAATTGTAAAAATTCTTAGGGTAAATAATATATGACCATAATAGCCACCTAACCGAAAAACCTTGCAGAGTTTACTGCCTGATTCTTCTAGGCTTGTATTCACGCGAGGCATCGCCCTAATTTCACGTAGAAGTTTATATGTTTCAATATAAAAACTGAAGACTTTGACTGTTATACAAAAAAAAATGTATTCCCATAGCAACAAGGCTGGTGTCATTTTTCGACCTCAACATTCCCTTTACAAAGTTTGGGCATTGCTGAGCCTGTGGCAAAATATGTATAGACTCGTTCTTATAGCCATTTTGCCAGTGTAATTATAACCAATTACGCAGTGTAGGAAGTTCCACCGACAACGGAACGACATTGCGAAAAATCGGTGGATGGAGGTGACCCTAGAACGTTCATCGTGACACTCTCTGCAGTAGACTTCTATAGGCTATTGTTGATAATAGTGTAATTTTTTTAATTTAGTCAGATTGTCTAAGCCAGTAGAAGAAAATAGACTCCAAAAATTGCTTTTACAGAAAAAGTGTTTCTAACCTCAGATGTGTAGACCCTAGTCGACGACCTCTGTGGCGCAGTGGGCGAAGGCCCGCCTGAGACGCAGAAGGTTGCGGGTTCGATTCCCGCCGCGGGATATATGTTTGCATATGCAAATCTTTGTCTCGGGCTCTGGGTGTTTTCTATGTATAATATGTATGTATTTACAAACAAAAACGTATATAAGTAGTATATCAGTCGCATGTAGTTCCCATAACACAAGCTCTGCTTACTTTGGGGCTAGATGACGCTGTGTGAAAAGTGTCCAGCATTATTTATTTATTTATTTATTAAGTGGTTTATTTTTTGTATGTACATCTGAAAGTACAACCGAAGTACATCCCAAAGCACTCACTTTAACAAAAGCATTGCGTTATTTTAGACCGTTAAAAAGCTTTGAGGCCTTTTACTTAACCTAGGACGATAGTTATTGAAGTGTGTCCAAATCTCAAGTCCCCATCAATCCCCATACTCTAGAACCTATTAAATCAAGCGGTCTTTGTCCAGGTGAGATCCCGTTTGATTTAATGTAATGGCCGTTGTATTAGGCGATCAGTGCCCATCAATTGTTCGGTTAATTTGCAGTAAATACCCGTAATCCACACGTCTGCCTGTGGATTTGGACGATGTTGTCGCTATGGTGAGGAGGTGTTATTGGAAAGTGCTTTATGAAATAGGTACAATTAACTTAACAAGAAATTTTAGATTTTATCAAATTTTGATTATCTCGATTGTTTGGCGGCCGAGTAGCAATCTGCGACGCAAAATGTGCCTGCTCGATTCCCGCTTGGGGACAAATGTTTGTAGGTTCTACAGAAATTTGTTCCGGGCCTGGGAGTTGTGGCACCACGGTACTCGTAGTCACTGACCAACAACTCAGGGAATTCTAGTGTGGGGTCAAGACTATAAATGACAAGTATATATACCTATAGGGTGGGATTATTTGATTATTATTTTGTTTGTTTCGTTGCGGTTTCCATTCAATTTAATAAAACGTGATTTTACTTTGACTTTGACAAGGTTCACTGATTTTTACCACACTGGTAAAAATCAGTGAACCATTTTTCATTTCACTGTCCAATCAAAAAACCAGTGAAAAAACAAAAAAAAAAACTAACGAATTTAAAATGCAACTTTACACCCCTTAGAGGTTAATACAAGCTAACATTTACAACTTAAAGTTAATCAACGTAGCAAATGAACTCTTAATCAATCTTGTCCCTAAAACACGGTAATTTTTCTCCCAAACCGTTTACATTTTAATAGATTGAGAGCCTAGCCACACGTTGCGTCGCAGCAGGACTGCACGTGCGGTCCGGCCCCAATGCACCGCACCCAACGTGGCGCACCACAAATTGCCGCATTATGTGCCACATAGTAACTATTAATAAGCAGTAAATAGTATACCACGAACATTGTACACAAAAATATGTACCTAGTTATTTTTTTTTTTTCACGGGATGCTTAAAATAAATCTAAATATCTACATACAACAGACAAACTTCACACTGAAATCAATTTATTTTGTAACCATCAGTTGGATTAGAAAAAATATTTTTGATTTTGATAGTCCAATTCTTGAGGAAGGCTATACGTTTCTCTTTAACAGAACGCTAAGCGAAAACGAAGTAATAGCATCGGTGGGCGATACAACATGGTGGGTTGGGGGCCGAGGGCAGCCGTGGTACAGCATGTATATTATATTGTGCCTTATTTAAAACTTAAAGTCAGGAAATAATTATTTAATCATTAAAATCACAAGGACATATCACCAAAAGCTTATGGCACTATCTTAAAACAGATATTGGCAGAATTGTGACAAAAATCTATAATCAAAAACTAAAGTCTCTTATCTCAGAGATTATTTTTAGGTTATGTATATTTATAGTGCGACGCGACGCGACGCCGCCGCAGCGCCGCGCCGCAGCATCGCATTGTGTAGCTTGTCAGAAACACTAATTCACCGTGTACTGGCGCACAAATTGCCGAGCCATATCTCAGGGCGACAACGGCCTATCAATAAGGCCCGGTGGTAAGGCCTTCGTCTTGCCAATATACAGCGAATTGAGACGCCGATTTACGACGCTTGTAACTATTGTACAGCTGTGATAAACTGTACACGGGTGGCGCTGACTGCGTTTCTGTCGTAAAGACTTCGAGCAAAACTTTTTTTTACAGACATCCTAGACTGAATAAAACCGTAGGAAAAAAATCATCATCAGCTTTCGTTATTTTCAACAAAATACGTGGAAAGACTGATAGACTTTGCTAATCCCAAATTATTTTACTTCACCACTGTTTTCTGTATAAAATTCAAGACGGACAACTTCCGGCACTACAGTTTAAATTTGACAACTATTACTAATACTAAAATACAAAATAAATTAAAATAATTTACAGAAATTTTCATTTTATCCAAAATGTATTACAAAATAAATCATAGTATTAAATTATGATTGTATTATCTAGTAAAAGCTATGGCTCCACACTAGGCTTCAGGCCCAGGTAAAGGGCATACCTAATAAAAAAACTACGTACTCTGAATTCCTAATGTACATACTCAGAGCATCGATTTTAGAGTATATCAAGTAGGATTTTTAGGCTTAAGTAGTCTTAGGTACGTCAAACATTACATTCGGCACATGCCCGCGTTATTGCAAGTAGTACATACTCACATACATCGCGGAAGAACAGGCAGTAGATAAAACCGACGTTGCAAAGTGATCCTTGTGATTTTAATGAATAAATGAATTTTGACTTTGACTTATCAATAGTCAATAACCCCACCATTTTCTGTATCATAGATACCAAGAACCCATAACATCATAACATGGTACCACATTCAGACCCGGGACAAATCTGCAGAACATTTGTCATTAGTCCCACAGCGGATCGAACCCGCACCTCTTACGTAACAGCGGCCATGCTACCAAATTCAAATTGAAATTTCTTTATCTCAGCTTTCACACACAGCTTTTGCCGAGATCGTCAAAAATCCTATCCTACTACTATTATAAACGCGAAAGTTTGTGACGATGGAAGTTTGTTACTCTTTTACGCAAAAAGTACTGAACGTATTTTGATGAAACTTTACAGTAGGTAATAAAGCTTATACATCAGAGTAACACATAGGTTACTTTTTATCCGGATACTAAGCCGTTGACATCAGCTAGTATTAACTAATAGCACAATACGATAATAAACATCAAGCACATACCAACAAATATTAAATATTACAAGGTTTTTAATTACAATGACCAAGAAAGTTACAAATTATCAAAAGTAAAGACAGTGATTTTTCAACGAATAAAGTGGACAACACAATTTATAGAATTGAAATTATCATGGTTTGGTATCATTTTAGAATATTATTACGACTATTTCACGTATTTTACTATACTCCAGCTGACCTTGACTGTAAAATTGAGTCAAAAAACTCACTTTTAAGATCTTCAACTGGTCTGATCCATCTGATCTACTTGCCCGGAGTCCTATATTAAACGGATCTAGTATTATGAAGTTACCATCCAGTTTATAGCTCGGATAACACAAGGCTTGATCAACGCAAACAAAGCTCGATATTCTATAAGTAGAAAAAATTTAGAATAAAAAGATTTAAAAAGATAAAAGAACATTAAAAAGATAGAATAATGACTACCTGGGATATTATAGATATGAAGGGTTAACGTTGTTTCGTCTAAAAACATGTATGGTTGTTTAAAACAAAGGCCATAGCACGTACCATCTGAAATATGAAACTAAAACATTTTCCGGTGGACCGCATTATATATTATACCAAAAACAACGGAAGGTTATAATTACAAATGGAGGGCGCGCGTTGCTAAAACTACCCGCGCGCTCATCAAAGTCAGATAGCGTTGCCCGCTATGAGAAACCTTGTTTATTGAGGACGTCAGGAGTACTCCGTGTTCATACTAGGATATGTGATTTTAAACGAAATATTATGGTTTCTAATAAAAATGGGATATTAAACATGATTTTTTATAAGAAATCAGAATATTTATTTGCATGAATATAAGTCAGCTAATGATGTAAAATATTTTTATGTCCTTATATATTCTACCATCCATATGGTGTGCAAATTTCAATAGGTAGATTGAGAATTAATTTAAATACAAATATTTTAAAATGACAGAACTAATGCCTTTTTTTAATTAAAAATGTCAATAACTATTACCTACATACCATAAACAATTTAATCTAATAATATTCACTCCTAGTCATTGGTCATAATATCATTATTGCCTACTTTGTGGTTTATACATTCATTAAGGTCATATAAACATTGGTAGCATAATCAATTTGTCAGCTTATTTTTGAAAAAAAATAAACATAAATTCCATAATAAATCTTTTAGTGATTTTAGTTTGAATGTTTCCCGAAACGAAATTTCGGGGAATTTTCGGACAGTTGCGTGTACCATGGTCACAGGAGGTACTGAAGTCTTTGCGGGTGGATGTAAACGAATCAATCTACTTACTTTTTTACGGCGAATACTACCACCGATTTCACTGTCTCATTTGAGTGCATCTCAGACGGACATAGAAAGAATAAAAAAAAAAGATTATTTCAAAAGTTAAAATATAACAGCCCAATTTAAGTCATAAAATTCTATTGTGACCTTCACGGCAATCCTTGCAGCGATTATCATTTTGAAAGTGTCGTTGGCACCACCGCTGTTAAGTTTGTTGCCTTATTTATCTAGGCTCAAGAAATCGATGTATATTTATTTAAAAAACAATCACGTACTTTTTAATTTGACGTTTTTATATGATCCTTTTGATTTCGGTTAATAATAACCTTTTGACTTTGTCCGAAAACAAATGATTCCTCTTAAAAAATAAAAAGTATTTATGGAAATAAAATCACTGTTTTTGTAAATGTTATATTCATACAAAACATGCACATTATATGCTACTAGCCTCTGCCCACGGCTTCGCCCGCGTGGTACCCGGATAAAAAGTAGCCTATGTGTTATTCTGATGTAAAAGTTATATTACTGAGAAGTTTCATCAAAATCCGTTCAGTAGTTTTGCGTGAAAGAGTAACAAACATCCATCCTCACAAACTTTTGCATTTAAAATAGTAGAAGGATTAAATATATAATTTTTTTATTAAATCAAATAGCAGGTTATTATAGTCTGAACAGTACCCAAAGCTATATATCCGCCGATAAGGCCTTTTGTATCTCAAAATAAATAAAATAGCTTAAATATGTCCGGCTCGGGACACAAATACCGTCCGCCGATGGGAGGATACGGCAGATATGCTAAATTAGAGTATGGGACTACCAAACAACATACCTGATCTGTTTGTTTTTATAAATATTATAAAAGGGATAATAATATTTATTTTGATTACTTCAATATTGATCAGTAGATAAATCAAGAAAAATAATGACATTTTGCCGTCGAAACTGAAAAAACAAATTACAAACACAATATTATTAAAATAATTAATAGTAAAGATATGTTTTGTTTCAGTGGCAGACCATTTTAAGCCTAAAAGTGAAATAATTAATATAAATAAACACCCAATAGTCCTGACCCAAAACTAGGATTCTCTGTGCCGTGGGTATCAGGAACTCTGAATTCCATGGTACCCGCAACAAATATCTAGAACATACAAACGTTTTTCCCGCAGCGGGAATCGAACCCGCACTTCTTGAGTTGTCGCAGGCTACTCGGCGATTGCGGCGCATTGGAGTCGATTTGTGTAAGAAAATCTTCCCGAAACTGTCAAACTAGGACTACCACAGATAAAAAAGAAAATCTCATAGTGCCCACAAAACAATAGTCAATTAATCTCAACATCAAACATCAATATAACATTATCTAGGTAGCAAGCGTTGTAAAAAACAAACCAAACACCAATATCGTAAAATTCAAACCCCCAACAACAAATTCACAAGAGAAATCTCAAACGAAACAAGAAAAACTTCAATCAAAGTTGGTTCACCTTAGCTGTATATCAGTACAGTTTAAGGACAGCCTCATACTCTTTCGATCCCGGGATCTATAACATAAACATGGGCGCACACTATTAAAACTTGGACTCGTTTTGTGAGCCAAAATATTATTCGGACTACCTTCCTTCTATCTTCTACTAGTAGGGTTGCCAACGGACTATTTACATTTTTATTTTATTTTATGGTAGCTGTTTGGAAAGTTTTTTGTGGCGCAATATTTGATACTGACTATAGTAACTCTCCAGCTGTATTCTGCGAGTCAGAAAAACAACCACTCTCATGACTGTATTCGACCTCTTTAGCGCAGTGGGCGAAGGTCCCCCTGAGACGCAGAAGGTTGCGGGTTCAATTCCCGCCGCGGGACAAATATTTGTATTTTTTGACTTAAAAATTACGAAAAATTACAATTTAGAATGTAAAATATCTACCAATATGCAATATATCCAACCATGTCATCCAAGTTTGATTTCAAAATTACAATTTACAATGTAAAAAAATAACCAAACATTCTCAGTCAGTTAGACTTCAAAATTACGAAAAAACAATTTTGAATGTAAAATATCTACCAAATATGTTGCAACAGTTTTAATTCTAATTTACGAAAAATCACAATCTAAAATGTAAAATATCCACCAACTATGCTAGCCCTGGTGTGTCCAGCGCAGTTGTCTCATAAACATGGTGGCGTATCAGCGCGTAATCTGGCGGATTTGTCGATCAGCCGGCTATCCACTGGCCAGATTTGTACGGGGCTTTGCCGATACGGACCATACGTTTTGCTTTTCTTGTCCATGTTTACGAGAGGCAGGTGGAAAACGTTTCTCTTTCGTTGGTTTATGATGTGTGTTGAAGGTAAAATGGATGGAAAGATAGGAGGTCTTAAGGTACGTGGGTCTAGTTTATGGGTTGAAGGAAATAAATACAAGGAAAATTGTTACAGATAAAATAGCAAATACAAAAACTGGATACAAGAAGTACATAACAAAAAGTCAATCATTTATGAATAAATAAATAACACTGGACATTTTCACACAGCATCATCTGGCCCCAAACTAAGCAGAGCTTGTATTATGGGAACTACATGACTGATGTACTATATTTTTTTTTTGTAAATACATACAATTACATATTGCACATAAATTGTGGTTATTTTTCATTCAATAATTTTCTTGCATTATTTTAATTACACAACTATGAAGGAAAACTTCGCGAAGAAACCGCCATATCCAAGAAACACATGCCCACATTTTTCGTAGAAATTAACATTTCACGTAACAGGTTGCAAGCCCATCGCCGCTTATTGGAACACTAACTGATGGCAAATAAAAAAAAATATATATTTATTTTTGACATAATAAAATGTTACAAATTGTATATACAGCCATAGGCTCCTGAACTAGTAGAAACTGTATTTCAGGAGCCATTGGCTTCTCCCAAATAAAGTTTCAAGTAAATACCTTCAAACTTGTTTAGTATAAAATTAAAAAAAAAACATTAATTCTTATCTTCTTATAGAACACAGCCCGAGCATTGCCGCACCCAGATGTCTCCCATAACCATCAAAGCTTAAAGCGAGAACACTCCGATACGATACCAATTAGACCCAGCAATAACAATAAAAAAAACTTTAATAAACAATGGAACGAGAGACGCCTGTAAATTCGCCAAAAACAGCCACCGAGACGATTACTCCCCCTTAACTGGGTATAATTACGGTCATTTGGTGTCTTACCCTTAACGAGATCATCAACACGGCGGTGTAATGGAACTCGTAATATAACTGTGCGCTAGTTTTTAATTCTATAGCCTTTTGGGTTTATAGGTTAATCTTTGAAGGGTGGGGTTTGAGATGGAACAGGCTGTGACATCAAGGATACTTGGCGAAAATAATTATTAAAATTTCTCCGGCATAAGATATATTTTCAAGAAATCGTTGAGCCCTGGAAATAGGTTAGTAGTTTTAGAAGTACACGACAAAAAATCAAAACAAAACCAATGAATATCTAATCTTTTATTGGGAAAACGGGATTTGAAACTTTAAAATATCCCAAACATTTTTAACATGGTGTCTTCTCAAAAAAATAACTGTCAGAATGACCAGTTAATTTTAGGGAGTAGCTTTATTAGGAGCAAATTCAAGTAGTTAAATATAGAAATGTAAAAATATAGCAATAATATTTTTATTTATTTTATTATAAACATCAACAGAATTTATATGAATAATTGCTTTTAGTTTCTATTTTAGGATCTAATTTACATGTAATTTTCATTACAGATGAACACAGCATGCAAATATCGGGTATGTAGGTACTGATTTGATAAATATTTATAACTGGAGACAGGTTTACTTTGCTTGACAACTGAATGAACCCTTTAAACGACGTATGTGACAATAATTTAAAATGGCGTTTACATAACTGAAATCGTTAATGATTTTACCCCGTTGGGAATCTCTCAGTTGGAAATCCCTTGCAATAGATAAATATTTTCTATTTGTCCAAATAGTTCTAGTCAGATAGAATCTTATCCTATTATAACGAAATCGTTTAACACATTTTAAAAGATTAAATACAGACATGATACATACATTGGGGATTTCTGAGTTTTTTTTATTCGAGTAATTAAAATAAAGCGCGAATTTTACTTCTGGTGAGGCAAACGTCCATAAGTTATTGTTACCGCTTACCAACATTTAGGCTGTATGTTTGCTTGTCATTTTAGTTATATAAAAAAACGGATTGTAAAGAATAAGTATAGCATTTTCATCACTAGTACCCTATTTGACACTTACATTGGTATTGATATAACTTTTGAAACTACCAAATTTTTACTAAAAAACGGGATATTTACCATGGTTTGTGACTTTGTTTGTTGCAAGTACCATGTACCATGGTCACGGGAGAAACTGAAATCTTTGTGGGTTTTCAATGTAAGTGGCAGATAAATCAATCTACCCTCTTTCTCACTCTTTTACATGCAACTGTGCCGAAATATCGGGAAACATTCAAACTCACAAATCATTGTAAATCTCCCGTTTTTTAGTAAAAATGTTGTACATTAATATTGTTTTACAAAGTTGTACATAAGTTTGCAGTTGACTTCTCCAATTTTACAACATCCTTAAAATAAAGCTACAAACAATAAATAATATTTTAAATTAATGCTAATGCCGCTGGTTCGCCTAAATGTTGGGTAGACGGTATAACTCAGGGCGAATGATGCGCGGCGGTTAATGTGCGAACCATCTACCATCCACCTACCCTCAGAGTATTTATGATGATTACCCTTAAACCTGTGATAGGTAAGCTGCTTAGCTACTTAGCTGTTTAGGCGAAGCCAGATAAAATATTCAGATTCAGCCCAGTTAGTATAAAATGCTGTTTACTACTCGGGCGAATTAAAATGACACCTGGCTTGGAACCTGCTACCCCGCGCGGGGGCATATATTATTCGTTTCCTATAAGAAATATAAATATTATTCGTTTTCTTACTAGAAAGTGAAATGTAAACGAAAACTTTTTTGCACACTGTACATTGCATAAACGTCATTCGAGCCAGTCATGTGTCATGTTGATTCGCCCGAGTAGTACACTACTCGTCCAGAAACCTGGCTGAATATATTTATTTATCTGACCAAGAAGGTGATGAAAACTGTCCTGTACCTACCTACTACTAAACTGCTAGTGCTAAATGTTTTTAAGTTGTTTTCGTTAACCTAGTAAATATGTTAGTAGATATAAATTATTTTTTAATGCAAATAAACGGAGTATTATTGTTATAATTTACATTTTTTTTTTTCATTCGCTCATTCGCTCGACCGTTTTTTTGACGACTTACGTTGGAATAAGGTATCCACGAAAAGCCTTATTATTTTAACGGGTTATGTCTACCCTGAAAATCCATTCTAAACAAAACAAAAAAATAAACACGCTAACGACTGTCTCTCCATGGTGGACATCCTCAGATACATACTCAGTGAGTAGATCTTTGTGGGTACTAAGTAGGGGGTAGTCAGAGGCACGTCCAAACATTACATTTGGTACATGCCCGCGTTTTTCAAGTTAGCATTCAACGTGACAGGCTGCATGTCCATCGCCGTTTATTGGAACACTAACTGTTGGCACATGCCTTCGAATTTTTGGTTCTAGGGCATACCGGTTTCCTTACGATGTTTTCCTTCAACGTTTTGAGCACGTGTTAATGCGTACATAAATTTTTCGAGTGGGAAAATCTATTGGTGCACTACAGAGTTCAAACCTACGACCTCCGGATCAGAAGTCGGGGTATCGCCCACGAGGCCAACACGGCTCCATTTTAAATATTGGAGAAATATTTTTTGAAATTGGATGACTACTTTCAGAGATTACCGCAAGGTTACAAACTTTACCTCTTTTTAATAGTCTTTATAGACAAGTCTGATCTGGTATCTAGTACGGCTGCCACCATTGGAATAGCTTGCCCAAACACCAGACCTTAAATGGTTAATGTTTTTAGTTTTTTTAGCTGCTTGTTCGCTAAGTATACATTCTTGAGACTGAAGATTCGGAAAAATACAAAAATAATCGTCTAGTTAATGCTTGAGGATGCTCAAACTGCCGCTATTTATTGCACAATAGCAACTTACATAAGCGAAAAGTAACAATAAAAATAACGAATGTCCCACTATATCTGGACGAGATTAATAACGATGAAATATGTGCAGATAAATTTATAACGCTTGGTTTGGTTTGGCGCGAGTTAGGACTCCTAGGGGCGCAAGTGTCATACATGCTTTGAGAGACTACCTACTTGGAAAGTTCTTGACACATTTTTTTATTTATAATAAACTAGCCTCTGCTTACGGCTTCGCCCGCGTGGTACCCGGATAAAAAGTAGACTATGTCTTATTCTGATGTATAAGATATACTACTGTAAAGTTTCATCAAAATCCATAAGGTTTTGTGTGAAAGAGTAACAAACATCCATCCTCACAAACTTTCGCGTTTATAATAGTAGTAATGAATGCAGACTCTTAGTTACTACTCAGTGCATAGATCTTTGAGCATACCAAGGGGGTAGCCAGGGGCACCTCCAATCTACATTTGGCGTTAGTATGGAATACTATGCAATGGATAAATGAAAATACTTTATTATACAATTCAAAAGCAATAAACAGTTTATTCATGTATTTGTCAACGGATAATTTCCAGGCAACATTCGGATGGAGAGCATTCTCTTTATTGTTTATTATTTATTATACACACACAGAATACAAACAAAAAACTTACATATAGAACGTGGACACTCTCTGATATTGTAATAAAAGCCTTTACTATTCCTTAATTTCCTATCATAACAAATAGACAAATTGTTTTAATTGAGTAATGTTAATTGAGGATCCTTAAGAGGCCTATGTTGACAAAAACAGTCCGAAACGACTACCTCTAAGTCTAAATATTTATATCGTTCGATTTGAACGATATAAATCTTTTATTTAGACAACGCTCTTATTTCAGTTCAAACAATATTGAAGACTCAAGCAAATGATATTTGAATCTGTTTCCCTTGATAATAGTGTGTTAAAAGTTTTTATCTTATACAGTATCATAGTTCACAGACCACATATGGTCTGGTCCATTGGAGAATGGAACTTGTACTGTTTTTTTTCCAGAGACGTAAGGAGCGTGATACGTGTTTTCCGTAATAGGTTGTTTGCTCGTGTGTATGTGACTGTTACCTTTTATCTCCAAAATGGCTAATCCGATTGTTATGCAGTTTTGTGATCGATTTATATGACTTCAAGGATGGTTCTTAGATAGATTTTACTGCCACAAGCTACAAAGGGGCGACGACGAAAAACACGTGGTTTTATATTCTATCCCAAAGCTTAACCTACTTTGACATTGATTACGGAACTACCTACTTCGTGATATTATAATATCGACAATTATTATAATTTTGTCATTTTTTTTTTATTTTGTTTACCTACCTTCTATTTACCATTGTAATCATTTACATTTTATAATTAATTGTAAAAATAATATCTACCTCGGCAATGCCCTGTCAGGGCCGATGTACTTACCAACCTAGTTGGAGCTACACTAGATCTAAGCTTAACCATTGTATGTAGGGCATTAAGCGTGAATCAATTAAATTGAAATTGAAAGCAGCCAGCATTTTTGGAATGCTTCCGTCTGGTGATCTGGATCTGTTGACATATCTATAGATCGTTTGCAACGGCATTTAAATAGCTAGGCTGTTTCATCTGCTTTTTTGTATATACCTACTTGTACATAGTTAAATGTAAATAAAGTTATTAACAATCATACACAAGTTAAATCTTTACTCAAACACTTCCAATTATCAAAATCGAATCATCGATCCCTACCGCCACAAATCAAACACAACATCTTCGGTACTTTCGACCCCAACTTGAGTTATTTGCCCAAGTTATCGGCCCACCGTTTATCACAGAAATGTCACATTTAATAATAATTAATGATAATTGCCTTCTAGCTTAGAACAAAGGCGATTGGCCGATTCAAGTAAGTTGTTTCAGTTTAACTTAGAACTCTTGGAATTTGAGTACAGAACTGTATCTTGTGCTCGGCTTATGAGGTTGGAACACGAGTGGCGTGGAGTGGATTCCTATTTTTTTAGACTATTATTTAAATATTTTTCCAAAAACTGTAGTGGAAAATCTGGTTCTCTTTGGAAGTGCAATCATGATTTAAACTCAACGATTCAGCAAGGTGATTTTGCGTGAACAGATTTAACACTAAGGACGACTGGTATAAAATATTGTACAAAATTAAGTCTTCTTTTTATTACAAACTTTTCCTTAACTTACCTTGTTAGTTATTATGTGTGAGTTAAATCTTAACTGAATTCTAAATCAGTTATCCCAAATTAATTGAACTCAACTTTTGCATACGCTTTTGGTTTGGATTACAATGCATGGTTAGCTAAGTGACATCATTCTAAATCCAATATGGCGGACTCCCAAAGATGGCGGACTAATTATTTTTTATACACCCCCATAATATGGGTATCAAATGAGGAGTTTGAAGTCAAAGTTATATTACCAATAACAGTTTTCATAATAAGTTGCTTCATCTTCATCTGCGTAGGAATCGATATATTCAACACACAAGAATATTAAAATACACAATTATTCCCCACGTAAAGCACACCCAATAAATATGACCCACTATTTTTGACCCCTATTCTGTATCTGAAAATCAATATGGCCTCAGAACAGGGGCGTTTGATGATCTTACGACTAATCAAACGTCACTAACGGCTTTCAGATAGAGAATAGGACAGCCGATCAGACTTTCGTAAAAAGTGCTAAGTGTTTTGTTTCAAATAACGTAACACACCCAGCAGTACAGAACTTCGTGTCACGTTCATTCTCTCGTCTCTACCAGCTTCTGTCCGAGCATGTATTCTTAATCACTTTGCATTGGTAAACGCTCTCGCGACAAGGTAAACAATATGAGTGCAAACTTGAACTATAACTCACGACGCCACTTAAGTATCTGTGCTTAGACTCGGTAAACTACTGCATTGTTTGAGTGTGCTGACACACGGCTTTATTGTTCAACTTAACCTATTACGGGATTTGAGCTGTGTGTATAGGCCCGTGTGTTGGAGACTCTGTTTGTTCCTGTCCTAAATAAGTGTGGCCTGACGAGCGAAAAATATTCACGAATCTTGCATTTAGGTCAACAAAGCCGTCTATTTCAAATTTAATAGAAACGTCTAGAGGTCACAGGGCATCTGAACCGAACTGTATAAAAATAGTTGATTAACTAGACCCGAGTTCACCAACACAATAACGGATGGTTAGGTCCTAATAAAAGCTTTTTGAAACATTTTTTCATGGGAATCTGTCATCATAATCGATGGTTAAACCACCAATTAACCGTCCGTTTATCGGTTGTTAAACTGACGGACAAAACGGTGTATTTTGCTGGTGAACTGGAAAGGCTTACGAACTCAATCAATCACGGCCTAAATAAGAAGTCATGAAATTTTTAAGATGTTTTTTTTTGTGTTATATAGGGGTGCACAGAGAAATCCTTTTTTCGCACTGATTAAATTTACATGGATAAACCTAATGGGGCTTTTTACATCATTTTACAAGATGATTATTTTTCATACCTACATTGATTTATGGATTATGAAAGAATCAACGTGGTGAAAGAATTCACAGAAGCACTAGATACAATACAATTATCTGAGCCACGTCCAATACACTGGTAGGTAGTATTACTTTTTCATTTCTTTTAAAAATAAACACCAACAGACATATTTATACTTCTAGACCCCACACTAAGACTCCCTGTGTCGCAGGTATCAGAACTACGAGTATCGCGGTACCACAACACCCAGATAGCAACAAGTATCTGCAGAACATGCAAATATTCGTACCGCAGCGGGGATCAAACTTGTACTTCTTCGTCAGCTGGCCGCCACGCCACCGAGGTCGTTGAGATCTGTTAATAGCTTTTCATCAAGGTTCCTTCCTCAAGAAAGCATATTTCCCAAGCTGTTAATTTACTCCCCAAGTAAAGGTGTGCTCGATCCAAGTTGGAATGGAATTTGCTCAAACTCGAGTTAATGGGATGTAACGGCCCTTTGATAAACACCTCGGAAGGCTGCATCGCTGGAGGTGGCATCTTTGACGGTAATCGAGAAACAACTATAGTAACGTTTTTTTTTGAAATCACGTATTGGTTAAGATTAGGCTTATTAATTTAAGGTTTCATCAATACATTACGTCACACGTAAAGGGGGGATCAACAAAGTGTGACATCATCTCCAACTGTAGCTAAAAACTTTAGTGGGACCCCCCCACCCCCCACATAGATGTGGCAAGGACGGAGGGGCTTCAAAAAAAGAAGACGTAATTTATGGATGGTCCCTTATGCTCTTTGGCATTTTTATCCTTATTTTGGACTGCTGACTTTTTCCATGATAGGAAATTATGAAAAAAAATAAGTTTTTAAGTAGTAATAAGTTTTTAAGTAGTTTGTTACAGCATTCCTGCATTACATAGCTTTATAATAGGTAGCCTATGTGTTATTTACATCACTAACTACCCTTTCCAAGTTTCATTTAAGTCGGCTAAACGTTACGACGATTAATATCAACTATTATCCAAACAAGCAAACTTTTGCATTAATAATATAAAAAAATAATACATTTGTCTAGATACCTTCTCCAGCGTTTCTTCACAGCTCTTCGTCCAAATCGTCAGTTGTACTGTATCTGCGATCTCTTTGTCTGCCTCTCATATCGAGCTGGATTAACTGGGACTATTCGATACAAGATAAAATAAGGCGCCCCTAGACAAAGGTTGGCTAGATATGGCTGATAATAGGTAAATTTTCGGTATAATGTTTGTTAATACCACAATCACAATGTTAATACCAGAAAAAAAGATAAACGCGCTGTTGCCACTTGTAGACTCCATAAAGTTTTTTTAAAGGGCAAGGTGTACGCTTTTATAATAATAGAGATATACAAAAATTTACAATTACTTTTTTAATTTACAATTCATTTTAAATACAAATTTAAAAACGTAATTAAAAAAATAACTTTATAAAAAGGCATACAATAAAATATCTGATAGATGATAAAAACTCTTGGGATTGAAAATGATCCAACTCGTTGTTTTGTAAAAGGGTCATTAAAAATAATAACCAGCCTTGTTTTCTTGCATTTCTTTCCTGGCTTGGTCGCGAAGGAGCAGACAGTAGATAAAACCGACGTTTCAAAGTGATCCTTGTTATTTTAAAGAATAAATGAATTTTGACTTTTTTATTATATCGTAGTTCATATAATATTACGTTCCTCATTCTCTACACACATTATACATTCCACGATTTGATTCATGTATAATAAATAATGCTTGACATTTTTCACACAGCATCATCTAGCTCCAAAGTAAGCAGAGATATAAGTAGTATATCAGTCATGTCGTTCCCATAACACAAGCTCTGCTTACTTTGGGGCTAGATGATGCTGTGTGAAAAATGTCCAGCATTATTCATTTATTTAATTCAATTCATTCCATGCGATCTTCATTCTATATCCGTGTTTTATTGGCATTTTGGGCCATTTTAATATGAATTCGCTGATGTTATTTAGATGATATCAGCTCTTTGTATTGAGGTGTACAAATGAGTTCTTCTAAAGTTCCGAAGTCTATAACAGGTCTTTGTTCGGGTACCTGTTAATCAGGTACCTGTTTAAATTCAAATTTACCTGTTCAAATGTTGTTTACATTTAAATTGTGTATTGTTTGCTTGATTAGTCAGTGTTATATCTGGGTGAATTGGTAAGTATCGTTATATTTGTTAATAGAAGATGTGGATAGTAATTTGATAAGTAGGCCAAGACATAAATGGGTGGACTGTATCGAGGATGATATGGAAATTAAAGAAGGAAGTACTGGGATGACCACTGATAGAGGGGAGCAGGGAGGTATAGAGGGGGGCACAGTTTTATACGTATAAGTTAAATTATTTACGTATTTACACACTAACTTTTTCACAAAACAAAAGTAGATTTCATGTAAAGTAGAGTGGAGGCTATTTTACTTAGCAGGTCTAAACAAGAACGCCATTACATGTTAATTAGTTTAATTAGATGTCGATTCACTAGCAACACTGTTTGGGTGTTGCCAAGTTTACTTAAATACGCTTAAAGATTATTCGAATACCGAATTTGTTTTTGGAGCATTAACAAAATTCATGAAAGATAAGTATTCTTATATTGCAAATTATTATAATTTTGACATTTTGTATGATTATTGTCATTTTTTATTTTTTATTTTGTATACCAGCATAATACACCATTGTAATAATTTAAAAATTAATTGTAAACCTCTGCAACGCCCTGTCAGGGCCGATGTACCTACCAACCTGCTTGAAGCTGATTAGACCTAAGCTTAACCATTGTATGTAGGACATTAAGCATGAATAAATGAAATGAAATGAAGATTTTTGCAAAAACTACTCAATAATCCGATTTAAACATTATTTCATGGGACCATGATCCTTCCCTCTAACAAAGAAAAAAAAACGTACAAATAGGATCCAAGTGTTATGGAGCAATGAGTATATATTATTATAAAAACACATGTCCACCACCTACTAGAAATTTCAAATCTTTAGAAAAGACCTAATCCAATTTAAATTAAAAAATAATCATAAATCATTTCAAAAACATCTTTTACGCAGTAAAGAACCTTCCAGAAAGACTGAGTGCATACAAAAAAATCGTTGTACTTTAAAAAATCCTTTTCCTTTTTTGAAGTCGGTCAAAATAAAATTAATTTTATCAGCCTAAAATACAGTCCTAATATAAATACTAATAAGCAAGTTAAGTAAAATGTCCGATTAGAAAAAAAAAATACCTACACAAAGAGAGACAATAGCAATCGATTATATAAAGACTAACTTTCGCTCATGGTCTACCTGTGTTTTACCCAGGTCATCTATGTGTTATTCAAGATCACTGACTATCCTTCCAAGTTTAACCAAGCCGGTTCAGCTATAATGAAGATTATAAGCTACAAAAATTTTTGCATCCATACTTTCTTTATTACATATTAGTAGGATATTGTTTCCCTTACCAGAAAGGGCGGTGGCGAATGGACTCAGAAGCGAATCGAGCCGGTTAGAAAAGCTAAGTTTAGTTGTTATAAACTTTTCAACCGGACGCGGCGGTTTTTATAAGAAACAGGAGGTCCTTACAGATGCGTTTTCGAAACGTGGGCTGACGAGCGCAAAGACCTGGTTGAAAAAAGATAGTTTAGTAACCCTCTCCTACCAGACGCGGCGGTGCACGAGCGTAGGGAGCCGATGGAAACGAATATATTTCAAGATGAGATATTTTAAAGTGTACATCCTCGCGAGTTCATCTCACCGCTCCGCCCTCCCGACTTTACAAATGAGGTGATCGCGCCCTCTTACAAATTGGCCACATTAATACAGACATGGAGGGTACACGGTCCAAAAGAGTGCCGTGGGAAAATCTATTTGTTATATTCTGTAGGAAGTTTGTATAATAATAATAATAATAAGTTATCAACACCAAAAATTATAAAAAGTTCATTTTAAAAGATCCCAATGCTCAAAATGATAGGTGCAGGAAATGTCATCGGCATTCGGAAACAATTCAACACATAACAGGAGCATGCCCCAATCTCACTCAAACAGATTATACACATAGACATAATCAGGTAGCTTATGTAGTCCATCAAAAATTGGCAAAAAAAAATAATTTAATTTCTGAAAAATTAACTCCATACTACCAATATAATCCAAAACCAGTTCTGGAGAGCAGCAGCCACAGAATGTACTTTGATCGAGCTATACTCACAGATAAAACGATACACTACAATAGACCAGATATAACAGTGATAGATAAACTCAATAAAATTTTCCATTTAATAGATATTGCAGTTCCAAATACACATAATATTCAAAAAACAATATCCGAAAAAATACTTAAATATACAGAACTAAAAGATGAAATAGTGAGAATTTGGAAAATGAATAAAGTATATATTGTGCCGCTGGTGCTCTCTAGTACGGGTGTTATCCCAAAACACTTAATTAGATCCCTTACAACAATAGACTTACCTGAAAATACTTACGTCACTATGCAAAAAGCAGCGATTCTTAATACATGTAGAACTGTTCGAAAGTTTTTGCAAGAAGACCCTAACATAATGAGTGATATTCACTTGACTTAGGCTCGTGTATATCACAAATACCGAAATTTAACATTTCGTGAAATAAAAACACTAAATAATAATAATAATAATTGTTTATTTCAGACCAAGATCCATAATGTGTTAGTATTACATAATAGGTACCTATAACTATATTAGTAAATTAAATTAAATCAATTAATTGTATGAGTTGTTATATCCCTGTATCATCTGCAACACAATACGTTGACATCCGATACGACAAGTTGACAAGTTTCATGTAAGAACCTGTGTATAATCATCATACATTCACAACTAAAGTATCCCACTGCTGGGAGTAGGCATCATCGTCATTTTATAATTATTTTTTATTTTGTAACATTTTTTTTTTTATGTTGAACCTTTGTTTTGCCTACGTGGATTTATCTATTGGTTTGGTAGCCCATCGGTAAAGAGCCGAGAAGCCTGTCGAATACTCGTCTCGCAAACAATTCTAGACAGCCGCTCACAGTGAGATACGGTAGCCATGAATGATTTTCTATCTTTTTCATCTAGGTCCAACAGTTCTCTGTTCTTTGACTCATTGGCATTGATAAGTTCCAATCTAATACACAAATATTCATTTCCAATAAAACATTTAATAAATAAAAGTTTATTTAATTACATAGTGCACTAAAACATTTTTTAATTTTTAGTTTTATCATATTATTCCTAATTTTTGTCTTAGCGATAGGATTTTTTCATTTTAAGGGCGGGGCGGAGAAATGAGGGCTGAAAGTTTGTATAGAAGTATCGCTTTTTTAAAAGGTTTAAAAATTTCAAGGTTCTAACCTTGAAATTTGGAATTGTAGTTACTCATAAATAAATAATGACCTGTTTCAGGGTTTTTAGACGTTTCCGGGGTGGGGGGAACTGGCGTGTGAAAGTTTGTATGAGCGTATCGGTTTTTTAAAACTTGTAAATTGTAATTCTAGCTATTCATCATAAATAAAGGTTTTTAAATTTTCACATTTCAAGCGGGGGAAATGGTTGTGAAAGTGTGTATGGGTGTATGTTTTTTGTTTATAACACGACTCTTCGCTTGCAAAGCCGCTGGCAACAGGTAGTTCTGTATGTTGTGGAACTTTAACTCCTATTATACCTACATATCTTTTAAATATTAATGAACCTAATACAAACAAAACTTTTGATTTTTTTAACACCTATCCATGTTTCAAACTCAATTATTCGTTTTATACGGGTAAAAAAAACTAACCCCTATCACATTTATATACTTTGAAATGAGGTTGAAAAATTTGCCGGCCCAAATCATAAAAACATGACAAAAATTGAAAAAAAAATCAGCGATGTCTTCAGAGACCGCCTCACCTGTCGGCTTCTGTATTTCACTGCGAGCTTCCTGTCAATAAGTTTCGAAGTGATATCGGTTTAATTCCCGCGTCTTGTCGGAATGTTAATTAAACAGACAGACTGATCGCCCGTCTTCTATATACGGACTAACTGCTATTATTTTATCTGTTTTCTCTTGTAACAAGTCGTACTGTGAATGGAATTTCTGAAACTAATTGTCACTGTACATACGTTAGAATCCTATGTGGGTTTTCTCATTATCGATTGCATTGCCCCATAGTGACTGGTGGCAATAAAACCTATCTAAGAACAATCCTCTAGGTCTTTTTGATCTTCTGCTTCTCGCATTGATTTTCAATCGATTTGTGGTCGCAAATGATAAGGTATTCTGTTTCGGGAATAAACGGTTGCAGGAAAACAAAGCCTCAAACGTATATACGTACGGGCGCATAAAAAGGAAATTGAATGGTGAACTTTTTTTGACGACCTCTGTGGCGCAGTGGGCGAAGGCCCGCCTGAGATGAAGAAGGTTGCGGGTTCGATTCCCGCCATGGTACAAATGTGTGCATCTGCAAATATTTGTCTCGGGATCTGGCTGTTTCTTTGTATAATATGTATGTATTTACAAAAAAAAAGAGTATGTAAGTAGTATATCAGTCATGTAGTTCTCACACAAGCTCTGCTTAGTTTGGGGCTAGATGATGCTATGTTCAGCATTATTTATTTATTTATTATTTATATTTATTATTTTGGACTCGTAATTTTTCAACTTCCGATTTTAATGAGAGTTAAATAATTTTTGTCTAGAGTTTCTCCAAATATAAGCAGAACTCTAAAAAAACAACATAAGTCACAGATCATTAAAAAACAAGCATAGTTTGTTGGCGCGCTAACAATCGGAGTAAAACCAATCAAAAAAAAATTAATTCACGTTAAATTGACCTTTTCTATACGATCCTTGTGATTTCATTGAATAAAAATCTATTAACTTTGACTTTGAGTTATAGATTGAAGATCCTTGGAAGTGGTTTTGTTTTCGCATAGGCCTTATTTAGGGTAAACTATACCTACCCGTGATTTCAGTGTTAGGAGAAGTGTACCTACCTGTATAAATAGTTTCATGTCTGACTTGTTCCAAAAAAACAGATTTCGTTGTAATAGGTTATTTTGTCATGAAAATTGACTGACAAATGGTGCAACCATGTTTGGGGCATTCGGACAACATTATTAACTATAAACCCAGAGGTAACCAAACGATAAACAAATTATTTTTTAATTCCATAGGTTGGTACGAGCCTACGAACTTATTTATCAAAGATATCAGTTAAGAAGTCCTACGGGTTTTGCTACGCGCATGCTACAAATAAACTAATTTTTTTGCTAGAGGACCAATAGCGCAGCAGGCGTGTAACCAGCAGCGATGCAAGTGGTTTGGGTTCGATTACCTGTTGGAAAAAATGTTTGCATGTTCTGCAGATATTTGTTCCGGGTCTGGGTGTTGTGATAGCACACCCGTGGCTCTTGATACCCATGAATCAGGGAATCCTAGTGTACATGGGTATCAAGAGCCACGGGTGTGCTATCACAACACACATATGAGGATTATTTTTGTGTACAACAGACAGATTTTTTATTTATTATATATTATAATTATGTAAAAACACCACCAAGCCATCAAATTACGGTGATGATAGTGAGGAGAGGTGGTGGTAGCCATTCCATTAACATTTATGAAGACATGATAACTGATCCAATTTGATAAGTAAACATTAGTAAGTATTAATGGAATAAAAGTTGGCATTTATATGTATATATTTGTATTATATTTGTTTCAATTTCCTGTTTGGATAAAATTGACAAGCGCAAAACTTTTTAATATTAAGCAAGGGAAGCTGATTATAAAATAAATTAAAATAATTGATCGAAACGTGCATGGAAAAGTCAAGTAATTTCAATTGCCTCTTTCAATTTTTTATTCCATGTACCTGTAACCTAAATTTTAAATCAACAGATAGGTATTTTATTTATGACAGATTTGGCGCAGCCACACCGGGAGCTAAGCTAGCCAAGCTCATCTGCAAATCTAAGATAAGCCTTGCTCCAAAGTATGAAAAAGATAGTGTTAGCGTGCGGTTTGGCCTGCGCTTTCAAAGTCAAATTGTATCATCACTTACCACCAGGTGAGAATATGGCCAAATAAATCTCCTAGTGATAAATAATAAACGATTACAAATAAATAAAGTGGATAAAAAATAACAAATAAAATTAAAGCCGCTATTTTTATACCCTTAAGCCGTGTTTGCCTAGTGGGCGATACCCCGACTTCTGATCCGGAGGTCGTGGGTTCGAACCCGGTCGTGCACCAATGGATTTTTCCACTCGAAAAAAATATGTGCGCATTAACACGTGCTCAAAACGGCGAAGGAAAACATCGTGAGGAAACCGGCATGCCCTAGAACCAAGAATTCGAAGGCATGTGCCAACAGTTAGTGTTTCAATAAGCGGCGATGGGCTTGCAACCTGTCCGGTGGAATGCTTACTACTTGCAAAACGCAGGCATGTACCAAATGTAATGTTTGGACGTGCCTCTGACTACCCCCTACTTCGTACCCTCAAAGATCTACTCACTGAGTATGTATCTGAGGATGTCCACCATGCGGAAGACAGTCGTGAGCGTGTTTGTTTGTTTGTTTTTTTTAGTTATTTTTTTCATAAAATTTACGTAGGTCCACCCTTGAATCTTTAAGGAAGGATGTAATGCATGATGCATTGCACCGTTTCATCTATATCTTTAAAAAACATAATCATTAAAAGCAGCTCATAATTGGCGAAGAGTTCGCGTGACATACACACAAAAAAAACATACATACGAATTGAAAAGCCGCCTCCTTTTTGAAGTTGACAGTCAAAGTCAATACGTTTTCAATCATTAAAATCACAAGGATTATATTTTCTATATAGCCAGCTTAAAAAGTACGTCGATGCCTCGCTCACGACCAAACCCTAAAATAATCAGCAACTCCGCTTGGTCTTTTTTATGATCCTTTATTCAACTATAGTGCGTTGCCAATTGAACAAGGTGAACTCATTTATTGAGAAATTAAGAGTTATTAAAATTATGAGTTGACTTATTGATAGTTGAAATGGGCCGGTTTGGTTTCTAGCGCAGTGGAGTCCAAAATCTTTGGGTTCTGTACCTTGAGCAGATTCAGTGTTAGTGTTCCAGTGCCTTCATTCTAATTGTACAAAAAATCCCTATTAGCTATCGGCTAAAACAGCACAAAACGAAAGCAATAGCAATAGCTGTTCCTATCACCGGGACGAGAGTATGCAAAAAGGCGCTAATTTCGCGAAACCAAAAAGCGGTAATGGTTATGCGTTGCGCAGCCAGCGCGTTTGTCTCGCGATAACGTGCGCTTACAATTAGCTGGGACCGGTTTATGCAGTAGTGAACAAACTGGCATATTCAGTTTAAAATAAAAAGTAATATATTTCTAGGTACAATTGAGCTTAGGACTTCAAAAGCTATGGCAAAATGTTCGCTTGTAATTTTTATGTATTTAACATTTATAAATGAAGATAAAACCTAAAAACTTCGAGTATCTCTTCGTGAAAACGTTTTAACGTTCCATCAAACTTCTAGCTTATTTTATGTATTTTTAAATAGTCTTCTGATCCTTGCTGGCATTATGAGAAAACGAAAAATAATGTGAATGTTTTATTAATAATAATAATAATGCTGGCCTTTTTTCACACAGCATCATCTAGCCCCAAACTAAGCAGAGTTTGTATTTTTTTACGTAGAAAACACCCAGACCCTACACAAACATTTGCAAATCATACAAACATTTGTCTCGCAGCGGAAATCGAACCCGTACCTTCTGCGTCTCAGGCGGGCCTTCGACCACTGCGCCACAGATATCATTAAATTGATAGTTAATATTATCTAATATTAACTTATTTATTTTATTTAGATAAATAATTACTGAAGAACACACTAGAAATGTATTTGAAGAGACGTGACTACCATACTAATGAATTCGCCAAAATCTTACAACAACTGGGTACATCTCGCGACACCACGTCCACATTCGCAATTAGACGTGACTTGGCCATAATCGTTAATGTTTAGTACCGGACACATATTTCTGTACCTTTGTGCAGATGCAATGCACCCTCTGTCTACGGCAGTTATTCGAATCTATGGCACTCTACGGAGCTCTCTCGACCAATCAGAGAGCCTCGCCAACGGTTACTGCCGGGTTGATCGACTGTTCTTTTTTCGAATAGTAAAGGAAGCTAACAGTCGAGGCTTGAATTTTTTTGTCTATGGTACAAACTCTGTGAGACTACCTCGACCAATCAAAATTCATCATCGATTACAGACTATTTGGCCGATGTTCTTTTTTTAAAACTTTTATCTCAAATACTACCATTTCTTTTGACGATATATAATTTCGTCAAAAGAATTGGTAGGTAACTTCATGGACTTTTTTTATGGTTTCATCAAAAACAACCTTTAGAATAAGTATTTCTGTCTCTATATGTATAGCAATAAGCGGAAATAAATTGAAAATCCAGTCATTTAACCCCGCAGAATTATCTCGGTTCAATTAGTTCCGAGAGGGGGAATGTGCCCAATTATGTTCTCATATCGCTGTCTTCACACTGTGATTTCTCAAGGGTTTCGTGCTCCTTCCTTTTAGCGTTACTTCGTACAAATGAAATGAACAAAACACGATTATGCCCAAATGAAAGTTTTATGCATTTCTCTGGAAGTTTAGGGAGATTGCTTGGCATTGCTATAGTTTCGTTATAAAAGTAACTGTGATTGTGTAAATTCTTTATAAATTACATATTACTGCCGCGTCCTTTTACACGTCCGCGTACTTTTAAGTAGCTGTTAAAGGTAAGAGCTACTTTTCACCTTAGTAGAAACGTATTTGCTCGACCATTCGTTGTCGACTTACGTTGCAACACTTCATCTTCACGAAAAACCCTTTTATTTTAACGAGTTTATATAAAGACCATGCCCACTCTATAGGTATATTCTAAATATTGGTGTTTTTTCTTTTAAATCGGATGAGAAATTTCGGAGTTTACTTCCTACATCTAATACCTCTTTATAATATTAGTGTAGACTAGCTAGCCTTTTGTATAAGCGTACATCGGGACATTAAATAGCAATGTTGCTTTTATTATGTAACCTACAATAAGTTCGTTCATTTCTTTTTTTTTTTGTTTGTAAAATAACAAAAATAAAATCTTCTAAACTACCTACTTTATACTCAATAAACGTGCCGTTTTATAACCTCGCTAGGTTTATATAAATTGACAACGTAGATACACAATATGGAATCGGTTTGGTTTATGTACATACTATATTAGAATTTTATAAGTCGTTATTATTATTTCGAAGCTATGAATCCGCGTTATATGAATTAATATATTTCGTGATATTTATAAATGGCGGGATGAGCTAAACTTATACCAAAAGTATTGGTTCCAAATATCCAGCAGTATAGACGAATAGAAGGGGGGAAGGGAGGCTTTTGCCCTATTGTGAGACACTACAGTACTTATTATAGTAAAAATTATTAATATTAGTATATGTTTTAAAATACTCAACTAGGCTGAAATACCAAATGGTACACACAGTAATGCATTTATGCAAATATAATTTTGAATCTGAATCTAATCAGTGAATTAAGTAACTGACATGCAAACCTTCGCATTACTATCCAGCAGCCGTGTTGGCCTAGTGGGTGATACCCCGACTTCTGATCCGAAGGTCGTGGGTTCGAACCCGGTCGTGCACCAATGGATTTTCCCACTCGAAAACTTGATGCGTGCTCAAAACGGTGAAGGAAAACATCGTGAGGAAACCGGCATGGCCTAGAATCAAAAATTCTAAGGCATGTGTTAACAGTTAGTGTTCCAATAAGTGGCGATGGGCTTGCTACCATGTACCAAATGTAATGTTTGGACGTACCTCTGACTACCCCCTACTTGGTATCCTCAAAGATCTACTCACTGAGTATGTATCTGAGGATGTCCACCATGGGGAAGAAAGTCGTGAGCGTGTTTGTTTTTAAATTTTTATACTGTTAGCTTTACTAAACTGATTATTTTATTCCTTTAAATGGATAAGTCCAATGGTTTCATTCTTATCTAACCTTCGGTTGAGTACTTGGACAACCTCCAAGTTGCTTGATGAGCGCAACTTACATATAATTTGATGAGCTCTCGCGGTTCTTTTGCAAACTTTGACGCGTATGAATATTTAGGAGTAATGGCGCCCAACGCGGGGCTCGTTAATTTGAGATTTATAACAGAAGTTGATTGTTTTAAGTAACCTGATGGATTTTTTCTCAATAAATTTTACTACTTACAATTTTTAGTCCCAAAGTGTTTTATTAAATCTTAAAATTGATTTGCTTAGGTAGGTGAGTTAGCATCTATTCTGCTTTTGCAAATATTTGATTTTTGTACAGTTATTTGATGCTTTAAATTTAAATCACCTCTTTAAAATATTTTAGCCCTGCGGCACAAGAGACAAGTTGGAATTTCCCTGACATAGCAATAATCAAACTATCGCTCCGAGGCGACCGGCGACGTCGATCGCCCGGAGCGAACTGACAAACTTTTAATTTCTTCACCGCAGACATTGACGTTCGACAATTGCGATTGGCGGGAAAGTTACATTGCACAGATAACGAAAACTTTTGAATAGGTATAGAACGCTAAAGTCATAAAATAGATGCGTTTGCAAAGTTTGGGACTTTGAAAATTCGTGTAGAAAGTACTTCTTTTGTATGTATTTTTCGTTTAAAAGTTTTAATGGGGGTTTGCTACCTTATTGTTATATCCCTTATGAACATATACTGCTTCTTACTTTTGTACAAAAACTCTTATGAATGGTGACAAGTTTGTGCTGTTATCATGAGTGAATATTGATGATAAATGCTATCTATACATTAAATTCTACAGTTCGTTATATCTCTTTGGATAAAATAGATATTATATATCACATATCACTTGCAAAACGCAGGCATGTACCAAATTTTATGTTTGGATGTGCCTCTGACTACCCCCTACTTACGTCCTCAAATATCTACTCACAGAGTATGTATATGAGAATGTTCATCATGGGGAATACAGTCATGAGCGTGTTTTTTTTTTGGCTACGCACTTGTGTGTCTTTAGTGAACTATAAAAATACACTTTCCACAGATAAAAAATAATACTCACACTACATAGTATTCTAACGCTTTATTCGTTATAAAAGTACGCCGAAAATCAACGGAATCCCCACAATTAAATTCGAAATCGTTGAAAAAGGCCGTCAATAGGGACAAACGGCTTCAAACAATGACGACAATGGACCGGACCTCCCATCACACGTTTTCAATTCTCATCAAAAAGCAAAACGTTATGACAGCTCATAAAAACCGCCGGCAATACCCGCGCGCAATATCGTAATGAACACCCTGTATACACGCGGCCATTTAATCTCGCACCTGTATCTGCCTGTAGATCGAATTTAAGGCTAAGGTTTAAAGCGTTTTAGAAAGGTCTAAATACTCTCGATTCCCTTTCTTTTAAATATTTTTTTTTACCACTATTATACACAAAAGTTATAAATGATTAAAAGTTGATGAATAATATTAAAAAAAGGAAACGAAATACTTAATTTTATTTTATTAACAGATAAACCAAATACTTAATTTTATGTTGTGTGGGGTCAATTAAGTCCCCGTCTTAGCAATAAACTGCACCAAAACACCTAGGTTTTAGTGCAGTTTATTGCTGAGGTCAGGTGAGACGAGTATTATCAAAATGTGTATGTTTGATTAGTATAATGTTTTTTTTTGAATAGGTTACAACTGAAACGAGGATTATAACTAAAAAATTAGAACCAACAACCATCCTATCCTACTTCCTACTACTATTATAAACGCGAAAGTTAGTGAGGATGGATTTTTATTACTCTTTCACGCAAAAAATACTAAACGGATTTTGATGAAACTTTACAGTAATATAGCTTACACATACTTTTTATCCGGGTACCACGCGGGCGACGCCGTGGGTAGAAGCTAGTAGAACATAAATAATCGTAATTTACGCGAACTTTGACAACCAAAACTATAACTAAAAACGTACTACTGTAGAGGCAAGTTATCGTCAGAACCCGCTATTTGCGTTCGCATCGCCCGCTACCGCTCATGCCTTAGATCTCTGCCTTACCTGACCAGTCGCTGAACGGTCGCCATTTAGCGTGTCCTAAACAAATACCCCCACCTGCGTTAGGGTGTTTCGCGCATTAAGCATTGTTTAGCGCTAACATGTGTCATTAGCCGAATCGCTGACTCGAATGCAGTAATCGTACTTTTTTCTTAATTACAATTAGGTATGTTTACGTAGGTAAGCGACGTTTTTATTGGGTTTATGAAGGTTCGAAAATAATTGACACTCTCCTTTATTGGGTTTGAAATTTCTACATAGATATGTATGGTAAAAATAAACAAAATAGAATTAAATAAATAAATAATGCTGGAAATTTTTCACACAGCATCATCTAGCCCCAAAGTAAGTAGAGCTTGTGTTATGGGATCTACATGACTGATATACTACTTATATACTTTTTTTTTAAATAAATTTATGCACATTTATTATTATTAAACGTTTATAAACGTTGGACGTATCTCTGACTACCTCCTTCTTGGTATCCTCATATATCTATTTAGTACGAATCTGAGGATCTACCTATATCATAGACATTACAAACGTGTAAAACTAATATATTTTTAACTTTTCAGGAAGCTGAGGAAAAGAAAAGTAAAAAAAACCTTAATTATTATTTATTTATAACTCTGTATTTCGTTTATTAAGAATTGGATTTTGTTTATTGTATTATTTGCAATTAAGTATTTTCATTAAGTTGTTGTTATTTGCTTGCATGGTCATAAGTCGAAAACTACCGCTGAATTCAGGTATTTTCGGAATATTTTCCCATATTTACCGATTTAATTTGGAGCAGAACTAGGGTTGCGATATCGGGACGTTTCGGGACATTATGGACAACATCCCGAACAGCAGCCCTTTACAAACAAACGGATGTCCCGTTGTACGTAGTGAAATTGTGTTTTTAGCATATGAATATAGCGTGGGTTGGGGAAATAAGGTTGGTAAAGATTTGGTATGTATCCAGGTTAAATAGAATGGAATGGTATCATAGAAGATAGAGGTATCCACATCGAAACAGGATAAATAAAATAGAAAGCAGTATAACGGAATATTTAAAATGTTAATTTCTCATTTGCTTTAAATGTGAATGTTTGTGTATACCCATCTGACATGCCAACGTTTTCTGTTATAACGAAATGGTCAATAAATTTATTTGAAATCTGAAATAATTATAATCTTAATAATCAAATTTCTTCTTAACCTATATTTACAAACTTTTCAGTGCATGTATTGTATTCTGTAGTCTTTTGTTAATATAAAATGAGAAAAAAAAGATTTCTTCAAATTGTACCGTATTCACTTTGACACACATGACACTTTGTAGGTTATTAATTATTTCTTATAATTGTTTTTTTAGAACTCCATTCCCCACATTAGTTCTCTGTCGAGTCTGTGTAGTAGGGTAAAAGTTCGCTTCGGACTCTCTATGAAGACTTGATCGAAAAGTATCTACGAAGGTAAGTATCATCGTAGTAATTGAAGATATATCTGGTTTAAGATTTTTATTCTCATAAGAATTTATAATTCACTTAAATGAGAACTTATAACTAACAAAAAAACATTGCGTAGGTAGGTACCTACTTAAATAGTTGCATACGCGAGCATGCGTTATAAACTAATCTAGAATAGGTAAAAACTAAATGACAAAAAGCAATTATTATAACGTTAGATAATACCATGCCTAACAAAAGATTCGCAACTAGCATTGTTTAAGTTCAATATAGGTGGGTAGATTTAAAAAATATGAGCGACAAGACCAAAACTTACTAAGCAAAACTTACTTTATAAGGACGGGTTTTACACTACACAGATAAGTGAATACTAGAAGTGACAAGAAAAGTTTTAAATTTTATTTTTTATAACTGATTTGGGCCTTGATTAAATAGATACATTTTTAGCAACTTTTTAAACTTATGCGTGTTTTTTGTTTCTTTTATAATATTCGGTAGTTCGTCATAAATTTTTGCACTTTCAAAAGTTATGTTCTTTTTACCATAATTAGTCCTTGGAGGACGTAGTATTAGCCTATTGGCGCTTCTTAGTCGCATTTTCTGGGTTTGGTCTTTAGATTTAAAAGTTATATCAGTATGTATATCTTTGTGTAGTATTTTCCGGATTAATAAGGATGTATAGTATTTGTAAGTTTTATTTATGTTCATTAATTTTGTTTCTTTATAAAGTTTTATAGTTGGAGTGAGATAATCATAATTAAATAATCTTTTGATGAGTTTGTTTTGTGATATTTGTAACAGGTTAAGATTGGTTTTAGCTGCTGAACCCCAGATTTCTATTAAATAATCGATGTGTGGTTTCACTATCGAGTTATAAATGGTGTACCGTATGTTACGCGGTAAATAACGAACTATTCCACGGAGCGCACCATTAAGTGATGTTAGTTTAGATTTAATCTTCATAATGTGTGGTTTCCAAGTTAGATGCGAATCAAGTATAAGTCCTAAGTATTTTTCGTTTTCAGATTTTCCTATTTTTTTGTTGTTAATTTTAAGTGGTTCGTAGTTTGATATTACTTTATTTTTGGCTGAGAATATTACGTAGTGCGTTTTGGCCACGTTAAGCGTTAATAGGTTACACTGAAACCACTCATTAAGAAGACCAAGATCTTTTTGAGCATCTTGCGCGATTAAACCCATGTCACATCCAAAGTAAAATAGGCTAGTGTCGTCGGCATATAGTGACAGTTCCCCTTTTAGTACCAATTTACTTATGCTATTTATATAAATAAGAAATAACAAGGGTCCTAATATCGATCCCTGTGGAACTCCATATGTAATCGGTGATGCAGGACTTTGGTATCCTCCAATCTTAACTATCTGAGTGCGACCTGTCAAATATGACAAAAACATCTTGTGAGCATTCCCAGTGATACCGATATCATTCAGTTTGCTCAATAAAATACTGTGACTAACAGTATCAAACGCTTTTCTAAGATCGATAAAGATACCAAGACCGATTTTCTTTTCATCAATACTGTTTTTAAGTTTAGTGACTAGATCTACAGTAGCTGATAAGGTATTGGATTTAGGCCTGAATCCGTATTGTTTAACATACAAAAAGTCAATTGAGTTTAAGTAGCCTTCTAAGCGATTGTATATAATTCTTTCAAATATTTTGGAAAATACCGGAAGCACGGATATAGGACGATAATTATTTGGATCAGACCTAGTTCCCGATTTATAGATAGGTGTTACTTTGGCAATTTTTAAGTTTGCTGGAAAGATACCTTGTTCTAGACACTGGTTTATACAAACAGTCAGCTCTCCAATTATTTGGTGTTTAATATTTTTTATTAATTTGGTGTTTATGTGATCGACACCTGAGCTAGTGTTATTATTTAAGTTATCTATTATTTTTAAGATTTCCCTGGTTGTAGTTTGATTCAAAGTGGTTAAGCCGAAATTTATTTTTTTAGTGTCAGTTACTGCAGTAGTATAGGTCTTGTCGTCATGGTACTCTATAGGAATGGCTTCTGCTAGTTTTGAACCAATTGACGAGAAAAAGTCATTAAAATGTTGACATATCTGGTCTCCATCTGATATAACAGTGTTCTCTGTCTTCAGATTCGCGGGCATCGGCGTATCCTTAATCCGATTGTGTGTGAGACTATCTATTAGACTCCACATTTTCCTAGGCTTGCTTTTGCAAGCTGAAAATTTCTTGTGATAGTATACCTTTTTCATTGTCTGTATTTCATCAGCTACCATTTTGCTTGCCCTCATGAAGTTATCCTTAGCCTTTTCGTCTTTCGGCATTCTTTTGTGTTGTTTATATAGCATGTTCTTCCGATTATTTTTTTCGAGTATTTCTGCATTTATCCAATCTTGTTTCGGTGGATTTAGAATCTTTACTTTTGTTAGTTTGCATTGGTCGATAGTTTTATATAGTTTCTCTTCAAATATGTTAAAATCATTATTTTCGTTAGTTTTCATCAGATCCTCCGCCAAAATCTGTAGTTTTCCATAATCTACTGATTGATATTGAATTTTATTCTTCAATTGTGGTTGGTATTTGTTTATTTCAAAAAACATCTGTTTATGGTCAGACATTGATGACTCAATGACAGCCAGGTGAAACTGGTTTTCTTTTAAGTTTGTGGATATGTGATCTAGTAATGATTTCTTTGTGGATGTTTCACGGGTGCAATACTTAGGTGTTATTTTATTCAATATTCTGTATCCATTTTCTTCTAACGTAGCCTTATAGTCTTCTACTGAGTTGTCAGGTATCAGTAAATTGAAATTAAAGTCACCAAAAACGACAGCTCTGTTTCTTTTATTTAGTTGCTGTGAAAATGTATCCAAAAAGCTTTTAGCATTTGTTCGACCAGGTTTGTATACAGCTCCAATATCTAATGATAGTTTTTCCAGGTGAATCCATATGAATTGGTTGTCATCCTGGGTTAGTTCTTCAATGTGGTAGTGTTTTAGGTTGTTTGTAGCAAATATTGAAACTCCACCGCCGATGACATCCCTTCTATAGTGATAGTAATGGGTATATCCTGGTATCTGAAGTTGTTTGGCTTCATCTTCTGACTTAATCCATGTTTCAACTAGCACAATTATGTGAATTACTGGTATTGAAGACTTAATAATGCAACATAGTTCATCAAATTTTCCAGGTTTCACAATACTCCGAACATTTGCGTATAGGAATTTCAGAGATTTTTTGTTATATGTGAGATCGTTGTAATCGTCAATGACTTGATATTTAGTTGGTATATCATTCTGACGACCAATCTTTAAGCTGGGTAGTTTTTTGTATGAGCGGTGATGATTTGAGGTACACCTTTTATGTACTTAATTAGTAGATTTTTCTCTCCGCCTTCAGTCTGGCAATTTAGTTAACGATAGATAAACTATTTATTGTACATAACACCATTTTACAGTTAAAAACACAGATACATAAAATAAGATAGATAGATAGATAACTCTTTATAAAGTGTTTGTTTTTGAATCCTGGTGTTGCATACACCAGGATTGGTGTCTTATAATTAGGTTGTGGTCATACAATGGACTCTTATCGCTAAGAGCGATCTCTTCCAGGCAAGCTTTGGATAAGAACAAAAAATAAATGAAGTTAAGCGATTGATTTAATTAGAGTAGTTAGTGATATTGAATTATATTTATATATCTACTAAATTTTTGCAGATAGTAGGGATAGGGAATAAAAATAATAAACATTTTTTGTTCCTGTTGTAAAAGGGGAATTTTCACGTATCGTTTTATGAGTGAAAGCACTGAGTAAGTTTTTACAATATTTATAATTATATTCACGATAGTTTTTGGAATCAAATATTGTCTCTGTGTTTTCTACACTAGAAATAATGTAACATGAATGGTTTTTTTTTTGTATAAATATCCTTTTACACGGTTTGTGTTTCTCGACACTCTCAAAAATGCGAGTATCGAAAGAATATAGAACCTAGACTAGAAAAATTTAAACAATGTGTACCATATCCTCATATGGAAGGGCGATTGTCGCCTCGCCTTTGAATTTTGGAAGACTCGAGCTTTTATCAATTTGCTTGAATGTTAAGACATAGGACGAGAATATACTGAAGATTACCACCATAAAGCGTGCAAGAAACTATGTCCATATCCAATAGTGCATTGAAAATTTGGACTTAAAATCAACTGGTCAGCGCAGCGCTTACTAAAGCCGACGATGTGGTTTCCAATTACGATACATTTTTTTTTAAATATTATTCAACTAGGGAAAAACACTGACCGCTTGCTCTATAGCTGAGGCGGTTACTCTTTGAATCGACGTTTGTTTCATAGCATTTACGTGCTAGCTACAGAATAAAGGATACCACCAAAATTCAGGACAGGAGGTGCCATAGTACACGATCTTGCAGTAATTCACCTGCATCGATGCAGCGTGTAAATATAACAGTAACTCACGCCGGCACTAGTGCGCACCTGCTACTGTAATCGATGTACTGCCATAAACATCTACTGCCGAAACTTAAAGTTTATTCCGCTTTGAATGATTGCATTGGAATATATGGGCAGCTGGTAAACAAGTTAAACTTAGCTTATATAGCAAGGCATTTGTTTCTTTCCTTCGAAGAAATCGAATGTAGAAAAAGATTGAAAACTTTTAGATGAGGCCTGTCTTTTACCCGCCAAGTTTACACTTAATAATAAAAAAAATAGTTTGAATGTTTCGGTAATTAATAAATAATAAAAAAAACATATTTAATTTATGCATTTACATACCTAGGCATGTTCTTGTTGCAGATTCCTATTTGTATAAGAAATATTACTATCACATCTAAACAAAGTAAGGCAGCCTGCAGCTCTTAATAATAGTAAACAATAATAATAAAGAATGAAAATACTTTATTTTACACAATAATATAAAGTGTTTTCACAAATTACAAAAATCTATGTAAACATTACAAACCATACTTCGTTGACTTTAGTGTATAAGGACATTATGTAGAATTATAAATAATTATGCTGATCCTATTATTATTATTTTTATTGAAAAAAGATACTTATTTTAGTTTAAAGTTGGCAGCGTTGAGTAAAATTATTCGTATGTAACGTTTTCCCGATAACCTTTGATAATAAAATTGCCCATTATAATGTCCCCAAACAAAAAGGTAGGAACATTATGTAAATAAACATAAACCGGGCCCAAAACTGTCATTTCGGGGCATTCGAACAAAAATAACATTATTTTACGGAGACGTCGACCACATCGCCACAGGCGTCCTACCGTCCACTAAAATTTTAATTAAATATTTCTAAATGTATTATTTCCATATATTTAATTATGTCAGGGCCAGTTTGTACCCTCTCTTTTATCTAAAAGATGGGTATATACTTAATTATTGGAGATTGCAAATCTTCGTACCCAAACGTAATAATATTTAATAATAATAATAATAATTTTGTCAAATTGGCAGGTGCCATTTCATTCTATATACCCCAGCAACCATTCCATAAGCAATAGCCTAGTTTATGAATAGCCTACTCATGAATAGCCTAGTTTATCACCTATATTTTCAATAGTTATTCATCCACAAAATTAAGTTTTTGTGTAGTTGTACAAAAGGCCTATAAGTGTTAGGTTCGGCTCCACTTATGCCTGTAAAGCCTGGCATAAGCCTGAGATTTTAAATAAATAATAATAATTAATTAATTCAATTACTTTGGATCATTTTGTTGGTAACAATTTTCTTAATTTAGCGTTAGTAATATATGGACAAAGAATAAAAAAAATGCATTCTACCTTCGTGGAAATATTTGGATTCAAACATAAATAACTAGTATCATAGTATTTCAATACTGGTAACACTGTTTAAGACCTTAGCAGTTTGGTTTGACCACATTTATTTACCCCAAACGTAAGGATGTTATAACCTGCGTGTTTGTTATAAAATAATTTGATCCATTATTCTATACTGTACATACACAGTAAAAAAACTTACATATAGGCCATCTACAAAGGCGAGCTTAACCCTATAAACAGTTTTCTTCCAGCAAACATTTGAGAATAGGGACAGCTGATTAATAGTGATTCTTGCGATTTCAATGAAACCTAATGAATTTGAATGTGACTGTTCAACTGTTAGTTAATTTTTTAGCTACTATTTTCTACGAAATCTGGGATAAGAGATGTTTGTTTGTTTGTCCATAACCATTTCGCTCTAATAGGGTTAACTGTCTAATAGATTTAAATGTGTTTTTTTGTTATCTCCCTATATGAACTGGAGTTAAAGATCTAATGAATGACCGAGTTGAGTTATTTAAATAAATATATGATTAAACATATAGTTTGTTCCTACAGTTCCTATAGAAGATATCAAAGCCTTGACAGATATACTATAGGTAACGAAAATATCAATAAACAAACTCTTTAAACATATTAGTACACGCAACCCTAGTTTTAATAAATATTTTAAAATATAATCATAAATACGAAGAGACGTAAATTCGTACCTTTATTAAAGCCATTAGGAGGGTACCAAGCTCTCCATCACGATATTATTGTATTTCCTCACACGAAGTGACCCCCCCCTCCACCCTGTGACCCTGGGGGGTCAGGGAGGGGGGACTCATTCGGTCAATACAATTAAGCCGAGGTAAGATTTCATACGTACCATTTGAATTTTAAACAATAGTTTGTCTTTTAATTTGCTTTATTTTAGTAAAGAGTGTCCCTTTATATTAGATAGATAGAAGATAGAAAATACTTTATTGCCCACCAAAGAACATATCAGCTTAGTTACTACAAACTTACAAGAAAATATTATTTCAAATTAACGATAAAATATCTATGACTAAATTGCCTTTTCTGAGTACTTCTATTAACTATTCACAGCTAAAATCTGAACAAAAGTTTCGATCCAAACTAAATTACAATAATCCTCGTTTTACAATATGGCTCTTAACTGATTAGTGATTACCATTTTTTTCGTATGCTTCTTTTTGTAGATTCATACATACATAGCTCTGACATACATGAGTCTGTAAAACACTAGGATTCCCTATATTTTGGATACCAGAAAATAAAAGTACTCAGACCCGGAACAAATATTTGCAGAATATGCCATTTTTTATTTAATTGGCATAACCTTTTTTTATTGGCCCATTACCTAAGATACACCCACGCATTACCACCGGAAGTTTAAACAGGCAACATTATACCTATTATATCTGGCGATAGGCGAGATGGCCAACGGCCCACCGGCCTCAAACGAGGCCATTCAAACGTAATAGATCCTGTACATAGGCGGTTATGACCAAAATAAATTGTCACTAAAACTAGGCTTAGACGAGGGTTTACGCAATTAACCAGCGGCCGGCGGTAAGTCTGGACTATACGCTGCCGGATTTTCACACTAGGAAAATATATGGAGACAAATACTCGTAGCTTCCCTGTGTTGTGACAGGGAATCCTAGTGTTAGAGCTTGACAGTGTTCCTTACAAATCTGTCTGTATATACCTACAAGAAAATACTTAGCTTTCATACTATTATTATAATTTACATTATTATTACCTACTTGTAAATTTGGAAACTTTAAAATAATAAAGATTAATAATTTAAGGCAGTGAATCTATCGATATTTAAAATAGATTTTTTAAAGGTTTTCAACGAAGTAGAGTAAACCTACCTACTAGAGTAAACGACATAAATAAAACATTTGCAACAGATATCTACATATTTCTGACCCACACTTAGATTTCCTAAATCGTAGGTATTAGGAACTGAGCGATATTCGTAGTTCCTGATACGCAGGACACAACACCTAAACCCTTAAATAGAAAATAGTTGCAGAACATACATTTGTATAGCGGGAAACGAACCTGCACTTCTCGCGTCCCAGTCGACTGCTAGCCTGCCGCGCAACCGTTAAAAAATCACAACAATAAAAATATACAGATATAATTCCGACACGAATAAATCCTAGCTGTTTTTTGGTCCACGCCACCGACGTCAGTGAAAAACGTATCAATAAAAATATAATAGGTTGGGGAAAAAGTTTCTTCGCATTTTTTAAGAAAATTCAAAACATTTTTTAATATAGTTTATTTACATTTAACTAAAGTATGTAGGTACCATTTTGTTCGATAACTTTTTGCCATTTTGTAGGCAGGGACATGATCCCATTGCTATAAAAACTTTGGGGCTTCTGTTCAAAATACCGCGACAAGTGGTTTTGGCAGTCCTCTCGTGATGTTAACCTGACACTGCCTAAAGAATTCTGAAGAGACCGAAACAGGTGGAAATCTGAAGGTGCAAGGTCAGGACTATACGGCGGATGCATTAACACATCCCAGCCAAACTCTCTTAATTTTTGCTGAGTGGCTAAAGATGTGTGAGGTCAAAAATGGTCAAAAATTTCTTCAAAAATGGTTCGGTTTCATTACGTCGTAATAAAGAATCACAAATGAGAACACGGTTCATTAGGTTTCTTTCAGTGAGCTCGTGAGGTACCCAAATATCGAGCTTTTTTGTGTACCCAGTTTTTTTCAAATGCGCCAAAACTGTTTTGTGGTCAATTCCCAGTTCTTCAGCTACGTCGTAACTACTGATATGCCGATCTTGCTCCACTTTTTCAAAAATGGCATCCATTTTATCCGTAATAGGGCGACCAGAGCGACGTGCATCTTTGACATCAAAATTTCCGGATTGAAAACGCTTAAACCAAATTTGTGCTACTCTCACAGACACTGCACTAGGTCCATAAACATCGCAAATTTTTTTCGCGGCTTGCGTTGCATTTTTACCTTTTTTGTAGTAAAATTTTAAAATGTATCGAATTTCTTCATTAGATTCACTCATCTTAACAGTACGAAAAACAAATAAAAATCACACATTTTCCTAATTTGAATTTGGAATTATCTTCTTTAAAATTTAAACTTTTAATGATACCAAAACCAGCCAGATACAAATAGTATAGCCAAAGATATTTTATTACAAGTTCATACATACAATAATGCGAAAAGACTTTTTCCCCAACCTAATATAAATATCATTCCGACACGGATAAATTCCGTCTGCGTGTGGGTCCCAACGCAAGAATAAACCATTCGGATTCGGCCCTCACACCGACAATACTGTCGCTTCGAAAACTCTACTAACTTTCCACGGTTAACGGGACGGGTGTTACCAAATCTGATTAAGCAGTGATTGTTTTGAATGAGTGTTAGTGTGTGAAGTTAAACTCGCATTTGCCAAAATAAACAAGATTTGTCAGCAATTCTGAAATGTATTTATGGTTGAGTTCATCCAATTTGGAAGACAGATAGCATTTTATAATATATTACATGCACATTAGGACCACCAGAATATCAAAATGTAACCTATTTAGTGGTAAATAAATATATTTTTATTGAATTTGTAAGTTCTGTTCTGTTTTTTTTTATTTACTGTAAGTACGACTATCACTTACAGTCGGGATATGTATCATTTATAATCTGTATCAATTTATTAAGTCAATGAAATATATGTTATCCTACTTTAGACTAGTTTCAACTTAAATATCTCAAGTTGTAAATACAAATATTTTCTGGAAGCCTTTGATTATAATATTGACAAGAGAATTATAGAAATTAGATAAAAACTACCTTTCTATAATTCTCTTCTAAACGGTCGCGGGCTCATCTATACTAAATACCCTAAGTATTTAGTATGGATGAAAATCCATACTTTATACTTAAAATCAGAATAGCTATCTGAACATCAGCTCAGCTTCACATCCCCGTGATGGGGAGCTGTATAAATGCGGAGGACCTGTCTGGCACACGCGTTTTTTCTTTTTTCTTCTTCTCTTGCACAGTAACACATTTTACAGTGTGTTTCTTTTTAACAAAAAATAAAGTGTTGAGTGGTATTATCGCTGAAAGCGATACTTACTAAGTTTAATAAAAACTTAGGAGGCTACTCCTTGGAAAAATACATTTCTGATACAATCTTGATAATCATAGGGTGTATTCATAATGTGTATTTCGAGCCTTCTGAAACAATAGCTAACTGACAAATCATGTTAAGCCGACGTTGGTGGCACTGGCTCTGAGCCGGGTTGTTTCACGTTTAACGGCCTTTATCGCCGTACAAAACGAGTCACGCCACAAAATACTAATTTTCCTTCGCAAAACGTATCAAACTTTTCTAATTACAGTAAATGTGATGTCCCAACCGTTTTTGTGATTGCAATTTTGTCAAAGTATTATCGTTGTCGTTAACCCGAAGTTATTGTTTTGCAACAGGATTGGATAAAACTTTAAACATGAAGAGCAATGGAGTTATCAAAGGGCATTCAAATGGTTTAAATCTGTCACGTACATCACTATTTACTCTACCCTTATGGGTAACTAACGCCATCTTTGTTTTTTTTGTTGTAGCTGTGGGGCATTTATTGCTGTCAGAATACTTGCCTACTATATTAGCCCGGCCAAGCATGCTCGATTTCCGAATTCGATTTCTTTCGGTAGAAAACCGATTCGGAACTAACACAAAGGGCCAAATCCAGGGAGCCTGTTCAGAAAGTCTGATTTTAAACGCAGCAAGCATGGCAAACGTCAGTTATCTTTTTCAAACGGAAAAAATAACGCGTACGGACATCTATATAATTCTGCATTCAAATTCGAAAAACTAACGTCTGCGGCAAGGCATGTTATCAAAACAATCTAATTTAAAAAAAAGGTTCTATCTACATGGAAAACTCTCAGTATATTGTATTCGCCCTAGAGCTACGTGTAGGTAGGAAAAGAGCGATAGACTAATAAAGAGAACACTAACCAACAGATACTCGAAATACCCAAATAAAGATCCAAGCAAAAGAGGATAGCCAACAGAAATTAATTCAATAAACAACATAACATATGCACAGAGTGGACAATAATTCGCACGCGCGCGTTTCCGAACGAAACAAGATGGCGGATCTTTTGGCGGGAAATGGGAAGTGTCTGTAATGGCGTCTTTTTACGCTACCTGCTTGCTAATTGGAAATTAGGGAGCTAATGTGTAGGATTTTAGTTACGACAGCCAAATTGTTATTGCTTTTTTCGATTTACGCATTTGTTTGTCTCTCTCGTTGATTATTTAGAAAATGGACGCTTCCAGATGTTTATTTGGTTAATTGTACGGTTTTATTGTTGGTAGTAGTGATACTTCTCCCGGTAAATCGTTTGCCGTATTCCCATGTGCAATCCAATAATGGAGGGGTCATTGATGAACGGTGTCAAATAAACGTGTCTTTACTTGTACGGTACTCTACCAATACCTACCGTTAGGAATGCTGACGATAAGTAAGTAGAGTGCCTAAACAATATTTCCAAATACACCTACTGATAATATCTGTGTATCTTTATTTTGTCTTTTTGTCTGGTTAAACCCTCCCGACTCTGTCCGCGTTGTTTTTTTTTTCTATACAAATTCCATCATCACCCAGCATTAAAGATAATAAAGACTATTTTAATTCTGATCCTGTGTCTTCTAGAGGATGAGTTTCGAAAAATAATTTCTTAGCAGACCAACACATATGAACATAACCTTCTTTGTTAAGGTTCAGGCTGCGAATTAGTTGTCAGCCAAATTTATTTAATAAGATGTTGGACGAAAACATAACGATACCGATTAATAAGCAAGACAATTTCATAACCTCTGATAATAAAAACTCATAAAATCCATTTGATCTGTAAATATTTGTACCTACAAAATAACAGTTTCTTCTCATAATAAAACGGCGTTTATTTCCTTTAAACAAAACATTGTCCTAATTAGACGAGCGTATGAATATCGCGAGATGGGAGCGCGCCATCTGTCGGGCATAACCCGAATTTATTTATATGTATAATTGCTACACACGGTGAATACAGCACATTCCGAAGCAAACCCAGTTTAGTTAGTTTTCCCTACGCCCTTTTTTTACGAATAATTAACTAAATTGAATCTTAGCTATTCCTGTTAACTTGATCAGATTTCTGTTTTTATTTATCAGCAGCTTACGGTATTAGCCTAGAGTCCGCAATTGGTGTTTTTCGGATTTTCATACGAACACATTATTGTTGATTACGATTTTTTACAGGTAGATACTTTGTACAGTTTGATTTTTTAATTAAGTAAAACTATATCAAAAAACTAAGTACGTTGCCATTTTATAATATCCTTTTCGAGTCAGCTTAGGAATGTACCTACAAATAGTCGGCGCGTGCACTTAATTCTGTTAATATTAACGTGGAAACGATTTTGATTAAAATAAACGCTGTTTTGTGGACTGTAAAGTTTTTTTTTATTGTTGAACACCGTAAGTATAATTTTATCATTCATCATTTTTTCAAGTTTTACGTTAATCGTAAAACTTGTTTTTTTAAGATAATGTTTACAAAAACATTTATGGGGAATAAATAACATCATAGTTTACATCACTTTAAAATTTAAGGCGATGCCTTCATTGTTTTGAGTGTAGTTTTTATTAGATCACCGTAACATGTTCGCCGCTAACGTGATTACGCCACCCTGCCTACCCCTTATAGCACAACAAGACGCCATTAGCTTCCGAATAATAAACGTCAGCTAATTGTTATGAGTATGGGTAAAATTATAGTTCGAAAAAGGTTTTTAAAGACTTATAAACTGGTAAGGTAAAAGGCAATATAATGCTTTTTAACTTAAAGTAATTTTAGCCATGACACAATAATAAACTAATTTGAACGTGTTTGCATCCATAGGCTTATAAAATTTAAAATACACAAATTATTTACAACACATTCGTTTTAATTAAAATATGAATTGTTATAGAATAATTAAATAAATGATTTATGGGATTAGGATCAGGTTTTAACTATGTTGGAGGCTTTCGAATCCGCACCTCAAAAGTAGGCCACTAGCCCATAACAACTAAATGGTAATTCAATTCTCGTTCTATTTATAGCAGGGCAATGTATTGTAAAAATACAAGACGTTTGTACGTATTATAAGATGAGATAAAGGTACATTTATTCATAAAAAAAACTTAATTTTTAATTAATCAATTTTTATGCTTGCTTTTTATTTAAAGATGATGCTGTTTACGGCGATAATACTTAGCAAAGCATTAAACATTTATGCAGACGACTTACCACCCGAGCTAGTTAAAAACTAAGTTACAATTTTTGAATTCAACCTTCACTTGTTTTGTTCACAGATTCACAATAGCTTTGTAGAGCTGTTTCTTATTTTATTTGTGTAAACGTTTGAAACGAAATAATCTCGCCATTATACTGAAATTGAACAAGCGTAAGCATTAGTATGCAATAGTTCACTCTCCCTAAAGGACTTCCACAAGAAAATTAACAATTCAATTCCAAAAATCGCTTTACATCCACTTGGACGCCAATACCATCAAAACAAAACGTTGTTTAGTGCAAATTAAATGCAATTCAGCCCTCAAAAAGCATTCGACATTCCACAACAAATTCTGTACCAAATTGGCGGCGGAGCCGAAACTCCGAGATGTTTATTCGGAGAGGGGGAGAGGGGTGTAAGTAAAGTAACCCATTTGAATGCATACTCGTCCGTCAGTCAAGGCGGTATCGGGTGAGAGCTGGCGTGGCGCGTGTTGCGAGCCCACCAACGAAAAACGACCTTCCAACCCCCGCTACAGCCAACAGAAATAAGCCTAATAGAAGTATGACCAGGGTAAATCAAGGGTCTAGGCATTCTGGGTATGGTAGGCAAACAGCTAACTTGTCACATATGCGATTAAACCTGATTGTGATGTAGGCGCGGGATAACTGTTGATTTGATTTTATGTTACACCGAAACGTCTGTCTGTTCGTTTATAGCTTATAAACTCTCGTTGGGATCGCTTTGTATCGACATATAAAATTGCCAGTTAAATGGTTATCATTGCGAGTGGATTTCGTGTTGAATCGCAATGTTTTTTTTTAAGTGGTTTATTCGTCTCACGTGGTGATTGCTCTGCAACGTTTTCGTATAGAATTATCGAAGTTATACTTCAAGCTGGATACAGCAATCTGTTTTCTTTTATGCCTCAGAAACTTTCGCCCATCAAATCAAATAAAAGAAAATGAACAAAAAACAATTGGTTCGGCGATACCATCAACACCGCACAGAACACATTCCATTCGGAACTTTCCGCAAAGTTCCTCCCCGAACGAACAATAAATAAGGGGGGCACAACAAAAACTCTCGGAGGCATCACCTCCGCACGTCACCCTGCTCAGATTTCATTACCATAAAGAACTGGAGGCCTTTAAACCCCCGCCAGTGTAAAAGGTGACGAATACCGCCCAGAGCAACCAGACCTCGCATTTCGGCTTGCTTCCCCGCTGTCGTAGCACTGTTTCTTAGAATAACGCGGGGGGTTGGGGGTTCGAGAGAGTTGGTCGGTTGGGATCCCTAAGCGGGCTGGTCCCCGCGTCGAAATGTGATCGTAAATCGTCATAAAACTGTCTGGATCCATGATGTGACGCTGCCCCGGGGTAATTAAAGGGAATTTATAGTTTTGCGAGCACCCCCCTTTCGCCCCTTCTACGTTTGCTTGAAGGATGTAAGGTGCGGGTTTTTATGTTAAAACATTTTTGTATTATGATTAATAGTGTTTTGGGTAATGGGATCGCATATGTTTGGCATAACACGTATTGTTTTTGTGAATTTCAAACATCGATGAAGAGTTTTGATTAATGATGAAAATGAAAATGAAACCATTTAACACAACTGAATCAGTTCATCTATCTATAGATCGTTTGCAACGGTCTTAAGATAGCTTAGCTGTTTCATCTGTATTTTTTGTATTTGTGCATAGTTGTATAAATAAATGTATTATAACTGAATTCAATAAACTTTTTGATCAAACAAGTCTTGTAAAATGTAATTTGCTTAAATATTACAAAAGTTTCTGAAGTAAAAACTTCTTTTACATACCATATAATTATGACCACTTTACGCTTCAGCTGTACATATTAAGTTTATTCTTATTTTGTTATCGATAGTAACTAATATATAGATAGTATTACATATGGTAAACAATAAAATATGAGTAAGATTAACTAGTTGTTTTATTTTTCGTAAGATTATCTTTTTCAAATCATTCGTATCTATGAGCACCGTTGTGGTTTCATTTAAAATGCACATTTTAAAGATATTTATGTCTTTGTCCGTAAGTAAATCTCGTGAAGCCTGATTTAGCATGTAAAGCCTTAGGACGAGAAGGGAATGAAAGATAATTAGCACCGTTTTGTTACATTCGCGTTAGCACTGGGGGAAGATACCGCAATACATAACAACGTCATTACCTGTCTTAGCTGGGTCTGTTAGATAAAATTTGTTTGTGGTTCTCTCAAAATAAGAAAAACCTTAAAAACGTGAATTAATGAAGCTTAATTAATGATCTAATGATTTAAGAAGTCAACTATAAGGCAAACAATTAAACCAATGAAACGACTTTTATTCAACAAATTTCATTTTTTGGCGGCATCTTCCAGAAATTCCGTTTAAAGTCTGCCAATGTGACAATAAATTTACACCCTAGATTTGCGTTTGGACCAACGGTTTACGTTTTTGTAACGTAATTTAAATAAGTTTTAGTATTACATTATGTTGTTGATCGTTGAAATAAATAAATCATAAATATTGCCGATTTTTTTTACTCTGTACACGATCCTACCTCTATAATTACCTGTCCCTAGCTCAAGGTTTGCTGGAAGAAAACTCTGTTAAGGGTTATGTCATTTAATTCTTCCTTTTGTAAGTGTTTATTTGTGTGTACAGTAAAGAATAAAGAATAAAGCATCGTCTTTTACATAATTTTATCAAAACGCTCAGGAACCTCCAATTTTAAGATATGCTCCAAGATTTTCCGCAATTTTCTCCGCACCCATAATACCCAATACAGCCACTATAAAATATAGGAACTAATATCGCGTGAATAATCCAATCTGTGCGATGCGCACGTCACACGACCAAATCATCGTATCAGGGTCGTGACGGACACCCGTCCCGCGACGTGACCTGGGAACCGAACCTAACTCGCCGATAAATCGACACCATCGAAACGAACGCCCAACTCGCTTAGAACCGACGAACCGAAGAAATAGTGACGGGTAGAACCGTAAACAAAGTCAAAACAATTAAGGGAACATAAAAAAAAATCAGAGTGTGTTGCCTTTTTTTTTTTTTTTTTTTTTTTTTTGTTTTCGGAGGGGAGATTCATTGACGAATACGTCCGGTCTGGGGAGACCGGAGTTATGTAGGACTCACTGCCCTGAAAAGGGCAGAATACCCACTAAAACCCCTCCGGTGTTCCTCTCTCGCCATTGTAGCCAAGCCACGGGAACAATATTCCTTCCGCGACTCGACTGGCGATCCCAATCCCTCTCTTTCTTAGGCGGCAGAGCCCTCCAATCACGTTCGCTCGCCGCCCCCATTCATTCATCATCTTTCCTCCTCCCAATGGGTCGCACATGCCGCACAGGTGCAGCGTGGTGACCACAGTTGCGCGGCGTGCCCTCCTGTGGGCGGCGGCGCTACGCTCGCAAATGCGCCCGCGCGCTTCGCCGCCCCATTCATCCCCCCTCACAGGCACAGGTCTACTTTCACACACTACATACACACACACCACAAACAAACACTCACTCATTCACACCGCCCGTACCTGTGCATGAGTAACGCGGCTTCGCGCCAATCAGTGCGTCCCCCGCGTGCCTCATGCCATCCATCACCTTTCATTTTCATCCATCATCACATCCGTCATCGTGTCAGAAACACTCGACACGATGAAGGAACCCTCCCCTCCGCGAGGCCCTCCCCATAAGGGCCATCGCACACGCCATCCATCCATCACCATTCACCAGCGCTCAAGGCGGCAGTCGGCGGTCTTCCGCAGACCTGCGCCCAGCACCCAACGGTCTGCGCTCGCGCCTCCGAACACGCAACTCGGGGTCACGCTCGCGCCATCTCTCTGCCTCCTCTTTGGCGGTCATAACCGCCTCCGAGAAGGCCAAGACGGCGTTCCACGCCCTCTCGCTGCCAACCATGGAGCGCACAACAGTCGGCAGCGACAGATCCGCCCCGATCACCGCGACCAGCGCAGCCCTCTCCACCACCCATGCCGAACACTCGGACAGCGTGTATCGCGCCGTGTCCTCGGCGCACCCGCAGTGGTGGCACTCAGGGGTGGGCTCAGCTCCTGCCACCCTCCACAGATACCTCCCAAAGCAACCATGGCCCGAGATCATCTGTGTAAGGTGGAAGGAGAGCACCCCGTGCCTCCTCGTCACCCAGCGCTCAAGGACCGGCCGCACCGCGTCGATAGTGTCTCGGCCAGCGGAGGGCTCCTCAAGCGCTCGCAGCCACCGCAGCAGAAGACGCCTGCGCGCGCGCCTGCGCCAGCGCAACATCCCCTCCCTCGGAAGCGGCTCACCTGTGGCTCGGTGCTCAGCGACCCGGTCGTAGACCGCGGTGAGCACACGGGCGTCCAGCTCCCAAGGTAGGCAGCCAGCGAGCACACACGCCGCCTCGAAGGAGACGGTGCGGTAGCCGTGCACCGCCCTGAGGCAGATGGCCCTCTGTGGCCGACGCAGAAGAGCCTTGTTGGCCCGTCCCAGGGCATCCTCCCACACGGGCGCCCCATACAGCGCCATCGACCGCACCACCTGCACATAAAGACGTCGGCAAGCCGCATGCGGCCCACCGACGTTGGGTAGAAGACGCCCCAGGGCACCACACGTAGCCATGAGCCGCGGTGCGAGCCGACGAAAATGCTCGCAAAATGTTAGGCGGGGGTCTAGGATGATGCCGAGGTAGCGCATAGCTAACCCGACATCGATCCACACACCGCCCACCATCACGCGAGAACCAGCCGGCGGCCCCCTCCGCGGCCCATGGAAGCACAGGGCCTCACACTTAGGCAGAGCCACCTCCAGACCTAGAAGCCGTATGCGCTCCAGCACATGCTCTACGCCCTGCGTAGCACGCGCGGCCGCATCGGCGAAGTCAGCGCCGCGGGCAGTGACCAGCGTGTCGTCCGCGTAGCAGGTCACGCTTACACCGCCCGGCAGCACACCCCGCAACACCCAATCGTACCCGATGTTCCACAAGGTTGGCCCGAGGGCCGATCCCTGTGGAACACCGCGCGTCATCGGTTTGGTTTCCCAGGCCACCCGCGCCGGATATCGGATCTCCCTCTCTGAGAGGTAGGCTCCGATGATCCGGCACAGGTACTCTGGGAAACCGTGGTACCTTAGTGCCTCCTTGATACAGGCCCATGGGAGGGTGTTAAAGGCGTTAGCTATATCTAGCGAAACCGCCAATAACACCCCCCGACCCGCTACCGCCTCTTCCGCCATCCCCCTCACCCTGCGGATCGCGTCGATGGTGGAATGGGCGCGCCGGAACCCGTACTGAGCACCGGAGAGGTCCGGTCCCACCACCTCCATGTGCCGCACAAGGCGGGCGACCAGTATGCGCTCGAAGAGTTTGCCCACCTCGTCCAACAGCACGAGCGGCCGGTAAGCAGACGGAGAGTCCTCCGGCCGGCCGTACTTCTGCAGCAGGACCAGCTTCCCTGCCTTCCACTGGCGAGGGAACTCACCCTGCACAAGGCACGCGGTGAGCAGACCCTTCATCCTCTCCTCGAGGGGATCGAGAGCGATGGCCACCGCGCGCCCTGGAACCCCGTCTAGGCCCGGTGCCTTCTTGCGGCCACGCAGCCGAAGCAGCGCCGCTCCAAGCTCCGCTGACAACACCTGCGGGACCTCACCTTCCTCATCCACTTGCGGGACCTCCGCAGTCACGTCCGGCCGCTCCATCGACGGGGGCAGCAAGTCGCCCGCGGACGGAAACAGCACTGACACCACTCGGTCCACCATCTCCGGCCGCATGGTCTGGGTGAGCGGTGGCGCCCACGGGCGAAGCTTGTCCCGCACCATGCGGTAGGGGCGACCCCAGGGATCCGCGTCGAGCGAGCTTAGGAACTCCTCGAAGCCGGCATCCTTGGCCGTCCCTATGGCGGAGGACAAGGTCGCAGCGCACTCCCTGTACGCCGCGTATAGGCGGTCCTCCTCCTCCTGATTGCGTTGACTGCGACGGCGGCTGCGGGTATACGCGCGCCTCGCACGCACCGCTACAACCCGCAGCTCCGCAATCTCCGCCGACCACCAATACGCGCGGCGCCGAGGCGTGCAAGGCCCCAGGCGCGGCATCGCAGCGTCGCAGGCGCGCACTAGCGCACCGCGAAGCCACTCAGCCTCCTCCGCGATGTCCAGCTCCTGAGAACTGGCGGCGGGGCCGGGAGCCCAGGCCTCTACCTCGGAGGCCTCCAGCAGCAGGTCCCTATCCAGCTTCTTAATGGCCCAGCGAGGCGGATCACCTGGCAGGGGACGCCCCGGATCGAACGGGGTCATGGAGAGAGCGGAGACATCGAAACGTACGTATCGGTGATCCGACAGTGTCTCCACTCCCTCCAAGACCTCCCAGTCAGAGATGCGGTGCGCGAGGGCAGACGTCGCTAACGTGACATCCACGATCGAGCCGCCCTCACGACGCACGCACGTATAAACCCCCCCGTGGTTCAAGACCGCGAAACCACTCGCTACGGCCCAGTCCTCCGCTTCCCTACCGCGCGCGTTTGTCACCGGAGAACCCCACAATGCCGATTTGGCGTTGAGGTCCCCGGCGACTAGCACGTGGCGAGGGCGGCGTCCGGCAACCAACGTCTCCAACTCACGCAGGTACCGCTCGAAGCGAGCGAGCGAGCCGTTCGGGGAGAAGTAGACAGCGATGATGAGGGTATCGTCCGCTTCTCCGGCGACCCAACCACGCCCCCTCGACACCCGCGCCAGCTGCGGTGCACCGGCAGCCGTCCTGGTGACGATTGCGACGGAGCCGCCAACGTCACCCAACCAACCTCCGTATTGCGGAACCCGGTAGGGCTCAGCGATAATCGCCACATGGACCCCCCACTGCGCCATGCTCTGGACCAGCAGGTCCTGGGCCCGTGCGCAGTGGTTCAGGTTCGCCTGCAGGAATCTGGTCACCGCCATCGATTATACGGTGTCCATGGCGACCGCCTCTGTCTGCGCCCCTGCACCGGGGGGCGTAGTGCGCTGGGGCTGCAACGGGGCCCTAGGGCCGCCGCTCACCACTGGCGCTCCTCGTCTAACCGGCGCAGCACACGCCTTGGTGCCGCACCGGTGCTCCGCAGGCCTGCCCGCCGCCGCGCACAGGGTGCAGCGCGGCTTGGCGTAGCAGGCTCCGGCCTTGTGGCCGGATTCACCGCAGCGATAGCACTGATCGCTGCGGTCCTCCTCGGACGGGCAGAGCGCCCGCGTGTGGCCGGGCTCCAGGCACTTGAAGCACCGGAGCGGCCGCGCCTCGAGCAGCTCCACCCTCGCCGATCCCCATCCGACATTCAGGCGGCCCACCACAAGGATAGCCCTAGCGGCTTGTACCGGGCATCGCACCCAGGCCGCGCACGATCCGTACGCACCGCCGCGCACATCACCGCAGGTAACCGCCTCCACGTCGCAGGCCCCCGCGCGCGCGACCGCCGCGGCGACCTCGGACGCAGTGACAGATTCGTCGAGGCCGGACACACGCAGCTCTGCGGTCTTAACCGGCCTCGATACCTTCACCAGCTCCGAGTCGAGCTCCTCGACCAGGCGACGGGCCAGCGCGTCCGCCCTGGCACCGGCCACGGCGCTCGCACCCGTCACTTCCAGCATGCGCGCCCCGGTCACTGCACGCCTGAACTGCAAGCGCGGGATCTCGAGGGCGGCGAGGTCCACTTTGGACCGCGCCTCGGCAATTACCTGCGCATAGGTCACGCCCCTCTCCACCGCCGCGGGCTGCAGTGTGAGGATCACTGCAGCGGAGCGCGGCGGGCGCAGCTTGCTCGCAGCCTCTTGACCGGGTGGCAGAGGCTGTCTCCTGGCGGGCCCGAGCGGCTTTGTCACAGTCCGGCCCTCAGTGGGGGCGGATGTCGAGACAAGCTCCGCATCGGGCGCGCGACGACTCGCCATCGTTCTCCCCCTATTCCCGCGGCGCTGTCGGCGGCGCCGGGCAGGGGTCTCAACCTCAGCCAGCACCGCAGGAGCGGTGAGAGGGGCAGAGGAAGGCTCGGCGTCCATCACTTCAACGTCCATACTTTCCTCTGTGGCCGCCACGACCACCGCCGCAGGCGCCACAGAGGCGTTAGACACTGTGCGTGCCGTTACACAAGCAGCGGGCCTAGTCCGTGCCGGCACCACGACTCGCGCCGAGGCGCCAACAGAGGCCCGAACCGGCAGCGCGGCACGCACTGGAGCGCCGACAGGCGGCGCGGCGCGCACCGGGGCACCAACAGCGGGCCCAGCCCGTACGGAAGCACCGGCGGGCGCCACAACACGCACCAAGGCACCGACAGAGGGCACAGCGCGCGCAGGAGCCCGAGAGCGCAGCGCGGTGTGCACCGGAGCACCAACTGCGGGCACAGCCCGCATTGAAGCTCCGGATGTAACTCCTCGCGCCAAGGCACCGGCAGCAGGCGCAGCGCGGGCAGGTGGCACAGCACGCGCTGGCAGGCGCCCAGCCGCAGCTGCGTACGAGACGCGCCCGTCGCCGGCAAGCGGCGGCCGCAGGCGCGGCTCCGGCAGAAGCCGACACTCGAGGGACTCGAGTCGGGCGTTCACCATGGTACCTACCTGGTCCATGATAGCCCGGCTGCGTCCCTCCTCGTTCACTGGATCGGCGGCGACAGGCACCGCGCGACGCACCTTCTGAAGCTCCTGTTTGAGGAGCTCGAAGTCGCGTCGCATCTCTGCTATTTCGGCGCGGAGCCGAACATTCTCCTCCGCTACAAGGCGGGACTCCTCGGCAGCCGTACGGGCGCCGAGCTCGGCGACTGCGTCCGAGATGGACGCAGTTGCCACCTTAAGGCCACCAAGAAGCTCCCCCTTAATGTTTTTGGACTTTCGTCCCACCTCTGCGATATAACCTACCGCATTTGCGGCCTTCTGCACCAGCGCAGCCGTCGTGGCCGGTCCGAGCGGCGCCGACGCCGGCGGCGCCGATAACGCCGAAACGCTCGGCGCCGCCACACGTCGGTAGGACGCCGTCAGGTCATTCACCTTCGCGCGTTCACTCGGCGCCGCCACACGTCGGTAGGCCGCCGTCAGGTCATTGACCTCTTGCTCGGCGCGAAGCATTTGCTTCACGCGCTCACTGTCCTTTCTGTCACCTGCAGTCCTGGTGCGGCCACGAGTCGCGACCGTCTTCCCTCGAGCCGCACTGAGCGTACGCGTCATGACGCGCGCCACCTTGTCCGCCTGCGTGGACGGGCCTCCAGTGTCCGAGTCCGAGTCCCAAGACCCACCAGACCCGTCCTCGTCCTCATGGCGTCGCTTCGAAAGCGACTGCGGCTGCCAAAAACGGCCGCTCGTTCCTTCACCAGGCGCCGCGCCGGCATGCGCCGCGGCCGACACACGCGTCGGGACCGACGCGCGGCCGCGTGCAGCCGGCGCGGGAGCCCCCGCCACAGCGGCGCCAACACATTTCACTCGCGTACTAGCCCGCCTAGCCACCACCCCAGACGACGCATTCGTCCCCGCCGAATTCATTGCGAAAACAACAACACCGCAACAAACACGACAAGTTCGAACATGAAAACAAACAACCACAGAACGTAACACAACACGTAAAACAACACAGAAAAACACAAAAAACAACACTAAATCGTTCCCCAAACACTCCCCAAACACTCTCCCGGCCCTGAAAAGGACCACTAGTCCACACCCGAACACTTTCCAACACTTTTACCACGAATAAGGAGCACGACAAAAGAAACACGTGCGCTCACTTACCGAGGTAAAACACGAAAACAACACAGAATTGTTTGGGATTTTATTCCCAAACACACCCCAGGCCCTGAAAAGGACCACTCGCCCACAATCGAACACTTTCCAACACTTTTCTCGCCTCAAAATAAGGAGCACTCCAAAACACGTCCGCTCACTTACCGAGGCAACCTATCCGTCCAGAGTGTGTTGCCTGATTCATCTAAGCTTTATCGCGTGCAGGGAATCGGCGTAAATGCATGTTGTTTTTAAGCTGACGTTTCTATATAATCCTTGTGATTTCAATAAATAAAAACCTATTGTCTTTGACTTTGAAATAACAAGGATCATTTAGATCCACAGTGTATTATGCAACCTTTTAGTGAGGTTAGATATCAGGTAAGCTAGAAGAATCAGACAACAAACATGGCTGATTTTTGTAAAATCCTAAATATACAAATGTGCCACGGCTGCCCTCAACACCCAATATACCGCATCGCATCGCCCTCCCGCGCTATTAATTCTTTTGCTTGGCTCCTAATCGACATAGCGTAATATCAACGCCTGATTCCTTCCTCGAGAATTGGGCTATCAAATCCGATTGGTAGTTCCAGAGTTTAGCACATTTAAAAGAAAACTAAAAACAAACAAACTCTTTATTATTAGTATATAGATAGTTCACATGGTACCCTTTTTGTTAGGTCAATTAAAAATAACTCTGTCTGGGTAAAAAGGGTCAACTGGAACTTCATGCAACATATTTGGCATAACCGTCCAATATGAATTTGTTTTCTCTCCATCTCTGACATTTAGAGACATTAAAGAGAGAGAGAAAACAATTTTAGTGTCTACGCCGTATTCTGATCTTCTCTTCTTGACTTCTGTGTCAAGTTAACATATATTTGGATTTGGAAAAATATACGAGGCCACGTGTGTTATATCAAATAAATAAACAAACAGGCATTTTATTTTGCGAAATGAAGGATCATTTAAAATTGACGACTTATGAATATACACTGGCCGCCAAAAAAATCGACCCACCCGCTAATTTTGAGTAACAAAGGTGTTATCTTAAGTATGCGTTGACATATTGGTATGTTTTGCTTATGCTTCATAAATAAACATCTGAGTACCCACTTGACATTGTTTTAGACGGATACAAGTGCTATGGTGGGTATTTGTAACATTTTAAAAGCACTGATAAAAAATTAATGACTTTTGCCATAGAGTGCAAGGTTAGTTTATTTCGAACTTTTGTCGCGGCATATTCACCGTGCATCGTAGTAATTTCATCTTTTGTTAGAGCAATCATATTCGTTGCTTTTAACCATAAAATATGGATACAACTGAAGCAGAAGCCGCTCAAGTGGTAGCTCTCGTTCGTGAAGGTCTAAGTCAGCGAAATGTGGCAAGAAGATTAAATTTGAGTCGATCAGCAGTGCGTCGAGTTTATAAACGATACGTAGAGACGGGAGAGTACCGCCGGAGACCAGGATCTGGAAGAGGACGTGTCACAAACACGACGGATGACCGTTTTATTGCCTTGACTTCCTTGAGAAATCGGCATCTTTCTGCTGTTGATGTGCAGGGCAGGCTGAGGGACACTCGTGGAGTGGCTGTAAGTGATAATACGGTGAGAAGAAGACTTCGGGAGCAAAACCTGAAACCACACAAGCCTGCCACGGGACCAAGACTCACTGCATCTCACCGGCAAGCAAGGTTAGAATTTGCTCGGCAACACATCCAATGGGATCTTGGTCAATGGGAGACAGTTCTGTTCAGTGATGAGAGCCGAATGTCCCTTGTAGGCTCTGACGGACGTCGTAACGTTATGAGAAGACCAGGAGAACGTTATGCTCAGTGCTGCATAAGAGAAACAGTCCGGTTTGGAGGAGGCTCTACAATGTTTTGGGGAGGCATCTCTTTAACCGGACGCACGGAGCTGGTTTTCTTTCGGAATCGTGCGGTTAATGCTGAAAATTACATAACGGATATTCTGGAACCTCATGTGATGCCATACGCGGGATATATTGGCGAAAATTTCCAGCTCATGCATGATAATGCAAGACCACACGTAGCCAGAATTGTAACCGGATATCTTAGGGAGGTTGGCATACCAGTTATGCAGTGGCCAGCCAATAGTCCGGACCTAAATCCGATCGAACATCTCTGGGACCAGATAAAAAGGAAAGTTAGAGCCCGAAATCCAGTTCCAGAGACGTTAGATCAGCTGGAAGCCGCCTTAACGGAAGAATGGGAACAGATACCCAAGAAGACATCAAAAAGCTTATCCGTTCGCTGAATAGGCGTATGGCAGCAGTCATTAAAGCAAGAGGAGGAAACATCCCATACTAAGGTGAAGCGAAAATGTTTTTAAATGTCAAAAAACATAAATTTTGCCATTTACAGTAAAATCGTTAAATTTGCCAAATGTTATGGTTTCATTATCGTATCACATTTTTATGTAAAATATCCCGTACCACGCGAAATTTTTAGGTTTTTTACAACCCCATAATTGCATTTTTTCATTATTAACATAAAAAATATCTATCGATTCTAGTAAAAACCCATAGGACACTTTTTTGCGAAAAAACGTAGGTGGGGGTTTTTTTTGGAGGCCAGTGTATATGTAAATTATAAAACTAGCCTCTGCCCACCTCTTTGCCTGAATGTAACCCGGATAAAAAGCAGCATATGTGTTATTTTTATGTAAAAGCTATATTACTGTAAAGTTTCAACAAAATCCGTTCAGTAGTTTTTGCGTGAAAGAGTAACAAACATATATCCTCACAAACTTTTACGTTTATAATAGTAGTATAATTATGTTTAAAGTAAAATCAAGATGATACTTCGCGAACAAGCTTAGTACATAGGTCCTTCATTCAGTGTAGTGCCATCAAAAGTTGGACCAAAAACATGGAGAGAAGAGGTAACTTTTGACATATCTACCTTGACATATTTCTGTTGGTGGTACCCAGTGTTCTTCAGGGGGTCTGGCAGGAATGGTGACGAAGCAGGGTCCGTCATTACACAGCACTGTTATTGCTATTATAAATAAGGATCTCATGTTATTGCGTAAATATTAAAATGTTTTATTTTTATTGGAAATAAGTTTGTGTTTGAGGGGGAAACTTTAGTGGGAAATGAAACTGGGTTATGATGAAAAACTTTCCATTATCGAATTGAGAACTTGAATATATATTTATGACTTTGATGAAACTACTTAACTGAAAATTGACGGACTCGATGACATGGCGGGAAAGTAGCCAACTGCGATGCCAGAGGTGCGGATTCGGGACAACTGTTGTTCATTCTGCAGATATTTTATCTTGATCTTGGTTTTGTGGTACCACGGTACTCGTGGTTTTTGGTACCCACGCAGGAAATTAAATTGGGGTCAGTATAATGTGTGTGTCTGTTGAGTTTCACAAAAAAATACTGCTCACTTAATCCAATAAAAAGAAAAATAAACTGCCTGCACTGGTAATATAAGGTTTCTGGATTTCTGTAGAATTATCATTATAATACTTTGAACTACATAGTTTCATAATAGTTACAGCAAGCTCTACGTCTTCTTAGTAGTTCTACGGCGCGTAGCTACGTAGCCCACCTACGGCGTAGGTCTAATAGCTGAAGACTGACCCATTTAATTTAGCTTCATAGGGTACTTTAAATTGCGAGCGAAGCCGTGGGTAGTGGCTAGTTTTTTTCTAGAAGCACTGCTAGAGAAAGAAGAAGAAGAATTCTAGGTATATTCGTTTGAGTGGCCGTGACGCACATGAAGGAAAAAAAGTTTCAAAAGAAGTTTGTACCACACATTAATAGCAAATTTCCTATGTTCAATTTTTTTTTTAATTTAACCTTTTGACGGTTTCGAATTGGAATTCAGCGTTTTCTTCGCATGGTCAGCAAAAACAAAACGTATTAATACATCAAAAATATCTTTAGCCCATAAAATAAAACTTTCATCCACAATAATTTACTGTGACTGAGGACACTTCATCACACAAAACTTTACCCAATTAGTCGCAGTCGAGTAAACATTCGCAATAAAATATCACCATTAAAATCAAACGGGGCAGATCAAATGTAAGTAACTTCTATAACTCGGGACTTTGAATCGATGACCGATTTCACGTAAAAAACAGGTGCTTGCCGGTACTATCTAACTGGCCAATATTGGTCAGATAGATTTGATCAGGAGATTTGAAAAGGCGATATGTGTGAAAAAAACTATTTAAAATCTTAAATTCATGAATTAATAACAATAATTCAACCGATGCAAATATTTTTATATGATGCTGGACATTTTTCACACAGCACCATCTAGCTCAAACTAAGCAGAGCTTGTATTATGGGAACTACATGACTGGTATACTATTTATATGCTTTTTTTATAAATACATGCATATTTTACATAGAAAACACCCAGACCCGAGACAAACATTGGCTAATCGAACAAACATTTGTGTCGCAGCGGGAATCGAACCCGCAACCTTCTCAGGCGGGCCTTCGCATACATATTTTTGAATTTTGAGATGACATGCGTTGAAATAATTAGGTAATTGTGATGAGTAAATCCATAAATAAAAGAACTTAACAAAAGTTGGTGGATTGTGTAAAAATGACATGGATACAAAAGTAGTGAGTACTGGGATGACGACTGATAGAGAATAGTGGCAGAAAAAAAATGCCGACCCCACTTAATGCGAGACAAGGGCTAGGTGATGTAATTATAAGTTTAACGGGTCTTTATCGCGTTTACCTTTTTTATTAAACGCGATAACGACCGTTAAACTTATAATTATGTTATCTAAACGCGAAAGTTTGAAAAGGGCTAGGTGATACTAATGTCAATTCTAGAAATTTTTAGTTAGTGGCTAAGTCAGTGCATTTGCTAGCAAGATTTCTGGTACCGTCTTTCTACGTATGTGTGGACTTTAAATCGATGAGCGATTAATTTTTGACACCCATAACCTTATATCAGTGAGTTCGACTCAACTTCTGCTCGAGATTTAGTGAGATAATAAAACGTTCCTCTGTTTCACGATTTCTCGTAATTGTCTTTGTAGAAATTATGTTAAAGTTACTACTAGAAACGGTCGTGACTTCGTCCGATTTTTTTCAATCTTGGTGTCTATTTTCCGTAATAAATTAATGAACCTTTGTTTCTCATGAATAGGCCATAATCTCATCTGATGATATGGCCGACGATGAAGCATGAAGGTTCATCGATACCTATTCATTTTTACCTTCAGAGACCCCTTTTTTTTAAAGGAAATACTGTCATGGTAGTATATTGCATTCCTTCGCCTTTCTCACTATAAAGGTGGAACCGTAGCGTTTAGAGCGAATAAAATATTCTTAATGTTAGGCCTTTGTGAGTATAGATAGAGCTCCTTGGAGTTCCTAGAGTGAAAATAGAGCTCCTTGTGGAAGAGCTCGTCCGTGGAAGTACTAATTCTGCCGTCAAGCAGTAATGCTCGCATTGCTATGTGTTCCGGTTCGATGGGTGCCGGTGCAATTACAAGCACTTTTCACACGTTATGTCTCAAGTTCACTAGTAATACCTCTGGTGTTGCAAGCGTCCATAGGTTACGATAACCGCTTACTAACAGGTGGGCCGTATGCTGTTTGCCACTTTAGTTTGTATAAAAAATATATAAATGTTTTAGCTAATAAGTCATCCATGCCAAAATTTAATATATTTACTCTATGCAGAAAGTTAAGTAAGGTGCGTGGGGCATTTCTGTTTCAGTTATACTTATAAGTAGCCTATTCCAACTAATTTCGAGATTACTACCTATTATTTATTTATTTATCATAACTTATCCCACTGTTACAAATTTTGTGTTTTTATATCGTGCTACATGTTATTCTTTCATTCGTTTCTTTTCTTTTAGTAGATGAAAAAGTTCCGGCATTTTGGCTCTAGTGATTTTTTTCCTTTATCAATTGTATAACAGATATTCTTAAGAAATCAGGGCTAAAACTCTTACTCATTTTATTAAGAACTCCACTTACATATACTTCACTTTCGTTATCTGTAATGCCTTTGCTCATTAATTCATAGATCTGCATCCGCTAACTTGCAGTTTTAAGTTATTATCTGGGAGTCTAATTGCGCCCTGTGGAGCGGTGCTTAATGCGTCTTTATGTACTTAAGATATTAAGTGAACTTATAATCATTATCATTGGCAGTATTTTGAAGCTGTTATCTACTAGTTATCTACTGGTGATAAGTTTATAAGTTACTACCTTCTGCCCGTGTGGTACCCAGATAAAAAGTAGCCTATGTGTTATTCTGATGTATAAGCTATATTACTAAAAAGTTTCATCAAAATCCGTTTAATATTTTTTGCGTGAAAGACTAACAAACATCCATCCTCACAATTTTTGCGTTTATAAAAGTAGCAGGATAGGATTGCTATCATATGAACTCATATTATCGAATTCCACTTACTCAATGATTCTCAATTCATTAGTTTATCTGTAGATTACAACAAAATATCATATCAAAGATTTTGATTGTATAGCTGGGAAAATTTCCAGCCGAAAACCCGGAAAAATCTTGAACGGTTTGAGGTGCTTTTGAACTTGCGTGCGCCAACTTGGTCAAGAATAGATAGCATTATAAAAATGACTTTGGTGGTGCATTGGGTGCATTATTAACTGAGATTCAAGACAGCAAGTTCGACTCCCTGAAAGAAATGTGTGAAAAGCAATCTTAGTGTTTAATTATCTAAATAACAAACGTAATTATTATAGCTTACGCAAAATTAATACAATGTGAATTGAATAATAATTATCTACATTTGATTAATAACATTCAATTCGTAGGTAGTCATAATTAAAAAAACTCTTTGAGTTAGCCCCAGGTTGCCCCTAGGGGTAATCTTTGTTAAAAGGATAATCTTGAGTGGTCAAAACCGCTAGAGAAGATAGATAGGTGGTTTTTCGATTTCCTACTATGAGGAAACCATTGGTATACAGAACAGGGGTATCTGGCAGAAGAGAAAAGAGGTCTTTAACCAGAAGTAAGTGATGACAGACATAGAATATAATAATGACCTTGGTCAGTCCTCCATATAAAGGTTGTTTGGAAGATAGTATCGACAATATCATATTCAAACTAAACATCGTCTAAACAAACAGACCGTACTTTCAAAACTCACGCACTCCAAATATTTAACTCGTTATGAGCTGTAAACATAGTAATTACAATGAGTTGAGAAAAGTTCGCAAAGTTGCAGTGAGATAGGAACTGAAACTCCGAAGTGAAAGGTCGAAATGATTACAATAACTCATTAAACCTCTGTGGTGGTATATTCGTGATATTTGGAAAATAGGTTTTATGCCTAAATCAACCGTAAAGAAACACATCAAATCGTTGATGCAGGACAAAGATTATTGATTCTAAAGTGAATTTACGTCCAAATCAAAATCAAAGTCTATAGGTTTTTATTCATTGAAATCACAAGGATCATATAGAATCGTCAACTTAAAAACTACGTGAATTTAAAATTTTAAAGTGAATTTACGCCGATTCCTCGCGCGCGTCCATGCCTAGAAGTATCAGGGAACAAACTTTGTTTGGTTTTTTTTTGATGATCCTTCATTACACTCCCTGCGACATGTTTTTTAGAGTATTCTCGTAATTTATTTGATTGTATGAATTAATTATGGGATATACACAGAAGCCCTTGTTTGTTTTTGAGAATACACCTTTCTACGCGAAAGTCAAAGTCAATAAGTTTTTATTCATTGAAATAACAAGGATTATAATAGAACCGTCATCTTAAAAACTACGTGAATTCTAAATTCCGCTTCTTCACACTCAACCAAGCCTAAAAGAATCAGAGATCAAACTCGGCTTGTTATTTTTTTGTACTGTATTATAATATCTGTGACTATATTATATCGTTTTATAAAAAAACTAAAATATGCCTTTCCTCCTATTCAAAAGGGCGCAAATATCACAATGATTTTTGGAGAAAAAACATTTAAGTGAAAATTGTGTGGGAGCGCATTTTGTTCAAGAATTACATTTATTACCAGATCTTTAATACATACTGATCAACATGATATATGTATTACAATTTTTACTTTGACTTTGAATTTGACATTGCAGCTAGCTACACTAGCTATATTACGACTATACCACGTACTAGCGTAACGTCAGTACGTGGTATAGTCGTAATCATATTCTAAAATAGCTACACTGCGTTATAAATATTATTTCATTAGAATCCCTTTGAAACTGAATAGTATGTAGGTATTCCAAATTTCACATAGTAAAAGCTCAAAATCAGATGTACTTTATCGCTACAGTTAAAACCTCGTCAATTAGATCACGGCTAGGTTTACGGTAATGTCCGTTCGCACCGATTGCTGCGATTCTACTGTGTTTATGGCGTGGGGAGGTAGGTACCTAGCCATACAAATACCTACTTACCATCAGTACAGGATTCACAATTAAATTCAATTTACTGTTTACTCCTAATAGAAACTTACTCCTAATTTTCCTCTCTTATTCATAGCAGTATGCTTACTCTAGCCGTGTCCTTTTCTTACACTAAACAAAAAATATACAGATAAAATATGACAGAATCTTAATAATTATAATGTACATCCTACATGTTCAATGATCCAGCTGTGTAGAATTATAATCCATCTAGCTTCTGTCCACGGCTTCGCCCGCGTGGTACCCGGATAAAAAGTAGCCTATGTGTTATTCTGATGTAAACTGTAAAGTTTCATCAAAATCCATTTAGTAGTTATTGCGTGAAAGAGTAACAAACATCCATCCTCAGTAACTTTCGCGTTTATAATAGTAGTAGGATATAATTCGTATTCATAATATAACATGGTTCAATGATCACGGATTTTCATTCTGAATGAGCTCACCTTGTTCACCTTGTTGTTTAAACACCACATTAAAGCTGAATGAAGGAACATCACAAAAACCAGCAGAGTTTGTGAATTCACTTTTAATTGTCATTCTATGGGGAAAAAAAACTTATAAAATTTACTATTTCAGAAAATGTGCAATTAAACCTCTTTCATAAGACTTCCCACGTGACCTGATATTTTTTTCCGCCTTGATCGCAGTTATAAAAACCCCCGCGACTTAACATAAATATAGCGCCTACAAAGAAATTATAAATACATATTATTTAGAAATCTTCTAATTTCAACTCTATTACAGTAGTTAGATTAGGTAAGTAGTATAAGTACCTACATACAGAATTATATTAGGTAACAATGTTAATACTTTATTTTCTAATAATTTAATACAAGCCTATTAACAAAATTCACAAATCTAACACAATTTAACAAATTCAAAATGAACATGTCAGTGAACTGACAGCAAAGTAAAACGCGCCATACATCCCTCAAACTATAAATATGAAATAGATATGAAACTCGCGCATTACACGGAAATCTTTCACGTGATACAGCATGGCCCGATCCAGACTAGCAAGTACCATTGGTTTCGTTGTGTGTGCCGAATTGATGGGAAATGATCAAACTCATAGAATAAAGTCATGCTTAATTTATCTACATACGCGTAGCTATTAAATGGCATAATGCTTCCAAAAGTAGTAGTGGAGTGACACGGCAGACGTCGGCTGTTGGTTTGGGGCAAAACATGGCCAACGGCTACACCAACCTTGGTATCCTCAAAAAACGTACTGAGATGTGAACTTATAGTCCTAAACGTGTTTTTTTGTGCTTTTACTTTTAGCCAAAAATCAATATAATTATAGGTAATATAGGTACGTAAGTAGGTACCTATAATTTAATTGAAGTTATAAAACTTCTAGTTTGTTGCCATAGTATCTTATATAATATAGGTATATATAGGTAATTTTTGTCGGCAGCTGCTGGGGTGAATTTTAAAGAAGTTGCGATTCTCTACAGCTTTTATTTTAGTTTATGCCAACTCTTGCTGTGCATCATGTCGAAGCCGACAGACGCCGTCACGTTTACGTTGTGTTCACGTTGTTTACGTTAATTTGTTCGGACTTGAAGTACATAGGTACTTACCTCCTCATAAACAGCCTAATAGAAGTCTACAGCTGGACCTCCCCATATGGCCAGTAGTGAGCATAGAATGCCAAGACTAACAATCCTTGGCAACCTGACTTAACAATAAGAACCGAGACCAATAAGAATTAAATCTAATTTAAGTAACCTCCTTTCATGTTACCTAAGGTCTTTATTTGTAAGCATAGTAAAAAGTTTTCCATCAAAAAAATGTTTCCAAAACTTTTATTTTTGACGGTAGCCTAATACTACTACTGCCATCTAGTTGAGAGCAACGTAAACTGGCTTGAGTTACCAAACTACCAAAAAAGATGGCGTTGACACCACGACATATTTATGGCCTAAAAAGGCTTTCTCGCTAGAAAACAAAATGGGTTTTAAATGAGTGGGTGAATTTGCGCGCGATCTCACGAATTTGTATGCAGATTTAAGTAGAAAGATGTCTGCGAGGAGACAATGTGTTTCTCGCTCGTGCAGAAGATCTGTTATTTATTTCTCGCGTTCGGACAGGTTGCTTTTATAAATCTCTCACTTCTTTTATTGCCTAGGTTTTATCTTTCGTGAAATCGTTCTCTTTGCATCTTATAATGAGAATTTTAAAAGTCAACTTAAAGATACAATGTTCTAATTACCTACCTAACTAGTTACGAGTAGGTAGATATATATTACTGATCGAGTCAAAATTTTTTCAAAATTTTCACACAGCATCTACTAGCCTCAAAATAGGCAGAGCTTGTATTATAGGAACTACATTTACAGGTAGGTACAAGTATAGGTATTTTTTTGTAAATACAAACCTACAATACAATAAAAACTCTGTATAATCTTGAATCAGGTTTTCCATTGTGCCCCCGTGAAGTCAGATATTTTCCATTAAGTAGATAGATAGATAATCTGTTCTTTGAACAGCAAAGCACTAAATAACGAAACTTGCTTTATGACAGGCACGTAGGGCATGGGGGCCAAGGGGGGTGCAAGCTCGGCCCCCGCCGAGAGCTCCATAAATATCAGACGTCTGAGACATTGTCAACTGGCCACCCTAATTTACGGGCCGTAATTAAGAGTTTGCACTTTGCCAAAACGATTTGCATCGATCTAGACGGGGCATAGACAAAGTAGGTATACGAGAACATGCCGATGCTTCGAGGATTTGACGGCAAGTTTTTCTTTTCAAGCTGTATTGAAGATAGTGCAAAGTAAACCACTGAAAAAGTGTATTGGCAGTTATCATCGTCTTCTTGCCCTTGTCCCACATTACGTGGAGTATTTGGCCTATGTCTGCTATTATATCTATGTATCAAGGACATTCATAGGTAGGTACCTACCTATTTAACACCATTCTTGTCATGTGCTATTCTTCTCTGACATGACGTGCATATACCACGCTTGTCTATGACTCTTACTCCTCAACTTTTCCGTCACTGGCGCTACTTTCTGGCTTTCCCTGATACCCTAGTATAGTATTATAATATTATCTGCGCCTATAACAATCCCTAATATTTGTGTCCATTCCTTTTTTTGTCCATTCTTGTACATACATCAAATTATAACATAAACATAATCTCAGCCGCGTGCAATCTTTCATCAATCTCTTTGGTTGCCTAACACTCAGATCCATTATTATTAAAAATCTTTAGGATTTTATTATAGTAACCGTACCTATAGGTACCTAGATAAGCCGTTGCTTAGAAAATTATATGTAAAGTTAAGCCTTTCTGAAATGTTGAATTACTTAAACAGTAACCTTACGGATGTGTGCTGCCATCTAGTAAACATCGAGGTTTATTAAAAAAGAAGTGCCATCTAGCGTTTTTGGAGAAAAACAATGCTTTAGCATATTTAAGTAGTTAGACACCCACAAAATAGATGGCACTGCCTTGTGTCACATGGATGGATGGATGTTCATACAATACTTCCAAATAAACGCGTACCTACCTAACTATTGAATTAAGGCCTTTTCTACGTTATTTGATTGCAACAATATTATTTTAACAAATAACCGGTCTGTGGGTATAATATAAATTAAGTTGTGTAGCCAATGACGGTGATGAATAATCGTGGTAGATACTTAGTAGAGCTATTGGAACACCTATAGGTACATAACGACTTATGTGAACAAATTTAAACTTTTGAGTCTTTAAGTAAATCCAATCCAGTTAACTTTCCTGCGCTCCTATTGCCACGAAATAAAAAAACAGAGTAGTATGTTTTAATGACGTTAGCCTGCACCAAAAAAAAGTTCAAAGGTGATACATTTTTGTTGTTAAAAATGTATCACCTTCAAAAACCTAAAAATTCGGGCTGCCAACGTTGATCACAACGTGACGTAACTCTTCATGTTGGAAGCTACTAAGTTCTAGGAGCTTTCTGACCACAACATTTGACATGATAAACTTATATACCTACTCTACCTACGACGACTTAATTACCCTGGTAAAATCATAGCAATACTTACATACGACCTCTGTGGCACAGTGGACGAAGGCTCGCCTGAGACGCAGAAGGTTGCGGGTTTGATTCCCGCCGCGGGACAAATGTTTGCATCTGCAAATATTTGTCTCGGGATCTGGGTGTTTTCTATGTACAATATTACATTCAAAATATATATGTACAATATTATATTAAAAATTAATTTAAGTACTTTATCAGACATGTAGTTCCCATAACACAAGCTCTGTTTACTTTGGGGCTAGATGATGCTGTGTAAAAATGTCCAGCATTATTATTATTATTATGACTATAATTTACATTTAACTTGCCTTTTCCCATAGTTTAGGAACCCATATAAAAAGTTACTATTTTTCTGTATAACAACAATTTGAATCCAAATATTATCTAAATCGTTCTTGCGTTACGGAACGTAATTATAGCATCAAACATCTATACATCCAAATTTTTACATTAATCGTAGTAGGCAATAGGATCACGATTACCTAAAAAAAATTATAATGTTCTTAGGAACGTCTAAAAGCATTTCATTCAGAAAATATTCTGAAAATGTTACAGATATTACTATTAAATTGAAATGTATTAAAAATATGGGTTTAGGCTTGAAAAAACCAGGTTGCAGATTCATATTAAGCAGGTGGTGATCACAGAATTTGATATTTTTTCTGCCACCTCTTACTTAAATCAGTTGACAGTCAACCGACAGCGAAACCCGTTTCTTTTTGTGTGACATTGACGTTGAGTTGACTTGACTGACGTCTTGTTTACTCTGTTGACTTGTTGGAAATAAGTTACTTGATTCACTTGTTGCTTGCATCTTCCTTCCTTCGTTTTTGTCGTATGTACATAGGTATAGTATTTTATCTCTAACTACCATCACAGACTAGTAAGAGATACTACGACTACCATACAGTCATTACAACTAAAACATGGATCCGTACGAAATAGAATTCATCGGTGAGAACCGTATTATCAGTATAATCCCGAACTTTTCATACGAGAAGATTTACCTGATCTGCGGCGAGGTGGGGCCGTTCCGCGCCGGTTTGCCCGTAAACGTGCCGCTCTGGCTGGCTATGATGCTGAAGCAGCGCCAGAAGTGTCGTGTGGTGCCGCCGGACTGGATGGATCTGGAAGCTTTGGAGACAATCAAGGAGGAAGAGAAACGGTCTAGGTTAGTTTGTGCATTGGTACTAACATGTTGTTATAGTTGGTATGGTAGAAATGGACGCGAAAAATTCGCAGCAAAGAATTTATCGAAGAATTTACTAATATAATACTTCTATATATTATAATCTCTTTCTACAAACACACTACTACCGCTCCACTACTACTGCCCCACTCTTCATTACACAAAAGTTAGCTGAAAGAAAATGCTTATTGACATTAAGTTCGCTTATGTATTTTATCTTATGTAATAAAGCATTTCTATCTATCTATAGTGGTTTGGTATAATTTTAGGATATTATTACAACAATACCACCTAATTTACTATTCTCCTGCTGACATTCGTTCCTGTCTCATGGCTGTTGTGTGTGGTCACAGACGGTGCTCATGAGGAAGGACATCTAAACGGTCAACAAAACATCAGCAGTAGAACTATGGTATAGTTGTAATAATATCCTAAAAAGCAAAAAAAGCTTTTTATGGTTTCAAAATTCCTATTTTATGGCACATTTGGATTTCCTAACCACCAGACTTTATAGTTTGAGACAATTCTTGGACACTTCAGTGTTGAAATAAGTTTAGCTCATATCTTAAAAAGTATGTTGAACTGGGATATTCGAGCGGAGCAAAGAGAGCTTTTCTTAGCTAAATTTATCTACAGTACCCCGTTTTTCACACAGTGTCCAGATATTTTGATTGTCTTCAAAATATTTGATGATCCATGTCCCTAAACCTATCACATGGAATACTAATTACTTGCATAATGCAAATCAACTGTTTGGACATGCCTCTGATTACTCTCATTATTAGTAGGTTTAGTTAGATAGTTGTAAATTGTGTCTGCCAACCATTTTCCGTCAATGGTTCCTATACCATTGAATAAAAATTATATTTTTTTATCCTCTCAAATTAATTTAGTGCCCTCTCATTTCAGGTTCTTCACGAAAATGCCCAACGAACACTACATGGTGGAAGCCAAGCTGATCCTTGGGGCTGCTTTTGAGGATGTCCCTAATGCTGCCGAGATAAAGACCACCATCAAAGATATTTGGGACATCAGGATGTCCAAGTTAAGAACCTCCATGGACGCCTTGATGAAAACAGGTTAACATTTATTGAATACTTCCCCTAAAACAATAATTATAATAATGCTGCATATCAGCTATTTTCAGCAATTGATTATAATTTATTTTAAATTTATTAATTCAGTTAACAGCATCCTTTTGTATTTGTAGTGACTAGGTAAGTACTTAATAACTAACAGCGATTTGGTCTTCTAGATGAGTCCACATCAAAGGACAATTTATGAGACTATAAATTTGTCTTCAGCTGTATAAAAATACCATGATCCAAAATCAGATGTTTATCATTGCTTTTTGTGTGTATCTTTAGGAAACAGACTAAAATCAGTGATAATTTGTCATCAAAGCTACTCCTGTAGCTTCTATTCTATAAGTAAATTAATTTATTATTTATAGGTGGCGGGTATGGTAGACTGGACCATCTGACAATGATGGAAATCAACTCAGTGAAACCATTGCTGCCCGCAGCGATGGATAATTTACTGAGGATACAACTGGTAAAGCCCTACTTTAGTTCCACTATTGTTAAACAAGCATTGGATATGGTCGTACATTGATGATGGTAAGCATCACCATGGGACACTGTGATCTGAATCACAGACAGTTGATATTGTCTCCAGTTTGAAGAGACTGGTGCATGTGATTGTACACTGTACCGCCACAAATGAAGTCAGGTTGAAGACGGGTCTGCTAGAGCTTAACAATACATGCTCTCCGTAATCAATAGCTGACAGGAGATCAAGGATTCTGGAACCCTGCTGTCATCAACCCAGAGACCTCTGCTACTTCAAGGAGTTTGGCTGGTTGGGGTCAGGTTAGAAGGGGGATAATGCACAATACACCCCAATGCGAGACGTCAGGGCAGACTTTAGCGTTGTACAAGCGAAAGTATGTATGCTGATAATATTTGTAATTACTATTAGACGAATTGGTTATAGTGACATCTCGCGCCACTTTAATGAACTACATCACATTCACGAAGAGTGGTTAACTTATATACGATGCGTAGCTACATGCTACCAACAGATGGCGCTGTATTAAAATAAACAGCGAAAGGTCTGAGTCTTGTAAACGAAATCATCTGGGATTTGGAACCTAAGACTTTCCGATTCCGACATTAGGGCCTTGGGCAAGTGGATGAGATGAATCAGCCATTTGGAAGATCTTCTCCCTTACAATTGAAGGCCCTTGGCCATTGCGCCGCTTCGCCCGGTCATTCTATTACTTCCTTTGCTCGGCTCCTAAGGGTCGTAGCGTGATGCTACGTATAACCTTCCTCAAGAATTGGGCTATCGATGCAAAATATTTGTCATTACCAGTCGGAATGGTAGTTCCAGAGATTAGCGCGTTCAAGCAAAAAAAATAAAGAAACTCATCTTTTGTTAGTAGTTTAGATGTATATTGATCTAGTATGTATAGTATAGTTAATACTTTTTGTAATTACTTTTTTACTTTTTACGCGGACGAAGCCGAGGCAAAAAGGTATTTATTCAATTTTGTTTTGATATGTGTCTGTCTGTACAACCATCTTAAAAAAAATATATAGTTTCAATGTTCAGGTCTCAGAAATTAAATAGCAAGGTCCCAGGGAGAGCCAATAAATAAATAAATAAATAAATAAAAAAAAAAAAAAAATGCTGGACATTTTCACACAGCATCATCTAGCCCCAAACTAAGCAGTGCTTGTGTGTTATGGGAACTAAATGACTGATATACGTATATACTTATTTTTTTGTAAATACATAAATATTATACATAGAAAACACCCAGACCCGAGTCAAATATTCGCGAATACTAACATTTGTCCCGCGGCGGGAATCGAACCCGCAACCTTCTGCGTCTCAGGCGGGCCTTCGCAAACTGTGCCACAGAGGTCGTAATAATAAGACTAGTATTGTTAGTGTGTAATGTAATAGGGGTCCATCTCAGTTACCAAGCCAAGCTAGGTCTTCTAGTCCTACTACTCCTACGATTATGATGAAATACGAAAGTACCTAAAAAACCTATGTGGATGGATTGTGAAACACATACTGTTATCCTTGACAAGCGAAGTCAACTGCGGTAGCTAGTTTTGGTATCTTTTTATTAACAGATTGATTGTTTGTTGATTTCAGAAAGCGAAAAAGTCTACACCCGTAGTGAACCTCAACAATTCCACATTCAGCCAATCAGGGAACACCTCGCAGCATACGTGAATTTAATTATTTTGGCTTAGCTAGTGAGCCCCGTGGCTGGGGAAGGGAAGGGTCGCGGGTTCGATCCTCTGGTCAGTCAATTAGTTTAATATTACTTAGTTGTTAAAGTAACGAATGCAAACGGGCAAAGGCCTCCGTCTAAAATGCCACGACGAACGGTCTTGAGGCGCATCCGACTTCCCACGGATTTCGAGATGATAATTTCAGAACGGAGAATTTATAGGTTTCCTATAAAGGCGGAGAATATAATATTTTAGGGGATGTTTGATGGTCTTATAACTTGCTGACAATGCTTTATGTTATCGGTCCATCTGCGTTTTTCGGTTCGTGGTCGATATTCGAGAACCTTTTACTCAGCGGTTTTCGGTTCTACGAGATAATGCTCTGTCCATTGCTACTTCAAAATTCAACTTGTGATATTAGACTAATAAATATTCCATTGTCATATTTCTGGAGCTTGTAACCATTTCATAAAATGGAATTCTGTTAATTGCAAAATACGAACTGATAATTAAGTTGTTTTTGATAAATAATTATAGTTTTATAAGAGCAAATAAAAGATGTTTTATGTAAAAGAAATATAATATTTCCATCTATATATACTAAATCATGTCTTAAAATATATAGCGTAAACGCTCCTAAACTTAAACTACTCCGGTTAAGTTAAACCAGTAAATATAAAATACATAGAGTTTTTGTCTCTTTTTCTCTGCCTTAACCCCTAATAATGCAAGCATTATCGCTGATAGGAAATATGTATGGTGGGTACTTCCCGGAAGTGTTTCACTTTACTCACGGTTTCACTATACTCACAAAATAATACAGTTTTTAAAGATAACAGTTTCTCATACAATGTCGAAATTGTTATCTTTATAAACTGTAATTGCTTTTAGATATTGTTTCTTAAAGCATGGGTTGGTAGATTCATTAATATTCTGAGTGAGGCAGTCATTGTTAGACTTACAGTTTTGCTACAATAAGGTAGATATTATACGAACTACAACAGAATTAGACTATTTCTAGCTAGACTTGAATAACTACATAACTAAAAATCATAGATTAAGGAGCTGATTGCTACATTTTTGATAACATTTGAAGAATATTATTTATAGAAAAATTGTCATTCATTATTAATAAGCGTGTACACACATAATGAATGTCGATTTTCATATGAAAGGGTCCTTATAACTTAATCGGTTCCAGACTTATTTTAATAATGTTTTACTGGAATGTAAATTTACAGTGAGATATCAATAGAAAAAGCAAGCGTTTTTAGAGAGATCCCAAATTAATGTCAAATTAGAAAAAAAACCTACAATATACGGCATAAATAGAAAAGCACACGAGAGCGAGATAAATAGACATAGAATAGCACATGCTCGTTCCTTGTTACTGACAGTTACTGAACCTGTAACTTTAAGTTACTGCACCTGTAACTGCCAGTTACCGAATCTGTAACTGTAAGTCACTGCACCTGTAACTGTAAGTTACTTATCCTGTAACTGTTAGTTACTGAACCTGTAACTGCTAATTTCTGCACTCCTAACTAGCAGTGACTGTAACTTAGCAGTTATTGAACCTGTAATTGTAAGTTACTGGACCTGAAATTGTAAGTTACTGCACCTGTAATTGTTTGTTTTGTACAGGGAGTGCACCAGAATTGATAGTAAAATTTAGCCATCTCATAATAGGATCACATTCCGTAATAACTTGTTAATCAATAAGGTGCTGTTACTGGTTTTTTCTTAGTACGTTAGGTTAGTGACCAGTTTGAGGTTCTGTGACAGGAGCAGTGCTTAGCAATGTCCATTTATCTCGGCCTAAATAATTATTTTAAACATCAATAGTGTATGTCTTACATAATAAATGTATAATACAGACAGCTTTAGCCGTTGTGATAACTTTGCTGAAGGTAAATTTACATAGTTACTGCAAAGTTATCAAACTTTGGTCTATCTCCAGCTTATACAGTACAGAAAGTATAAAATATCTCAGAGTAATGAAAAAAACTAAATTCCAGACGTAGGGCTGGAAGAATAACGGATCTTTGACAAGATCATTACACCATAGTCAGCTTATTTACATTACTCTGAGAAAAGCATCAATTTAAACATAATCAATATAATGTTAACAATAATAATGTTTTCAACATGATTTACTCGTAAGATAGATACAATTATTTACAAAGATCTGCCGATATAACAAATAAACATGTCTCAAAGATACATAATTATATATTTTTTTTGCAATTTTTCTTAGCATTTTATATAGAGCCTTCGATTAAATCAGTAAAGGCAAATAAAAACGCATAGAATGAGCCGGACTCTACACACTATCTTTGCAGAGACCTATAAAAATGTGTGTATATTTTTTTCTTTATTTTCGTGGGTTACCTAGATAACATATGTCCTCCGTTCACGAGAGCATCCAAAGAATATTACTGAATAGTTTTTTATAACTTTTATTTTGCAAATTAAAACTTGACAAAAATAATTATGGTGAATAGATCTCTGAAACCACTAAGGTTTTAAGGGCTCTCGAGATGATGCAATTTAATATTTGAGTCTCCATCGTTGCTTAGGTATATGTAAATGAAACATTACAAATTAGGTAGTATGCGAAACCTATGTGTACCTACATATTTGTGGAAAACTAGGTAATTGCATTTCTAGATTAGCTATAAAAAAAGGATTTGAGTTTAAATGTAATGTTTTGTTCAGTTTGATGCAGCGTATCCAGAGTTTTTTTGATGTCAGTCGGTTTAAGAAACAACAGTAAGACACGCCTAAGTATTTGCCTAAGCTTACAGCAGGGTATTATAATATAACTATTCAGATATATTAGATTTCGGGTGCAAACATGAACGGGGCCAATGAGGGACCAATTTTTTGGTACCTCTTACGTGTGTGAAAACACTTAACCAAACTTGACGTCTTTATCAAATTTAGTTCACAAAGCGTACGCTAGAGTGTAAAGAAATTGTATAACTTAAAATGGCACTTGAGACAAAATGAGTAGTCTCTAAAACATGTTCACTGTTCCGCTGGCCGGCATTGAAATAGCAAGAGATCTTTAGTGAAAGAGAAACAATGCTACTATTTCGCATCGAACTAACTTAGTATGTACAACTTAGGTATAACTTAGCTATAACCTAGCGATAATATTTACAGATAATCCTATGACTTTTATAAATTTGTGCGATGTACCCAGCTTACGACCGTTTTCAAGAACCTTTTCTTAGACACCTCATTACGATTGTTTTTTTTAATAAATAAATAATGCTGGACATTTTCACACAGCATCATCTAGCCCCAAAGTAAGCAGAGCTTGTGTTATGGGAACTACATGACTGATATACTACTTATATAATTTTTTTTTGTAAATACATACATATTATACATAGAAAACACCCAGACCCGAGACAAACATTCGCAGATACAAACATTTGGGCAACCCGCAACCTTCTGCGTCTCAGGCGGGCCTTCGCCCACTGCGCCACAGAGGTCGTCGATTTGGCCACGACCTCTGTGGCGTTGGCCGTTCCTAATGCGCGAGGAATCAGCGTTAATTTCCTTTAAAATTACATGAGCTGACGATTCTATAAAAATACGATTTCAAAGAATAGAAAATATTAGTAGTTAAGCTGACGATTCTATAAAAATACGATACCAAAGAATAAGACCCTATTGACTTTGCTAAATGTATTTCAGAAGCTAAATTGCCTAATGAACAGCCAATGAGAGAAGGTTCTTGAATACGACTTTAAGATTAGCTTAATCTATCTTTAATTAAACGGCTACAATTTTGCTGGGATCCACCTTAACTCTTAAAAACATAACGTCATCTCTGACGAAATTCCTCTTCTTCAACATTTCATGGGAGACGAACCTCGGGAATCCGAAACCGAGCGCGTCGGGTTCCTTCGACGGCCTCTGGAAGTTCTTCCACGTGGGATCGGGGACGAAGCTCTCGACGATATTGCACGCTCTGTCTGGCGAGGAGGATTGGTCGAAGAGTGTGAAAGAGACGGTGTGAGCGAACGGCCAGCGGAGCAGCGCGTCGTACTCGCCGGGTAGGATCTTGATGTAAACAGACATGTGGGTGGCTTCACCAGCTCCGTTGCCGTTCAGGAATAGAGACGCCTGAAAAGCAATGAACATGATAGTTTACAAGGGAAATTTTGCAATTAACTAGTACCGGAAATTAAGTTACCTAGGTAGTATAAAAAAACAGTTCTGCCTCCCTATTGCTATATATTACTAACACATACAATTTGAATTTTTATGAAACCAAAAAAAAAAAAAATATCAAAATTTGTAAACTTGGTGTTGGTACATTTAGCATTGGAAAACAATGCTCCCAACATCCTATTTTGATTTATATTGGTACCTACCCTGTGGTTAGCAAATTTGTTTTTTTTTTATTTTTTATGTTGTGCTAAATAAATCTTTTTCATTTAATAGATAATTTGAATGCGCGTTAAAAACGCACAGGAAGAAGATTTCTTAAGAAATGCGATTATGGATCACTTGTACTAAATAATTACTGAAAATTGTATTCCTATTAATACGTACATATTTTAAAAGATTTGACCCATTTAAAGAAACCGTAAAACCAATCGTTAACCTCTATACACATTAATAATAATTGAAAACCTGAAAAACAAATCAAAGATATCAAAGATACGAAACAACAATTCAGTGCTAAAATAGTGAACCAAACGAAACAAAGACTTGATCCATCACTGTATCAATGAAAGCTACTCGTCTATAGGTAATTAAATAACTAATTAAATAAAACACAGGTTGCTATGAGATCTGCTCAGCTAATGCTGGTTATAGTTGCTATGTGAGTAACGCGTCTAATTCGGTCGCCACTGCCGCGGTCAGATTAGTCATCCACAAACAAACATGGGGCTTTGTTTACAAACAATGCAATGTGGATTTGATGCAACTGCTGGTTAAACATTCCGCTTAGTTAGAAAGTATAAAAAAGTAAGGACACTGATAATTACAAGTTTCTGTACCTATAGTTCTCAGTCTGAACTTCTGAAGTCTGTACCTTATAAATTGTTAGTTGTATTTTTTGTTATAATTTAAATATAATTATTAAATTATAACAAAAAATAGGCATTATTAAAATTTGTAATGTTATGTAATTATAATTTCTTGAGTTTTATTTATTTTTGTATAATTTATTCTAGTTTAATGTTACTCTCTCAATAATATTTGAATGCTGTCCTCACCTATAATTACCTATTATGGCGCTCGGTTTTTGTATTTGTAATGTACTTAATTTAAATTAATGTGGGTGATCGTTTAAATGCATAAATAAATCTCCGTAAAATAATCTTAAAACATTTTAAATAGTATCGAATTTATCACTAAACCCAAGTATTACATATCTGTGTCTGAACATTATATATTTTTTTAATTTGAGAGTGTTTATTAAAACAGCCTAATTATAAAATAAGATGCGCGTCATGTGTTTGATATCTTATAATTCTAAGAAGTCTGTAAAAATCCAGAAACCTACCTGCAGCTTATATCCATACTGGCTGGTATAGAACGCTGAAGACACCAGCTCGACACCATCTTTGCACTTCGCCTCCGCCATTTTCGCCGCCCAGTCTGATATCTTCCAGACGAGTGCTCCGGAACAGTTGGTGGTATTGGACAGGCGGGAGACGGTGGCCCTGAGGGTCTCCAGCTGACGGGCTTGGCGGGTGGCGAGGGCGGATACTAGGGCTAGGTGTTGCTGGCAGTTCTCTTCTGTGTGGCGTTCGACGGCTTGCCTTGTGCCCTGGAAGGAAAAAAAATATTTGTCATCGTAGAGGGAAATCATAATCTATCGACGGCTCGCAGTGCATGATGTGTCGCGGAAAGATCGTCACGATCGCTCACTTTGATGAAGACTTTCGGAATGAGTCGAAACGTAATCGATGCGTTCATCGACTATACTAAAAACTAGATTGCTTGAATCGGAGGTCGTCTAATGACCGTTACAAAGAGTTTCTTCGACCGACAGATGATTCTTTCGGCAGCTTAAATGAAGCACTTATTTCTTACCTTGAATCTGCAACCAGCATCTCTGAAGGCACACGGCACGCCAGCAGCCGCACAATGGTCCCTTAAGTGTGCGTCCAGCTCGTCGCGTGGCAGAGGGGCGGCCGAACAACGCTGCGGGCAAGGGATTGGCGCGCGAGAGCATGTGGCTCCGTGGGCTGACACAGTGTCCTGAATGTAATATATGGCTTGTGTTAAAACAGTGTATAAAAGAACACACAACGATCCATTACAGCAATGGTTGAAATCCGGGTATCATACAAAATACGATGTCCTCACTGATTGATTGAATCAACGCAAAGCATAAAGCCTAAAGAACAGAATGATTCTATTGGAAGCTTTGCTTGCGTGTCGATTAAATTGAAGTTTTTATTCAGTTTTATGCATTCCGCAACCTTAAAACCTATCCTATTGGACTAACAGTACTCATCGTCGAGAGACTCATTGAGGTAAGGAAACTCGACGAACTTAAAAAGAGCTCGACGATAAAGTAACTTGTCATCGAAAACTGTTTTGAAGATATGATGCCGTGTTGATTCTAAGTAAAGGGAATAATACGCCAAATCTTAATGAACCTTGGTCCAGGAGCAATGAATCTGGCTTACCTGTGTGTACCGCTGGCCGCAGTGTCTGCAAGGAACCAGGCGTTTGCTGCAGTGCTGCTGAATGTGCTGCTGCGTGTGACGCCTCTGAACTTTTGCGCCGCACTTGTTCTCGCAGTAGATCGGCTCGTGTCCGCAGTTGCCTTGGTGCTCCTGGAATAAGGAGAGAGCTTGTTAGAAAATACAGAAGTAAGTCTTTGGAACATGGATGCAAATTAAAACAAGACCAGAGAGGCTACTAGAAAGGGAATCTTGAAAAGAAAAACAAAGCAATAACACGCTCACGTCTGTATTCCCCATGATAGGCATCCTCAGATACATACTCAGTGAGTAGATTTTTGAAGAAACAAAGCAAAGCATCTGAGGAAGGTTCAAACATTACATTTGACACTTGCCCGCGTTAGCATTTCACGTGACAGATTGCAAGCCCATATTCGCTTATGGGACATTAACTGATAGCTTCTTCAAAAGAAACTGTTGTTAAACCACGGTAAAAAGAACTAACTACGGAAAGAAGACAACAAAATTGCTAGCACCATCACTGTGTGGTCGATATGAGGATGAATGCTAATAACAGTTATTGGAGTGGATAAGGAGTGCAAGAAGTCATATCTCAGCATATCTGATAGATGTTATGTCTCACCTCAAGTGCACTGCCAGAGAACTCCTTGTGGCAATGCTCGCAGTTAGCCCGGCGTCGAGGACAGGTGTACCGCAGGTGGTCTTGCATCAGCACGCGCGGGATCATAGCGCCGCATTGCGCCGCGCATAGCACAGCGTCGTGCTTGCAAGTGTTCAGGTGGGCCTGAAAGAGGACGTAGCTGGTGAATTGATCATTGGAACCGAAGAAAAAATTAAATTACTTAACAAGTAGGTAGGCGACCTCGGTGGTGTGGCGGGCGAGTAATCAGTTGTGACGCAAGAGGTATGCATTCGATTCCCGCTGCGGGACAAATGTTTTAATGTTTAGATCCCACCTTTTTGCGACCACGGCGCTTTAACCAATCAATCAACTGAAGCTTGTGATATAATTAATAATGAAAATTCTGGTTCCTCACTTGATACCTTTTAATTTAAAAGACTCGAGATTTAAGATTTTTAATTAACCATTTATTAGTTAATTTGTTATACACATAACCATAATAACCATTTATAATTAAACACCCGAAAGACTCGTACATAGTTAGTCCTGACCCCACATTAGGAATCCCGGTGGGTATCAGGAATTACGAGTACCGTACCACAACACCAAGACCCGAAACGAAGGGTGTATTGTATATAACATGCAAATATTTGTCCCGCAGCTGGAATAGGAACCAGCACCTCTTGCCATTACCATTACTATTAGTAGTTAACATCCACATGCTAAACAAACAAAACGGGAACGCTAGAAATGTCGCTTCACACGTCGTGTCATAAATTAAACCCATCATACACAACCAGTTGAGGCAGATACAGATAAAGAAATGTGTCAGCCGCGACGTGCGGGCACATAAATGATAGATCGATTCTATTTGCCTACTTTCCTTATCTGTAGCAAATATTTGATATTCTCAGACCTACCTTCAATTTACGTAGTTCGTCGGACCACTGGCAACCTTCCTTGTGATGGATGCAGTACACAACTGATCCCATAATCGCCTTCTCCGAGTCGGGATCAGGGTATATCTGTAACAAAGACACAGGAATTCAAAAAACGAACTGAAGCAGAGTCCAATTAAAAAAAGTCAAAAACTTACAACTTTTTTAATCTTAGCAATAATTAATTTTATCATTTTGAATGTCCAGAAAATATTAAAACAGAATACACAACGTCAGGAGCAAAGCTTGCTGTAGAGACTGATGGGGCGCTTGCCACACTGGCAGAACGGATTAAATAGGACAACGCGATTAAAAATAAACCACATCTCAAAAAGAGAATATCAAAGCGCGAGCTGTACGCACCGTACTCTCGAATATGGAACACATCGTCCGAAAATATGCAAAATGGCCGCCGTATTTTTCGCGCGTAATTTATACGGCAGCAGTACTGTTCTCCACAAGGGGCTGATACGAAATGAATGCGCTCCCGTTTGTACATTTTCGTTATCTTTATGGGTGCAACGAACAGATGGCTGGCTGTGGACCACCGTTTCCTTGTGTTGGTGGAGATAAGCGTGATTTTTCACTTCCCAAACCAGCTGTGTAATGGAATGCGCAAACACGCTCGTTTAGATACCTTTGAACGCGTTGCTTTCACACGGTAAAGCTAATTTTTCGTTGAATCCGAAGAAATATTAGGTTTAAAATATGTGTTGACATGTGCTATTGTGAAAACTAGTTTGTTGTTGCGTCCTGAACTTGAATGTTTGTAAACAAACCATAGAAGCTGTCACTTTATGTCACTAGACAGCTTTCTGATTCTTTTAATCTTGGCTCTCATTATTTACGACAAACGACATTTATGTTTCGTTATGCATCGAAAGCCCCCCCATTCATATTGCTGACGGGTTGAAGCTAAGCAGCGATGGATGCGTCAGTATCTAGCTACAAAGTTAGAAATATCGCATCGAATCCATAGTACGCAGTATTCTATTTACAAACACTGATGCATGTGGTCATCGGCATGGCTGCTGCAACGTACCTTAGCATCCATATTATATCCAAGTAAAGCGAAGTGCCATACACAAACTATCATAAAAGTAAAAACTCGTCTCTAACGTGAAGGTGTAGAGATGAGAGTCGCGCCCAAGTGCTGAGCCAACATAGCCTCTCAAAGTTGGTGGAGTATAAATTTACAAATTTAGAATGTTATTTGTGTCGTATTCTAAAAAGATGGACCGCGATGTGTTGAGCTCTCCCGCATCGGTCAATTATAGAACTCGTATCGTAAACATGGCAAGATCAAAACGTAACAGGTTACAGGAGATCGACGTCGTTTACGACATTTTACCACAAACACTTGTTGGAGCAAAAGGATAGACGCTAAATGAGGATATTACACCGCTGTGACTAGTAGGTATCCGGAGAAAGACATAAACCGAGTCAACAGATAAAGGAACGAGATTATAAAATGTTGCGTAATCAGTGCTTGATCACATCGCTAAGGGTCCTGGCAACGTTGATAACTTTCCCTTTCACTAGACAGTACATTACTGAAACTTTGATATTGTTATGTATTTATGAGAATTACATAAAAAAATATAGCCGTACTAACATTAATTAAATTAACTAGCAATCAATCAAATGTTGACGTAATGTGCATGCAAATGATGGCGGACAAGGCCCCCAAATTCAATCAAAGATAACAAGGAACCATAATTGGTATAATGACCTCTTGATACACCTACATGCAGCTAAGTTAAGTAGCTATAAAATAATGAATATTGCACAAGGCGATAATTAATTCACTAAACAAAGAAGACAAATCAACAAAATACAGAGAAGAGTAAACGTTTCCACTATCACGACATCGCTATCGTTCAAAATCAACGCAAAATATAAAGACTCCTTGAAAGGTTTCTTCAAGCCTCTTTTCATACATAATTAGCTTTGACAATAATCCTGCTCAGCCAGATTAACAAAAACAATTTGTGAGTTCATGCGTTTATGTCTATTTTAGAGGTGGAGCCACATTTCCACGAAAGCTCTTAATTTCAGCATTGTTTATTCACAATTGATTGGACAGGCATGTCCGGTGGTAAATTGACGTCCACCGTGTGTTTGTTTATGTCATAATTGCTGTCGGCATTGGGGACATTCGTAAAAAGGACTAGTAAAGAGCGGGAAATTGGAAAGAATATAAAGGACCATGGTAAAATACCTAATATATACCTAATAATAATAATTGATGTTAATTTTAAGCAGTGTAACCGCGTAGGTATAATGAAAATTAAAGATATCTACGGATTGTTCTCGTTTTTAGATTTGTTGACACCAACTAACTAAACTGTTGCTGATTGGTAGTTGCGAAGATTTTAGAAATGTAATTTCGCATTCCCATTTGTTCCAATATTTTTTATTATTGGGTAGATAAAACTTTCTTATTAAATCTATAATTACAAAAGGCTCACATAAGTTCACGTGTAGGTGCCAAACACAGTAAATAGTATTTACTAATGTCATGATGCAAGCTCCTGTGGGCGTACTGAATTGCCTTGTAATTAGATAACGTTTTTATTCCTTATACGTTTAATGATTCTGTCATGGCTGCTGTCACGACCAAACATGTTTTGGAAAACCTTCCTATGATGATTTGATCCGAAATGTCTTTGAACACTAGTCGCTGCATCGTGGCTATCGTCAAATATAGCTAGTCATACCCGTAGAAACCTATACATTTCTGCGTTTCTTAAATAACTCAAACGCTTTTCTGAAAGCCATGATTTTATTTTTTCTCTATAATGTTCATTTGGAGTGGTTCTTTCTTTGACACTGTCACACTCCTGTTTCTTGCCAGTAACACCAGATTGATTGACAACTGGCTGCGCTTAAGTTTACAAACTATGACATCCACTACAAAATTGTACTCCTCCCTTATTTGGATGGAACTAAGGTTGAGATTTGCGATGCTTTTGGCTTATCTAACGAAAGCTTTCGTTCTGTATTAGCTAAACTATCGACACGCGCTGACGTGGGAATGTAAACAAGACACCAGAAATATATCGGGGATTATTTACTAGTTGGTACTTGTAGCCTGTTTAGGTCGTAGACACCAACAATTCGTTTTGCAGTCACAATCTGCAAGTTTGAATTTGATCTAAATAAAATTAAACTTCGTGTAGTTAATCCATTAGTTATAGGAATTCTCAATTTCATGTCACTATTTCATATAAAAACAAGTTAATTCAAATATTCACCAGTTAATTTGAAACATTATCGTCTTTATAAAATATATCTGCTAATTTATTTTATGTTCAATTCACTTTCTTAATTCCTTCTTCCCGTTCATTCACCATCTAATTACCTTAAATCGGCAGTCTAACTAACTTCACTAAACATGATGTAATGAATGCCAAAATATTCTTTATCAATTTTGTAAGAACGTATGTCATGATCGTTATCGATGGCGTCCAGCGGAAGCGGGTTCGATGCCCGCAGCTGGCGGAACCTTACCGTAGTGTAATATACTTGTAATTAACATTATTATGCAACTGCTATTTTGAGCTATTGTCTTATATGGTGAGTATGTTAGTCTTTTGAAATTACTTTAACACTTTTTGAGTAGACACAATCATTTGTGGTAACTTTAACTGACTCCAAAAAAAGGTGGAGGTTCTCGGCTACGTATGTTTTTGGTGTGTTCGTCGTCAATTACTCAAATGTAATATGGCTTTGTCCTAATTGAATTGTTTTTTGTGGTCCAGGGAACTAATACAGTGTGGAAACAAAAGTTTCCAAAAAAGTTGCCACTTACGCATAATATTTCAATAGACACATTTATGTGGATGTTTTTTATGTCTTAGCGCTAGGAACACCAAATTGAAATCATGTCTTCAAAATTATCTTGTTTTGTTGCTGAAAATTTTTAAACAGGTTATAAAAATAAAATATAATTCACAACTAATTTTTACTAATATTATTGAATTTGCGTCGGTGTACAAAACGACGCAAATTCATAAAATCTTAATGAACATCTATATCGGACATTGCGTGCTAAGCTAATAGCAGGAAGGCCTCGTTATCCATTCATTCTATTAAATAACAATAGCAGTGTGTAATTTTATTGTTACTTTCTTATACGAAATTTACAGAATGGGTCAGTCACACCACACTTACTCTATAGTCTATACCATTAGCCATCACGCTGGTATGTGGGAGTTTTATTTGCTGTTCGAATTTCAAATCTTCAATGCGCGGCATGTCAATTAATCATCGATGCTAATGCATCTTTTGTTTATGTTTACAGAACGTCAATCGCTGGTGTTTGAAATCGATTTCTCGATTAGGTAGGATTTTGTTGTCTACAATTATGAACGCATTATTTTGGCTAAAAATAAAAGGCACCATCTTTTTTAGAAATTGGTAAACGAACTGATTGTTGTGCGAGCAATTAAATTTAAACAACTACTATTGTCTATGTAAATATATATTCATTTCCTGTTCCCAACTCAATCATATGAATTAAAAAGTTTCAAAAATAGAATACCTACTTCTCGCAAGCGTATGAAATGCGATATCAATTAAGTTGTCTGTCATCGGAGTGTAGAGTTACCTGCCTCCGATTTTAATTCCACTTACTCTCGTCCAGTTGGACTGCTTTCATGCAGGGCCTCGTTTGTTTTCCATTATAGTTGCTAGAGTCAGATTACTTTTGATGGATTATGAAGAAATTCTCCTATATGTTTATTAAAGAAACAAACGGCGATACAAATGACATTTATAATTAAACTTAAAACAATGTATCGTAAGGTTATCGTAAGTTTCTACGTAAAAGAGATGTTGGGAAAGTTATTAAAGAAAACTAAGAAAACAAGCATGTAAGAACATTATTTTTAAATAAGCTTGTTGACAAAATGGCGTTCCTGTGTCCTACAAATGCATTCTAAGACCGCAGAAATGCGTGCAAAGCACATGGATCGAAAATATCAGTTCGGCACGTTTTCACAATCTCACCGTTACAAACCCACTGTTTCAAATAAGGAACATTAATTCGGAATTTAAATTCGTGGTCTCGCTAATTCAGTGTTTGCACTTTGCACACAGAATAGATACATGCTTACAGATAATTTAATCTAAACGGTGTTTTGTTCTCATAGTTGTCTCATTTGGCATATCAGAAAGAGACAATGTGTGCTAAGTTCATCAACTGTTTAATAATATTTATAAGTAAGTTAACAAGACTAGGGTTTTGTAGTCGCTCAAAATAAGATGCTGATGAATTGAGCATTATTCATATCTAGTATTACTTGAATATGTGAAACCTGACTGACCTAAATATTTCTTATCATTGACCAACAAGAGATTCGTATCACGTGGGAATCTCCATGATTTTATAAGCCTCGGAACAGGTTGTAGCATTGCTTCGTAAGTGCCTCCTGCCGCCATTACGAATGTTGCCATCTTGGGTAGTTGGATTGGATGCAATCATATTACGTTACTTTACTAACTGTGCTCAAAAGGTAAATTAATTAAATAGGTCTTAAGAGTTTGCTTCGCAATAAAATTCAGACGGCATTTTTCTTTTTAAAATATTTGAAAAACGAATGCAACGATATAAACATTTGGCTCCATCGTCAACATTCGGGTCAAGCTTGGCCAAAACACAAAATACTTAAGGAACTGTCTTGCATGCTGTCATATAATTTCGTCTAACAACTTAGCTATCAAACTAAGAATACTTATCATGAAAAAAAATTATATATATTCTCATAATACATTTATTTTTAATGACTCATTGCGCCTATCACAATCACAATGTAGTTTATCATCAAACAATACCGAAGTATTCCAGAAGCCAATAAATCAATTCAAAGGCACCGGAAACTGCGAGGTCAACGTGTCAACTGTCAAGTGCGCGGGCGTTGTTTCGTAACGTCTTCTTTATTGCCATGTTTTAATAAAAATTAAACACGCCCACGACTGTATTCCCCGTGATGGACATCCTCAGATACATACTCAGTGCGTAGATCTTAGAGGATACCAAGTAGGGAGTAGTCACGAGGCACGTCCAAATATTAGGTACATTTGGCATGCCTGCGTTTTGCGAGTAGTAAGTATTCCACGTCACGTGGTTGCATCGCCGCTTATTGTTCTAATAGAAAAGTGTAATTTATATGACTTGTAAGTAAAGTAGGTAGGTACTATAATTTAAGTAGGGACCTTATAATTATTTTATTATTTATTGCTAATAATTATTATTTGTATATAATATGACTCTTTGTTTTTTCTTTATATTATGAATCATTGAATCGTTCAATGATTCGTTGAAGAAATAAGCAAAGACATTATATTGAAGTCTGTGATTTGAGTCAACCTTTAGATGCCTTCGTTAGCGAAAATGATATTCCAAATAGGTACATTGAACTCTTTAGTAGGTACTAAGATAACAAGTGTGCCCCTAGAATCACAGTATGGTCTCGAACCGATTGAGCAAATTGAATAATACGAGTCCCGAGTGAGTGCCCTGCATGAGCCGCGCAGATTGATCGATCGGCCCCGGATACCGGCTGTGGGTTAATTTAACAATTCAATTCTAATGGCAACACTGTTTTGTAGGTACCTACTAGAGAGGAGCTACTGTACAACAAATGAAATAAATAAACTTATTTATTGACAAAATGAATTAAAAGAGCTGACGACAATAAAACAAAAAAGACAAAATAAAAATACAAAAAATAATAAACATTTGAACATTTGATATATACATAGTCACTCCTGTTTCCCGGAGGGACAGGCAAATATTTGATACATTAATTTAAATCTTCATTCGGGACTATGTCCTCTAAATTCAATTCTTCAATTTGAATAAAGTAAGAAATAGATTTTCATTCTTCATAAGTACACAGACATCATAAACATACTTGTCTAGGTACAAGGGTAACGCTTTTTGCATGTCATATAGCGGTGCTTTTCTGATTTTTATAGATAGCCACTTTTGCAATAATAATAATGCCTCCATAACTGTTATCTTGTAAAGTTAACAGAACGCATCTCCGGTTTATAAGCAATTAATGTTCTACATAACATCCTACCTACTCTTAGATAAAGACATATTCGTAATGCTTTTGTAAAATACACATAAAGAAAAAATATACGAGTATATATAAGTATAGGTTATGCAGGTACCTACTTACCTAACTGACATATTTCATGCAACAAAATAAAAATAACTAACTGATTGTTATGACCATGTAAAAAGTTTTATCGACATTTTCTTTTCTTTTAATTAACCGTAAAATACGTTCAGGATCCCTCGTAAACGTACAGACAACAAATAAAGAATGTAAAATAACTTATACAAACCGTAAGTGAAGCATTAAGTCTTTTAACGCGTACACTTAAAGCTCGTTACGGGAGTGGCGCCATTTTCTAACTCCCTTTCTTTCCAACTTCAAGAGAAAGAAAGAGAAGTGAATACTAACATTTTAGGATAGGATATAAAGATATCTTTTTACGTAATTTCTACTTATAGTTCGGTAATTAAACTAGTTTATTGTTCTGTTACACTGCAAGATGTTTTAAGTTCACGTCAGAATGGGCTTAAAATAAGTTGCTATTTGGGCGGTGATCATTTTTTGTCTCGTCAGTTTAAAGAAACCGGTAAGTATCCAGATATTGCAGTTTGATTACAATCTTAATATTAAACCTTAAAAAATGAACTCCTTAATTATTTAAAATCAGCCATCTCATCACATAATTTAACATGAGGTTTAGGTCAAACTGAGGTAAAAAAATGCGAGTGCTGAAATTAATGTATAACTACATACTGGTTTGTACGATGTTTATGACCTAAATAGTAGGTCCTAATGAAAACACTTTCAGTGAAAAGCAATGCTTAAGAGTAGTTAGTTAGTTCTTTAAAAAAACACATTTTACCAATAATTCGGTCAAGTTACAAGTAAAATGAATAATTCGTGATTCATACAGTCTGTCTGTTGGCATTAGAATTCACATGCCAATATCATTAGTGTTCTGTGCAGGTAGTATTCAGGTCAGGTGTTTTTACGTTTTAAGTTTTTGTTAGGAAAACAGTGAAAAATGTAATGCAATGCGAGTTTAATAGCTTTCTATATTAGTTGTCCTCCTTAAATGTTAGACTATAAGATTTTTTATTTAGCCGTGTCACCTCATGTACCAATTTTACTTAATACTCAAATACAGGTTTAGTAAATTGATTATTGGTATGCTCTATGATCAGTTCTAACTTTTTAAAGGTACAAAATTTTAAATTTATATAATTTTTAGATGTACAAACATTTAAATAACATGCAGTCAAACAAAAAGTATATAGTTGAAACCTATTATTTAGTTAAGTAAAAATAATTACTAATAAAACTAAAAAAAACAATTTATCAAAGGTAACATTTGGTAATGTAATTTTTTGTGGTCAAAAATTGTTAAGTGCGTTATCTATCAGATAATTAAACAGTGTTGTCTGAAACGTCAGACGGTAATTTGTAAAAACACTGTCTTAAATATAAAAAAAAAACAGTTATAAATTAAATAAATTTATATGATTGAATGCAAATTACGACCGCGTGTACGTGACCTGCAAGCACCGGAAATGGCGACGCTTATCACTTGCGCGCGCGCATCTCTGCTTGTGATTGTAACCTTGCTTTGAAATTATCATGAACCACTGAAAATGATTAAGCCATGTTATGAATATTCGTGCTTCGATTTACTCAGAGTAAATCGAACAGATAACTAATAGAAGCACACGTTGGATCACTTTTACTGTGGAAGTAAATATGTAGTTAGATCTAAATTTCGTCTGACTTGGTCTGAATTTCGGAATTCCGGTCGTTTTTACTTAAGTAATGTGCTACTTAAACGCAAACTAATAGCTATTAATATTTAATGTAATTATGATATTATTATTAGTAATAATGCTCTATTACCTATCACACTTTTATAAGAGATACCTACATCCTGTAGTATGCACGGTAATAAACAGGGCTGTTATGGATATTAAATTTCGGATCTGGTTACGGATACGGATATAGGAATAATATTATACCGGTTTCAGATACGGTTACGGATTTATAAGTTTTGGATAGTTTCAGTCGGATATTAGATTTTTAAGGAATTGTCAAAGTAAAATAGGTACAAATAGGTAGGTAATGATTTGACTTTATTTCTGGGTTATCATTTCGTACTGCAATCAGTCATATCAGAGTTATGACGCATTTTGCCCGGATATAAACAATTTGTAATTTACATAATACTTTTAAGTTTTTTATCTAAGTAGGTACTTGTAAATAATATATTGTAATGTAATCCCACAATGACTGAATGACTAGTTTCGACTAAGCAATATAAATAACAATCAATGAAAGGGACGCGCGCGGCTAGCGTTGGCTCAGCCGGTACTAAAATATCTAAATCGTTTCTATATCCCAAAACTTCCAACTCGTTGTTTTATAAAAGGATCATTAAAAAGAATAACTAGCCTTGTTTTCTTGCCTTTCTTTCCTGGATTGGTCGCGGAAGAACAGGCAGTAGATAAAACCGACGTTTCAAAGTGATCCTTGTGATTTTAATGAATAAATGAATTTTGACTTTGACTATCTTACAAAAACCCAAACGGTCAAAGTTATTATTACGTACCAATAGATGGCATCTGCATTTGTGTTGCTATAGGAAGGATAAAAGAAATATACTAGCAGATGCAGTGCCACAGTTGCGTAACTCTGGATTTTGATACGCAGTAGGTAAACAGCAATCCTATTCGCACATCTAGATTTCCTCGTACTAGGTTTATTGCGTACTAAGTAGTTACTATTAACCCCATTTTAATACTTGCCTACGTGCACTGTTGCTAAAACTAAATTAACGGTTATATACTAACAAGATGATAATAATACTTTTGAAATAAAAAGTATCCGGCTCGAAGGCAGATCATAAAAAACGTAAATGACCATTGTAAAAAAAGTTTAATATCACTTCCTATAATTTTTTTCTCAGCTCATTAGTATTCTACTCGCAAGAAAGCTCAGGTATCGTCAGGTTCGGACGTGTTACCGAGAAGCCTGTTGAAGAATGTTATCTGATCCTTTTTAGGGAGCTTGCTCAATCTAGTCCGGACTGGTCAATATATTAAGAAAATAATGGTTATCAAAATAGAAAAGTTTTTTGCGGATCAAATCAGTTTTTTGATGTTGCAAATCTTGCAATCCTCTATGAAGACAGGTGTAACCTGAAGTTAATAAAAAAATGCGAATTTTAAAGTTAATAATACACAACATATAACGCGCCAAGACAAATACCTCACGCTTAGATTTCCTTTCACGCTAACTTAAATTTGTTAAGGAAAAAGTTTACGTAACATTTCCACAGCTAATGTCATAGTCATTACCATACAATTCAATCTTTCCGCAGGCGTTAACGCCAACAGAAAGTGGTATTTGCCTAGACCCCTTGGCCTATATACCTCTCAAATTAAGGCCAGCTCTTATAAGCGTAAAATTGCCATTATATAATAAAAAAAATCGTGAAACTTACCTCTAATAAATCATAAAGAAATTCCATATAACTCATGATCCGAAAAAAGACTACACTGCACACTGCCCATGAAACGAGTGGCAATATAAAATTAAAACATTGTTTATGTGGGGGTTACCACACCCGTATCACCCACGCCTTGTTTTGCGGCACCTGTTCTTCTATATATGGCCCATAATCAACGAGTTTCTTAAGTATTGCCATTTGAATAGTAAATTTGAATTAAGAAGGCGCTAAATAGGGACGGTTGCTGTCAAAACATTCGTTCTATTGATGATTTTATTTTCTTTTTCTCTTCATTAGCAGAAACTTTTCCAAACAACTAAGTAGATCGGTACATATCTCGTTAGTAGGTAGATTGTTGCCAGTTTGCAGTCAAACACTAAAGTTCACAGGCCGTCCAGAGATTCGCGGATCGTCATTAAACCGGTCTCGAAATGTAGAATTGCAAAACACCGCTTCGCTTACAAACTGTTGGTAATCGCACTACAAAATGATGTCTCTCAGCGCAACATAGCTGTATACATGTAACGCCTTTGCCTCAAACCACAGAAAAAAAATCTGATTAAAGAAAAAAAAAAAAAGGTATTTGTGATGCAACGCTTTTGAAAATATAACAACTGGCACAAGTGTTATAGTCACATATCTACACCATAACATAGAGATCCAATTAGAAGATGGACCATAAACAATGATAAATCACGGCACTTACACACGTCAAAAAGCGCTTACGCACCGAAACTACGGTTAATTCACAGTAATGATAGACTATCACTGCATCAGCAACCGGTAATCAAACGTGAATCAAATGAAGGAGTTCTGTACCTTGCCTCCTTAAAGCCCGAGGCACGGATGTGCTTTTTCTAAAATAAAAAACAAGACAAAATAATGTAGTCGCGTTCGCGTGCACCGTCCGTGGGAATATTTTTAAACAATAAAAAAGTTTAGGTAAATCGGACTGATTATACGGGGCTGCCAGTCGTAATTATGCCAAAAATTCGGTTGATCGTCAAATCGCTTGGGGCAAAAATTGAAAGAATTTTTGTTACTAATTGATAAGCTGTATAAAAAGGCCCGAGACGCGCATTGCAATATTCTCATTTTATGAATGAAAGGTTTTCTTTTTTATCTGTGGCTCGGGTTAATTCTCTTGGCTAGTTGTAGGTGCAATACAGACATAGGTAGTACCTAAATTAAATATAAAATGGCGGATGTCGTTATCAGCCAAATCACGACTAGCGCGAGTCTAAAAAAACACCGGTCTTTTTAGATACGGTCCTCTTATCAAGACGTCGTCGATTAGTCATGGACATTGTTTGAACGAGGGTTTTTTTTAACATGAACCATCTTCTTTTTGAAGGTCGTTTTCTTCATGTGCAATCTTGTGAACCTTGTTCCAAAAAGTTACAATTTGTATTAAATACATGTTCGAATAAAAAGATATTATAAAACTGTAGGCTTGGAACTAAAATCTTTTAGCCACTTTACAGACATTACTTATTCATTTCATTAGTGAATCAGCACATTGTTACCATTTCATCGGACGGCCTTAAAAGATCGCATTTCGCTATATGACCTCGAATTTAATCTATAATATTATGATAGGTAAAATTGGCTAAGGCCGCTCGATCACATCTAATTTGGATCGATAAAAATATGTTGTTTTTGTTATGAAAGATATTTAGCTACTAGAAGTTGACAAACCAAATTAAACTTAAATAATGAAGAATATTCGGATGAACAAATCTCATCGGAGTTTTATATCTAATAGTTTCTTCAATTTCGCACAATTTATAATTCGAACACAGGTTCAATAAATTAGGAGGTAGGATGCGTGAGCGCATAACAATAGTAACGGTGACTCAGCAATTCAATGCGGCTCTCCCAGTCCCACAGCTTAGTTCGATATTTGAATGACTAATGTCAAAATTGTATGTGAGCTATTAAAAAAATCGTTAGTCTTTTTCAAAAATGGAGCATACTCATTATATTTATCAGAGTAACAGGCTTGACCGTGTAATACTTGAAATATTTTGAGAATACAAACGAAATAACTTCATGGATATATGCGTAACGCATTTAGAATTATTTCGCCTAACATCACAACTAAATGGTCGTTCAATCCAAAGTCTTTTTGTATAGGTACTATGTTTTATGAAGTCGTACGAGTTAGGTTACTAGTATTTAAATTATTGTATTAATTATAATTACTATATCCTCGTGAAATGGTAAGGATATTTATTATCTACTTATTTTTTGTGATTTAACAGTTGAGTAAATTCTCCCACGAAAAATTACCTACTACCAGCATTATTTAAGTCTCCAAAAGATTAACACCCTTAATCCTTAAACTTAAGGTTCTTTTACAAAATAGTAATACCTAGCTAAGGTCGACGGAAATCAACTGCGGTTGGATTATTCGGATCGCGATCTGAGTTTAAATATGGCGCCGCATCCGGTCAATTGAACGACGATTTTACTAATTAAGAAGGCTTGGCTGGATTAATGGGATAAAATTACTCGAATAAATATATATTTTATACAAATTCAAGTATATCTATGTAATATATTTTTATAGTTTTGTTTGAATTTGAAAATAAATGCTTGATTTTTTTCATCATCACTTATTGCTGCATGAAATAAAAACTATATTTAACAGGCCTCTAACCATTGCAGCATACAAAATCGATGTTAATTTCTCTTGGGTATTATTAGACGACGAACCTTAAAAGATATTTGTGATAAATCAAAAATGTACTATGATTTTTACAAAATAAGACGATAACAAAAAAATGGAGAGCTAGAGCAATGGCCAAAATATATAAAAGTCACAATAACAAATAGATCCTTTTTGCATAAAACGTCAGAAATGTCACATAAAATCCTGATGAGTATCACCCACAAACACCACAGATTTTCACGGCCAATAGCACCCCATACAGCAACTCATTAAAAAACAATTAATTATAATAATGATGGAATAAAAAAACAAAAGCAATCCCATTTAGTTGAATTATCTCAACACCCTGCCTACATTTCACCAGCTTAATCATAAAACTCGCTAAGTATTCCCGGCATGCGATGGTTCCACTAAACTAAATGTATTCTTTGGTATATGACACGAAATACACTGTAAGTTTCTTTATTATAGGGGCGCTGCCATCTGATAACTAATTAACTGTGTAGGGACTTCCGTGTCGAGGACATCTAGATTACTGATAAAACCTAACATAATGGCGTATAATTCGAAATGTGTTTTGTAATTTGAAGATTTCATGGATCTTCTATTTTTGTTCGGGGCATCGTTTTGAATAAGGTCTCTGATAAAAAATATCTTCGATATTAATATTATAATTGTTCATTGCCTGATTATTTAGTTTTTTTACCTACATATTCAATAAGTCACTACCAGCTCTAACAAGTTATAAACTAATTTATAATCTGTTCACCTTAGTTATAACTACACATCACTTCACTAATATTAACAGCTAGCATTCTATTCTTTACAATACAATTATCTTGTTAATATTAATCAATGACTGATTAGGTAGATTCTCACTCTCATAAAGACAGTAGACATTATATGCAATAGCGATTATAGCCAACAGAATAAAACCAATTACAATGGAATTATGAGTAATCAAACGTATTATTAACATCGACCGAATCCATCTAATCGTTGAAAATTGCTACGTTGTCAGGTCTCAAACGTATTTGAATGAAGAACCCTTTACGATTGCCGAGTTTTTAAAATAATTGTTACGTCAAGATTGGTTGTAAACGTCATTTTGGACCTTAAATCAAAGTAAATTTATAAAGGGTGCAATTTGTTCTGGTAATCTGTTATTCAAAACGATTTCTCTATTTTTATCAGAACATTGTTTAAAAAGGTCTTTGAAATTGATGTCTTCGGTGTTTGGATTAATTACGATTTACGTTCGAATTCATATTTTATCTCGATAGCACCTTTCTTAAAAGACATGCTTTTCTTTTATAAAACTAGAAATAGGATTATGTTTTTTTTAATCAACATCCAACAGACGTGAAGACCTCTCACTTTTTTCTCTGTATCGTAGATATCAGGAACTAAGATTACCGTGGTATCCAACACCCATACCCGGAACTTAAGCGTATACTAAAGATGTATATAATTCTTCAAATACCATAAAACCATCATGAACTTTTGTATCAATATAATCTTCTTTGTAGTCTTTAGATCCACAACCAATGAAACTAGGCAAATAAGGTTCAACGAGATAATTCATTCTATTTAGAGTACCATTCAAAGAGGACTGTAAGGGCTCTAGACACTGGCAATAAACAGAAGGGCAGAGATACAAAACAGACGCTCGGCCCTTTGTTTAGCCCTTTTCTAAATAAACTTGAGTCTTTGAATATTGCTAGGTCTATTAAAAACTGTTTATGTCAGTGCATTGAGAATTTGAGATTATGAATAGATCAAAGTGTTGGTAGACTTTAAAATGTTGAAATGGTCGTGAATAAGAAATACTTAAGAATAATTTCATGTATACAATAGAAAATATATTAGTCTCGGGTCTGAGAGTTTCTATGTATAATTTGTATATAAAATAAAAAAGTATTTAAGTAGTATATTCGTCATCTAGTTTCCATAACACAAGCTCTGCATACTTTGGGGCTAGATGATGATATATGAAAAATGTCCAGCATTATTATTATTATTAATTTAAAGAAATATGTTTATAAAAAACACCAGCTGTTTAGCCATCGCATTTTGTGTCTGACACTATTGAAAAGTTGAGGTTCAAATTCAATCGAAATCCTCGTTCAAAAGTTTATGTAAAGTTCCAAAAATGCTTGTGAAAAAATGTCAGCTGTCGAATCAGCTGATTGTACCTTTTTCCATAATTTCACTTCGCAGGTAAAGCTTTTTTTGGGTGCATGCGTCAGCTGTTCGTGTCGTGCGCGTGCGTTCCGAAACCCGAAAAATTCCGAATTCATGCCACAATAACGAGGCCTTCCTTCACAATGTATCCGAACTAGGGCTTCCAATACCGGGATCCCGGTATCAGCCAATACCGGGATCCCGGATTTTTTTTCGAGATTTTTAATACCGGTATTGAAATGTTCATAACCGGGATCCCGGTATTAGATTTTATTTTAATTTTAGTACAAAACACAAAATAGTTTATAAACTATCACTACCGCACATATACATTTTTATCCATTTATTTATTTTGGAATATTTTAAATCGGACTTCCTGAAGCGCGGTATTAGATTTTATTTTAATTTTAGTACAAAACACAAAATAGGTTATAAACTATCACTACCGCACATATACATTTTTATCCATTTATTTATTTTGGAATATTTTAAATCGGACTTCCTGGAAGTCCCGCGTGGGTCTAGTTTTGAGATTCTTATTACTTAAAAAAATGTTGTAAGACAAGTTTTGTGAAATTCTATAATAATAAATGTGATTAGTCATAACTTTTATAACACAAATTATCGTAAAAAAAAAGACTGATCTAAATGACACTTATTATTATTGTCATATTAAAAGATAATTGTACCTACAAGTAAATAATATATGATTTGACAATAAAACTTTGTTTATTAATTTTACCTTCTAAATACGTATACTTCCAAAAAAGAATAAAATTAAAAGTCTGATAAAAATAAGGTTTTTTTTTCAATACCGGTATCCCGGAATCCCGGTATTTAGAAAAAAACATTCGGTATTAATACCGGTATTGAAAAAATCCGGTATTCGAAAGCCCTAATCCGAACATCTGCTGGCGTGGTGCAGGTGCGGAATTTTTAAGTTTCAAACAGAATCGGTTGGTTTGAAATTCGAATAACAATTTTTTTATTGCATTTATTGCATGATTGAATATTAATACATATACTTGAATACATTTATTAAAATCGTAAAAGTTTAAATTTGTTTAAGGTATATTAAACTACCTATTGCATGTTTGAAAGTGATTTTTTTGCAATCAAACATTTTTAACCGACTTCTTCGTATCAAATATCATGAATGAACTTGTATCCGTTTGATACGTGATACGGCAATACAGATTCGACCCTAAAAAGCGGATGCGCAAAAAAGATCTGATAAAAATTACGTTTCCGGTTCTTATGTTAGACAGATAAAATATAAAATATTCGATTCGAATTGCCCCAAACAAAAATAGAAGATCCATGAAATATTCAACTAACAACATTCTATTTCGATTATTTCCGAATAATCTTAAATTTGGATGGACAAATGCAGGACAAACATGTGAGTAGTTATGGAGATTGAATTATGTTGGGATACATCTCATCAACCTTCTAATATTGTATTAGGTTCTTCAACATTCTAACCGAACGTAGCAGGCACGTTGTGTTCATGAATTCAACGTAAATATGTTTTATTTCATTTATAATCAAGTTATTAATTATTTAATTACAGACCATTTAGAAAAATATGTAAGTCGGTTGAAATCTACATTATTTGCGGCTTTTAAGCCCGCACCCCGGTGTGGTGTAGGGTTTCACAGCTGACGTTATAAAAACGTACCCTCTTCCTTCACTATTGATAACCCAATATTAAGCCCACTTTTGTGTAAATAATAATGGCTTGGCAGGAAAATGTTAATCAGTTAGATAGGATATCCGTGACAGTAATATAAAATTACGAGCCAGTTCTAGAATATAGCACTAAAGTATTAGCCCATTTAGGCTATCACCCCGTAATTCATAAATTTCATAATAGTTAGTTGACATTTACCAAAATAACAGCCTTAATAAAAAATACATACTTGTGGCAGTTTTCTTTATGCCTACTCGTAGTATTGTTAATAGAATTTACAAAATAAGGGCATCAGAATAAAAAAAATACTCACATAGCTTTGCCAAAAGGTAATTAAATTCTAAAGACACAAATGAGTACCTAAATCAGAAAATGAAATATCTACGCCCTTTTTATTTTACTTACCAGCCAATCAAAACGGCCGCCGTTTATTGTTTTTCATCGAAATGAAACATTCGGTCGTCAATACCACAGATTATATCCGTGCCTAGTCGAATGGCGCAAAACACGAAATAAACAGTCGCGACTCACAAGTCACTAAGCAACAGACTTCCATTTTCTAATGTAACTTTTTTCCCGTGCATGTGGCCACGGTTCGCTTCCCATTCGGCCGCACATGGCTCTCAGGAATTTGACACGCAGATGTGCCTTCCGCCACTACCGACACAATAAAATACGTAATAAATATGCCAACATGCACTGGAATTGAACTTGGGAAGTTACGATTACTTGCAATTCTTTAATAGTTAATTAATTGGTAATAGGTATTTTTTTAGTTATTCAATTTTCCGTTGAAGTTCTCCTAGAGAATTAAATATTTGTTTTATTGAAAATGACAAGCATACCCATTTCTCATCCACAACGTTATAGATATTTTAATAAAAATTTCTTAAAAATTATAATTGAAATAACAGAATGGCATCGAATAGTGAAAGCTGTGTCATCCATTAGCGCATGCGTGAGTTACACTTCACGGAAAACTCATCAGTGCATTTCGAAACCGAAATTAGAGACATAATTTATCAATTAAAATTGTATCAACATAATTCAAAAAACAACTTTTAAAAAAATCGTCTGCCTATACATATACCTACATAAACTAGATGTAAGAACCAAGAGGTCAATAACCCTGATACTAGACGATGACTGTCTATGACATTAAATTAAATTCGATAACAAACAAGGAGTAGGTTCTCTCTTACACCACGCACAACAATATTGACGAAGGTTCGTTGTAAAATTTCACATATTTTTTTGTCAGATCGCTGTAAAGCGATACCAAATATTGAAAAGGGAATTTATATGTAGGTTTACTGCGAAACGGCGTGCGTAAGGTAATAATAAGACTAACCAAGAATGTGTAAACGCATGCCTTGGGCTCACCAAACGGTAACAAACATTGCCTGTTCCACGCTCAGCCGCGTTCCATGCTCAAAATTGCAAAGCGTTTGCATATTTTACCGCCAATGAATGGCATCAAATAAAATGTCAACATACCATAGACGGTTCAGAAATTACATAAAGATTTGTCTATGGTCTTGAAGTAAACTTTGCAACAAACAGAACTAAACAGAATTCAGAATTTGAATTTCAACATCAAAACTTTTTAGTTTAGAGAGTTGAATGATTAGATATGATATCTATGTCCTTCTTGTACAATTAGGTTGGTACAGAGATTTTAGACCTTCTTTAATTTACAACCTGACTTGTGCGAATAGTTAATGCAACTTAACTGTTAACGGGATAAGCTAGTAAGTATATGATACACTTATTATGTATAGGTATGATTTGAAATGCAAAAATTGCAAAAATCAAATTACAGTTTTAAGTGCAAACTGCGTTGATTATACAAAAAAAACAAGTGTCTGATGATATTGGATGCGTTAAAAGTTTACGATAAATCGTAAACATCAACATTATCTTAACCGTAACAATGGATCATTCAAAATTTTGCAACAAATGAGTAACACCTAGTTAGTTTGTAGTCTGTGGGAATTAAAAAATAAATAAGATCCTCTGTGACTAATGGAAACGTTTAACATGATTTTTGTATAGTTGTAAACGTTTTGCTAAGTCACCTAAAAAACTGGACATGGGCGTATTCGATCATGTATGTAAATTGTAGGTACTATGGGTATTTCCTTCTACTACAGTCTATCTGAGAGACAATTTTCAATAAAACAGACAACGAGGACAAAGCCACAGATTGAGGCATAGCTTGTAGAGGTTCAAGAGGCACTTGGACAGACAAGTCGAGAAACACGTTACAATTAAATAAAAGCAAATACCTAGCGTGAAACCTAAAACCTAATTGAACGAAGACTTCAGCTTTAGAAAGGCATCAAGAGGTGAAAGTCATATGCTTTCAAGCCTTGCAAAAACTCACATCTCGCGGCCTTGCCAAGGTGAGTGCAAGGGGGACATAACGGTGCCTGCTCCGTCAATACCGGACCCATGAAACAACATTCATACAAACACAACCGCTAGGTGTCCCAACCATCGGTGCCTCGACTCACGAACACCCACGCGCCACAACAACAAAACCGTCGATAGACAGCACGAAATCAATATCATCTGATGGAAACCACGCACGTTTTCGATTCATTTCCTTTCAGCAATATCGTTGAACATAATGAGGTTCCAATAACGCCGGACGTCGGCTGTAAAAGCATTTCAAATTTCACACACGTTTGATAACCCTTAAGGAAAACGGGTCTAACCAACTGTAAATCCATAAAGGGATTATGAGGCAGATTTTTATTATTTATAAACAGTAGGTAACTGTTTTGACAGGTGAGTCCGGGTACCTATGCTAACTATCCGAAGAACGTGTGATGAAAATTGATGACGAGAAAAGGCATTGTTTGCGATTACATGTCCATGAAGTTTCATAACAAAAACATAAGTTACATCAGGGTGGCATATTTGAAACAGATATTGCAAGAACTAGGCATTTAGGCTCTTGCATAGTTGTGTAGGCAGTACCTATCCAAACATAACTGGTTTCAAGGGCATTCTACACTGCGCTAATATGGATCCAAGAGGTATCCGCAAAAAATCACAAAATTATGAGTGGTGAGAAGATTAGATATGCTCTATGCGGACTCAAAACATTCTACCGCGAACAGTTAGGCACCACAGTCAGTCACATTTTGTAAATAATGAACTACTTAGCATGCAAAACGCACTAAGTCGCGGTGCGGCTGCGAACACTCAAAGTCCCTTCTATTTATATGAAGCAAACACTTACAATTTGGCTGATCTCAGTAATCGGAATGGGGGTGATAGTTTTCTCTGAACCCTGGGGGAGCGAAGAGGCGCTGGGAGTCGGAGACACACCAGGCGAGGCCGGTCCATGCCCGACGCTCTCCTTCGACGTCCGGTTCGGTGACAACCTCGACGGGAAGCTGAGGGTCTTCGTCCACTGCGATAAGCTACGCACCATCTTGACCGTCCATAAGCACAACACGAATCACTAAAACCGGTATCTCGTTGCAAGCTGTACGTGCGCGCGTAGCTACGGTCCGCGGAGGAATGACGGCGGAGGGCAGCAAGACTTCGGCCTGGGCTGTGCAAGTTGCGACTTGATCGGTGTGGAGGGGATTCGATGCCTGTAGCGATGGGGTTCGATGGTTTGTGTGTGTGCGAGCCTCCTGCATATCATCTGTGTGGCTGCAGGGACTGGCCACCTATTGGTTTGGGTCCGATTTTCTTTTGTTTATCGTGTCGGTATCGACGACCTCGCACGGCTTATTGAAGCTTTGGTTGCAAAAAGTTTTAACGGCTCTTTTACAATATTTATGCAATCTGAGATTACCCAGCTTTGTTTTGAAAGTTGTAGGGTCTTTCCAATCGGTGATTGAATTTCTCACTGGGTTATTCATACTTTCTTAGGTTTTTTTTGTATTCAATAAACTAAAAGCAATCAATAAAACTCAAACCTTGTTGAATCCATTTCAAACTGATTTGATCTAGGTTTTTAAATCAAAAACGAACATCGACCGTAATCCCCATGGTGAAGATCATCAGTGATCTGAATCCATGATCAGTACGCAGATCAGGTAGGGGGTAATCAGAGACACGTTCAAACATTAGGTACCTAGGTATATTTGATACATGTCCGCGGTTTTGCATAGTAATATCTCTATGGGTAACCTACTCTATCCGTTACAAATAGGTACTACCTACTTAATTACGTTTTAAAACTCTTTTTTCTCCATAAACTAAGACCACAACGCACAATTCGAATTAGCGACACCCCATAAACGCAGAAAATAACTGCACGTGACATACTGAGGGTGGGACTTGCTTGGAACCCCTCGATGGTAGAACTTCCTTTTATTTCTCTTGCAAATACGCATTCACATTTAAGATATTGCGATGTGAGAGGGGAATTAAGTTCAATTTGAATATTGATCCGGTTGTAAGTTAATCTTACTCGTAGGTTTGTTGATAATTATGCAGAACAAGTGTAATGAACAAGTGTATGCAAAAAAGTTTTAGTTCAGTTTTTCAATTCATATTCAGCTCAGAGCAAGGAGCTCGACTAAGCCAAAGTCTATAAGTTTTTATTCATATAAATCATAAGGACCATAGATATAGAAACGTCAGCTTAAAAACGACGTGAATTCAAATTTTTTAAAATAATTTACTCCGATTCTTCGCACGTGACCTAGCATAGAAGAATCAGGCAACATAAACTCTGAACTCTTTTTTTTATTTTGACGCTCTCAACGTCGCCGATAAAAAGAACAAAAAACAGATTATAAAAAATATATTTTAATTGTTCCAAAAAAGAGATTTTATGACACTGAAGGGCCTATTCAAGAGTGTTTAGAGTGCAGACCTACAAACGCGATTGTAAGATAATGAACGCGCATCGCGCGTCGCTTCCTGAAACACGTGCGCGCGCAGCTGACGCCCGCAGCCCTTCTTGAGCACTGGGAAGTGAGGAGACGCAAAAAAACCTGTTCTACAAGTTTATGGGGAGAGCGTCGTCCATTGTACATTTGCTTCTTCTTCGCATTGTTAATTTATAGCCCTTGTTGAAACTAAAGCGGATTAATAAAGAATACGGGAATTTATTTAATTAAATATTTGCAAAAAAAATCTAATCTAGTCTCCTCAAAACTGACAATAATCCTGGACATTTTCACACAGCATCATCTAGCCCCAAACTAAGCAGAGCTTGTATTATGGGAACTACATGACTGATATACTACTTATATAATACTTATTTTTTTTCGAATACATACATTATACATACACTAAGCAATTTGTGTCCCTCAACCTAGTCAGATCACTGACCTTTGTGACCAAGAAATAACTAATAGGGCGATGAAGAATGAATTAGTCCTAGGTAGCTGTTTTAAACACAAAAATTTGCAGCCAAACACGAAATTCGAAAATCGTTCGCGTTGTTCAAGCAACCCCTCTTCAATCTCTCACGATCCGTCAATACACCCCTACGCTTTATCAAAGACTAGCTACTGCCCACGGCCTCACCCACTCGGTACCCGGATAAAAAAATTGCGGCAGCATTCGTAACAATTCAATTATTCGCATAATTTTCAAAAATTGCGCATTCGCTCGACCTTTTTTCCGTCAAATTACATTGCAAAATTGGTCCACAAAAAACATTTTATTTTAATCTGCTAATTGCGTTAATTAAAGCAAAAGTACACGAGGATAGTCTGGTACTAATTCGCACAGATAGCGAGTCTACTGTAGGCGCTTAGTAGAGGACTATTTCGTCCACCTTAGGCATCAGCAGGTTAATTGGATAATATACAGCCTAAGTCCACCCAGAAGGTCGATTCTAAAGAGTTTTGGTAATCGGATGAGTTGTATCGGAGGTTACCTCCTACATACAAACTCACAAACTTTACCTTATTGTAATATTAGTGTATATATCTCGACTATTGAAACAAGCCAAGGGTATGCTAGGGGATGAATACGGCACGGACATAGACAAGGGCTGTGTTAAGGGCCGTTTGCACCCCTTGCCCCTTATCATAGAAAAGCAATAATTACTGTTTGTTGATAAGTTGTTGGTATATAAAAATCACCAAAATAATGTAAAATACCATACATGGCTCTGTGACAGATGTTTTTATAACATAGGAGAATATTTCAAATTTAAATTGTTATAATATATATTTTTCTGGCATTTTTTATTTTATATTATAATGCGTGAACTTATAATATAAAATATTATAAGTATATAGCCGTGTTGGCCTAGTGGGCGATACCCCGACTTCTGATCCGGAGGTCGTGGGTTCGAACCCGGTCGTGCACCACTGGATTTTTCCACTCAAAAATTTATGTGCGCATTAACACGTGCTCAAAACGGTGAAGGAAAACATCGTGAGGAAACCGGCATGCCCTAGAACCAAAAACTCGAAGGCATGTGCCCATAGTTAGTGTTCCAATAAGCGGCGATGGGCTTGCAACCTGTCACGTGGAATGCTTACTACTTGCAAAACGCGGGCATGTATCAAATGTAATGTTTGGACGTGCCTCTGACTACCCCCTACTTGGTATCCTCAAAGATCTACTCACTGAGTATGTATCTGAGGATGTCCACCATGGGGAATACAGTCGTGAGCGTGTTTCGTTTTTTCGTTTCGTTTGCGTGAACTTTAATATATCAATTTAATTTACTATAAATTTCTTCTGAGTAGGTAGGTGTCTAATAACGTAGCATAAGAAACAATGTACCTGTATTCAAGCAAATAAAATTTTCATTCATTAATTCACTAGGTAATGTCGCCAGCCTTTTGGGTATCCTACCTGCGTTCGGTGACTTGATTCTGTTTTCTAAGATAAGTTCTATTATAACAGGTAGGATTTACTTTCCTAGTCTAATGTTATAGTAAATAATTTAGAAATTTTTTTCTAAAAAAAAAAGTCGAATCAATCAAAACTAATGCATGTTTTACTTAGTCGATTTTTGTCCAGAGAGCCGTTCGTATAAAAAAGCACAGAAATAAAGGGTGATTGAAATTCGGTTCGAATAAGTATATTATCTAAAGGATGATCTAAACGATTTACGCTATAGCAATATTCCAAGTTGGCAATTTATTGTTTTAATTTATTAATGCCACCACCGGAAAGCAATACCTATCTACGTGCTGGCGATACTAAAAATAAATTAAAAACATTGTTTTTTTGAGCACACTTAAACTGTGCTCAAAAAAACTTATTTTGATCGTTTAGTTTCACTAAACCCGTGTCCCGTGTTGGCTTAGTAGACTTTGACTTCCGATCTGATCGTGGGTTCGAACCCGGTCGTGCTCCAATAATAATTTCCACTCGAAAAATGTATGTAAAGATAAAAGATAAGATAAAAGTTTTATTTATGAACCAAAAATTCGAAGACATGTGCTATCAGTTGGTGTTTGAATAAGCGGCGATGGGCTTGCAACCTGTCACGTGGAATGCTACTTTCAAAACGCTAAATGTAATGTTTGGACGTGCCTCTTACGTCGTATCCTCATGAAGCATACATTATTGCAGATAGTTATATTTTTTGCTATTTATGGATGAAACTTTTGTTCGATTTTTAACTATTATCGATTTAAAATAATATCGATTAAATAACAAAAAACCGACTTCATCATAGGTAACGACATGTGCTTACGTCATTTTAGTCACTCGGGATGACACTCTTTCGAATAAAAAACAAAAGTAAAATAGCTCTTACGTCGTATCATCAAAAAAAAATGTTTCGGCTAGTCGTGATTCCACAAGATGATAATGTTTTATGAGTTTTACGGGAAAAGCAATCTCTCAGGAATAAAACTTTCATGAGACCTCGTCGGGATCATTCTCTATACAACAACAAAAGAATCATCAAAATCAGTTGACAATAATCATTAAAAAAACATAAAAAAAAACAACTGAATTCAGAACATCATCCCCTTTTTAAAGTCAGTTAAAAACTAAACTATATTAGACTATATATAGACTATACATATAACTATATTAGAACAACAAAACAGAAAGTGAAATACACATTTTTTTTAAAGCAGAAATTGTTTTTGTTCAAATTAACAAAGCGCATTGTTTCAATAAACATCACCAATCATGCTCACCCTAATTTTAGTCCGAGGGGTGTTTAGTTTATTATTAAAAACTCAATAATACCTCTACAAAATTAGTACATTTCACTCTTTGTCTCGTAGTGCGCAAACTTTATTATTAACTTTCGCTCTTACAACAAAGAAATAGGATATAAAGTCGCGTGTTTACGACCTGCTATTTCTGTAAGTCGTCAATTATATTCTAGAACGGTTAAATGCTTCAGTGGCATTTTAATAACATGCTAATTACCTACTGAACCCAGATACTGCTACTGAAAGGTCTACTGCCCCTTGTTTGGGGATTTCTAAAAATACATGTTAAATAATAAATTTATACATAACATAATTTTTAAACGAGACATGGGGAAAATACGCAAGCAAATAAGGAAAAATAAGAATTTACTCATCAAAATTGTCAGTAACGTGAACTACTCGTGAATGAATAGAAAAACATTTGAGAAATATAACATGGCGGTGATTTTCTAGCGCACAAACTAAACTTTATTTAAACTGTCCCTCTCTCTTACTAATAGTGCACGCAAGAAAGAGATGGCAAGATTTTCCTCCTGTCAAATTACGTGTTTATATATTATTTGGATAAATCGGAAACTATGGTTTACTTTTAAACAAAATTAACTTTTACAGATTTACGTTTCTAAATTATTGTTGTTTCAGTGGCATAAGTTAATGATGTCGTTATCTTCGTGTTTATAGTCAGCATGTTTCTAAATAACGACTAAACGTGTATGGAAAACTTAAATCTGTCTAATTTGACAGCACTAAAGCCTTTGACTACCTCCTACTTGGTATCCTCAAAGATCTTCTTACTGACTGTATCTAAGGATGTGCATCATGGAGAATAAAGGTGTGAGCGTGTTTGTTTTGTTTTGTTATTTAGAAAAAAAAGCTACTAGGGTTCCCAGAACACATATATATTACAATAATAATCACCTACTGTATAACTCATTAATCTAAATCCGTTAATTACCACAGAAAATAACAAAAGCAGAAAAGCAATTAGGACTATTTTATTGTTTGGCACACGTGGGCTCACCCATCGGGGTTGTGTGTTGTTTTAGTGGTAGTTTATACCATACCATATCTCATAATTTACGGAAACATATTAACTTATATTAATGGTGGGAAAAGTATACGATCAGCATTCAGTCCCCTTCATAATAGGGGGTCTACTTTTCTTGCCGCACAGCACCCGAATCATCCATGTAGTCTCCCTCTTGACTATGAACCCGTACAGTGCTAGTACAGTGTTACTGTACTAGCCTTAGCTTCATCTGCATGGTAAAAATAGTATTGTCACGAACTATAAATAACTAATGGTGATATTTTATTAAACCACGCAAGTGAAACCGTGAACAAAGGCTAGTACTTACTTAATATTAAAGAATGGAAGAATAAGTTTCTAATATTTCTAATTGGTCACCGGGAGTTAGTTTTACGGTGGTGCATTAAGATCTAAGGGCGCCTTCAAATTAGACACATATCGTTTCAGTGGCGTGACAGTATGATCGATGCCAAAAGCTGCAGTCATGCAAATGTTTTAAAACTTTTTGCTCATGCCGATATCCTTAAAGTGCGTTGTTTATTCTAAACGATATACTCATTACGTTTTCCGTCATCATTTGAGGACAATTAGTATTGCCAGAAAGGGATAGTGCTTTGTTTATTTTAATCGATATCCTCATTACTTTTTCCGTCAACATTTTAGAGTATTAACTCAGGTAGGTATTAACTTTTGAAATTATCATGGTTATGAACATATTTTTTACTAAAAAACGGGATATTTACCATGATTTTTGAGTTTAACTGTTTCCCGATATTTCAGCACAGTTGCATGTACCATGAACACGGGAGGAACTGGGAACGGGAGGAAATCATGGTAATCACCCGTTTTTTTTAATTAAGCAGTAACGGTATTGCCCGGACGGATACTTCGTTGTGTTTTCTTAATGAACAAACAAACAAAAGTTGCTCTTAGATATATGGATATACAGTAGGACCTCGATTATCCGGACTAATTGTTGTCGGTAGGCATCCGGATAATTGAAAGTCCGGATAATCCAATAAGTATATGAAGAAAAACGGGCTTTTTGCATATGTACATATGTAGTCTGTACCATACATATGTAATGTTAGGTGTTTATTTAAAACAACAAATACATATGAGCGAAAATCAACGTTTATTAAGAAATTGTACATAATGTACGTATAATTTGCTTACAATAATTATGTATGTATTTGGTAATTTGCATTAGGTAATCATGAAATAAAATAATTATGTACATAGTTTAATTTGGTTTAAAATATTTGGTAATTGTCGTTTGACGTAAGCCACTTCTTCTCTTCATTGCTGCTATATCACGAATTCGTTTCAGCTGTAGTAAACTCACAGTATCACTCTCTGTTTGTTTTTCAAACCACTTGAGAGCTGTTTCCAAGGCATGAAGTGCTTCATCATGAGATGGTTCTGCATCATTCTCCACATCTAGATTTTCTTCAGGTTCATCTTCTTTCGATTCCTGCTGTTCACTTATCTGCGTCTGCAATATGTTTTCTACGATTTCGTCATCTGACATAATCTGAAAACCTTGATCATTACTGTCACTAGTGACCCACTCTTTTACATCGTTACCATCACAATCCTGGCATATTTGTATATTTAACATTAGCTTATTTATATCCTCCATTATAGAATCATCCGTATTGGATATTGAATTTTCATTCTCCTGATTAAGTACTTTGTTCCAAGCCCTGCTTAAAGTCTTCCTTTCAATCAAATCCCATGCATCTACAACCATGTAACAACACTCCTTTAAATTCATTTTCTTAAAAAATGATATAACGACCTCTACATTATCTTCATCAATAGAAAACAACCTACGTAAAAGTTGTTTTCTATAAAGTCGTTTTAAGGTTTCAATAACACTTTGATCCATTGGTTGTAGCAAGGATGTCACATTAGGAGGCAAAAATTTTACTTTAAACTTTCCATTTTCTCTCTCTAGCAGTTCAGCCGAAGGATGGGTTGGCGCATTATCCAGTAAAAGTAAAACATTTCCTTGTTTGCCAATTTCGTTTTGTCTTCTTTTTACTTCAGGGATAAAAGTGTTGTCATACCAGTCAGTGAATATTTCAGAGTTCATCCATGCGCTTTTCTGATTTTTATAAATTAAAGGCACCCTGATATTTTTAAAACATCTGGGGTTTTTTGATTTTCCGATGAGGAGCAAAGGTATTTTATGGGTCCCGGTAGCGTTAGCGCAAACTAATATTGTTACTCGCTCTTTGCTAGTCTTATATCCTGGAGCTGAATTCTCTCGCCTAGAAGCTAAAGATTTTGACGGTAATGACTTCCGTTATGCAAGTTCTGACATGTTAATGTTAGAATAAACTCGTCGCGATTGGCAGTCCGGATAATCGCGAATTCGGATAACCGAGGTCCGGATAATCGGGGTCCTACTGTATATAAAAAAACTTTACTGTACCCTAAATAATATTTCAGCTTAGATAAGCACTACAAACATTAACAATGTTGTACAATGGGCGGTCTTTTCAATAATAAGCGATCTCTACTAGACAACCTTTGAATGGAACGGATTGTATGAAAGATTACCAGGGGTTTAAGTGGTATACCACATAATATGGATAATATGAAAACACTATATTATAAATAAATAATACTGGTCATTTTTTCACACAACGTCATCTAGCCCCAAACTAAGCCTAGCTTGTACTATGAGAACTACATAACTGACATAATACTTATATACTTTTTTTTGTAAAAACATACATATACATACAAAATACCCAGACCCGAGACAAATATTTGCAGATAATACAAACATTTGTCCCGTGGCGGAAATCGAACCCGCAACCTTCTGCGTCTCAGGCAGGCCATCGCCCACTGCGCCACAGAGGTCGTCACAATATACCTACGTATGAGTAGATGTATCCAAAAATACAGATGAAATATCTAGCTATCTAAAGACCATTGCTAATAATCTAGAGATAGCTCAACTGATCCAGATCAGTACAAAGTTGTATGAATAAATGTTTGGATAGTTACATCTTAACATACTAAGGTACTATACACATCATAATACCTACAAAAGTACCATAAACTATTGTATAACAACAGCTCAAAGCTCGCGGCGATCCGATTCCAAAATGAAAATTCACGCCATATGTGGCACGAATCGGGTCTAAAAATACATTTAGCAGTGGCCCTCCATATGGTCTGACCACCATGAGTTTTGAAAATTTAAAGACCAGATGAACAAACAAAAGCCCGGTATTTTATGTCAGTTTGAGGGAAGAATGGTTTGGCAGTAAAGTGCGGTTGCGCATGTTTTTAGGCCATTTATTTTTGAGAAGTTCTTAAAAGATTATAAGTAACTTTACCTACTGCTATTACATTTATTCATACAACTATGTACAAGTAGTTAAATACAATCCAAAGACCGTTGCAAACGACCTATAGAAAGCTCAACTGATCCAGATCACTACCAGACGGAACTGTTCCCAAAATACTGGCCGCATTGCCACGCTAAATGGCAATGCCAATGCGTTGACCAAGATAAGAGCCAGCTTTCTGGTCCAACTGATTTGGATCAGTTGCGCTATCTATAGATCGTTTGCAACGATCTTTAGATACATCGATATTTAAAAACATCGATGCGATGACTAAACGACCTTGGTGGCCGAGTAGCCATACGAATGGTTATAATAAAAACGTACCCTCTTCCTTCACTATTGATAACCCAATATTAAGCCCACTTTTGTGTAAATAATAATGGCTTGGCAGGAAAATGTTAATCAGTTAGATAGGATATCCGTGACAGTAATATAAAATTACGAGCCAGTTCTAGAATATAGCACTAAAGTATTAGCCCATTTAGGCTATCACCCCGTAATTCATAAATTTCATAATAGTTAGTTGACATTTACCAAAATAACAGCCTTAATAAAAAATACATACTTGTGGCAGTTTTCTTTATGCCTACTCGTAGTATTGTTAATAGAATTTACAAAATAAGGGCATCAGAATAAAAAAAATACTCACATAGCTTTGCCAAAAGGTAATTAAATTCTAAAGACACAAATGAGTACCTAAATCAGAAAATGAAATATCTACGCCCTTTTTATTTTACTTACCAGCCAATCAAAACGGCCGCCGTTTATTGTTTTTCATCGAAATGAAACATTCGGTCGTCAATACCACAGATTATATCCGTGCCTAGTCGAATGGCGCAAAACACGAAATAAACAGTCGCGACTCACAAGTCACTAAGCAACAGACTTCCATTTTCTAATGTAACTTTTTTCCCGTGCATGTGGCCACGGTTCGCTTCCCATTCGGCCGCACATGGCTCTCAGGAATTTGACACGCAGATGTGCCTTCCGCCACTACCGACACAATAAAATACGTAATAAATATGCCAACATGCACTGGAATTGAACTTGGGAAGTTACGATTACTTGCAATTCTTTAATAGTTAATTAATTGGTAATAGGTATTTTTTTAGTTATTCAATTTTCCGTTGAAGTTCTCCTAGAGAATTAAATATTTGTTTTATTGAAAATGACAAGCATACCCATTTCTCATCCACAACGTTATAGATATTTTAATAAAAATTTCTTAAAAATTATAATTGAAATAACAGAATGGCATCGAATAGTGAAAGCTGTGTCATCCATTAGCGCATGCGTGAGTTACACTTCACGGAAAACTCATCAGTGCATTTCGAAACCGAAATTAGAGACATAATTTATCAATTAAAATTGTATCAACATAATTCAAAAAACAACTTTTAAAAAAATCGTCTGCCTATACATATACCTACATAAACTAGATGTAAGAACCAAGAGGTCAATAACCCTGATACTAGACGATGACTGTCTATGACATTAAATTAAATTCGATAACAAACAAGGAGTAGGTTCTCTCTTACACCACGCACAACAATATTGACGAAGGTTCGTTGTAAAATTTCACATATTTTTTTGTCAGATCGCTGTAAAGCGATACCAAATATTGAAAAGGGAATTTATATGTAGGTTTACTGCGAAACGGCGTGCGTAAGGTAATAATAAGACTAACCAAGAATGTGTAAACGCATGCCTTGGGCTCACCAAACGGTAACAAACATTGCCTGTTCCACGCTCAGCCGCGTTCCATGCTCAAAATTGCAAAGCGTTTGCATATTTTACCGCCAATGAATGGCATCAAATAAAATGTCAACATACCATAGACGGTTCAGAAATTACATAAAGATTTGTCTATGGTCTTGAAGTAAACTTTGCAACAAACAGAACTAAACAGAATTCAGAATTTGAATTTCAACATCAAAACTTTTTAGTTTAGAGAGTTGAATGATTAGATATGATATCTATGTCCTTCTTGTACAATTAGGTTGGTACAGAGATTTTAGACCTTCTTTAATTTACAACCTGACTTGTGCGAATAGTTAATGCAACTTAACTGTTAACGGGATAAGCTAGTAAGTATATGATACACTTATTATGTATAGGTATGATTTGAAATGCAAAAATTGCAAAAATCAAATTACAGTTTTAAGTGCAAACTGCGTTGATTATACAAAAAAAACAAGTGTCTGATGATATTGGATGCGTTAAAAGTTTACGATAAATCGTAAACATCAACATTATCTTAACCGTAACAATGGATCATTCAAAATTTTGCAACAAATGAGTAACACCTAGTTAGTTTGTAGTCTGTGGGAATTAAAAAATAAATAAGATCCTCTGTGACTAATGGAAACGTTTAACATGATTTTTGTATAGTTGTAAACGTTTTGCTAAGTCACCTAAAAAACTGGACATGGGCGTATTCGATCATGTATGTAAATTGTAGGTACTATGGGTATTTCCTTCTACTACAGTCTATCTGAGAGACAATTTTCAATAAAACAGACAACGAGGACAAAGCCACAGATTGAGGCATAGCTTGTAGAGGTTCAAGAGGCACTTGGACAGACAAGTCGAGAAACACGTTACAATTAAATAAAAGCAAATACCTAGCGTGAAACCTAAAACCTAATTGAACGAAGACTTCAGCTTTAGAAAGGCATCAAGAGGTGAAAGTCATATGCTTTCAAGCCTTGCAAAAACTCACATCTCGCGGCCTTGCCAAGGTGAGTGCAAGGGGGACATAACGGTGCCTGCTCCGTCAATACCGGACCCATGAAACAACATTCATACAAACACAACCGCTAGGTGTCCCAACCATCGGTGCCTCGACTCACGAACACCCACGCGCCACAACAACAAAACCGTCGATAGACAGCACGAAATCAATATCATCTGATGGAAACCACGCACGTTTTCGATTCATTTCCTTTCAGCAATATCGTTGAACATAATGAGGTTCCAATAACGCCGGACGTCGGCTGTAAAAGCATTTCAAATTTCACACACGTTTGATAACCCTTAAGGAAAACGGGTCTAACCAACTGTAAATCCATAAAGGGATTATGAGGCAGATTTTTATTATTTATAAACAGTAGGTAACTGTTTTGACAGGTGAGTCCGGGTACCTATGCTAACTATCCGAAGAACGTGTGATGAAAATTGATGACGAGAAAAGGCATTGTTTGCGATTACATGTCCATGAAGTTTCATAACAAAAACATAAGTTACATCAGGGTGGCATATTTGAAACAGATATTGCAAGAACTAGGCATTTAGGCTCTTGCATAGTTGTGTAGGCAGTACCTATCCAAACATAACTGGTTTCAAGGGCATTCTACACTGCGCTAATATGGATCCAAGAGGTATCCGCAAAAAATCACAAAATTATGAGTGGTGAGAAGATTAGATATGCTCTATGCGGACTCAAAACATTCTACCGCGAACAGTTAGGCACCACAGTCAGTCACATTTTGTAAATAATGAACTACTTAGCATGCAAAACGCACTAAGTCGCGGTGCGGCTGCGAACACTCAAAGTCCCTTCTATTTATATGAAGCAAACACTTACAATTTGGCTGATCTCAGTAATCGGAATGGGGGTGATAGTTTTCTCTGAACCCTGGGGGAGCGAAGAGGCGCTGGGAGTCGGAGACACACCAGGCGAGGCCGGTCCATGCCCGACGCTCTCCTTCGACGTCCGGTTCGGTGACAACCTCGACGGGAAGCTGAGGGTCTTCGTCCACTGCGATAAGCTACGCACCATCTTGACCGTCCATAAGCACAACACGAATCACTAAAACCGGTATCTCGTTGCAAGCTGTACGTGCGCGCGTAGCTACGGTCCGCGGAGGAATGACGGCGGAGGGCAGCAAGACTTCGGCCTGGGCTGTGCAAGTTGCGACTTGATCGGTGTGGAGGGGATTCGATGCCTGTAGCGATGGGGTTCGATGGTTTGTGTGTGTGCGAGCCTCCTGCATATCATCTGTGTGGCTGCAGGGACTGGCCACCTATTGGTTTGGGTCCGATTTTCTTTTGTTTATCGTGTCGGTATCGACGACCTCGCACGGCTTATTGAAGCTTTGGTTGCAAAAAGTTTTAACGGCTCTTTTACAATATTTATGCAATCTGAGATTACCCAGCTTTGTTTTGAAAGTTGTAGGGTCTTTCCAATCGGTGATTGAATTTCTCACTGGGTTATTCATACTTTCTTAGGTTTTTTTTGTATTCAATAAACTAAAAGCAATCAATAAAACTCAAACCTTGTTGAATCCATTTCAAACTGATTTGATCTAGGTTTTTAAATCAAAAACGAACATCGACCGTAATCCCCATGGTGAAGATCATCAGTGATCTGAATCCATGATCAGTACGCAGATCAGGTAGGGGGTAATCAGAGACACGTTCAAACATTAGGTACCTAGGTATATTTGATACATGTCCGCGGTTTTGCATAGTAATATCTCTATGGGTAACCTACTCTATCCGTTACAAATAGGTACTACCTACTTAATTACGTTTTAAAACTCTTTTTTCTCCATAAACTAAGACCACAACGCACAATTCGAATTAGCGACACCCCATAAACGCAGAAAATAACTGCACGTGACATACTGAGGGTGGGACTTGCTTGGAACCCCTCGATGGTAGAACTTCCTTTTATTTCTCTTGCAAATACGCATTCACATTTAAGATATTGCGATGTGAGAGGGGAATTAAGTTCAATTTGAATATTGATCCGGTTGTAAGTTAATCTTACTCGTAGGTTTGTTGATAATTATGCAGAACAAGTGTAATGAACAAGTGTATGCAAAAAAGTTTTAGTTCAGTTTTTCAATTCATATTCAGCTCAGAGCAAGGAGCTCGACTAAGCCAAAGTCTATAAGTTTTTATTCATATAAATCATAAGGACCATAGATATAGAAACGTCAGCTTAAAAACGACGTGAATTCAAATTTTTTAAAATAATTTACTCCGATTCTTCGCACGTGACCTAGCATAGAAGAATCAGGCAACATAAACTCTGAACTCTTTTTTTTATTTTGACGCTCTCAACGTCGCCGATAAAAAGAACAAAAAACAGATTATAAAAAATATATTTTAATTGTTCCAAAAAAGAGATTTTATGACACTGAAGGGCCTATTCAAGAGTGTTTAGAGTGCAGACCTACAAACGCGATTGTAAGATAATGAACGCGCATCGCGCGTCGCTTCCTGAAACACGTGCGCGCGCAGCTGACGCCCGCAGCCCTTCTTGAGCACTGGGAAGTGAGGAGACGCAAAAAAACCTGTTCTACAAGTTTATGGGGAGAGCGTCGTCCATTGTACATTTGCTTCTTCTTCGCATTGTTAATTTATAGCCCTTGTTGAAACTAAAGCGGATTAATAAAGAATACGGGAATTTATTTAATTAAATATTTGCAAAAAAAATCTAATCTAGTCTCCTCAAAACTGACAATAATCCTGGACATTTTCACACAGCATCATCTAGCCCCAAACTAAGCAGAGCTTGTATTATGGGAACTACATGACTGATATACTACTTATATAATACTTATTTTTTTTCGAATACATACATTATACATACACTAAGCAATTTGTGTCCCTCAACCTAGTCAGATCACTGACCTTTGTGACCAAGAAATAACTAATAGGGCGATGAAGAATGAATTAGTCCTAGGTAGCTGTTTTAAACACAAAAATTTGCAGCCAAACACGAAATTCGAAAATCGTTCGCGTTGTTCAAGCAACCCCTCTTCAATCTCTCACGATCCGTCAATACACCCCTACGCTTTATCAAAGACTAGCTACTGCCCACGGCCTCACCCACTCGGTACCCGGATAAAAAAATTGCGGCAGCATTCGTAACAATTCAATTATTCGCATAATTTTCAAAAATTGCGCATTCGCTCGACCTTTTTTCCGTCAAATTACATTGCAAAATTGGTCCACAAAAAACATTTTATTTTAATCTGCTAATTGCGTTAATTAAAGCAAAAGTACACGAGGATAGTCTGGTACTAATTCGCACAGATAGCGAGTCTACTGTAGGCGCTTAGTAGAGGACTATTTCGTCCACCTTAGGCATCAGCAGGTTAATTGGATAATATACAGCCTAAGTCCACCCAGAAGGTCGATTCTAAAGAGTTTTGGTAATCGGATGAGTTGTATCGGAGGTTACCTCCTACATACAAACTCACAAACTTTACCTTATTGTAATATTAGTGTATATATCTCGACTATTGAAACAAGCCAAGGGTATGCTAGGGGATGAATACGGCACGGACATAGACAAGGGCTGTGTTAAGGGCCGTTTGCACCCCTTGCCCCTTATCATAGAAAAGCAATAATTACTGTTTGTTGATAAGTTGTTGGTATATAAAAATCACCAAAATAATGTAAAATACCATACATGGCTCTGTGACAGATGTTTTTATAACATAGGAGAATATTTCAAATTTAAATTGTTATAATATATATTTTTCTGGCATTTTTTATTTTATATTATAATGCGTGAACTTATAATATAAAATATTATAAGTATATAGCCGTGTTGGCCTAGTGGGCGATACCCCGACTTCTGATCCGGAGGTCGTGGGTTCGAACCCGGTCGTGCACCACTGGATTTTTCCACTCAAAAATTTATGTGCGCATTAACACGTGCTCAAAACGGTGAAGGAAAACATCGTGAGGAAACCGGCATGCCCTAGAACCAAAAACTCGAAGGCATGTGCCCATAGTTAGTGTTCCAATAAGCGGCGATGGGCTTGCAACCTGTCACGTGGAATGCTTACTACTTGCAAAACGCGGGCATGTATCAAATGTAATGTTTGGACGTGCCTCTGACTACCCCCTACTTGGTATCCTCAAAGATCTACTCACTGAGTATGTATCTGAGGATGTCCACCATGGGGAATACAGTCGTGAGCGTGTTTCGTTTTTTCGTTTCGTTTGCGTGAACTTTAATATATCAATTTAATTTACTATAAATTTCTTCTGAGTAGGTAGGTGTCTAATAACGTAGCATAAGAAACAATGTACCTGTATTCAAGCAAATAAAATTTTCATTCATTAATTCACTAGGTAATGTCGCCAGCCTTTTGGGTATCCTACCTGCGTTCGGTGACTTGATTCTGTTTTCTAAGATAAGTTCTATTATAACAGGTAGGATTTACTTTCCTAGTCTAATGTTATAGTAAATAATTTAGAAATTTTTTTCTAAAAAAAAAAGTCGAATCAATCAAAACTAATGCATGTTTTACTTAGTCGATTTTTGTCCAGAGAGCCGTTCGTATAAAAAAGCACAGAAATAAAGGGTGATTGAAATTCGGTTCGAATAAGTATATTATCTAAAGGATGATCTAAACGATTTACGCTATAGCAATATTCCAAGTTGGCAATTTATTGTTTTAATTTATTAATGCCACCACCGGAAAGCAATACCTATCTACGTGCTGGCGATACTAAAAATAAATTAAAAACATTGTTTTTTTGAGCACACTTAAACTGTGCTCAAAAAAACTTATTTTGATCGTTTAGTTTCACTAAACCCGTGTCCCGTGTTGGCTTAGTAGACTTTGACTTCCGATCTGATCGTGGGTTCGAACCCGGTCGTGCTCCAATAATAATTTCCACTCGAAAAATGTATGTAAAGATAAAAGATAAGATAAAAGTTTTATTTATGAACCAAAAATTCGAAGACATGTGCTATCAGTTGGTGTTTGAATAAGCGGCGATGGGCTTGCAACCTGTCACGTGGAATGCTACTTTCAAAACGCTAAATGTAATGTTTGGACGTGCCTCTTACGTCGTATCCTCATGAAGCATACATTATTGCAGATAGTTATATTTTTTGCTATTTATGGATGAAACTTTTGTTCGATTTTTAACTATTATCGATTTAAAATAATATCGATTAAATAACAAAAAACCGACTTCATCATAGGTAACGACATGTGCTTACGTCATTTTAGTCACTCGGGATGACACTCTTTCGAATAAAAAACAAAAGTAAAATAGCTCTTACGTCGTATCATCAAAAAAAAATGTTTCGGCTAGTCGTGATTCCACAAGATGATAATGTTTTATGAGTTTTACGGGAAAAGCAATCTCTCAGGAATAAAACTTTCATGAGACCTCGTCGGGATCATTCTCTATACAACAACAAAAGAATCATCAAAATCAGTTGACAATAATCATTAAAAAAACATAAAAAAAAACAACTGAATTCAGAACATCATCCCCTTTTTAAAGTCAGTTAAAAACTAAACTATATTAGACTATATATAGACTATACATATAACTATATTAGAACAACAAAACAGAAAGTGAAATACACATTTTTTTTAAAGCAGAAATTGTTTTTGTTCAAATTAACAAAGCGCATTGTTTCAATAAACATCACCAATCATGCTCACCCTAATTTTAGTCCGAGGGGTGTTTAGTTTATTATTAAAAACTCAATAATACCTCTACAAAATTAGTACATTTCACTCTTTGTCTCGTAGTGCGCAAACTTTATTATTAACTTTCGCTCTTACAACAAAGAAATAGGATATAAAGTCGCGTGTTTACGACCTGCTATTTCTGTAAGTCGTCAATTATATTCTAGAACGGTTAAATGCTTCAGTGGCATTTTAATAACATGCTAATTACCTACTGAACCCAGATACTGCTACTGAAAGGTCTACTGCCCCTTGTTTGGGGATTTCTAAAAATACATGTTAAATAATAAATTTATACATAACATAATTTTTAAACGAGACATGGGGAAAATACGCAAGCAAATAAGGAAAAATAAGAATTTACTCATCAAAATTGTCAGTAACGTGAACTACTCGTGAATGAATAGAAAAACATTTGAGAAATATAACATGGCGGTGATTTTCTAGCGCACAAACTAAACTTTATTTAAACTGTCCCTCTCTCTTACTAATAGTGCACGCAAGAAAGAGATGGCAAGATTTTCCTCCTGTCAAATTACGTGTTTATATATTATTTGGATAAATCGGAAACTATGGTTTACTTTTAAACAAAATTAACTTTTACAGATTTACGTTTCTAAATTATTGTTGTTTCAGTGGCATAAGTTAATGATGTCGTTATCTTCGTGTTTATAGTCAGCATGTTTCTAAATAACGACTAAACGTGTATGGAAAACTTAAATCTGTCTAATTTGACAGCACTAAAGCCTTTGACTACCTCCTACTTGGTATCCTCAAAGATCTTCTTACTGACTGTATCTAAGGATGTGCATCATGGAGAATAAAGGTGTGAGCGTGTTTGTTTTGTTTTGTTATTTAGAAAAAAAAGCTACTAGGGTTCCCAGAACACATATATATTACAATAATAATCACCTACTGTATAACTCATTAATCTAAATCCGTTAATTACCACAGAAAATAACAAAAGCAGAAAAGCAATTAGGACTATTTTATTGTTTGGCACACGTGGGCTCACCCATCGGGGTTGTGTGTTGTTTTAGTGGTAGTTTATACCATACCATATCTCATAATTTACGGAAACATATTAACTTATATTAATGGTGGGAAAAGTATACGATCAGCATTCAGTCCCCTTCATAATAGGGGGTCTACTTTTCTTGCCGCACAGCACCCGAATCATCCATGTAGTCTCCCTCTTGACTATGAACCCGTACAGTGCTAGTACAGTGTTACTGTACTAGCCTTAGCTTCATCTGCATGGTAAAAATAGTATTGTCACGAACTATAAATAACTAATGGTGATATTTTATTAAACCACGCAAGTGAAACCGTGAACAAAGGCTAGTACTTACTTAATATTAAAGAATGGAAGAATAAGTTTCTAATATTTCTAATTGGTCACCGGGAGTTAGTTTTACGGTGGTGCATTAAGATCTAAGGGCGCCTTCAAATTAGACACATATCGTTTCAGTGGCGTGACAGTATGATCGATGCCAAAAGCTGCAGTCATGCAAATGTTTTAAAACTTTTTGCTCATGCCGATATCCTTAAAGTGCGTTGTTTATTCTAAACGATATACTCATTACGTTTTCCGTCATCATTTGAGGACAATTAGTATTGCCAGAAAGGGATAGTGCTTTGTTTATTTTAATCGATATCCTCATTACTTTTTCCGTCAACATTTTAGAGTATTAACTCAGGTAGGTATTAACTTTTGAAATTATCATGGTTATGAACATATTTTTTACTAAAAAACGGGATATTTACCATGATTTTTGAGTTTAACTGTTTCCCGATATTTCAGCACAGTTGCATGTACCATGAACACGGGAGGAACTGGGAACGGGAGGAAATCATGGTAATCACCCGTTTTTTTTAATTAAGCAGTAACGGTATTGCCCGGACGGATACTTCGTTGTGTTTTCTTAATGAACAAACAAACAAAAGTTGCTCTTAGATATATGGATATACAGTAGGACCTCGATTATCCGGACTAATTGTTGTCGGTAGGCATCCGGATAATTGAAAGTCCGGATAATCCAATAAGTATATGAAGAAAAACGGGCTTTTTGCATATGTACATATGTAGTCTGTACCATACATATGTAATGTTAGGTGTTTATTTAAAACAACAAATACATATGAGCGAAAATCAACGTTTATTAAGAAATTGTACATAATGTACGTATAATTTGCTTACAATAATTATGTATGTATTTGGTAATTTGCATTAGGTAATCATGAAATAAAATAATTATGTACATAGTTTAATTTGGTTTAAAATATTTGGTAATTGTCGTTTGACGTAAGCCACTTCTTCTCTTCATTGCTGCTATATCACGAATTCGTTTCAGCTGTAGTAAACTCACAGTATCACTCTCTGTTTGTTTTTCAAACCACTTGAGAGCTGTTTCCAAGGCATGAAGTGCTTCATCATGAGATGGTTCTGCATCATTCTCCACATCTAGATTTTCTTCAGGTTCATCTTCTTTCGATTCCTGCTGTTCACTTATCTGCGTCTGCAATATGTTTTCTACGATTTCGTCATCTGACATAATCTGAAAACCTTGATCATTACTGTCACTAGTGACCCACTCTTTTACATCGTTACCATCACAATCCTGGCATATTTGTATATTTAACATTAGCTTATTTATATCCTCCATTATAGAATCATCCGTATTGGATATTGAATTTTCATTCTCCTGATTAAGTACTTTGTTCCAAGCCCTGCTTAAAGTCTTCCTTTCAATCAAATCCCATGCATCTACAACCATGTAACAACACTCCTTTAAATTCATTTTCTTAAAAAATGATATAACGACCTCTACATTATCTTCATCAATAGAAAACAACCTACGTAAAAGTTGTTTTCTATAAAGTCGTTTTAAGGTTTCAATAACACTTTGATCCATTGGTTGTAGCAAGGATGTCACATTAGGAGGCAAAAATTTTACTTTAAACTTTCCATTTTCTCTCTCTAGCAGTTCAGCCGAAGGATGGGTTGGCGCATTATCCAGTAAAAGTAAAACATTTCCTTGTTTGCCAATTTCGTTTTGTCTTCTTTTTACTTCAGGGATAAAAGTGTTGTCATACCAGTCAGTGAATATTTCAGAGTTCATCCATGCGCTTTTCTGATTTTTATAAATTAAAGGCACCCTGATATTTTTAAAACATCTGGGGTTTTTTGATTTTCCGATGAGGAGCAAAGGTATTTTATGGGTCCCGGTAGCGTTAGCGCAAACTAATATTGTTACTCGCTCTTTGCTAGTCTTATATCCTGGAGCTGAATTCTCTCGCCTAGAAGCTAAAGATTTTGACGGTAATGACTTCCGTTATGCAAGTTCTGACATGTTAATGTTAGAATAAACTCGTCGCGATTGGCAGTCCGGATAATCGCGAATTCGGATAACCGAGGTCCGGATAATCGGGGTCCTACTGTATATAAAAAAACTTTACTGTACCCTAAATAATATTTCAGCTTAGATAAGCACTACAAACATTAACAATGTTGTACAATGGGCGGTCTTTTCAATAATAAGCGATCTCTACTAGACAACCTTTGAATGGAACGGATTGTATGAAAGATTACCAGGGGTTTAAGTGGTATACCACATAATATGGATAATATGAAAACACTATATTATAAATAAATAATACTGGTCATTTTTTCACACAACGTCATCTAGCCCCAAACTAAGCCTAGCTTGTACTATGAGAACTACATAACTGACATAATACTTATATACTTTTTTTTGTAAAAACATACATATACATACAAAATACCCAGACCCGAGACAAATATTTGCAGATAATACAAACATTTGTCCCGTGGCGGAAATCGAACCCGCAACCTTCTGCGTCTCAGGCAGGCCATCGCCCACTGCGCCACAGAGGTCGTCACAATATACCTACGTATGAGTAGATGTATCCAAAAATACAGATGAAATATCTAGCTATCTAAAGACCATTGCTAATAATCTAGAGATAGCTCAACTGATCCAGATCAGTACAAAGTTGTATGAATAAATGTTTGGATAGTTACATCTTAACATACTAAGGTACTATACACATCATAATACCTACAAAAGTACCATAAACTATTGTATAACAACAGCTCAAAGCTCGCGGCGATCCGATTCCAAAATGAAAATTCACGCCATATGTGGCACGAATCGGGTCTAAAAATACATTTAGCAGTGGCCCTCCATATGGTCTGACCACCATGAGTTTTGAAAATTTAAAGACCAGATGAACAAACAAAAGCCCGGTATTTTATGTCAGTTTGAGGGAAGAATGGTTTGGCAGTAAAGTGCGGTTGCGCATGTTTTTAGGCCATTTATTTTTGAGAAGTTCTTAAAAGATTATAAGTAACTTTACCTACTGCTATTACATTTATTCATACAACTATGTACAAGTAGTTAAATACAATCCAAAGACCGTTGCAAACGACCTATAGAAAGCTCAACTGATCCAGATCACTACCAGACGGAACTGTTCCCAAAATACTGGCCGCATTGCCACGCTAAATGGCAATGCCAATGCGTTGACCAAGATAAGAGCCAGCTTTCTGGTCCAACTGATTTGGATCAGTTGCGCTATCTATAGATCGTTTGCAACGATCTTTAGATACATCGATATTTAAAAACATCGATGCGATGACTAAACGACCTTGGTGGCCGAGTAGCCATGTCTTTTAAACTAGACAGGCAGGGTTTGATTCCCGCTGCGGGACAAATGTTTGCCTGATCTGCTGATATTTTTCCGGGTCTGTGTGTTATGATAACACAGTACTCTTAGTTCCTGATACCCACGACACAGAGAATCCTACTGTGAGGTCACGACTATGTGTCTGTTGGATGTAACAAAAGACTATTCTACTATAACAGCCATTATTAGGGAGCTGACACATCGCACTCGTGGAAGTTAACTTTGTTTTTGACACAAAAAACGTTGATTCCATACCAAACAGTCATAAAATCATCAAAGCTCCTTGTATTTTCGGGAATGCCGCAAGGTATCGGCTCTCTTATCTTCATCAAACACATGGCTTGATTATTTCACATGCCCGAAGATGGCCTACTTAGGTTAATGGTCCAAAACTGGGACCATTACCATAAGTAGGCCATCCTAGACCATCTGCCGAAACTGTACTTACTAGCAAAACAAACAATAACTTCAAAGCACATGGTACTTTGTAGGTCAGGTATTTCGGAATTCCCTTTGATGATGACGATGAAATAGGTTAAGTGTTTATTACCTATTTGATATCTTTTACAATGGGGATGACAGCAGCGTAAGAGAGCAACTCTTGTTATGTAATATTTTCGTTAATGCATACTCATAAGAAATGAGAAAACGAACCCCCTTTCTAAATCCGTACATCAATCAGAAACTATTTTTTTTTTCTCTTTTTTATAATAGACACATACATAGTTCAGACCATATTCCCTGTGTCGTGGGTATTAGGAACCACGAGTATCATGGTACCACAGCACCCAGACCCGGAACAGATATTATCTATTACCATATTGATGCATTCGATTTAATCACAAAAAGTTTACCGACCTATGTAAACTTTTTGTGATTAAATCAAAAAGTTTACATAGGTCGGTAAACTTTAAAAAAGTAAATAGGCGACGTTAACCGTTTACCATCTCGTAAACCGTAGATATGCCTGACTGTCTCCAAATAACAATAAAAAAACCGCTTAGGTATGGCCAAAATAATACCAATTTTATTCATTACACAATCGTAAGAATCGTGTGTCTAGCACACGATTACCAAGAACCATATTTAATTAACAATCACTATAAGGACAATCGGCGCCATTTTATTTCGGATTGTATGAGAACGTGCGCACGCGCCTATAATACGTACGTGACATGTGAATGAGGATGTTTCACGGTATTTATAATTTTTCGATGTTTTATTATTTTCATTCATTAGTTCATGTAGAATAATATCAGAGGTAGGCCAACGGATAGATGTATGGATTGTGTGAAGGATGACATGGTTAACAAAGTAGTGAATACTGAGAATTCATGTTTGGGCAAGAAGATGATGTTATTAGGATTTATGTAGTGTGTAAGGGGGTCACGTAAGATTATTTGCGAGGGCAAAAAACTTTTCTAGTACGTTCTGAATTCACTAAAATTTGCTGGAAAATTTAGTTTACCCCTTTGATTTGAAACTAGATGGCAAAACTCTGTGGGGTGTCTATACAATTTTGTAATGTAGTTTCCGCCATCTTGGATTTCATCAAAGATGGCGGAAAAAGGTGGACAACGAAAACTAACCTGAAAATATATATATATTGTGAAATACGAAATGACTTTTATGTAAGCGTTTACCAGCATGAAATATAAAATTCAAGAATAGTTAATTAAGACAAGTTATGGGCAAATTTCGACCCGGATCCTGCTCAGGAGTTGCCTTCAAACAACCATCACTCCTACGCAGACAGACAGACATACAAGCCAAATACGGCACACAGTTAGGGCAATAAATTCTCCAATAGGTATATAATTATTCAATAGTATAGCCTAATTTGGACGCTGGTATGCAATTCTGAACATCGGTTATATGTGAGTTGGTCGTAGACCTTGTTTTAATGGGTATTCTTTATTAATACGCCATTCAAATCTTGCTGAAGTATTATTTACATAGTTTTAATAAACGTGTACTAAGATAGATGCCTAAATTATAAATAAATAAATAAATAATGCTGTACAGTTTCACACATCATCATCCAGCCTGAACTAAGCAGAGCTTGTATTATGTGAACTAAATGACTGTTAAACTACTGATGTACTTTTTATTTAAATAAAAAGGGGACAATATAAAAAAATATTGTCCCGCGGCGGGAATCGAACCCGCAACCCGCAACTGAGTCGCAGGCTGGTCTGCGCCCACTGCACCACAGAGTTCGTCAAATTCATAATTCGTTGAAAATATACTGAATACACCTCTGTGTTTTCAGTCTACAATGAAAGTCATCTACATAGCTCAGAGGATTAACAGTCTGAAATGCCAGTGGGCTGGTCATAATATGACGAAGAACCAAACATCGTTGGGGTAAACAAGTTCATGAGTGGAGACCGTGTCTTGGTAAACGTAGTGTGGGGCGCCCCCCGGCTAGGTGGAGCGATGACTTAAGAAAGGCGGACTGAATGTGGATGAGAAGAGTCAAATTCCGCGTATTAGGCTTATGTCCTGTGGAGTAATGTGGGCTAGTGATGAAGTTACTGAAAACTTTTTATTTTTGGAGTTCCAAAGCTAACTAGCGAAAACGGGAACCTTTGGTCATGTTAGTCTGTCCGTCTGTCCATCTTTGTGTCATACCCCGATTTCTTCCGCACTTTTAAACAATTTGAAATACATTTGTACACAACACAGACATTTAGGAACCTACTTAGTGCATCTGTTTTTCATTTTATGATAATTGTTTTTGTGTGTTATTATTATTCACAACTTTTGTGTAACGGGACACATAAATGTGTTTTTTATTTATTCATTTGATATAACGACGTGCTTTAATTACTTAAAAACAAGAATAAGTAAAACTAACTCTTTTGCGCACACTCCCGCGTTTTGTATACCTACATACCTAATGGGTGATGATTTTTTTTCTCATAACAATACCTCATGTTTTTTTTTTTAATTTTTTATCCAAAGCCCCGGTTCATGAAAACTAGCTAGCTGATGTTCACGAAATGTTAAAACATTTCAAAAAAGTGTCCTAGATTGAAATTACTCTTTGCATAAAAAAGTTAAGCAGGTTGTTTTCGGTACGAACTCTGCCAACGAACATGAGTTCGATTAATTTCCGATAACTAATTTCGGGTCCCTCACATATCTTGAGCAGTTATTTTTACAACTTCAATCTACCACAAAGACAACAGAATACATATACAAAATTAAAATTTGAAACAAAGAAAGGGCATGGAACTATTAAATCATGGAGGAGAGAGGCGACATCGACGTAAAACAAAACAAAATAAATCCAATGACACATTTATTAGGGCTGTCAGTTGCTTGTGCTTATGTCTGACAGCTCGTAAGTTTAAAACTTTAATTTGTGATAAGCCAAATGTGTGTTTATGGATGAGTGAGCTACTGGGTTTCAACTTTCACGTTTTAAATATTGTGTAACGGTGATGCAAGGATTGGGTATTCACACACACACACACACAAACGCTCATGACTGTCTTCCCCATGGTGGATATCCTCAGATACATACTTTGAGGATACCAAGTAGGGGGGTAGTCAGAGGCACGTGCAAACATTACATTTGGTACATGCCCGCGTTTTGCAAGTAGTAAGCATTCCACGTGACAGGTTGCAAGCCCATCGTATCATTGGGTGTTGATTGATATATTTCTGAGACTTTACCAGAAAAAATATAAAGTGAACTCCCTGTAGGTAAATTTATCGGTGCCAAAGGCTTTTTTCAGCGGAACCATGGCGAAAATGGCCGATACAGATTAATGGTGTTAGCATAAGAATTGTGAATACTTAGGCACGTGCAAACTGGCGCGGTCACGGCGGGTGACACGCGATGGTGTCGATGATACAACCTTTTCCCTTAGATTGCCACAGCGGCAGTTTGAACGGGTCTTCAGATGCACTGTCTTAATCCTCAGGTTGTCTCTAAATCGCTTAAATCGATAAAAAAAAATGCTGGACATTTTCACACAGCATCATCTAGCCCCAAACTAAGAGCTTGTATTATTTGAACTACATGACTGATATACTACTTATATACTTTTTTTTTGTAAATTCATACATATTATACATAGAAAACAAAAAACTGCGTCTCAGGCGGGCCTTCGCCCACTACGCCACAGAGGTCGTCAAAACATATATAATAGTCAACGCATATACAACGACAAAAACTATTATGTATTTATATTTTTTGATAATTTATATTATTACGTTTTTGTAACTTGTACTATAACTGATGTTATGCACAAGAAAGATTATATCTTCTAAACTTCAGTTACATAGTTGTATAATGTATGCACCCACCTACTTATTACTCTGTAAAAAGCATAATTAGAGTACGGCTGTATATATACGCTCTGCTTAGTTAAAAGAAAATAAAAAAAAAAATTAACTGCACCAGATAATTACTACCTTTGGCTTATAGATAAAACACGCGGGTAGAAAATGAACTCGAGAATAGTTTCTATCAAATACATCAAAGGTGTTTGGTACTCGTCTCTAGTCTTTACCCTAGTTATAAAAATCTAGTTGTTCTAATTGAGATCAAAAATTGAATATCCTTTCTTTTCTTTGTTTGTTTTACCAAAATCTACCAGTCTGCAAGCTGCCACTCAACCTATGCCTTCAGATTACAAAATCTTCTTGAAACCCTGAATTTCTTCCCGTCTTAAAACATTAAAATAAAAAGACAAATCTCAATAGTTTCTATCAACATGTCTACGGACTATGATTTGTTAGTGACATACCAAATAAAATTAAGTACCTAATATAGAACCACCTACTTATTACCCTTTTATTTTTGGAGACCAAATTATCCATTTAAACGAACTAATTACACTTTCTGACGACATTCGGCCGCATTTACAATGAAAGCGATTTACAATGATGAAGCGTGCGCGGTCCGTACACCGTGACACACCAAAACTTAAATCTTTTCCTTTTTTTGGAAATACTTACCTCAAATACCTAATAATCTGTGTGCTGCATACTGCTTATTATGGCTACACTCGACACAAGTGTCAATCGCCGAGATATGACTGATTTTTTAACAAAGTTTGGGAAGTAAATTTGCAATTAGATTAATTAAATAAGAGATTTTCATAAAAAAAATATGCGTTCAAGTGTTTCGTTATTTCAATTAACGAAAGTATAATCAAGATGAGGAAGAGGGGGGTTTTTTGTTTAAATGTAACGCAGAGGCGTTACATTTAAACAAAAAACAACACACAAATATTTTGTAGGAAGGTAATTAGTTATTTTTAAAATCGGTAATCAATCAGTATTAAAGAGAATAATAATTTATCATTGTAGAAGTTTTTTGACAAAATGGAACTATGTGTTCAGTATTGCATAGAACACTGTCAGACACGATTTTCTTGAATTCCGGCTAAAACAGCATCTCCTCCCTTTCATTGAGTTAAAAATATATTTACCTCTGTTTACTTTTTGTGGAAAATGCCACATAAGTACTACGTCGCAGTTGTGGAAATTAATCATAATTACCCAATTTAACCCTACCATATCCTCGACTGGTTAAAGAACTCATTATTAGTGTAAAATTAAAAATCTATGAACCTACTACTAAACAATGACTTGCATAGTAGTAGGTTCTTGAAAAAAAAACAACAGGATCTGTTTTCTATATTAAATGCGGTCATAGTGGATAATTCAGTTGACAATGACAGACGGGATAAAATCGAGGTCGTTGTTAAAGCTTTAGTCGAGGTAATGCCCATCACTAGTTGACACGTTATGGCGCCATTAGATAAACTTTTTAACTTGTTGACCTATGAACAAGGGTTATTGAAAAAGATGGTGATTTCTTGGTCTCCTTGGCAATGGTCGTGGTTAGATCTATTCTCAACTGTGATGTATTTATAATAGACTATTAATAATTATATATAAATAATGCTAGACAGTTTCACACAGCATCATCTAGTCCCAAACTAAGCAGAGCTTGTATTATGGGAACTACATGACTGATATACTACTTATATACATTTTTTTTAAATAAATACATATTATACATATAATACCCAGACCCGAAACAAATATTTTTAGGTTTAAACATTTGTCCCGTGGCGGGAATCGAACCCACAACCTTCTGCGTCTCAGGCGGGCACTCGCCCACTACGCCACAGAGGTCGTCATCTTATCTTCTATCATTTATATATATCTCGGTATCAGCAAGGTCTAACAGTAGACCGGAAATGCCTGTATATACCAAAATATTGCACACAACTTCAGTTGTGCCTAATTTAGTCTGGGGTCTAGACAAATACCTCACGCATAGTTTTCCTTGCACGCTAACGCAAATTTGTCAAGGCAAAACTTGGCGGAAGTCACGTGACATTTCGACACAGCTAATGTCATTTTCAATCCTTCTGCAGGCGTTACCGAAAACAGTATGTGGTATTTGTCTAGACACCCTGGTTTTCGCTGTTTATTTCGGAAAAAATATATATCCCAGCAACTTACAAATAAATATATGATGAATATGTTTTTTTACCTGAAACAAAAAAATATAATTAGTTAAGTACCTTATACCATTTTAAGTATAATTAAGTCTGAACTAGTTTATCTGTTTTCTCATAAAAGATTTACATAAACACAACGGTAGTGAGACAGTTAGATGGAATTATAGCTAGATCAAACGGAAATGTCGGCTATCCGCTGGCAACACCAGTAACACATAGTCATTAATAAATACAGAAACGAAGCTTCTCAACCAGTATCATCATCTTACTTAAAATCGATTACTCAAAAATAATTTATTTATTTATATTATTTTATTGTTCAAACAAAATAAACAGCCCTTACGTATAAACAGTTCTAAACTTAATAATCTAACTTAAGGCCAATAAGAGATTTACATTTTATAAAAGAAACTTACAAAATACTATAATTTTAATTAACATTATAGTAGAGGTCATAATTAGAAATTGTGGAAAAACAGTGACAGTGGTAATAAGCCACTAAAACAGGGGTAATTAGCCACTAAATTACGATCCTCGAGCTTTGATAACAACTAAATTGTCATTATCATCAGTTGGAAATCCACTTCAAAATATATCTTGACTGCCACGACCAACTGAACTAAGTCTCAGTGAACTGGCTTAAGTAATCACTTGCATTTAAATATTGCAAGTGCGGCATATTGACGATCTTTGTGGTGCAGTGGGCGAAAGCTCGCCTGAGACGCAGAAGGTTGCGGGTTCGATTCCCGCCGCGGGACAAATGTTTGTATTTGCGAATATTTCTCTCGGGTATGGGTGTTTTCTATGTATAATCTGTATGTATTTAAAAAAATATATATAAGTCATCCAGTTTCCATAACACAAGCTCTGCTTACTTTGGGGCTTTGCTGTGTGAAAAATGTCCAGCATACAAAAAAAAACACATTTTTTCGTCAATTTTGCTGACGTTACAAAAAGCTATTCAATTTAAATATTATTCGTCAAAATCAAATTAAAAGTGAAAGTAATTAAGTTTTTATACATTAAAATCACAAGTATCAATATAGAAACGTACGTGAACTTAAAATTTCAAAGTTAATTTACTTCGATCTTCGGTCGTTGGTGGATCGAAACATTTTCAGCCACTATCCTATCCTTCCTACTATCCTACTAAACTAATACCTATTATAAACGTGAAAGTTTGTGAGGATAGATGTTTGTTATTCTTTCACGCAAAAACTACTTAACGGATGTTAATGAAACTTTACAGTAAGCTTATACATCAGAATAACACATAGGCTACTTTTTATCAGGGTACTATGCGGGCGAAGCCGTGGACAGAAGCTTGTAATATAATAAATGCGAAAGTCTATGTGTGTGGATGTTTGTTACCACGTATCTCCGTAGCTACTAAATCGGTTTTGATGAAATTTGGAATGTAGATAGTTGAGGTTCTGGAATAACACATAGACTTATCTTATTTTCGAAAATCAACCCCTAAAGGGGTTAAACAGGGTAGTAAAGTTTCTATGGCAATTTTTATTCCATGGTTAGATTTGGTATAAATAAACTTTAAAATAAATAATTAAACATGTAATTTTTTTTTTATCTACTCCTATAAGGTGTGCAATGAAGTTCTGAAATTTGAATAGAAAAAAAAAATCCCTGATGTGATACACTCGAAAGTTAGTGGCTTATCAACATAACACACGAGCGAAGCCGCGGGCAGAAGCTAGTAAGCTATAATTGTGAACCTTTGACTTTGTTCTCGTATATCGCATTCCTGGTTATAAAAAAAACACAATACGTATCAAAACGCGGTACCCTCCAGCTGCTTGACAGATGTAACAATGCAATCTGTGGAATGTCAATAGTTATATGCGAACTGTCAGCTGTTTATAGTAAAGCCTAATAGTATATTTGAGGTCATCGTTGGAGTAGCGGGCGAGTAGCTGCGACAGATGTGGTGCGGGTTCGATTCCCGCTGCGGGACAAATGTTAACAATTTCTGCGGAATTTGTTCCGAGACGGTGTTGTGGTACCACTGTACTCGTAGTTCTGATACCCACGATACAGATAGTCCTAGTGTGGGGTCAGGACTATAAAGGTATGTGTCATAGTTATTTTTATTATTTTTTATCATGCGTAGTCTTTCTCAATGATTGTTAAGTTTAAGTGTTACCTACCCTTAAAAAAAAAATACCCCAAAAAAAAAAGCCAATACAGTCACACCAAGATTGTTTTTACGCAATTTTATAAAATCTAGTCATCATTTACCAACTGCATTGTAAATCGTATAGCACATACGCTGCGAACATTTTCTCGTACTGAGAACGTAGGAACTAGCTTTTTACCGACTTTGCGCTTCAATGCGGTAATTGATGAGCCCCACCATAGTTACAACAATGGCTCCCATAGCGATAAACCACAATTAACTAACTAATTGCTAATATAACTGTTATTTAACTGCATAATTATGCTGGCTTTGTTTGAAGTTCATATCATTTTTGCGACTGTGGATTTATAAACGACGATCTCTGTGGCTCAGTGGGCGAAGGGTTGCCTGAGACGCAGAAGGTTGCGGGTTCGATTCCCGCCGTGGGACAAATGTTTGTATCATCTGTAGATATTTTTCTCAGGTCTGGTAGTTTCTATGAATAATATGTATGTATTTACAAAAAAAGCTATGTAGTATATCAGTCATGTAGTTCCCATAATACAAGCTCTGCTTAGTTTGGGGCTAGATGATGCTGTATGAAAAATGTCCAGCATTAGTAATATTATTAGAAACGATGCCTCGTTTACTGAAGACAGTAGATTAGTGATTAGATCTTGTCCACACTGCACTAATCACTAATTTACGTTTTCAGTAGATGATGATGATGACCATTACTATAAAAGGCATGTGTGAGTCTACAGAAGATGTCGAACCTAAATATTTCAAAATGTTGGTCAAAGACAATTTAAACGGGACAATGGAGAAGAATAATTATATTAAGCTATTTAAATAACTTTAAAATTGCGATTTTTAATTGCTATTGCTAAAAATGTTTTTTTTTCATCATACCTTGAAGTTAGTTTGAATTATAACTTATTACTTTTCTAACAAATACCTAATTACCTACCTATCTAATATAGTATCGAATTTTCATAGTGATCCTTGTAATTTTAATGAATAAATAAATTTTGTCTTTAATATAACAAGTGTTACCACATAAAAGAGGGGATTATATACATATATTTACAGGTAAAACTTAACAAAAGAGATCCCGATATGTACCTTGATTTTTATTTTTAAATGTAGGTTCATACTATACGAGTACACGATTAATGCTCTAAAAAAATATATAGCTTTGTTTGTTTTTTTTTTAAAGTCCAAGTACTGCGTGCGCGTTTATGTCTTTTGTAAGAACAAAAAACTGAACCTAAAAAATAATTCTCAATTCGTTTCATTCTCAAAATGGATATCATTTATACCTTATCTGAAGTTAAGAATCGATATCTTTCTCATACTTTTTAAAAGTATGAGAAAGAAAGTTTCTCATACTTTTTAATAAAAAAGGCCACTATTGATATCAACTCATACTTTGATAAGACATCCTTTTCATAACTGGGCAATAATAAAACGAAACACCATTGTCAGCAGCATCTCATCTTAAATAAATATTAATATTTTATCTCACAACTAATCTCCCGCCCAATTAAGGTGTTTGTGTACAGGGTGGTCCAGGCGGTATGCCTTCTTTGCTGACCTTCGTCAATGTTGAGTTACTGTATGTCACATGAGAGTAGCGACTGTGGCAATGGGCATGCGGGGTGCATGACTCATTGGTAGTGTATTTCACTATTTAACAAACAAAAAACAAACACGCTCACTACTGTCTTCCCCATGGTTGACATCCTCAGATACATACTCAGTTAGTAGATCTTTGAGGATACCAAGTAAGGGGTAGTCAGAGGCACGCCATACATAACATTTGGCAAATGTTGTTTTGGTTTTGCAAGTTAGCGTTCCACGTGACAGGTTGCAAGCCCATCGCCGCTTATTGGAACACTAACTTGCACATACCTTCGAATTTTTGGTTGGGCATGCCAGTTTCCTCACGACGTTTTCCTTCACCGTTTTGAGCACGTGTTAATGCGCACATATTTTTTTTCTAAACATCAAACAAAATTTTAATCTACAATTTATGTGATTAGGCAGGCAATTTTAACTAACTGCCCATTCAAAACATTTTTCCTTGAAAAAGTGTTAAGGGCTCATTTATAAAGACAAATATCACAGTAAATTACCTTAACACTGAACTTCTGTGTCCTCCAGAAAGTTAACAAAAACAGTAAAACGAACTGTTTTCAATCTTTTGTGACCATATTAAAAACTTTATTAAAAGTTTCATAAATAACACAGTTCAAACACAAGGTCGCTCGGACACATTTTTTCCATATATTCGTCATACACATTCCTCGGTAACCGTGTCTCTTTTTGTTGTACATTAGATCTATTGTTACTATGTAACGGTTTATTCAAGTCATAGAAGTGTTATACAGTTTGTTTCAAAAAAGATGATCTAAAACTTACAGGGTGGTGGAAGATTTCTGATCCATCCGAACACCCTCGTGTTATGTTTTACAATTTGGATTAGCTATTTTTGGGCGAAATTGTAAAAAATATGTAATGTTATACGGTTCGCTTAACTTAGTTTTGGCGTCAGAAAGTTTGAATTTAGAACGTGTAGAATTATATTTTCACACATTAATTATACCTACACTGAATTATTTTTAAGTTTTTTTTTTCTGGCCTTTTCATATACATATACATAAGCAGTATAACAGAAGCAGTAGCGGCACTTGGCTTACAACCGTCGCGTGGATTACTAACTCGCAAAACGCGGGCATGTGTCGAATTAAATGTTTGGACGTGCCTCTGACTACTCCTTGACTATCCTAAGGCTATGGCATCATGGAGAATAAAGTCGTGAACGTGTTTATTTTATAGTTTTGCATTAGCTTTAAATAATTCGGCAGTAATTCGCAACTTTAACTAAAAATAATTATTTAATTTTTTTGGGTTTATACCTATTTCCTACCTACCGGCATTTCAAAATTGCTTCATTACCTTCAGACAGAAAATCCTACTACTATTATAAACGCGAATGTTTGTGAGGATGGATGTTTGTTACCATTTCACGAAAAAACTAATGAAACTTTACAGTAATTTAGCTTATACATAGCTAAGAACACATAGGCTACTTTTTAACCAGGAAACATGCGGGCGAAGCCGTGGGCAAAGGCTAGTATTCAGACAATATCGATCGAAGTTCACTTTGAGAAATTCGTTTGATCTTTTCAAATGCTCTATTATTTTACTATAAAACAGAATCAAATTGCCAACAAGCAAATTTATCGATTAAAAAAATATATTAAGTCAGAAATTAAAGCTTTCGTGAGAACTAATTAGCACACAACTTAGCAAAAACTTAATCATAGTGGAGAAAGCTGATATACTTGTTAGTAATCATTACAAAAACTTTCCATCAAAATAAAAAAGCAGAATAACTGTCTATGAATGGGTACTCTTGTAACTCATACTTCTGCAGCTTGAGTCCTCACTCAAACATAAGAAAGCGATACATATTTTAAATTATGTTTTAAAGTCTGTGATGTTTTGAACGTCGAACTATTTTATGATTCATTAACTGGGGACTCAATTAATTAATTATGATGATAAGTAACGTAATTCCCGTTGTTCCCCCGATATTCGGGACCTATTGGGGGGCAACACGAAGTTTGTTTTCGCTATCCGATTCATACTTTTCATGGAATAAGAAAATTGCACTTTTTTACATTAGATTTCAGTTTCCCCCCTAAGGGGGATTTATTCTACAATTATATTCAGAAGAGCAACTCTTTGAGTTGTACCGATCGAATACCAATAATTTTATTCCATGTATAGAAATATATTTCTATACATGGAATAAAATTATAGAAATGTATTGTATTTCTGAGAACTTCTGTGTGAACTATTTCCTTCTTGTCTATAATACAAGCCTTCTGCCGCCTAAATACAAGTTTATACTTAGTTAGTTTATACTTAGCGAGTAGTCATCGTATTGACTGTACACAGGTTTTTCTGACAAGGCACGTTCATACCTAGGGATTCTACACGATTACCTAAAAGTATTATACTAATGGTTTTTATCTAAGCTTAGGTATTTAAAAACATATTTACAAATACATACTTTATTATTATTTATAATTATATACCAATTTACTTCTGCGAACTTTTGTGTGGTTAATTTATTACATGTAGCAATTGGTACAATTATGTACTAGATTTGAGTTATTTTTTTTTAATATGCATGAATCTCACTTGTTCTTGGCCGTTTTTAAAATTACCTTCGATACACAAACAGTTTTAGACTTTGAACTTCCACTCATAAAATAAGACCATAAAGGCTATCTTTAAGTTATTTACGACATAATAAAGAAGTTTCCAACGAGACAAATATGTCCAAAGTAAACAAGGAAACCAGACATGACAAAAATGTATAGAACGTTTTGATCTATCATCGCAAGTTAGGGCTCGGTTAAACTGACGCGGTGGCGTCATCGCCACCGATAGGTGGCGAACAATACACTCACGAGAACACCGCCACCGCCATTGCCACCGCGCCTGCTTGACCGGGCCCTGAGCGTGGATTCAACTTGTTCGATCAACATTACACTATAGCCTAACTATAGATATTATAATACTATACGCTGAACGAATTTAAAAAAAAGTTTATTTTGCTGCCTAACTCTTTTAAGGTTAGAAGCGGGGAAGCGGCGCAAATTTCACTTAAACATTTCAAATTCATGTAGTTCTTAAAATGACGTTTCCATATGGTCTCTGTGATTATACTATTTTTACTATAAACCTATTGACTTTGAAAAATAGTTAAAAGTCATTAGCCTTATACGGTTCTAACAATAATAGAGAAGCCATTTTGGATGGTCAAAGAGATTAGGCATGCAACATTTTCAAGTTTCATACATTTACGTACAAGCATTTCATATATTCTGGCTTCTATTCCAAGAATATTTAAGGCTTTAAAGGCGTTTGCATTCAGATCATTGGGAAACCTTGTTACCGAGTGGACGCCGAAACAAGGATGACGTCGTCGTGGTATAACAAAAAAAATGGTGTGACGACCTGTATGCATTCTAATGCAACTGGTCAGAGGTGGCACAGGACCGAGCGATATGAAAAGACAAAGGAGAGACCTTTGCCCGGCAGTGGGACATTAGAAAAAAAAAAAAAACAACACAGAAAAACCAGATTGTGGTAATCAAAGATAGCGAAGATAATTCCCAGTTTAAGAAAGAAAGCAAAGACACATTCTTACCAAATAGACAAGAACTCACTTAGTTCTGGATCCCCTGTGTCGTGGGTATCAAGAACTACGAGTACCATGGTACCATAACGCATAGATCCGGAACAAATGTCTGCAGAACATGCAAATATTTGCCTCGCACCGGAAATAAAAACAGAAGAGACCACAATAACACAGCCTATACTATCATAGTCTTCTTGTCCTTGTCCCACATAGCCATCATCATCTTCTTGTCCTTATCCCACATAACGTGTGGTCGGCACAAAATTTCTTACACTCTCCTCTATCAGCTGTCATCTCAGTATTGACTCCTTTACTACCCATGTCGTCTTTCACACAATCTATTTATGTTTTCTTAGGCCTACTCATTCCAATCTACATACCAAGTCTGTATCAAGGCACTAAAATATAAAAAAAAAACCGTAGAAGAACTAATAGTCCCACCGAGGTTGATTTTTTGGGATATTACAAATTCTTATTTAACTATTTAGTTAGACTATTGTGATAGAATTTATCAACAAATATTGCAGGGAAAACAGTCAGGACTATGTCATAGTCAAAACGACGTAAAATAGAAAAGTTTTCGGTGATTCGCTGTTTCATAAATAATTCAGTAGCTCTTCTTTATAAGCACAGCTGACGAAAAATAAAAACAAACACGCCCACGACTGTAATCTTCATAAAAAATCTTGGTATTGGAATTACTCCAACTCGACAAAACTTATTTCTCAAATACAGATATCACATAACATGTCTTGCTATTTATAGTTGAAGAGGAATTAACCAGTTTTCCTTCAACTTGATGAAAAATGTACCTATTATTATGTAAAACGATCACTTATTAAAACAGCCTTGTTTGCCTTTCTTGGCTTAGTCGCGGAGGAACAGGCAGTAGACCAAAATTGACGTTTCAAAGTTATCCATAATACTTTAATTAACACGGGTCCAACTCAATGTCCAATTACTTTAATTAAAAATACACTAATATATTAACAAAATAAAAACATCCAATGTGTTTATTAAATGCTATTTTTATTAATAAATTAATATTTACTTTGAGACGTCTTTGTCTTTGATTTGGAGATCCTCAGCTCGATACAGAGCGCAAATCTGAGAAGCAAGACTTAGTCAAGTTACTTTTTTATGAATCAACAGAAAAAGGTGAAATTTCTATAGCCCCATAACACATGTTTTAAAGGTCGATCCGACCGGTTACCTTTCGTACTATTGTCGGTCGGTCTGTCCGTTACCAACTGGTTGCGATCAGCTGTTCGCCACTCCTATCGAACAGGTTCCTGATCATCAATGATGAGCTGAGGAATAATACATGTCTAGACAAGTATCTCAGCCTAAATTAGCCATAAAAAGGTGACTGTTACAACGGATAAACGGATTTTGAATGTATAGGAATCTTTTTGTAGCAACCGTTCATAATAAAAAAAAACATGCCCATGATTTGATTCTCCATGATGGTACTCGTCAGATATATATAATTAGTGAGGTAATCTTTGATGAATTCAAGTAGGGGGTAGACAGAGGCACGCCCAAAGATTACATATGACACTTGCCCGCGTTTTGCGAGTAGCATTCCACGTTTGCAAGCCCATCGTTGCTTATTGGAATGGAACACTAGCCATCGAACTATTGGTTCTTGGTTTCGATGTTCCCACATGATGTTGAAAATAATAATTGGTGCACGACAGAGTTCAAACCCTTGACATTCGTATCGGAAGTCGGAGTACCGCCCACGAGGCCAACACGGCACCGCTCAAGTAGAAAGAAACCTTTAGTAAATTCTAACAAAATAACGTAAAGAAGTCGAAAGTATACAGAGCTATTTATTCCCAGTAATACACAGTTCACGACGGTCCTTTGTAGGGTAAAAGCACCCAATAATAGACTGTAAATTTTAAACGCGGCTCCTTTATGAGTCATTACTGAGTCTCGTTCGACTCATGAATGTGCAAACATACAGACATACACAGTTCACCATCATAAATAATGAGTTTTATGAAACTATAAAACTTATGGTGGACAAATATCTTTCGATTTTATATTCCGTGAAATAAGATCGTAATTGACAGTGTTTTATTATTGTATGTGTCACACGAATGCGTGTCATAAAAATGTTTAAGTAAAGATAAGATAAATATAATGTGTATTGGACACAAACGTTTTACATGGTACAGTTGTTACTAGGCACTAGGAATTTGACACGATACCATCATCAGCATCCATCATCATAGTAAAATATATCATCATCAGCAGCCTGTAGAAGTCCACTGCTGAACATAGACTTTCCCTAAATAATGCCAAGACGAATGATCCTGGGACATCTCCATCGACCCACTGCACGCAATCTTAAGATGACATCGGCCCATACGGGAGGCCTTCCCACACTATGTAATTCAGTTGTATGGAACTGAATTACATAGTGTGGGAAGGATGTTGAGCAAATAAAAAAATGTCTAAACAATTTAGGTTTTTTTTAAATGGATAAAAAAAATCCTTTATGACAAGTATAGGATGTTGAGCAAATAAAAAAATGTCTAAACAATTTAGGTTTTTTTTAAATGGATAAAAAAAATCCTTTATGACAAGTATTGGTGTCCATCTCCGATTAAGCTCAAATACCTACATAATGTATACATCATCTGTAATTTCTTTTATAAATAAATAAATTGTTACTATTAGTTTTGTAACAACGTGTAAAGTACATTCACACCTCTGAAAAAAATGTCCAATGGAAAATGCATAGGAAAGTATTTTAATTCCTTTACAAATTCCACACGTGTGGTCACTCCCGAGAATCAGAAAAGCACTATCTGCCAATTTTATCATTTGTCCTGGAATATTTTATGTGCTGTCAGCATTGATTTCGAGCATTCCCGACACCGCCTCGTAACTAGTGGTTTTACCCTAAACTTCTGATATCCTTATTTTAAGTGGGTTAAAGTTCAAAATGCAAAACTCAACTGCATCTCTAAGTTTGTTAATAATCAACGTAGGTGGTTCTATTAACCTGTATATCACCGGTTGACACCTTGTAACATTACAAATGTTCATTCTATTTTGAATCTTAAATCATGTACTCAAAATCGACATTTGCACAGACTTTTTTTATAGTTTTTTTTTATGAATTCGGGCCTCTCGTTTGCTGTATATTTTGGTTTAGAATGCTTTGGTAGTTATTTGGCGTCGATTCTCTTGTACACCAACTTAACTCTATCGTCTTGGATCCCTTATAACCGACTTTCAGATTCTATAAAAAAAGATGCCGTGTTGGCCTAGTGGGTGATACCCCGACTTCTGATCAGAAGGTCGTGGGTTCGAACCCGGTCATGCACCAATCGATTTTTCCACTCGAAAAATGTATGTGCGCATTAACACGTGCTCAAAACGGTGAAGGAAAACATCGTGAGGAAACAGGCATGCCCTAGAACCAAAAATTTGAAGGCTTACAGTTAGTGTTCAAATAAGCGGCGATGGGCTTGCAACCTGTCACGTGGAATGCTAGCTACTTGCAAAACGCGGGCATGTACCAAATATAATGTTTGGATGTGCCTCTGACTACCCCTTACTTAGTATCCTCAAAGATCTACTCACTGAGTAAGTATCTGAGGATGTCTACTATGGGGTTGACAGTCGTGAGCGTGTTTGTTTGTTTTTTAAAAAAAGATGCAACTTTCACTACGATGTTTAAATCAAGACTACTTTCTTCTTGAAGTGCCTTCTTGAAAACACATTTTACTCAGTAGACAAGCTTTATGTGCTACCAATTACATACATAAAATTGACAATTATTTGTCTTGTAACTTGGTGTTATGAATAAATTAACTGTATCTGCATAAGTAACTATATCAGCTCTCTTTTACTAACAGTAACAAAATAATGAGAATACAACGATTTTAGTGCTGTTAAATTAAATTCTAAAAAAAAGGTCGTGATTTCAAAACATGCTGACTATAAACACGAAGAAGGGAGACACTTAAACTAATTTGACAGAAGTAAAATTCTTGCCATCCATTTTTTTGCGATCACTATCTGTAAAGGAGGTTAAATAAATAAAAATAAATAATTCTGGACATTTTTCACACAACATCATCTAGTCCCAAAGTAAGCAGAGCTTGTGTTATGGGATCTACATGACTGATATACTACTTATATACATTTTTTTTGTAAATACATATTTATTATAGATAGAAAACAACCAGACCCGAGACAAATATTTGCAGATGCAAACATATGTCCCGCGACGGGAATCGAACCCGCAACCTTCTGCGTCTCAGGTAATTAAGTTACCATGTACCAGAGAATCGACGCCATTGGCTGGGTCCATTTGTTGTATCTTCAAGCCGCCTCTATCAGCGGGTGATAAGTCGGTCCGATTGAGCCGTTTCCACTGAATCCGATAGTTAAGTAAAATAAGTTTGTTTGTATTTGCCGAAACTAATGGGGGGTCTTAAAACGGTTACGGTATAATAAAAGTGTTGATAAAAGAAGAAACAATTAGGAGATAGGTGGCAACACAACACCAATAAATTAAGTAGGTAGATGAGTTTGAAAAAAAAAAAAGTTTTTTTCACAATACCTTTTTCGGGATTGTGTTCAAGAAAAACCTACAAAATAGGATATATTATTAACAATTTAATTATGGTCAAAACAAGCGAGAGTTATCAAAACCAACAGTATTTTATTATAAAATAAGAGAAAAAAAAATCATTTTTAAATACAAACTTTTAACCCTTTGTGCTGCAACCATGTCATGGTAAAACTTATAAACGACTAATATAATAAAATGCGTACACAAAATTTAGTGTCTTTGCTGTTGACCGTTGAAGAGTTCCATTATCTGGAGCCGATCCTGGATGTCGATGCAGGCCATGCTTACCATAAAAATGCATTGTAATCAGATCTGAACCAACATGTAAAAAACTCCGTAGGTAAGAGGAAGTGGTTCAAATTCAGCTCGCAAAATTCGACCTAAACAAACAAACTTGCAAACATTAAAAGTTTAAAAAAACTAATTAATAAAAATATAGGTACCTATTGTGTGTTGTACCATGTAGGAGGTGTATATACCTACTTAGTTAGAGCAAGTCCTACTACTATATTACAAACGCGAAAGTTTGTGAGGATGAATGTTTGTTACTCTTTCACGCAAATAGTACTGAACGGATTTTGATGAAACTTAACTTCTGATGTATAAGCTATACTTATACATCAGAATAAGACATTGACCACTTTTTATCCGGGTACCACGCGGGCGAAGCCGTGGGCAGAAGCTAGTAGTCCATAATAATAAATAACCAGAAGAAATTAATAAATAACGCAGAAGGTTGCGGGTTTCCCGCCGCGGGACAACTATGCATTTGTCTCGGGTCTGGGTGTTTTCTATATAATTATAAGAAAAAAAAAATAGTGTAAAAATTATATCAATGTAGTAAATCAAATAAAATGCATCCAAACTATTACATTGTATAAATACTTAGTAGGATTCACCTACGTTTTTGTTTCGTCCTACTGAGGCATGATTGTGAGACAACCCACATTTATGGCATAACAAGTTAATCTTTTAAGACTGAGTATTTCAACTCATACTGGTATTGTTATTCAAAGAATTCAATTATAGTTTAAGAGGCTGCACTGAAAGGCTTTTGTTGTGGTTAGTTTACTGCGGTAACAACGCACAGTAGCACCAATTTTATTGTTTTCAATATCGGTAGTAGATAACCACAGGAAAGACAGAAAATATGTTTTCACACATCAGATGAATCAGATCCTAAGCGCAGTAAACAAACACCTATACAGAAGCGTCGATACGTCTGGACATGAAAATCCATTGAAATAAAAATATGTTTTAAGGCTAAAATCATCACTGCTCGTAGTTTAATGCTCAATAGGCATAGCAAGAAAAAAAAAGAAGAAAATACATTTACACAAAAACGAATCAAAAATAATCAAGGTACATATTACATCCCTGCTGTGATAGGGTTGTAGGTAGGTTCTACTCAGAACCTAGACTAGGCATCCTCTCTCAAATACCACTCTTGGTTAGTTCTAGGCCACCCCTTAGCCTAAATCACCAAATCTTACCAGAGCTAAGTTTGCCTTAATATAAAGTTTTTCAATCATAAACAAACTAAGTGATATAGGTAACATCTGCAACATGAAAAGCACATTCGAATCAACCTCTTATTAAACGATCAAAATGTAACTATGGAATACGGTTCAGATAGATTGGAGGCATCGGATAAAACTGTTGCAAGCTTTAAACTCGGAAGGATCACTTTGAAACGTCAAATATTAGTGCCTATTCCTTCGCAATCAAGCCATAAAATAAAAATAAGAAAAAGGCTGTTTTTTTTTATTCATCTTTTAAAATAAGTTAAGCTTAAATTGTTAAAATTTTGATGAAGTTGAAGCATTTTTAAGATAGGGATTCATAACTGAAAAATATACATGGGAAGCTTTATCACACTGTATCTTTTGAGTATGGTGCTTGAATTAAAAACCACCAAATCGTGACAAGACATTTCATCTGGCCAAAAATATGGCTAACAATACATCAACACAAATAACTATTGTCTTCAAGACAGGTAACAATTTGTAAACAATACAAAACTTCTGTATCGTGAGCGCGTAACTAATTTGAAACCGAGAGGGTGCGATGTTTGTATACGGTACCCTAAAATTGCGTGAGTTCCGTATATAGCTACAGAACAATGAACGAAAGGTGTGACTAAATTTTGACAGAGTTATTTTGCGGATATATCACAAAACCCATTCTTCTGTGAATGCATTAGTCTCGCTGTTTTAAATGAGAAATGAAACGTATTAATACTTTTTTTTTTTAGCTTTAGTTTTTTAAATACTCCTTTTGAGTGCAAAACAGATCAATTATGAACAATAACAGAGGTTGTTTGGTTACCTGAATGATTGAAAATAATCTCCATGTTATGTTATATTGGGTGTAAAGAAATACTGGGAATATTTTACAAGATCACATACAAATTCCTGACCCCTCATTAGTATTCCCTGTATCGTGGGTATCAGGAAGTCGATTTACAAATGTTTGTACGATTAGCTAATGTTTGTCTCGGGTCTGGATATTTTTCTATGTATAATATGTATGTATTTACAAAAAAAAAGTATATAAGTAGTATATCAGTCATGTAGTTCCCATAATACAAGCTCTGCTTAGTTTGGGGCTAGATGATGCTAGACAACCTTCTACGTGTCAGGCGGGCTTTCGTCCACTGAGCCACAGAGGTCGTTAATATAATCATTATCACAACATTTATCATTCAAATATAAAAACATCTTCGCTCAACGTGAATTGCAACATAAAACTTTCATGGTTTGCCGCCGAGCCAAGCAAAAAAAAAATATTAAAAAATGATTAAATTAGGTATTTAGCGTAGATATTAAGTTCTGTAGAGAAGCCCCCACGAGGGTGGCACGTTCAATTTGTAAACAAACACATATAAAGAATTTTAAAAAAGGTAGTCTATCTATTCGCTAGACAGATGACATGTCAAGGATGTTGGCAGTTGTTGGATGTTGATAGACATTGCACTTATTGAGGTTGTACCTAGGATGTCCTATCCTAGGTACACCCTCAATAAATGGCTCAGTATTTCAGGCTGATCGACTTTGCACTCTTGGGGGAGGCCTAGGAGTGGACTTCTCCAAATTGATGATTTCTCAGCCACCCTTGTGATTCAAGCATGATATACTAAAAAAAAACATAACGGCTAATTAGTGTACCAGTTGATATATACAAAAAATACAAATGAAGCAACTAGCTATCTAAATACCGTTGAAAACTATCTATAGATAGGTCAAATAGTCCAGATCACTACCAGTCAGAAGCGTTCCTTTGCATTGCCGCGACGCTGAATGGTAGCAATGTTAATAATATAGTTATACATAACGGCTTTATAATATTCTTATAGACACGTTTTTATTTAAACCTGCATATCAAAAAGTCAATAACTTGTAGCTCAACTATCGAAAGCTACAATATCCTTAGAATTATCACGTTGCAATAAAATATTACGATAAAAAAATATTTTTCTTAAACCAAGACACCTACAATGATGTCTCTGTATGGCAAGGCCGTGCAATCGCCTTGCCCTAGAGCACCAGACCATGATGATCTATCGCCAGCTGGAAAACTTATTTCACCAGAGCTCTTTATAATCTGGCGGTTAAGTCTCAAAGGTCCATAATGTAAAGACCTCTAAATTGCCTTAGATACGATTCCTTACAGTAGAAATGATGAAGGATTATAGAAGTTAGTGAGATCATGATGTTCTGGTGGTGGCTTGAATAAGTGAATTGGTCATTGGAGTGCAAAAAGTTGTGCCAATTGTAAGTTTATATGACGAGAGTTTTTGCTAAGATTTAATAGACTTAGATAAACATATCCATCTGGAATAAACGTTTCATTTTAATATTTTGAATATCCTACAAAGAGACCATTAGAATAATAAACCCTCTATAAATCATTCTGTAAATATTATTCTTGTTAAATTTTGAAATAAAATAATAGCTTCGGAAATGGCTAAGTGACAGATTTCGATAAAATTTATCATAAGAATTAAATATGAAATTAAAAGAATCTATTATGAATTATTTATTTATAGACCTTTTAGTTATTGTTTATGATGTACAATAAAGTAACTAAACAACCTCTGTGGCGCAGTGGGCGAAAGCCCGCCTGAGACGCAGAAGGTTGCGGGTTCGATTCCTGCGGCGGAACTAATGTTTGTATGATCGATATTTGTCTCGGGTATGGGTGTTTTCTATGTAAAATTTTGTAAGCATTAACAAAAAAAAAAAGTATCTCAATCATGTAGTTCCCATAATGCAAGCTCTGCTTAGTTTGGGGCTAGATGATGCTCTGTCAAAAATGTCCAGCATTATTTATTTATTTATGTTAATTATTTTTTCATCAATTTTCTTTGTTGCATTTTTTATAACTAAAGTTGCAGACAGACACCGGCCTGTTGGTTAGCAGTTACCGTAACATATGGACGCTTGCAGCACCAGAGGTATCACTTACGCGTTGCCAAACCTGAGACATAACGGGTGAAAGGTCACATGAGCCTGTAATTTCACCGGCATCCATACCCTTCAAACCGGAACACAGCAATGAGAGCATTGCTGCTTGGTATTAGAAATAGATATGGTGCTAGTACGTTCCCGGATGAGCTCTTTTACAATGAGACTTCAAAATAGATAATCTAAAAAAAATCTTTGTTCTCGTGAATAGCAAAAACTTCTTACCATATTAGGGCAACCCTAGAGCCCCTACCTTCGTCCCTAATCCGTCCACAGACAAGTCACAACATGTCCAATAATACCTGTTCGTTGATACGACCTTGTTGCGACCTAGACACGACTGGATGGAACAGGTTCAATGAACGAGATCTTCTGAGAATGTATCCGTAACGGATTATCTCGAGCTATTGCAGAAAGGCAAATTATTATAAAGCAAGAAAAGCTCAGTGATTTTGTACCTATTTTTATATATTTCTAGCTGTGCCACGACCACTCTCGGCCTCGACCCACGTTGCATCGCCCGGCCGCTCTATTACTTCGTTTTCGTTTAGATTTCTTCCTGACTTTTATTCTATTGCTCGGCTCTAAAGGGTCGAAGTGTGATATATGTCGCAGGTGGATTGCTCAATTTGCTGTTTTACATAACCGCCTAACTGTTTTGCAAAACATCTGAAAGAAACCGTAAAGACGATCAAACAAAAAAAGGTGAGCTCGTAACAAGATATTAACTTTTTTTTTTATTTACTCAGGTAATTTACCTATATGATTTTGTAAAGACTTGATGACTGGACGACTAGAATACTTCAATAGTCCTTTACAGCGTTTTAGAAGCTATATTTTATACAAAAGTTAGCTTAACGAAAATTCACTAGCAACTTATAGAGATGAAACGAACGGGAATCTCTTAAAGATTTCCCTTAAAACTAAGCTTTTTGCTATATTAAAACATAAAAACGTTTGTTTATAGAAGGTATGTCATATATAGAATTAAAAACGAGAATCATTGAGCTTTTTAGAAAAAACAAGACCAATTCGCTAAAAGTTTGATCCGAAAAACGTTATATTCGTACATTCATACACTTTAAAATCTTAATATTACTTTTTGATAACCATCAAATTACGTTAAAGTTCACTGTTCAGGAAAGCCCTTTACCACCAAATTAGTGATATTTTAATGCCGTAAAAATACGCAACACCCGATTCCAACTTAAGCATAATCATTGTAAGACGACCTGATGCAGCGAAATGGTAAAAACAGAAAGCTTCAACTAACTAGCCTAAACACGTGCTGGTGTAGCCACCTGCCATTTCTTATTTCAGGGGTTGCCAACTTCGAGAAAGTATTTTTTAGATTTTTTAAGAACTTATGTAATAAAATATACAAACTTAATACGTATGGCAGTTTTGAACAACCAACATTTATTTTACATTAGTAAATGTTTCGATAGTAATAAGTGCATAGTAATTGAGTTACTTACGATCTGAAGGTCTTGGGTTCGAACCTGGGTTCCTTCACCGGTCGTGGCCAATGAAATTTTGAACTCGAAAAAATAAAAACACCTTTAGAACTTGCTAAAAAGAAGGAAAATAATTTTGGTAACCCAAAGTAGAACCAAAAGTTTGAAGGCATATGCAATCCGGTTAGTGTTCCAATAAGCGGCGATGGGCTTGCAACCTATCACGAACTTTGCTAAACTACTTGGTCTTGTTTCTGACTACAACCTACTTAGCATCTTTACAAAAGAAAATCAAACTAGTTATTAAAATTACTACGATCATATATGTAGATAATACGTGAAATTTAAATTTTAAAGTGAATTTACAATTCTTTTTTCTGAGTTTTTTTATGATCCTTCAGCTAGAACATTATTTTATGATGATTCAGCTAAAGTGTGGTGCCAAATCTACATACTGAGAATACATTTGAGGATGTCCTCCATGATTCCATCATAGAGAATAATCGTGAACACGTTTTTTTTTTAATTTCAATGAATCAAAATCTGTAGATTTTGACTTTCGAATCTCCCGCATTGAACGGGCTGCAACTATCGGTAACCCTACAGAACATCCAGTCTCCGGAGCCTACACACGTGCGCCACCACCTTGCGCAGATGCGCGGGCGCAGCTGTGCACTTTAAATCTCGTACTTTTGCTGCTACACCTTGACTCTTGATTTGCTCCTTTTCTAGTTGGTTTCTGGTAATTAGAATGCTTGAAGGGATTTTAAACTTGAAAGTAAAGTTTCGGTATTTATATCAGAATCAATCATCATTTTGTTATTAACAATTTTCTTAAGCGCTTGTATTGAATTATCATGTCAATAAACACTACTTTTCATGTCTCTCTATGAGAAAATAAAATAATAGCCTTATTTTTCATTTAATCTTGTTATAACATTCGTCTAATTCTCTGTAATTAATATTTGTGAAGAACAAGATAATAGGTTACTTTATTTATTTATAGGGACACTAAGTACAACAACAATATTAAACAACTTATGACGTAGAGTCCGGGGTGAGTCTCTGTGACCCTGCAACACAGGCTCTTTGAGACCTAGTGTAGGGAACAGTGCTCCTTAAGGTACATGCCATTATGAAGTTAAGTTATCATACTTGTATTACTGGAACCAAACTGTATTTTTTGGAAAAATAAACTTTATCTTTATCTTATCTTATCTTTATACTATATTTATTTATTCATAAACTAACAAGTAAAACCTTATAATATTTATATTCGAAACATTCAAATCGCCCCTCTCACTGGCCAGTTACTTTATTCTTACACTAATACAATATTTGGCGTTCGATCTCTTTGATGCGTGCACGTTGGAAAAATCATGTTCCAAATTCAAACATGTCCGATATAAAAGTTTAATAGAAAACACCTACTTTGCACGCACTTATTGAGGAACAAAACGTCGTTTTTCGAATAGATGGCATTAAAAATAAATCATTCTACCTAAATGGCCATTTCCTAATTTGGACATAGAATTAAATTAAATTTAAATAATGATTTAGTCTAGAAATATTTACATGCTTACTTTATTGTCTGGTCTTGTCTTGCCAGAAACAAAAAAGGTTCCAAGTAACAAACAACCTCTTAAAATTCACGTGAATAATGCAGCACAAACCGATCGAATTACAATTTCATTTACAAATTCAACAGACCCCATGTAATATGGATGCGGGGTCAGATAAGGTCATTCAGATCTTGAGATTGTAGGAAAAAGATGCTTTTTTGAAATATGTGATGGTTTTACCCACACAAAAGGAGCGGTGTTGTGAAGAATCTTTTTTTTTTAGCTACCATGTCAAATGTTTTTGGAAGAGATAGCGTTGAAGCGATAGAACTACCTATTAATTTTACTTTTTAAAAACAAATCTTTGTTAGGTATTTTCATTAATTTCACGTTTTTGTTCTAATTTGGACTTTGCGTCTGTAAAAAAATATGCCATGGTTACATTCCCCATCGTTATTTTGCTATTGTAATTCGAGGGTTCACTGACCCAAACACAGATTGTTCAAGAAGACGAAATTGTAATCTACAAAACTAAGTTAACAAAACTAACGCTTGTAAATCAAATGCCTATTACAATCAACGCAATAAATCAAAAACCAAACAATACAGTCTAAAATCTGAGATGGTGACCATCCATTTACCGAGCTAATCATAATAGATCACAGCGCGGGCGACTTCATTGCGCGCGTTAAATATGGCCGGTGTCAAAGGTGTCGCATATATTGTACGCGTGATAGGACAGAGCGCGAGTGATTAGGGTTATTCTCCAAACTGAATCATAGCATACATAAATATTTATTTGATAGAAATGCCTGTGAGTACCCAAGCGGGAGGTTGCGGGTTCAAGTCTTGCCGAATTACTTATAATAATTTATTATTTTTAATTCATAATAATTACATATTTTTTGAATTATTTTTAAAGAATATGCATTGTTTAATCATGAGATTTCATTTTTAATCTTTTATTCATACAAGTAGGTATATACAAAAAATACAGATAGCTTTATAGACCGTTGCAAACGATCTAAAGATAGCTCAACTGATCCAGATCGCTACTAGACGGAAGTGTTCCCAAAATACTGGCCGCATTGTCACGCTGATTAATAATTGATTAATCAATCAATAATTATAAAAAAAAGTATATAAATTAATTATTTTAAAATTAAATAATGCATATATTTTTTTGGGATATTATAAAACATTGTGATTTCCATTTACTTGTCTGTGCTGTATCCGTATGTGTTGAATAGAAATTATATATATATCTATCTACCAGTGTATGTCTGTTTACATTCAAACAACTTTAGAAAAGTTACCTAACCACAACGAAGTCATTTTATTAGTCTTATAATATGAGTACTTTTTGGGATATTATTACGACTATACCACGTACTTTACTATTCTCCTGCTGACTTTTCGTTGACCGTTTAGAGCTCCTACCTCGTGAGCACCATCCGCGATCACGCGACTGAGACGGAAATATTATACTACAAAACAAAATGCGAATACGAGCACACTTCAGATACAAATATTATCGCAAGTGACTCCTATCTTCACTAGTTCAGAATTACCCTTCTTTCTCCTTATCCTCTCCTTCATTAGCACCGTCCGCGACCAAGCGAGTGTGCGAGTGAGACGAAACAAAATACGAACTCAAGTACACTTTATATACAATTATTATCAGAATTACCCTCCTTTCTCTTTATCCAAAAAGCAGTGTGTGACCTATGACTGCATGATTTACAGTCGATATCTACATGTCCGTCTGTCAGACAGCTCTAAGCCGACAGCGGTATGCTGGTCCACTGAGAAAAACTTCACCTATTGTAAGTACTGTAACGGTCTCCTTATTTGATGACCTCCGTGGCGTGGCGGATGAGTCAACAGTCCAGAGTTCGATTCTCGTTGCGAGACAAATGTAAATAAATAAATAAATATAAATAATGCTGGACATTTTTCACACAGCATCATCTAGCCCCAAACTAAGCAGAGCATGTATTATGGAAGCTACATGACTGATATACTACTTATATACTTTTTTTTGTAAATACATACATATTATACATAGAAAACACCCAGGACCCGAGACAAACATTACAAACATTTGTCCCGCAGCGGGAATCGAACCCGCAACCTTCTGCGTCTCAGGCGGGCCTTCGCCCACTGCGCCACAGAGGTGTTTACATGTCCTGCTGATATTTGTTCCGGTTGTGGTACGACGGTTCTTGGTAGTTCCTGACACCCACGACACAGGGTATCTCAATGAGGGGAGCGTTGTGTTAACATAGTACCCGTAGTTCCTGATACTAACGATATAGTTAATCCCTGTGTGAGGTCTGGATGTATAACTGGCGGTTGTATTTATTCGTTTGCTTTGTTAGACCACAGTATCTGGATCATTTATAATTCTCAAACATTAAAGAAGCTAATCTAACAATTCCCAAAACAGCATCTTAATTATCCATCTATCATCCCATCGTACTATGGTACTGTCCAGTTGCTTTCACCCTTCAACTGTAAAGTCCACTGTCCACTGTAGTATACCGTATACCCGATTTGTATGGAGTTTGAAGGAGCTATACAGTGTGTCCCACGGCCATGCTACACGGAGGACAACAACAGATTTAAAAAGTCGCTTACCTAAGTCGGGACTCGAAACCGCTAAATGAGAAAAAATACTGTATTTTAATAATACCGATCGAAAGAGTAATTTCCTGATTGTATCAATGAATTCTGATTACAAAATACCTATCTCAAATTTAAGATTTACGGTAACTGTACTGTTTTTCTAATTTTAAAGTGAAAACGACACTTTAGCAGAACTTTAATTTAAAACTTTAATTGGAATTTTCGGGACACATTTAAATTAAACTACTTTTAAAATATCATTTACCTATTAGTATTATATTTCCTTATCTACATTGATTGTAAAATAGGGTACTCGTCTCACATATGTATTTTAGCTTAAAAGAAGCGCTCCCAAACATATAATGTAATTTTAATTGTAAAGCTATTTTAAAATATTGGATTTATAATATCCAAAAAATGAACCCCGTTGGTACTCAAACCCGCGACCTCCCGATGAATATTATAAATTCTTGTAATTTCCCCTAAATTTGGGTAAACACTTTAAAAACAACCTTTAGAATTTGAATTGAAATTGAATATTTTACTTTAGGTGTTGTAAGTAAGTTTGCACTCTTTTAAATAGATCTATAAATATCTCCTAGTACCTACCCTTATTTAACCTAAAATACCAATAAAAATAAAAGATACCAATGTTTCCTATATAATATACCTATTACATGCCTCAAATCCTACAAATTCTACCAAATACAAATAATTTCTGTATATTTATTTACCTACCTACTTATTCAAATATACCTTAAACTTAGTGTAGATAATTATCTTAATTTTAAGGCTACTGATCAAAATAAATTATATATTGTACGCTAACCTAATTAATAATCTAATACAATATTCATCTATTACTCCATTATCTTATAAAAATATATACTTATACACAGTTTTAAAATATTATTATAGACCACAAAAAAGAGGGGACTCTTCTAACGTTTATTTAAACTTAAAAGAAGAGCTTCCAACCCCTATCATGTAATTGTACTGTAATATATATATTATAAAAAAACTTTTTGATATTGATTTGATTTAAAAAATAATCCGTCCGCATCTTCGCAACGCTTCGGTGTACAACAGCCTTGTTGCGCTTGCGCATGACAAATAAAATTCCTCACGTGAGAAAGCCCCAGATAAGTTAAATGTCCGTTAATGTTATGTACTCAGATAAGTTTATGGTTGCTTCTGTGAACTCATTGTGAACTACATTTACAAGCTATTACGAAATAATAATATAAACTCGACCTCGGTAGCATGGTGGGTAAGTTGCCAGAAATTCCCATAACACAAGCTCTGCTTAGTTTGGGGCTAGATGATGCAGTGTGAATAATGACCAGCATTATTTATTTATTTATTCCACGTTGGTAACCACACTGGCGTGGCGGGTTAGTAGCTGGGACGCATGAGCGGTTTAATTCCCGCTGCGGGGTAAATATTTGCATTTTCTGTATATGTTCCATGCCAGGGTATTGTGGTAGCTCAGTACTAGTAGTTCCTGATACCCACGACACAGGCAGTCCTAGTGTTGGGTTATTATTCTTACTTATTTCACGTTATTGACCTAACCTAATTCATCACCGCTGCCACAGAACCATTCCTCCACGTCCCATCCTTTGTCTGCACCTTATTTACATCACAATATAAGGTTTTACTGCTTAACCTCTGTTTATTATGATAATATGGTTGGGGGCATTTTAAATGCGAGCGACGGAGTTCAAGCTCCTACCAAAAACGTTGTTCTTTTGTATCAAAGAGAAAACAACTTTTACAGTAAATTAAAAAGCAAAAACATATTTTGAAACAAACACACACACGCTCTGTCTTCCCCATGGTGGACATTCTCAGATATATACTCAGTGAGTAGATCTTTGAGGATACCAAGTAGGGGGTAGTCAGAGGCACGTCAAAACATTATATTTGGTACATGCGCATTTTATTATTAAAATAATTATGTCTGGTGAAATACTTACTCACAGACTTTGTAAACCTAGATGCTATATATTCGTTATTATAAAACCACAGATAAAAAACAACCAAAATGATAATCACAAGAAAAAGTCACGCGTTGAAGTCTTTTGTATGGAAAAAAACGTAATGCCATCAAGTATTTTTGAATAATTTATTTGTCTAATGTATTGAAAAGCTTATCTATTAGTCATACAATGGGATCTGTTCAAAAGTGTACCATCGTTTGAATATGTGAAATTAACCCTTTTCATACGAAGAATTATTAAAGTTTTCTATAGTATAGATACACAGCCAAACAGAAGCAGCAGGTTCACTTAAATAACTGCATGAAAACCATTATAAAAAATCATTTATAGAAAAGCTACTCTCTATTATTTAACAGCGTGGATACTGTGGAATTGAACAAAAAATTTTTTTTCTTTTTTTGTACGTGTACATTGTGGTCATAATAGAGACCGTACAATATCGATACAAAAGATTTTATAGATATCATCTTGTGGTTTGCTATTTTTAAATGAAAAATAACTCGTTCCTGATATTCATGATATTTGTCTGAGTTAGTACCGAGGTATCGTTATAAAGGTGTTTTTTTCAATTCTCCTTCGATGGTGGCATGCTGATTGGGGATAAACCTGTAACGTTTCTGTCACCATAAAGTACCAATTCAAAGTGAACCTATCGTGTACTTCAGGAATCTACGTATGAAGTATAATTCTGAAGATGTGCATCATAGGAATTATAGTCAAAAATAAAATAACAAAAAATATCTAATTTCCAAAAATAGTATGTGCCTAAATTAAATTCGACTATGAGCTCTGCTCTAGGTCCAGCTAGCCTATAACACAAAAACCCAGATTCAGTATAACAAAAAATTATAGTGAAACAAATGCGAATCAAACATTTAAAAGCAATTCGTTACTGTGTTTTATTTTGTTTTGTGGAGTGAGCCAGCTAGACGCATGTTCTCTGTGGCAGAGGTCAGTGGCCGGCAGATATCTCAGCATAATAGAGATTAATCTCCAATTTGAATATAGGTACCTCAAAATAGGGCCCGTGAGGGACCGTGAGGGATGGATAACATCTGTCCTGTCGCTTGAATACTAATAAAGAATTGATTTCTTGTGAGAGAATTGTTTTTTTTTTTTAATTCTAGGTAGGCATGTTATGAAGAGTTTGATATGGAGCTATTGGAATGGAATTCGTAAAGATTGCTCGCTTTATACGCGTTTACAAGACATAAAAGGATCATAATAAACTTAACTATGTTTTTGTCTGAAATGGGATTTAAAAAAAAAACAAGGTGTTTCAAGCAATACGGTCCAAAAGTAACAGAGGGGTAAAGATATAGTTTTATACCTATAGTTTGTTCCCGATTGAAAAGCCAATGCAGAAGTGCTATTAAATCTTTCTAGGGGCGAATACTTCTTGAAATTAAATGACGTTTTGAAAAAAAAATTTTTTTTTCATACATTCTTTCAAATAGATTTATGCCATATTCGTCCCTAGTTTTCGGCCCACATTATAATACATGGGAATTTGGCCTTAATTAAAAACAAACACTCACGATTAATATATATGTACTAATATATACCTTATATACCTTTATATATTAATATATACCTATGATGAATATAATAGGATAGAATACGTGTATTTGGCAAAACAAATATACAATAAGGTCTTAGAACAATCTAAATAAATGCAATTATGCCCATGTTTTGCAGTAAAAAGCATTTCGCGTGACAAGTCCATCGCCACTTATATTTACCTTGTACATATTTATGTTAGCGAAAGTCACATTTTACTTCTAGATTTCTACAAAACAAAGTGGCTCGAATTTAGAGGTTTACATCAAAATAAAGAAATTACCAGTACAAAAGCTTATACACAACGGTTGTCAACAGATCAAGTTCCGAACAACACACTCATTACGCTTCGTCAAACCGAAAAGGGGTGAAAGGATGTTCAGAGTTAGAAAGGGGTTAAAGGGTTGAAGAGGTGAATAGATACGATTCGGGTTTCCTATTCTACTAGTTTTATTGTAAAAGATCGAGTTCCCTTTGTGATGTTTATCTACTATTTTGAGTTTAATTTTAATATCCGTGCGATCGTGTGAGCTTTCTTCGAATGGTTTATGATTTTGATGGTCGGTATTTGGGCCTTGTAAATATTCATGAGAGTTAATTTGAGATGTGGGATTGAATTTATCTTTGTCGGAAGTAAACTTACTGTTCTTAGACACGCATCAAAAATGATTAGGGATCAAGGTGTTTTAAAAAAATATTTTGGTGCTCTATTGAAATTAAATAAAAATGTATTATTTAGATTGATTAAATAAAATATTTTCGTATGTGTAGATCGGCAAAGTACTCCCTAATTTAGCATTAACTTGATTTTCTAGATTTTTGCTTAACTTGGATTTTTCACCGTATAAATTCTTACATTTAAATGTGACACTCCCTAGACACTTGATGTGTGTACAAAGAGTTTGTACCACCGTATTGATTAATGAATAACCAGTAATGCTGGCATTGCTGCATACCAGTTTGAACGGTCGGTGAAATTACAAGCTTAAGAGACTTTGCCTCCGTTGTTGCAGATTTCGACGGTAACCGCTTACCATCTAGTTGACCGTTTGACCGTTAGGTAGTTTCTTAATTTACCTTTTTATTTTCATCCCGACGTTTCGACTGTGTTGCAACAGCCGTGGTACTGGAGTATAATATGGACCTATCATCGAGAAACTATCCTCATCTCATTTTCAGATTCAGAATAGTACATGTTTACATTACGGCACCCAAAACTAATCACCGCACTGCAAAATTGGTTGGTTCATTACAGATCAGGAATGAACACGGGATTCTAAGACGCAGAGTGTAATAAGTTTAACATGATAAACACTCGTAAAAACATATAATCAAGATCCTTATTTATTCTTATACATTTTAGAATATTATTACGACTATACCACGTACTTTACTATTCTCCTGCTGACGTTTTTTTGAACAGAGGTCCTTCCTCATAAGCACCATCCGCAACCACGCGACTGAGACGAGAACAGATAACAATTTTTACTCACTTAAAAATTTATCGCTACGGTTTCTTTTTTCCATTAATATGAACAATGTTTGAAACATTTTATTGGAACGTTCCAAATGTTCGAACGCAAAAGATATAGCTAATTTAGCCAGCCATTATTTCCACATGTCCCGAGTTATATTCCCGGGACATAATTCCCGGGTCATAAAACAATGATCACCCGCATGACAATAGGTTGTAAAACGGGCACGATTCGACACATGTGCTTACCAGACGGAGTTTGTAAATCTCCTTGTAATGCATAAAAGTAATGGTGGAATTTAAAATGTTGTAAAATAAAGAATGTTGATTAAATTATAAATTATTGCTCGCATACTTTTCTCGGGGGTGTAAATCTTGGGATAACTTGGGTGTGTATTAAATTTTTTACACATCGAGTTATAAAAGTTTCTACTATGTAGTGCCTACTGTTTTCTGCTAGCCTCATAGTAAAATTTATGTTAAACGGAAAGTTAAAAAATACATTGTACTGCAGGTATTTGTTTCAGGTCTGGGTGTTGTAGTTCCTGATACCCATGACACAGGGAATCCTAGTGCGGGGTTAGGTTAGTATGTGTAAACTTGACGACCTCTGTGGCGCAGAAGGCGAACGCCCGCCTGAGACGCAGAAGGTTGGGGGTTCGATTTCCGCTACGGGACAAATGTTTGTATGATCTGCAAATATTTGTATCTGAGTGTTTTCCATGAATAATATGTTTATTTACAAAAATAACAAAAGCTCTTCTTAGTTTGGGGCTAGATGATGCTGTGTGAAAAATATCCAGCATAATTAATTAATTTAATTTCGTGTGATTAGACACATTAATTAAATACTTTTATATTTTATGTTATTTCTTATAGTCATTATTAATTTATCTAAGGACACCTAACTCTATTTCCAACTGCTACGGATACAATGCGAACATATATTAGACAATGTATAGCATTAAGTCCTCCCTTTGTACAGTGTTTTTGTAAAATATATTAAATTAATCTATGTATAAAAAATAATTATTTCCTCATTAGTTACTAGTACTAAAACCATAATAGACACAGAAAGATACCACGATCTAAATTAAACAGCACCATCGATACAAGATCTCATCGTAGATCAAATAAATTCGAGGAAATAAGTATTGCACTCGTCTGTTCTCACGACCTGCGCCCGCGCATCGATGACCTCGGTGGACCGGCCGCTGTCGGGTAGCCGGCTGAGACGCGAGAGCGAGTTCGATTCCGGCTGCGAGACACATGTTTGCAGGTTCTGCCAATATTTGAATGAATATACTTTTAGTACACCACAATAAAAACATAACTAAAATCAGAATGGGTGGTCTTATCGCTTAGAAGCGATCTCTTTCAGACAACCTTTGAACGGAGAGGAGTCTATAAAATTGTCAATGGTCAACGGTGAACGCATTTATTTACTAAATAAGGATAGTACAACGGAAATTTGTTTGTTTGTTAAGGGGTTGGGTGTTGTGGTGCCACGGTACTCGTAGTTTCTGATACTGATGACACAGACAATCCAAGTATGGGATATATTTATTATTGCTCTCAAGCTTTTCGGACATTCATTATATTGACACCTTTGTCTGGTGTCCTTTTAACACGCTTATATTAACTTCTCTTGACAAACAATGTAATCAAATCTTAGAAGTCAATTTTAATCTACTTCAAATCAAATCAAATCAAATCAAATCAAATCATTTATTTGCAGAATACATTATTACAGGTACATGTCAGATCTTATAACTAGAGTGATGTCAAATGTATTCAACCCGCAAGCAGGTATGCAAATATTAAATAATAGTTTATAAGAAGCTAATATAATCAGTCATTAAAAAATAATCAATATAATGTCATACAATCAAAAATAAATAAGTAGTTCACAATCATAGACAACATAATAACTTATTCTACTTAAAATTAATATACTCATTTACACTATAGAAATTCTTTTCTAGGAGCCAATTATTTAGCTTTTGTTTAAATAAATTACCATTGAGGTTTTTAATAGGTTCTGGTAATTTATTATATATAATTATGCACATATAAAAAACATTTTTCTTAAAGATCTGTTTGTGGCACAGTGGATTGTACAGCAGATTATTAAATTTTGCTCTTTTTTGTCTAGTGTTAATATCCTTACGTTTGGTAAAATATTGAGGGTAAGATTTTACAAAAATGCATATGTCTCTAATGTACATACAAGGTAGAGGCATAATATTACTGATCTTAAACAGAGGCTTGCAAGAGTCACGATACCAAGCCTTGTTAATAACTCTGATGCATCTCTTCTGTACTCTAAAGACTCTTTCAGCATCAACATGAAACTTTGTATGTAACTGTAGTTTGGATGACAATTCTATAATTTGTTATCTTGGAGCTTTGATGATGGAGCCAGGAGTTGGATAGTGGAACTCTTCAGTGGCTACTAGTAAACCCCTCGAGTTTGGGCTCATATGATGCGTTTTTACGAGTACAATAGATTGGGCTTTGTAACAAATCTATCTGTTGTTCCAACTTGCGCCTGCAAACTAGCATTTGCTGCATATAATGTTTGAACGTGCCTCTGACTACCCCTTCTTGGTATACTCAAACATTTACGCACTGAGTATGAATCTGAGGATGTCCATCACGCGGAATACAGTCGTGGGTGTGTTTTTTATTTATTCCAACTAGGTTCAAAAGTGTATTGGTGATCTATCCACTTCCTCTATCCCAATCAGGATAAATTTGAACAGCGCCATCTAGTATCGCTAATTAGAACAACATCAAATTGCAATGTCCGGTTCAAAAAATAACTTAATCTTGCAACACTTCCCTAAGACAGAGATAGCAACAAAAGTGCAATAGCAAGCATCTACGTTTAGAAAGAGACAACTACAATGTCGCATGACCGGTTAGTATTGCAAGGTCGTCTCGAGAGGTAAATGACACGAATACCTTGCGATTAGCTTTTATAGTTTTATGTACCTTATAAACAGGCAATAAGGTTCATTTAGGTTAAAAATGCGTTTGTGTTGCGTGTTTATCCGATTTGGTTTGTTATACAATGTTAAATAAGATAGTAACAGTTAAATTGGCGTAAAAATGGCTTTGTTATTTCAAATTTGCAATTTTTTATGGGTTAAAAAAACTCTTTTTATAAATTCAATTAGAGTTAAGTACATACCTAGGTTACTAAAGTATTCATGGAATTGAAATTATCGTGGTTTGATTTTAGAATATTATTATCTACCACTATACCACGTACTAACTATTCTCCTGCTGACTTTTCGTTGACCGTTTAGAGATACCTACCTACTTCCTCAGCAGCAGGAGAATAGTAAAGTAGCTACGTGGTATAGTCATGGTAAAATATATTAAAGTAAATGTATTAAGGTACCTAGCTACCTATTACACAGGGATTAGTTTTTTCCAGGTCATCTGAGGCTGAAATCTAATCTACCTACCTGTAGTTTAGGTACCGGTTTATGCACAGCAATAATATAATTTTCCAAGAGTTCCAACAATATATGACCCATAACTATTATACTGACACTTTTTTGTTTGTTATGAGGAGATATAGAAGCCGAAAATGCAAACAAATGTTTTCTCAAAAAAACTCTTAAAATTAAGACCATTTTCCTATAACCATTATATATAGTTTTGATTTTAGCCCCAGATGTGTTTTAAAAAACTTCCCTGTATGATAATTATAGTATTATAATATTTGTAAAGAATTCGGTTCCATAAAACATCTTTAAATCAAGAGTATTCCTATAAATATAGGCATTGGCGTGACGTAGGCAACATAACGGAAATATCATTATAACGTTATCCGTTCGATAGGTACTTAAGTACCTAATTGAATTTCTAAATGGCGTCGTCGTGTGAAAACTCGTCTATAAATTGATCCCGATTTCTACTATTTACTTAATTAGGTAGGTACAGTTCTTATTTAACAACAAGGGAACTTGACTCAGACCTTATCTTCAAAGCTGTGGATTCTCTTCGTGCCTACATGAATTGTTTACCCAAATGTATCTATACTTTGAAGACAACCACTTTTGATAGGCAATAAAATTGCTTCGACACAAAGCTTTCAACCACAGGCTTTTACGTTGTTATTTATAGCGCCATCTAGCGGTAGGTGGTCGAACCACGTTGTTGTTGGCCACACGCGTAGCAAATGCTACGCGTACACGCGTCGATGTCTTTTGTTCAGGAAATCGGGTGATCGATTTTGTTGACCTAATTTGTGGGTTGGTGGCGCTGTGATCAAGTATTTGTGTATTTTCAATTGATATTTATGGTTTTGTGTGTTTTTATTAGTTTACTCGCTTACCTTCGCGTAGTCGACAGGGGAAGTATTCACGGGACAGGTAAAGAGCCCCTCGCTGAAACAAAACGTAATATTTTAATCTACATTATAGTCAAACAGCTTCTGGAATTCTTCTCAAAATCATAGCATACCATAAATCCCACCCAAATGGTTGACCAGATGTTTCTAAATACTTATATAAAATTAAGAGCAGCATCCTCTTTCACGGATTATTATTCTCAAATCTTGTTATAATTAGTTGTAAATCGTTAATTAATGGCGGCTTCTTAGCTGGATATCTATGATATATAATTAGCTAGCTCTACGCATTGGAATTAATCTGAAACTCATCATATCGCGGCGGATTAAGGTTGAAATTTGTTTACATTAGTAACTATATTAAAAGATAGTTTGTGGAAGATCGTGTAAAAAGCCGATTTTTTTGTATTGACGTTTGTAATTAGTCGATAATGCGAAGAAAATTATGTACGGTTTGTTATGCGCACGCGCATGAGATATGAGTGCAGAATAGGTAATAATCGAGCATAGAAGCGTAATTCCTTTGCGAATTCCAGTTCCATCTTGTTTCTTTCACTAATTAGTAAACTAATATCATGAATTAGAACATGAGATAGGTCTATCCGACTCCGCCAAGGTGATCGCGTATTTACGAGTGAATGTTTTCAGGGTGCAATTGTGTGACCAGTGCATATCGCTGGTCCATACTATCTACATCTATGATATAACAAAGGCCGTTATTGATTAACTTGACGTATCTTTTAATTATTTTACATGATATGTCACGACTATACTACGTTTTGTACTAAATTATACTCTTTCGCTAGATTTTGATACTGTCTTAAAAAAAATCATATACTATTTTCAAAGAACAAGTGGAACGCCCGCGTCTTCCTCTGCATTGAGTGTTTTTCATACATAATCTTTGGGCTAGTTATTTTTTTGAAATAAAATCTTAGCGCATCTCTATTTGTCTAGAATAGAATAGAAAAATATTTATTGCTTTAATTAAATTATGACTAAAAAACATCAGGTTATATCATTAAGTAGGTACTAATTGTCTACGCATTAAAACAATAAATCAACCACGCATAAATTTTATGCATTTAGATAGGGATAGAGTTGGAATATCACTTCTACGTAGTATTTATCAATGCCATGTTTGTTTTTGTCTCGTTGATCTGGATATTTCCGTCGGAGAACGGGTGCTTAGTAATAGGTATAATCGGTGGTCTGTTAGACCGTAACGATTATTGACGTGGATTTATTGGACACTAGATCTATGCAACTTTGTCTGCGAGATGCATTTGATATGCAAACCGCAGCTATAGATCGTAAGGTACGTGTATGAACGAATTAATGAAAATATAGTATTGTAAACTAGCAAGCTGGTTTCCTCACAATGGCAATGGTTTCCTTCATCGTTTTAAGGGCGTGTTAATGCGCACAGACATTTTGCACTGAAATTTTATTGGCATGTAATTCAATTACCGTTAATAAATGGAAATTAAAATACAGCTTGCGAAAAAGTTGTGTTTATAAAACGGTCTTTATTTTATTTTAAGTAATTAAGTCCTTAATTAAAGATGTTTTAGTTTTATCTAGGTGTATTTTCGTTAAACATTACTTAATATTATTTTTCTGTACCCATTCTGTGCACTACCGACAGATCTTTTTCCACAATACACAGAGGCTATCAGGAAGAAACTGTTTTTGGCATTAAGATCTTATGTACATACTACTATTATGTGCAATAAATAATTGTATATATATCTATAGACTATGCACCTGTCTATGCATCGTAGATAATAATAGCTACTGAAAAAGCAGCCATAAATTAGTTGTGTGACATAACAGCACTCTGGTGTGGTGTGGTATGCGTGTGCGCACATTTCCTCATTTGTTTATTGATCTCCACTTTCCAAGACAACGTCCTTTATGTGGAGTAGGGAATCTACGTAAACGTGGTTCTTGACAGCAAGTCAATTAAAAATTACACCTTGGTACTGGATAACAAATCAACCAGGTCTTATATAATTCATGCTGAATTAAAACCCTATTATTTTCTTTATATGACAATGCTTAAATACATAAAATGTGTAAAATAATTTAAAATGTTACCTCCATTATGATATAAACATTCCTACGTATAATTAAAATACTTGCTTAATTCTATAACCTGGAAGGGTTATAGATGTAATATTTTATACCTTTTCCCTGTACCTTAAGTTCCTAAGGTTGAGTATGAATATGATGAAAGTAGGTAAGAACGCCTATAGTTTTAACTAAAAACGGGATATATATCATCCATATTTGTATGGTTTTTACCAACTGTAAAAACTCACCCTGATAAAGGCTCTCGCAATGAGTCAAAAGCAGTCAGTGCCTTTTTAAAAACTACAAAGTAGGAAACAAACATGGCCCACCTTTTGGTAAGTGGTGTAAACCACCACATGTAATTTCTGAGACCCTAGTAAGTGCAAACAACCAAACCTACTGATTTTAATCTGTTACATTAGTTTGCAACATCAGAGCCCCTAAGACAAGTGAAAAGTCTTATGCGCCTGTTATGTCACTAGTAAATACATAGTTGCGACTATAATCACATACGCATGGTAACGCACATACAGAATGTTAAATAACACCTGTAAATAACACACTTACATAGCCATTAAGCTGACTAATAGCCCGTGAACAATATAGGCTAAAATGATTAATGGGTGGCAATAACTCAAGTATACCGAGACATGTTTGTGTGATAGACTATGAAGAAACTGTCATTCTACCTTCTTTTGCAATAAAAATCAAAAAGTACCTAAGTACCTTAGCTAAAATTCTGAATTGCGCTTTCAGCCACAGACTATTTTTTGGTGAATGAGCCGTAGGTATGCGTTTGCCTCTAAAAGGCATTAAACATCTATGAATTACAGCGAATAATAATTTATCTGGCACTAGCTTCTGCCCACAGCTTCACCTGCATGATACCCGGATAAAATGCCTATATGTTACTTGATGTAAAAGTTATAACTGTGAAGTTTCACCAAAATCCGTTCAGTAGTTTTTGCGAGAGAGTAACAAACATCCATCCTCACAAACTTTCGTGTTAATAATAGTAGGGTGGTACAAAAAAAGGCATATTCAATCATATAACAATCACATAACACATAATCATTTATATATATAACGTGTAAACGCATCGACATGTTTTCCTCCAAAAGACACGAATTACCTATTGCATAATCATTGATATAAATAAATAACAAAAAAACACAAAAACAATACAAACACGCTCACGATCCCATAGTGAACATCCTCAGGTACATACTCAGTGAGTAGATCTTTGAGGATACCAAGTAGGGGGTAGTCAAAGGCACGTCCAAACATTACATTTGGTACATGCCCGCGTTTTGCAAGTAGGAAGCATTCCACGTGACAGGTTGCAAGCCCATCGCCGCTTATTAGAACACTAACTGTTGGCACATGCCTTCGAATTTTTGGTTCTAGGGCATGCCGGTTTCCTCACGATGTTTTTCCTTCACCGTTTTGAGCACGTGTTAATGCGCACATAATAAAAAATAAAAAAATGCTGGACATTTTTCACACATCATCTAGCCCCAAACCAAGCAGAGCTTGTATTATGGGAACTACATGACTGATATACTATTTATATACTATTCTTTATAAAAACACACATAAAATATTATACATAGAAAACACTCAGACTCATCAGAGACAAACATTACAAACATTTGTCCCGCTGCGGGAATCGAACCCGCAACCTTCTGCGTCTCAGGCGGGCCTTCACCCACTACGCCACAGAGGTCGACATAATCATTGATATGACGTAGTATTATTATAAGCGAAAAAAAAAATGTTGGTTCCGATGACTGACCTCAGACAGAACGCAACGGACCAATTGCGGTTTCCCATAGGTGTCGATTACATGGTTGCAGCCAGTTTATTTGCTGGCAGCTATATTGCCGGATTACATTACCTTCAGAGATACAAAGTTTTACGATAATGGCGTTAGAGTAGGTCAGCAAATGCGTTTCATCTCAGTGATTCAAGTTTCAAGTATTTCAATGATCTTTACTATGACATAGATACTTATGGGTAAAGTTAAAACAAACAGGAAATCTGACTATTTGAGCGGAAATGCCATGAAAGCGACAGGACGCAAAATACGCGTCATTCCAGTTCCAATTTCTATGTATTATATGTATTTATTTACAAAAAAAAAAAAGTATATAAGTAGTATATCAATCATGTAGTTCCCATAATACAAGCTCTGCTTAGTTTGGGGCTAGATGATGCTGTCTGAAAAATGTCCAGCATTATTTATAAAATAAATATTTTCGGATTTATTTGGAATTGGGTTTTTCGGGCCTAAGCCCCCAATATTCTAAGCAAATAGAGTACCTACTTTATTTACATGTATGACGAATTGTGTTTTAGGCTGTTTTTGAACGGACTTCAAAAAAGGAGGAGGTTCTCAATTTTTTTAAATGTTTTTGCCTTTTTATCTTCGCCAATTGTAAACCGATTTTGATGATTATTTTGTTGTTGTAAAGAGAATGATTTCGTAGAGGTCCCATAAAAGTTTTATTCCTGCGATATTGTTACTTTTTCCGTAAACCTAAAAAAAAAACATCATCCTCTTGTGGAATCACGACTAACCAAATCATTTTTTGTAAGCTATTTTACTTTTGTTTTTTATTCGAAAGAGTGTCATCCCGAGTAAATCCAATAACGTAAGCACGTGAGGAAGTTTTTTGACATTTAATGGCTTTTATTATTTTTCGGTATAATAAATGTTATTATTTCCATTGCCTGGGAAATCAATACACAACTTAAACCAGGCTGTAAAGACCTGTTTGGAAGTTACTCGTATGGTTTTTTTTTCATATCACTCCTTAGTAAGGATTTTCCCAATTACCCACAGAAAGTGCAGAGGATAGTTCCTAAAGAAAACACGACGAGGCAAAGTTGCGTTTTTTTTTATAAACAAACAGACATACATACTTCACGTTATTCTGTCTCATTTAAGGATAAAGGAATTTCGCAATGGCATCTTACAGTTTAGTCAAATAGTCAATCCGCATTGCACTTAAGTGAAGTGTGTCAACGATATGCAAACTTAAGCGATATACGCGAGAAACACTGCCTACTTGTATAAAACAAAACAGGCACGCTCACTACTATTATTTTACTATTATTTATACTATTATTCTCCATGATAAACATCCTCAGAAAGTCAAGTTTAGTTTTTTATTCATTGAAATCCCAAAAATCATATAGAAACGTCAACTTAAAAACTACGTGAAAATGTTAAAGTTAATTTCTTTTAAATAGTTCTCTCCATCCTAAGGTTGTCTGGAACAAATTCAGCGATAAGACCGCCCATTGTGTGTTTCTTTTGTTGTTTGTTCTTTTATTATTTTTCCGTGTTTTGTACTGTATATTGGTTTTATGTACAATAAAGAGTTTATCTATCTATCTACGCCGATTCCTCCATACCTACAAGAATCAGGCAAGAAACTCCGTTTGGTTATTTTTTTGATGATCCTTCATTCAGCTGTAGTGTGAACATACTCAGTGAATACATCTTTGATGATACCAAGTCGAAGCATATCTACATCAGGCATGATCTAAGCTAATGTAATCTTAGAGAATAATTATAACTTCCATCATTACGTCAGGACGTAATCATTATTAAAAATCAACTATTCGTTTCGCTGAATTATAATCGGAAGACAAACAAACAGACGGGCAACAATACATACATAACACCTTGCAATTTGGCGTGTTTGAGCTGATTAGGCCTACTATCTACTAAAGCATATAGTCTCAGTAAATACGTAGACGCGATAGACACGTTTAAAAAATCGGAAGACTTTCCCGATGATATCTTATGAAACCATATAACAGCAATATGTGTAGGTAGGAAGGTAGAAAATACTTCATTTCACACCAAATAATATATCAGCTAAAATACTTTAACAATGCTGTACAATAGGCGGCCTTATCGCCAATCAGCGATATCTACCAGACAACCGTTGGATGGAATGGATGGAACAGACGGTATGGAAGATTATAAGAGTACTTATATAATAATAGATAATCGAAATCTAGTAAAAACAATATATATATAATAATCTAATAATAATAATCGATTCTGCACCCGTTCATATGATGTCTGGAAATGATCGCTGTCGGCGATAAGATCACCCATAGTGTAGCGTATCTATTTTACCGTAAAAGTTGGTAGGTTGTTTTGGAGGTCTGTCTGGCTTTTCCTATGCCAGTGGCCTTATTTTGAAGGGTTACAGCGCTTCGTTGTACAGAGGGCCTTATTAATTGTTTGTTATTATGTATTGTTTCATTGATGATTGCGAAAAACAATGTAATTGTTCAATCAATGAAGTTCATTCAATTTGTTTGTGATAATGGTAGGACTAGAGAGAGAGAGAAGATAGGTGAAGGACAGTTCTATCACAGGCGCGGTATAGACTTGAGTTTTATTTTACATCTTTCTTCTTTTAAGTATGTTGTCATTGTAACTTCGTTAGCCTACAGTTTCGTAACTATGCAAGCGAAGATGCTGTTCTTTTCAGTAGCTGGAGTTAGTGAGTTACTCTGCGTGATTAACCAAGAACCAGTAGACGGCAAACGAAGACGGAGCTAAGAGTGTCCAACATTAAAAATAGGTAAATATGACCCAACCCCGTTCTTGGTGTAACAATTTTGGCGCCATCTTTCCATAGGTATGTGGTTTGTTGTTATTTCTTTTGTTATATAAAGCCTGAATTATGTTTTGTTTTTTTTAATTTAATTATTTTTTGTCCGTAGAACGAATAATGGATTTAGAGAAGAGAATGACGGTGTACAAATATCGGTTCTTGAAGAATTTGATTCGGTCACCTTTCTGCCGTAATAGCATTTACAATGATGACTGTGATTAGATTTCAGTTTTATTTATTCTTTAACACAAATTAAAACTTATAAAAGACAGAATGATATGAGATGTACAAAGGCGAGCTTAACCCTAAAAATAGTTTTCTTCCAGCAAACCCTGACTAAGAGAGAGGTAACTGATACCTGACTGGAAGGATCTGTTAATTAAGTCTATAAAAGAACCATAACAAAATGTGACTGTACTATTAAAAGTGAGATTAGGCTAAGGAACGCCACTTTTCTTGATTAATTATGTGTTTTATTTAAAGCTCTACAAACACCATTAAAATTCTCAGTCAAACAAATTCTTGTTTTATTTAATAAACCGTAGAACGAGAATGATATTCCTTAAAAATTTACACTTAACTCTTTCCCAAGATATTTCAATACATTACTGAAATATTTTAGATCAAAATATCGTTGAACCACACCTCCGACAAACGAGGATAAAACAAAACTATGCTAAAAGCTTACATGCTAACTTACAAAGATTTAAAACAGTTGCATAACTAAACAGTTTGAAATGACACATATTAGAAAGAGACAAAGCATCAACGGTAATACTTTATAAGATAGGCCCTTAGATAAAATATCATCTATAATAATAATTAATTTAAATTTTATAGCTATCATAAAGTTAATAAACTTTCAATGAACATTAACTTACCAAAAGTCACAACATTAAAATACTTGTCTTGGCATTTAATGTGATAGATAGGTTTGCAACATTAAATCTGTGTATTGAAGCTTACTCATTTTAGTTCGAAGGAGCAAATGAGACAGATATATATATGCATATACTAAGCTATTATAATGTTCGTATAGTTGTATAGATACGTAAGTTGACACATGTCGAACCGGAGATAAAAGTTACATTGCACTCGAATGATTATTATTTCTATACAACTGCTATAGAACTCTTTAGATAATATGAAGACATGTGAAATGTGTCGAATTATGTTGAAGAAAGAATTGAGAACCTCCTCTATTTTTGAAGTATGTTGAAAAACGTGATGACAAGTTTACTACTTGCCTCAAAAACAAATTGTATTTTTGCCGCACCTATCGGCGTTTACAGATAATACCTACTTATTGATTTCGACGGAAAAAAAAAACGTCTACAACACTACCCGTAGATTAAAAAAGGCCGACATACAATGAAAAAAAAAATCCACGCACGAAAAAATCGCCAATCAAAAGCGGCGCATTCTTTTTCTGAACTATTAAAATCGTTCTAAGAATGTTCTTCATCAGAAAACGTCAAAGATACCGGTCGAACCGTTCAAGAACGGAAGATATTAAAATTGAATCTGACCGCCTTAGGTTCACTTACTGCTTTTTAATTTCCACCATCATAGCATACCTAACACTTGCACAGTTTATATAAATAGTTCTTGGACGAGCCTCTTTTTAAAACCATTAGTTTAGAGCATTTTTTTATGCAAAGCCAGAATCCATATTGCCAATTTTTGCAATTAAACCAGGCAAATCAGAGTTCCAATTTCATCGTTTCAAATAAAGTTTAGATCCTGTATTCTCACATAAATCTTAATGATGTCACATCTTGTATGACGCCTGCTCAAAATTATGGTTATTTTCCGAGATTTAACGTCATTCACGGCGTACCTACACGATTTTTTTTTGATAACGACTAGAATATTGAATCATAGACTATGGTTTTTTCATTGAATAGCTACCAACTAACCAAATGAACTTATGCGGAAGAGCCTTTCATTGATATTTAGGTTGCTTTTCGAACCATAGTTTCTTCAGATGTCCTATCAAGCTTGTTTCGAATCGCATTAATTTGCAACATTGCATGCACGTCAAACAAACCGTTATACAAACGCCAAGCAATTAGACCTTCCTACAAAACCTGTCTCCGTACACGGAGGATCCTCTCGTTTCTCCATCTACGGTAGAATGCCTCGACCAGCATGTGCCTAATCCGAGAAAGTTATACTAAAATCGTTTAGTTATGTAATCGATCAGTGGAATTGACTTTTCTGTTCGATTTATAATTTAAAACTGCCATAGATTAATTATTCCATTAAAGTTTCAAAAATCGAACGTTTGTTTTTTTCAAACTGCTTTTATTTTGTATTATTTTAAAGATAATTATACAATATATATATGGTTTTGAAGTAAATGGTAGGTTCTTATGGAATAGATTACACGCAAATAAAATAAATAACAGCATGTATAAATATGCAGGATTAAAGTATAATGAATGAGGGAATTGAAGGTACCTACTTCCAAACACAAAACGGAAGACAAAATGGAACCGCATAGGGCTTGACTTCTTGTAGCCTGAACACCGGAAGAAGCCTTTGCAATGCTCCCCTTTCTTGGGAACCGAAGAAGCGAAGACAAGCGCCTTGTGTGGATGCATGGTCGTATCTTAAGTTTTAAGTGGTGTTACACAGGGAGTTTAAGTAACTTTAAAAATATACTGTTTTAGGAACGGGAATTCTCCCATCTTAATTCTTATTGATATTTTAGAATCTTATTACCTGTTAAGTAGGCATATGGACTGTGAACTATAATGCAAAACGTGGGCATATTGTACCAAATATAATGTCTAGACTTGCTTCTCACTACCCCCTAGTCCCTCCTTGGTATCCTCATGGACTAACGTCATGACAACGGATCTGATGATGACTCTAGATAAGTGGAGATAGATAGATTTTTGCATAAAATTAATTAGTACAACAAACACAAAAACTAAAAATTGTCGGACAGCTGAAAGTAGATAGTAGGTCTACTATGATGTATCAACTGGTATCTACAACGTTTTAATATTATGCAACTACTTAACTCGAAGCTACTAGACTACTGTTAAGTAGGTACCTGGGTATGCATTGTTCCTAAAGCAAGGAAGACGTAACATAATAAACACCGACTCCTCATAGCATGCAAACGCCGCATGTTAACACATCCCATTTCAATATTTAAAATGCCCTCAGTATGGACTTGTATCTCTTAACAACTGGGTGCTAACTTACCTGTTCACTTTGAACAGAAGTCCGACAGGGGTCATCTCGGTTTTCTCAATACAAGAGGAATGACAAAACTTACTGAAGCTTTTGCAGTCACTTCACTTTAAAAAAAAACTTGATGTTATCTATCAAAATCAATTGACACAACAGTCCGTAGTTTAGAATTCCAAATTAGAAAAAAAGACGGGAGAAAATAATATTTTTCCCACGGAATTTGAATCTCGAATTGTAAATAGGGAAGGGACGCGTGCTATCGATGCAAAATATACTTCAGAGCGATGGATCAACGCGTGGCGGGCGGGCGATGGTCGCGGTCGTTCTGGCCGCGCGACACAAACAATAGGTAAGTTGGTTTCAACTAATTATGCTAGGTAAGTAGCTGGTACTGGTATCTGGTTAGCTACAGGTGGGAGCCCTTTAACAATGTAGAGGTTATGTTTTACAGTTAGTCGTGTCAAGTACGTTTAGTAATTACTTGTAAGCTTGTAACAATGCTAACTGTTTAAGCATTAAAACTGTCATTGGAAGGTACGTCGCATTAAAAAAGGTATCTATTTGCTAATGAAAATCATCACACACTTACGACCTTGGTCCCTTTGGAAGATAAGATTATTCTCAGATCTTTACTTTGTCCGTAAATAACTTAGGTAAGTACTATAATTACTATGCAAGAAATAAATAATAATAATTTTTACTATTGTACCAACTCAAGTTATTCACCGGCCGACGCAGTAAAGATCTGAGGATAATCTAATTTTATATTATTAGTCAATGATATTATTATTCAATAATATTAAATACAAATAATATTGCATTTGTGTTACTGTTAATTGTTAAGTTTGCATAATTTAATCAGTTTTTTTTTTTAATAACAATAATACAATGACTCAGTCAAGGTCTATGACCTTATAGTCCAGAGCTCAGATATCATCGTAAAAATACTAATTGATGAGCGTAAAATTTTTCGAATATGGAATTTTGATCGACGAAAACAATCTAAATAATTTGGTTACGTGTGAGCCTGTACATCGACAATATGGATAAATGGCGTGAACTATCTAGAGATGCCCACATCGTATTTGAGGCTATCGACTTCATTTTTACCACATCCGTAGCCACAGGATGTTGCGTTTTACCAACCTTTAAATACAACTATCTACCACCTTTGGTTAAGGGGTTATAGACGAAATTACGATGGCAGAATGCACTTCATAAAATTGACAAGTGAACTTTTATGATGTCATGGTCATACATTTCCGTGATATAAAGTTAATATTATTGTTACGTTCTATAAAAATAAATTGTCTAAAAGTTCAAGGCTGATTGAGTTCAGTTCAAATATCCATATTTTAAAATGTTACTATTTAAAACAAACAAAAAACAATCACGATTCCCCATGATGGAGATCCTGAGATCTACAATCAGATGCGGCATATCTCTGATCTGATCGCGTTTTGCAAGTACTTTCTTAATATTCCACGTGACAGATTGCAAGCCCATTGCCGCTTAATTCAACACTAAGCTATGTCACGTGCCGTCGTAGTTTTGGTTCTATAGCACAATGTTTTCCTTCACCGTTTTGAGCACGTGTTAAGCGCCCATAAATTCAAAAATTAATTGGTGCACAACCTGGTTTGAATTCACTACCCTCGGATCGGATCGTTCAGCTCACTAGGCTAAAACAATTCTATTACTTATTTAAACTCAAGCATATTTTAAATGTTTCTTACTGTCATGGCTCTAATACGAATCTATTTCATGTTGGTTCTTTCAATATGCACCAGGCAAGGTGAACTTAACAGATATCAGCTCACGATCCTGAGTTAAAAAGGAGCTGCCCATTTGGTCACTATTTGGTGTCTTTTGCAAAGTTATGTATAATATATATTTGAATGCTAGGCCACCTATCTTTCGAGCTGTGTACTTACTCTTAATTATAAGGGCTAGTACCTAATGGATTCAGCCTTGGGCTAACACCAGCTGCACTGTTCTTTGCAATAGTAGTATCAAGATATGTTTTGACTATCGCGTGAACTAGATAGAATACGGATTACTAGTTGTAGTCAAATCCGCATTCTGGCTTTTCAAAGCACTAACTCTGTCAAAAAATATTATTGAGACTTGATTGGGAGATTTTATATAATTATGTACACAGTGCAATACATTTTTATTTGATTTACTGTTGTTGACATTTTTAGGATAAATTGATATCGTGTCGATATTTCTTTACTCAAAATGTTTGAAATTTATTAAACTAAATTATTTTGTTCGTTTGTGCCGTAAATTTGAGCTAGTGGTCAATTCTGGTGTCAAAACTCATCTATACCAAATTGCCATCATAACAATACGATATATTTAGTAATTTTTACTTTTAAATTGAAAATTATAACTAACTTAAATTGATTGGTATTAGGTTTATTTTAGCTAAACATTTGCAATGTGTTTGGTGTAATATGTGAAACTATAAAATTTTACTGTAAGATATTTATATGCGTATTTCTCGCAAATTAACCATTTTATTTAATTTAATTAAACCATTTTATTTAAGAGACGTTATCGATAAAGTGACAGCACTAAATACTAAAATCAAAATATCTTTGCCAGTTCTGAATCGGATTGTTTTCCACAAGTCCCGAGCCAGGAAGCACATTATTGCATTGTTATCGGCGTGTCGCGGGTTCGATTCCTGTTTGCATTCTAGCACTGTCGTAAACTCAAACAATGCACAGTTGATGTATTTGAGATTTACTGTAACTGCAGTAGAGTTGTTGCGTTTCAATGTTCAAGTCGATTTACTTTAGTTTTTGACTAAAATACCAACAATTATTATTTTTTTCTATTTTAAATTCAATTCAGATACTTACCTATTTTTTATCATACAGAATGTCTAAGAATATGTAATACTACTCAAGAAAATACCTTAATAGTTGTTAGTTGTAAGAAAAAAACGAACCTCCTATATTTAATAGTTTTTTTTTACACAAACCCCCTACATTGCGTATATTGTGAGTATAATATATATAGAATATTTAGTAGTATATGAAATATTATCTGTAACTTATAAGGTTAGGTTATATAAGTAAGTAGGTATATTTATGTAATAATGTTTATCTAGGGAATAGTGTTTGTGTTTTAGTAATAGTATAACTCTATTTTATAACTTTTACTACCTCAAGACTTTTCCATAATATACAAAGGTTAGCTGGAAGAGAATGCTATCTATCATTAAGTTCGTCTATGTACAGTAGTTTTTAGTTGTCAATAAAGATTGTTCTATCTATTCAGCTGCTTTTAAATATTGTAACAGATTTTTAATGAAAACTATTTTGACCAAAATTTTCTTTAGTTAAATCGAACGTTTTTTTAGCCGTAAAAAAACCAGTGGCACCATTGCTTCGGCCTGATCACTACTATTAATTAAGTAAATACATTGTTAAGACCTATCGCAATGTCGTCTGACGTACTCGCATCTATAAAAACTGACGAATTGGCATGCCTCATCTGCACCTGTCAGATGATCGGCCTTGACCGTCAGTAGTCAGCCTTATAAGGGCACCTGTAACGGGAATCGTGAGAACAAAGTAACATTTTTTCAGATAAATATTGAAACTGCCTTCATATAACGGAAAATTGATAATAATAATAATTATTTATTTATTTATTCAGATAACTTGATAAAAAGTCCAATATGAAATTTCATCCCTCATTTTTTCACCTTAAGAAGTGTTTTATTACCCATTAAAAAAGAATCGTTAAAATCGGTTCACAATTGGCGAATTGAGAACCTCCTTTGTTGAAGTCGGTTGAAAATATGAGAGTATTTGATAAGTGGCAGGTTTCATTATTTAGTTCTTTAAAGTCACATAGATGCACTGGTTAAGAAATAACGAAAACAAACACGCTTACGACTTCATTCCCCATGATGGATATCAAGTAGGGTGTCAGAAGCATATTCTAACCATATTGTTAGCCATATTGGATTTCCGGTGACATCAAATCATATTTTCTTGATAGAGTGATTTTTTGCAGTATCAGCCTTAGAGACACCATCTCTCTCTTTGGCGTACACTATAAATGAATAAGCATCATATATTTAATATAGGTTACAACTGCGCTTACCACCAAGCGAGATGTAACCAAACGCAAACCCAATTTGAATAAAAAAAACATGATTCCAAAGAATACAGATAATAAAATTCTCAGCAACACCCCAATGACTGACAAAGACGTTAATTCCATATATTGAAACGACAAAGCGACCGTCGTGCTCATCAGACCGTGAAAGGTATAAAACCAGTGCATTCTTCCGTGGGAGCGGACATTCCTAGATTGTAAGTGGTCAATTTTAATTAGCTTGTGTCATAGAGCATGGAATAATATTCTACTTATAGGAGAGACGGCACATAGAGACTGCCCACGGCACATCATCATCTTCTTGTCCTTATCCCACATTACGTGGAGTCGGCACAACATGTTTTCTTCTTCCATTCTCCTCTATCAGCCGTCATCTCAGTACTCACTCCTTTCTTAGCCATGTCAACCTTCACACAATCCATCCATCTTTTCTTTGGCCTACTAATGACTGCACATGGTACATATCAATATAATTTCCCAGACTGGTCCAGTTAATAGCTTTATTGTGTTGCAAAACCTGGCTTTATTACCTTTAGCTTGTATTAAACGCTGTTTTTGACACCTTACCACAGACTTACTAGGGATGCCACATTGCACGTCGAGTTCCTAAGATACGGCTCTAAGTCATGGAATATACCAAACTTTGAATTCAACTCCTAGCATTTTCTTTCAAGCATCGAATACACGCATTTACACGCATATTATAATAGTCCTTTAAGCTGGATATTCTTCCGGATATAAGTTCATGACAGGAGCTTCAAAAGCGAGATCACTGTATCCTTTCAGAAAAAATAAAGAACACAAGAAATATCCGATTAAAAGTGAAAAAGTGGGATTTACAGAGTTGTTGGACTGACTCAAAAATAAAATGCATAATATGTGACTCATAATAATAAATTTTTACCGTCTAAATGTTTCTGGTCCTTTAATGGACCTTCAAAGCTGTTGTTTTGCAAACATTAATCAATATTCGCCTCTATCAGAGCGTTCAAAGGTTTCATAGCTCTTAGGTAAAGCTCAACAGATGGACAAAGACAGACTCAGAATTACTACGGAATATGATCAGACCATGGGAACTGAACATAATCTTTATAACCAAATACGCAAAAATAAGGAATTTATTATGACGTTACCTGTTCCATCAAAGTACTTGGACCAAACATAACTTACCTAATGTAATGTTTTTTTTTTTAGATTATATATATATTCTTGTGACCTAGTTATCATAATTATTATAATTACATAATGTCTGTCACAAAAGGCATCTCGTCTCAAATGCAGATTTAGCCTCGTCTTAAGAGCAAATACGGGCGACGACAGTATTGTTGTTACGCTATCCTCAGCTCCGTAAATACTGCGTAATGGCGAAAAGGACAACTGCACCTTGGACCGATAATGCCTCGCTAGATTCAACAGAATCGGGGTTTCGTAAGCCCTCATCCTTGACCCAATACTTTGTCTATTTTTTTTATAAACATACTTAATCATAGCGAAGTACGTCTGCTAATATTTGTTTTTGTTTAAATATTTGACAAGCTTTCAGAAAACAGAATACCGAACATCTTTTCGACGACCTCTGTGCGCAGTGGGTGTGGGACAAATTTTTGTATAATCTGCAAATATTTGTCTCTTGTTTGTGTATTTTCTATGTATAAAATGTATGTATTTAAAAAAAAGTATATGAGTAATATATCAGTTATGTAGTTCCCATAGTACAAGCTATGCTTAGTTTGGGGCTAGATGACGTTGCGTTGTGTGAAGAAATGTACATCAGTATTTGATTTATTATAGATTTATAGCGGTCAAAATGATATTTTTCTGAAATGTACCCAGCACTCTGGTAATAATGACAACGGCAAAACTTTTTCTTTGTTTGCCTCATTTGAATTTGGATCTCTTTCATCGATTTTCGTAAGGATATGACGCGATTAAGTGGCTGTATGCAGTTTTAAATATTCTGCACATGCAGTAAAATAAAAAAAATGCCTGTAAAGAAAAAGGTTCTCTCGATTCTGTTATTTTGATAGAAAATACATAAATTAAAATGAGTTACGAAAGTGAAATAGATATATTGACTGCGCTTCACAAGATCTAAGGTCGGAAGCCAAATTTGCGAAGGAAAACCTACTGCCAGTGAAGTCAAAATAAAAATACGTAAAAGTATCTTACATAAGAAACCTTTTTAATTTCCTTGCATTTTTTTAAGAAAAGCAATTTTATGCCTCGGCGGAAATGGCAATTACCTGTCGCGTTACCTTTGAAGTCCTCGCGGCTCGGCCTTCAAACTGATACTCGACCAGCAATTTACTATTTCGCGGCCTCTGCAATAATTTACTATTGAAGGATAGTAACTGGTTTATGTTAATGACTAATGGTTTTGTTTTTACAAAACGTAATAAACTTGCCAGTTGTTGTTAGAAAGAATTGCATCATCATCCAGGGAAAAAATACTCGTAGTAGAATACGTTTGTATGATTTTAGAATATAATTACGACTATACCACGTACTTTACTATTCTCCTGCTGACGTTTCGTTGACCGTTTAGAGGTCCTTCCTCTTGAGCACCGTCCGCGACCACGCTCGACGGTCGTGAGACGGGAACTGAACGGGAACGTTTGTATGACCTAATTGCTAGCCGCATTTACTTTTAAAAGCATCTACTTTATCATCTGTTTTATTTTATAATTTTATTTATTTTAGTCCGTGGTATTTATAATTAGGGGCCTCTGTTATTATTTTTTGTATGTGCATATATAAAGATTGCCTAAAATAAATATATCATTATTATTCTTATAAACCGTAACAAAACAGTACACGGGTTGGAGAAATCAATACAAATGTTGGTGAATGGTGAAATTTATCGCACGTGTAGAAACCGTGGGAAGTGATCTGAGGAATAATGTCTTCGCTTGTTAAATCTATTACTAATGTATAGCTAGCATTATACATATACGAGTTGAGACAAAGTGGGGACGAGAAAGTAAACCTAGGTACCATAGACATACACACACAACGTCATCTCTAGCCTCAAACTAAGTATAGTTATGTAGTTCCCAACATAACTGATACTTATATACTTTTTTTTTAAATACATACATATTATACATAGAAAATACCCAGACCCTAGACAAATATTTGCAGATTATACAAACATTTGTCCTTCGGCGGGAATCGAACCCGAAAGCTTCTTCGTCTCAGGCGGGCCTTCGCCCACTGCGCCACAGAGGAGATATGATGGATTGTATCACCACAACCTAGTTTATTTATAAGTTATTTATGAGTATAGTGTTTTTTTAATTCTGGTGTTTGCAATACAGAGTTAACTAGCTATCTATCTATCTATAGATTTAGTACTAGCCTCTAGATAAAGTTCTATGATTTTACCCGTAACCAACGAAGTAAAACCGATTTAAAATGGTAAATTATGTGTTTACCATTTTAATGCGGTTGTAAAAGCATGGCCTGGTTGGCCTAACAAGTACCGACTTCCGATCCGAAGATCGTGGGTTCGAACCCCGGTCGCCAATGGATTTTTCCACTCGAAAAGTTTATGTGAACATCAACACGTGCTCGAAACGGCGATGAGCTTACAACCTGTCATGCGATATTTTAACCATAATATGGAAGATATAATGTTTGGACGAGCCTCTGACTACCCCCTGCTTGGCATCCTCAAAGATCTACGCAAAGAGTATGCTCATCATAGGGTGTAGTCAGGATCGTGTGTGGTAACTTAAGGGTATCTTCAGACAGCCCACAAAAGCTGCAAAAATGATGCCAGCCTGTGGTCGAGAGATATTGATATTTGCAAGTGGTTAGCATTCCATTGAGGCATGCCCTCTTTTGGAAATAATATGGTATTTATTAAGGAACTAAACCACTATACCGGCTGGCTGAGGTGAGCGATGACGTATAAAAAAAAAATATTTTGGTCTATAAAGATTCAAATGACTTGATCTCTGTGGCGCAGTGGCCGTAGGCTCACCTGAGACGCAGAAGGTTGCGGGTTCGGGACAAATGTTTGTATGATTTGCAAATATTTATCTCGGGCCTAGGTGTTTTTTATGTATGAGCCTATTCTTGTGCCAAAAGCCATCAAATTATAAAGCAATACTTACATAGGTATGGACAGTTTCTGAAACTAACTGCAGCCACAACCACGAGTCACCGTAAGTCAGCGTGTCTTAGCCTTTATAGATGCAAAGGATAAGCCCTATCCCAGGACAATCTCGCATAATTTCACGGTTGGGTGCCACCGACCTATGCTTAGAGGACATGCATTTGGTGTGAAACTCTGGTAGTGAAGAAATATTTAAAATTAATTTTTGACATCTGAACTAATTTCATGTAATTTTTATATCTTCTGTTTTTATTTAATTTACTGACTTTTATGTATTTTTTGTTGACTTGTCTTTAATTATTATAATTGGTAGTAAACGTTTTGAATAAAGTAAAATAAACAAAAACAAAAACAAACACGCTCAAGACTGTCTTCCTCATGGTGGACATCCTCAGATACATACTCAGTGAGTAGATCTTTGAGGATACCAAGTAGGGGATAGTCAGAGGCACGTCCAAACATTACATTGGTACATGCCCGCGTTTTGCAAGTAGTAAGCATTCCACGTGACAGGTTGCAAGCCCATCGCCGCTTATTGGAACACTAACTGTTGGCACATGCCTTCGAATTCTTGGTTCTAGGGCATGCCTGTTTCCTCACGATGTTTTCCTTCACCGTTTTGAGCACGTCTTAATGCGCACATACATTTTTCGAGTGGAAAAATCCGTTGGTGCTCGACCGGATTCGAACCCATGACCTCCGAATCAGAATTCGGGGTATCGCCCACTAGGCCAACACGGCTATTCTTCTGTTTTTATTTAATTTACTGACTTTTATGTAATTTTTGTTGACTTGTCTTTAATTATTGTAATTGGTATTTAAACGTTTTGATTCAAGTAAAATAAATGTTTTATTATTTTGTATCTCTCAATTTTGAGGTTTGCTGTTGTCAAATAAACCACTTTTCATTTTATAATTTCCTAAAGAATATACTGTGTTTTGTATCGTTCTATAAAAACAGAAATATAAACCTTCCTATCTTCACGAATAACACCTTGTGTGTAGAATACAGCTAGATGTACAATAATAAGAAATATTTAATTATTTAATGTACGTTGAAAAATTAAATTAAACACCAATACAAAGTATAATAAATAAATAATACACATATTTTTTTAATTTTCCTGCCATTATAGGTATTCTATCTACATCTAACAGTGTTTTTGTAAATCTCTGTTATTGGAGTATACATTTTAGACGTTCTCAATACAGACTAAGCTGATCTTGTGTACACAAACGACGATCTTCGTGCAGAGTTTGTTCGCCTCATATTTTCAGTTTTGCTTTACATATCTTGCTGTACGTACCATATTTGAGATCCAAATTTTCATTTATGAAGAAGCAAATGCCGGCGATTGTCTTTTATAAGTATTTTACGATTATCTGAAGAAAAAATTAAAATTAAAATTATCGTGGTTTGGTATCATTTTAGAATATAATTACGACTATACCACGTACTTTACTATTCTCCTGCTGACGTTTCGTTGACCGTTTAGAGGTCCTTCCTCATGAGTACCGTCCGCGACCACGCTCGTGTTCCCGTCGAGCGTGGTCGCGGACGGACGGAACGAAACATCAGCAGGAGAATAGTAAAGTACGTGGTATAGTCGTAATTATATTCTAAAAAAATTAAAATGTTTAGAAAAATGTTAAATGTTCTTTATGATCCCGGCTTTATGATGGTGCCCTAGATATAAAAAGAGAAGTAAAGGTAGACATTATCGTAGATGGGAAGATGATATTAAAAAAATGGCAGGAACGACTTGGACGAGGAAGGCAAGAGATCATTGTGGAGAACACTTGGGGAGGCCTATGCTGGAAAGCAAGACAATAAGAAACCGGAGTCTAATATACATATATACAATTTACATATACTTACATAAACTAAACTTATTTGCAATACTAAGTAGAAATAAGATGAAATTTTACAAATAAGATTGTTAATAAAGGCTATTATTATTATTATATTATTATGATCCCGGCTTCGGCCTCTCACAGCCACCACATTGGATTTTTGACATATCATATAGCCCAACTATGTCACATTCATGATCCAGACGAATCGAACGACACTTTATTTGTTTCAATCCGTCCAGCAATTTAGGCTATAGCGACAGCCTAGATAGAACTCACATACAGATAAATATATATACATTTATATCTGAGAAACACAGATCAATACATCAAATCATCACTTGAGAAATGCTCGAATGATTTGACTATTTTTTTACTGTGTTCTTAATTTTCAGGACAAGGTTTGTATGATAGATTTTTTTGGGAAATTCGCCGTAAGAATCGTAAGTTTGGATGACCCGTGCGAAGCCGAAGCGTGTCGATAGTTTGCAATAAAATCGATCACCGATTTGAAAAGACAGCACGTTCTCGTAAATGTTTCTGAATAAATTCAGCATTTTAAATGCCAATAAGAAACCGTTGCATTGATATATTCATAAAACTGATCCAATCCAAGTTACTGTATATGGTGTGATCCTAATGCGGTATTATCAGACGGTGCGTAGGCGCAGCTTTTACACTTTTGGGAGTAGGTATGGAAACCATGGAGCTACGCTCAACGATAACATATAATGGATAAGATATACCTACTAGGGAGTAGGCATTGAAAGTATAGCATAGCATAGGATAAGATATTATATCCCTAAAAAAATATATCAGGCTCAAGGCTCAGGTTCGATTTCCGCCAAATGTGCTTTTTTGGGAAAATATCGTAAGATAATTAAAAAATAAAAAACTTTTATTTCTGCATTTTATTTTATTATAATCGAATTACATTTTACTTATAGAGGAGCGTGGAAATTCAGGTATTACGAATATGTAACGTAATTTAAATTAATGTCGTATGTGTAAATTAGTCATATATTATGTAGGTGATCGATTAAATAAATATGTAGCTCCAGAACCTATCGTGAATTTTATCGTTCATACTGTAAAACGGGTTTTCACGTACTTTACTATAAGTGGTCGTACTCTCGGAATAAGTCGAAACTTAGTCGGTGCCATCATCGATGTACGGTTCGTGAAAATTTCCATTTTACAATATGAAATATCTCGCTCACGCTTAGTTGGCTATTGGATTAAAAACTGGTTCAACACTTCAAAACTGACAGATGTGTTCGAAATACCGACACAAGAAAACGGTTTCCGAGAATATAACTTACGCGAACGAGCCTATCATTTTACTTTGTACAATGAAATAGTTTCCGCTCCTCGCCAATCAGCACAAGAATTCTAACCCATATTTTACAAACGAGCAATTTTATGACAACACACGCATTTTCATGAGCTACCGTACAAAAAATGGGACCAAATCAAACATGCGATTAATTTTGTGCACAAAAAATGACAGAACAGAAGTATTGAAGCCAACAACACTTTTTTTGCAAAACCATTTCCATTAATAAGTAAATCTATGTTGAAATTGCATTTACGCATCAACTTAACCGTTTACAGTAACGCGTAAAGTGCAGTTCTATGTAAATGCCAATCATAATATTATTTATCCATCTTAAACAATGTGATGAGAGTAAACGAAGCAAATAGATCGCAGCAAATGGAAATTCGTGGTCTCTACTCGAGAAACAGGTGTGAGTGTATGTAGGTTTGAACAATCATGAATCAATCCGCTTCGCTCTCTCGTGCTCATAACACTACTCTCTTGGGCACTCTGTGATAAAAAGTCCGCTTGAGAATTAAATAATAATTATGCTTGTAATTAATTTATCACGATCTTGTAGGTTACACAATGAATAGTTTTCCGAATGTAACCTAATTTCGTTATCAGCTAATATGTTTTAAAGACAAGTGTCCCTCACTTAATTAGTTAGTTGAACAGGTTGACCGCTAATTAAATACCTATTTAAATGTATTATGTAGTGTTGCTAATAACGACAGCTTAGTGTTAGAAGTTTAAGTTTTTACCATTTATTTTAATACTGTTAACTATTATATAACTATTAATGCCATTAAAAAAATATATAATAATTAATGCTGGACATTTCACACAGCATCATCTAGCCCCAAACTAAGCAGAGCTTGTTTTATGGGAACTACATGACTGATATACTACTAATATACTTTATTTTTTAACACCGAGACCTGAGACAAATATTTGCAGAGCATACAAAAATATGTCTCGCAGCGGGAATCGAACCTGCAACCATCAGCATCTCAGGCGTCTTCGACAACTGCGCCACAGAGGTCGCCAAATAAATATATATATATATATATACAATTTGCCATATCCATTTACAAAACGCTTCATGGACGAGATAACCCCCGAAATTCCGGGTAAAATAATTTAGAGTGCATTAATTTAATTTTATATTACACGTGGGTGTATCTTCAGCAAACAAAGGAGTCAGTGCGTTGACTGCTGGGTCGGGGACTGACAAGTAATTTCCAGTCATTGCATTTTGCTTTTGAAAAATACACCTTTAGTAGTTAATAAATAATGCAAACGCAACCCAGCCTACTAAATATAGTATGAAGCAAGAACATTTAGCAGCTACGGTTGAATGCTCAAGAAATACTTTCATGACATTATCATTTTGAACTCTGCATTTGAATTTACAATTATGAAATTTACTTTTGAAATTATGAAAATATTTCGTTTGGACGACCTTGGCGGCGCGGCAAGCGAATAGCTACGACGTAAGTGATGAGGAATAATTAACACTAGGAATATTTGTGCAGAACATGTCAACATGTGTCCCGACATGTCAACATGTAATGTACAATTATGTTCCTGGGTGTCTAGACAAATATCTCACGCTTAGTTTTCCTCTCACGCTAACGCATCCAACCCTAATTTAGTTTTCTGGATGATGAGGGTGATTTCAAAGTGATCCTTGTGATTTTAATGAATAAATTAATCCTCCTTGTCAATATTGCATATATATAATATATAATAGATACATACCTGGATATATATATATATATATATGGTATGTATCTATTATATATATTTAAATATTATATTTTCTATATAATATGTAAGTATTTACAAAAAAAAGTATATTAAGTAGTATATCAATCATGTAGTTCCCATAACACAAGCTCTGCTTAGTTTGGGGCTAGATGATGCTGTGTAAAAAATATCCAGTATTATTATTATTTACACGTCGGTATATTATGTATTTAGGTATAAAAGTATGTTATAATTAGTTATATTCTCAGAATTTATCAGTCTGTGCACACATACCCACTATTATTTTTCAGCTGTCCCTATCCTCAAAGGTTTGCTGGAAGAAAACTCTTGTTAGGTTTAAGCTCGCCTTGGTACATGCCCTGTATGTAATTTTTGTCTGTATTTTATGTCTGTACAATATAAAAATAAATTTTGACTTTGACTTTGATGATATTAAAAACCAGTCAACAGATGGTGTACACAAGACCTTGGTCTAAGACAAAGGCAGAAACCTGTGCGCCTGCGCAAGTACAGTGTAATGACAGCTCAGACCGGACGTAGGCGGGGCATGCGGTCTAGACCCGGCCGACTGAATAGCAAGTTGATTTAGGTGTGCTATCCACTAAAGCGGCGATGGCTACTTTTGGAGATAACGGTGATTTTGAAAGTTGCCGCAGATGCTTTTAACCATTTATGTCGTTAATTAGGCAAATATTCTCATCCTAACTTAATGTAAATGGTAGAAAAGAAGCCATAAATAACGTTGCCCTTTTAAAGCACTTCATAATAGATTGTTGCTAAGAAGTGAAAAAATTTTCGTCCCAAAAACTATTTTCTCATGACAACCTCTGCGGTGCAGTGGGCGCAGGCCCGCCTTGGACGCAGTTGTTTGCGGGTTCGATTCCCGCCGCGGGACAAATATTTGTATGATCTGCAAATATATGTCTGGGTGATCTATGTATAATATGTACGTATTTAGAAAAAAAAAATACTGGACATTTTCACACAGCACCATCTAGCCCCAAACTAAGCAGAGCTTGTATTATAGGAACTACATGACTGATATACTACTTATATACTTTTGTAAATACATACATATTATGCATAGAAAACACCCACACCGGAGACAAATATTTGTCCCGCGACGGAAATCGAACCCGCAACCTTCTGCGTCTCAGGCGGGACTTCGCCCACTACGCCACAGAGGTCCTATGGACGCTTGCAACACCAGAGGTATCACTCGCGCGTTTCCAACCCTGACACATAACGAGTGAAAAGTCTCATTATGTCTGTAATTTCATCGGCACCCATACCGTTCAAACCCTTGGAGGTTGCTCCAGTCCGCTCGATACTCTTTGGCGTAGGCAGCAGCGATCATCAGACTTGATGATTTATACCCTTCAAACCCTTGGAGGTTGCTCCAGTCCGCTCGATACTCTTTGGCGTAGGCAGCAGCGACCATAAGACTTGATGATTTATACCCTTCAAACCCTTGGAGGTTGCCCCAGTCCGTTCACCACACTTTGGCGTAGGCAGCAGCGATCATCAGACTTAATGATTTATACCCTTCAAACCCTTGGAGGTTGCTCCAGTCCGTTCACCACACTTTGGCGTAGGCAGCAGCGATCATCAGACTTGATGATTTATACCCTTCAAACCCTTGGAGGTTGCTCCAGTCCGTTCACCACACTTTGGCGTAGGCAGCAGCGATCATCAGACTTGATGATTTATTAAAATTATGTTCTAGTGTGTTAGTCATGGTTAATTACCACCATATAAATCTTACTGCAGATTCTCCGCAATTCAGTCATCACTCGTTATAATTCAGTTAGATTTATTGTTTCAAGATGAAACGGATAACAGACACGCGATTAGTTCCCACACTTCCCGCTCGAAGAGTTGGAGCCTGTAGGAGTTGTATGAAGGTTGTAAAATGGTTTTGCTTATTAGCAGTTATTTTTAAAACCTTTGCGATCTTTAAACAATTTTATCAGTCATATACCATTTACCTACCTTATATTATTCTTGGTAGTTTTTGATCGCCAAGCCGTGCTGGCCTAGTGGGTGTTACCCTAACTTCCGATACGAAGGTTTTGGATTCGAGCCCGGTCGTGCACCAATGGATTTATCAACTCGACAATAATATGTGCGCATTAACACGTGCTCAAATCAGTGAACGGAAACATTGTGAGGAAATCGGCATGCCGTAGATCCAAAAAATCGAAGGCATGTCATCAGTTAGTGTTCAAGAAACGGCGTTCTTTCGGGTTAACGGAATAAAATTGGAATCGTAACAAACGCACCTGCGGTCCTCAAAAGGACCTGCAAATCCAAGCTACTAGCAAAATAAGCGTCAACAGCAAAGCCATCAGGCAGCAGTGACATCTCACAGGCTAATTTTCAGTTCCATACAATTCAACCTGGTTAGACAGCAACCTCTTTCAACCAGAAAGGTTGTTGTCTAACCACGGGGGGTCTAGATAAATACCACTTTCTGATGGCGTTAACGCCTACGGAAAGATATAATTGTATGAAACTGACATTAGCTGTGGAAAAGTCACGTGACTGCCGCCAAATTTTACCTTGACAAATTTGCGTTAGCGTGATAGGAAAACTATTTGTTTAAACACTCTGAACGGTTAGTGATGGTCATTTTACACGAGCTAATTATAGGTCGCTCATTGTGGTGCAAAAATAACGCATGATACGATCTGATAATCTTGAAAATTAGTCAGCCATCACCTATATGATAACACCATACCATAAAGGCGGCCAGCGTAGAATGAAGCATGAAATTAGCCATCTAGTTCTTACACGGGTACTATATAACTTGTTATTATAATTTAGTATCTGTTACACTTCTGTCTCGTAATTAGTTAGCGTTTAGTTTTCTAAAGCGTAGCGAGCGATGCATGACATGCACAGAAATATGCATGGCAACTAGTAATAGTTTCCCAACCCTAGTGGTAATACTAATAGAATAAAAATTAGACGGCCTCTGTGGCGCAGTAGGCGAAGGCCCACCTGAGACGCAGGAGTTGGGCTCGATTCACACTGAAAAATGTATACAAGTAGTATATCTGTCAAGTTGTTCCTAAAACACAAGCTCTGGTTACTTTGCAGCTAGATGACGATGTGTGAATATGTCCAGCATTTAAAAAAAAGTATAATTGTGAGACAACTCATTTCATAGGTTTTGTAGGGTTGTGTAATAATATTTTAAAATCCTGTAGGGGGCTACAGGATTTTAAAATATTATTACGACTAAACTAAACGGTCAACGAAACGTCAGCAGGAGAATAGTAAAGTACGTAATATAGTTTAAAAATGATACCAAACCACGATAATTTCAATTCTAAGAGTACAGATTACTCAATAACATTTTGGCTGTTAGTTTACACTCATCGAATTTGTCTCTGTCCAACGAAGTCCCACAAATCACGTGTGACATAAACAGGGCAACACGTTGCCGTCTGATAAACGCTTCATTCAGGATGCTAATGGATCAGTTTTAGGTGCATTTATTTCAATTAGTGCACAGACATAGCTGAAGATAAAATTAGACCTAATTATGTTTATTATTTAAAACCGACTTTAAATTAGTTTTCCGAGAGCACTCGGTTGGTTAAAAGTCGTAAGTAGATTTTTGCAAAAGCTTTTCTAGTTTAAATAATACATTCTGATGTATAAGCTATATTACTGTAAAGTTTCATCAAAATCCGTTCAGTAGTTTTTGCGTGAAAGAGTAACAAACATTTATCCTCACAAACTTTCGCGGTACAGGTGTTCTATCGCCTAAGCTTCTAAAAGCGATCTCTTCTAGACAACCGTTAGACGGAGAGAATTCTGTGACTGTAAGAATGGTCGGGGCCTTAATAAATTTTCTATTTAAGTCTTAAAGTGAAAACACTGACAAAAAAACCAAAGCAAGAAACCAAAGCTTTATCAAAAGTCGAAAAGGAAGTCAAAAAGGACGTGACCAAAAAAATACCGATAAACTTTTCGCCGAATTATCACACGCACAAAACATTCCACTTCCTAACTCGTCTTTAATTTTGAATTCACCACAACCATTGCGGGCGAAGACACGTGTCGCATGTGGCGATTAGTATGTGGGAAGTGATGGGTATGGACAAATTTATAATGCCAATACAGTGCTTTGAAATTATTAAAGACGCTTGCTAGGGCTGGCGAAGACAAGTTGTATTTTGTAAACATTTATCTTTGGCAACTTTTGGAAATAGGCTAAACACAACCGCCCTACCCAGGGGGTCTTCTCTACATTTTTCTATCCGCCCTACTCAGGGCGGGCACAGACATGCCATTTTTTAGTCTGGTAAGAAAATAGTGAAATTGAAGTAAAAAAAAAATTGCAAATGTAGTGGAAACGGGAGGTCAATTATTATTATACATGTCTTGTCTACATTTTTCTGTGACCTTTCTCGAGTGGATTTAGGTATATGAGTAGGTACCATCCACCCACATTCACCACTCACCCGGATTGGAGGAGAAGACTAGCTTTTTACAACTCAGGGAATCCTAGTGTGAGAGCTTGACTGTGTTCCTTACAAATTGTTACCAAGTGTTACCTATTTGTACCTACTATTGCCTACTTAGCTTTCATAGACTACCTGAGAACCTACTAATAAATTGAAATAAACGAAATAAATAATTAAAGAGTAAATTGATTTTTTTTTGTGAAACAAAGATTTATGTTTATGATGATATGGTTGTTAACTTGACCCATGATATTAAGAGGCAGACAGCTGCCGAATCACGAGTAGTACATCAAAAAGTAGCCGCACAAATTTAGAACGTAAGTCCGTTTAGTTAAAGCTTTGTACGCAAGATCGAGGGGCTTACGAAAAAGCGCTGGTAAAAAATGCGAAAATTACCATTTTTGGCATTTTAACTCTCGAACGATTAAAAATATACTTTACTTGAACATTTCATTACTTTTCGAAAATGCAAAACAACAAAATTCTTTATTAAATATAATGAGTAGGTAAGCCTTCGAAATTTCATCAATATCTGTCAAAGACATCAAAGATTTTTAAATGGCAAAGGTACCGTCTGTTTTTCGTGAAATTACCTTAATGTTTTGGATACAACAACATTTGGAGAACTACGATGAACTACTACAAACACAAACATAAACTAAAAAAAAAAAAAAAAGTATTCTAATCTTATGTTTCCACAACTCTCTACCACGTACAAGATGGTTGCGGTAAGTTCGACTCTGTGTGTCAGCCCTGCATACTACCACGTCCACATTACTTCCTAATCGGGAGACAGGAAACAGGGCCGGACGAAAGCTCCACACGTCGGCATGTAACTCTATAATACCGTTAGAACTTCTATAACTCATCATCGTCATCATCATCATCAGCCCACATCAGTCCACTGCTGGACATAGGCTCTCCCAATACACGCCACATTTTTTTCTGAATGGACTTTAATGGTGCAGGGCCGCAGATGGCCTTGGTCAGCGTCACCGGAATACGGCGAGCGCAGAAGACGCTCAGCCTGTAAAAAGTTAGGAGGAGTAGGAGGAGGCAACTAGCACAAGGGCACCACTTAGATACGGACCTCGGCTTGGGCCGTTGCCAGGGGGGGAGGAACAAAGGCCACTGATCCCGGTCTTCGGCTCTTATAGTTAGTTGTTTTTGTTTGTGGTAGTCTACCGTATCACGTGGATTCTTAGCACCCCATGCCCGCCGTTACCAAGGCCGCCACCTTGGCCAGGAATAGCGGGGCGGCCGGGAACTGGGGGCCGTTTACTCAAGGTGCTTAACATTGAGAGGGTTCTGCTCATAATCGCCACGGGGAGGCGAGTTGGCGATCGCAGGGCACTTCATGATTTATTTTTAGGTATCATTTCTTACTTCTATAATGTTTATAATATGTGTATGGCATCAATTTATTATTTTTTATATATTAACTCTTTATATATTTCACGTCATTTAGGTACCTAACTAACGTAGTTACTTTCGTGCGTCACTAAAGCATTGTGCTGAAAATCAGCGTTGAGAATTAGTTCCCAGCGCATGCTCAGGGCTTTTCATAGAAACCTGTACATAGCAGTGTTCTGCAAACACTTGTACAGTACCGTCCCATCCTGCTATGCCTATCTGTATAAGTGTTTATATATGTGTTATTTGTTGTTATGTACTGTTCAGTTGAATAAATGTTTTTTTTTTTTTACTTTGTTTCTTGTCGCACCGCTGACGTTGCTGTCCGTCAGTGGTCAGGAGATTTAACTGCGTCAGTTTAGGGAGGGCTATACCGCCATCAGCCGGTCGTCAGAGCCTCGTTTGTTTCTTCAGGTGTAGGTTGACGATTGGAGCAGAAGGTGGATTGTTACTCCCTTACATCCTATATAAATCAATAGGATAATACCAAACGAGGTCGCGGGTTCAAGTTGAATACAAAGACTAGTGCCTGTTTCCCGGAAGGGTAGACAGACTACGGATTTCCACTTGTTAAGATCCTGACTATGTCCAGCAGTGGACTAATGTGGGCTGATGATGATGATGATGATGATGAAGATCCTGATTTGCTTTGCTTCATTCATTCTCATTACGACCTCTGTGGCGCAGTGGGCGAAGGCCTGCCTGAGACGCAGAAGGTTGCAGGTTCGATTCTTGCAGCGGGACAAATGTTTGTATGATTAGCAAAAGTTTGTCTCGCGTCTGGGTGTTTTCTATATATGTATGTATTTACTAAAAAAAAGTATATAAGTAGTATATCAGTCATGTAGTTCCCATAATACAAGCTCTGCTTAGTTTGCGGCTATAAGATGCTGTGTGAAAAATTACCAGCATTATTATTTATTTTTTATTACATTCTGAGATGCTCGGTTTAGGATACTCTTCACCTGACCATTCTCCAATTAGAGAAGTTACAAGTTCGTCAGACATTTTTTCTTTACGGCAGATCTATCCAGAGGTTGTCTGGAAGAGATCGCTATTAGCAATAAGACCGCCCATTGTACCGCGATTAGCTTGAAATTTCCTCTGTTTGAATTGGTAAGAAACATAATTATGTGGTTATCTATCTATTTATGCATTCATATCTGAGTGAATATATTTGCCTGGCATGTATTTTTTATATATTATCTTGACTAGCTGTAAGATTTCCAAAAAAAAAAAAGTGTGTATGAATATGTAATTAAATTTTGAATTATTATGTACCTAAATTGTATAAACTTATTGAAATTATTATGTATTTATAGTCGACAGTCATGATGATAGGACACCTAAGTATCCAAGGATTGTCTGAGACAAAACTGGGACACCGACTTTGAATGGTACATTCACGTAAAACATATAAAGGTCGCTTAATAAACCTATTCTACGGCCATAGTGTGATAATTTATATAAAAATATGCATTGATTATGAAAAGTATAATATTTGTACTGAGCTGTATCCTCACGATCCCAATTAGAAAAAAAAATATGTTCACAATTGTATTTCTTATAATGTCCTTGGCATCTTTACATTCCATAATGCTGTCTGCATTATGGAATCTAAAGATATCTTATCTTTAAGCCTGTTAAAAACACATTAACTACTGTTTCTTTCTGAAAAGGTCGTAAAACTTATTATTTTCGGAAACGAGTGTAATTTTGTGAGGACCATCTTGTGCATCCAGTCTTGAGGGACTTCTCTGTTCCACACTAATTAAAAGATGTGTTAGTTTTGTTTATGTCGTAAAATCACTATAAAAATAGGAGACTTGAAATAGAATCTTCACTGATTCATGTTGTCTCAGTGCTGCCATTAATCTTGGTTTGAATCAACGATTCGAGACTTTAAATTAACAAAATACCTAACAGTGATTTTGATTTTACACGCGACAGACGACGTACAATAGGTATTGTGTGTGTTTGTCTGTTCCCAATATTTTTTTTTTCCAAAATGGGATAGATTAATTTATTAAAAACGTCAGAAGTTACACAGTTAGATAATCTAATGGGATTATTAAAATAATCTTACCTGCTAAGCGATACATAAATTGGTAGAGTAGCCATTCCTGCTATCTGAAAAGAAATTAAACTGATATAATTTTAATGACATCGTTTCAATCACACACAGACGCCTAACATTTACAAAGAGTAAAACATCTACGAACAGGGTGTAATAAGACTACGCGGGCGTTCATACCGTGATTCTGAATCGGATCGCAACATTTTTGTAAATTATATTTTTGTGTGTGGTTCAATTTTGCCACATTTTGGTTGGTTTAGTCGAGGTTAACGTAACCTCTTATTACCCCTTATATTTCAAAGACCTATTTTAGTCAAGAGTTTCTGCAAATATAATACATAATAGTAACAGTACTCATGTATGTTGAATGACTGTTTTGTAAAACAGTCATAGATTCAACATCCTGCAGAATATAGCTATTTTGTTGTCACTGCTTTCCGATTTCGGGAGTAGTTTTATTTCACCCAATATAAGGAGCATGGGATTTAGGACTATTAATTATTATTTAGTGACAAAAAAAATCTAGTTTGTCTCATTTAAGGGTGATATAAAAGGAGAAAAATTTATTTTAAAAAAACAGATGAAACAGCTAGCTATCTAAAGACCGTTGCAAACGATCTATAGATAGCTCAACTGATCCAGATCACTAGCAGACGGAAGCGTTCCCAAAATACTGGCCGCATTGCCACGCTGAATGCCAATGCTAATGCTTACGTTTCACGTTATAATACGTGTGATAGGTTTCTGTTCTTTACCAAGAACAGATAAAGAACAAAGCTTTTTTTTAGGACTGCATTTTGGTTAATCACCGGATGCGGAGGGTATTGGTGACCCTTGAATAATTTGTGGACAATGGAGATCGACAACCGATCTATTGTTACGATTGGGATACCACGATAGTACAATGGGTGGTTTTTACGCTACGCCTTTATATTTGGGTAATTGCGTTTTAATTACAGCATTGATGAGAATGTCACAGATGAGTGAGGTGTGGACGACACACAATAAACACCCAACAGCCATTCATAGTCCCCACACTAGGAATTCCCTGTGTCGTGGGTATCAGGAACTACGAGTATCGTGCTACCACAACTCCCAGACCCAAAACAAATATCTGCTAAACAAGCAACCATTTGCCCCGCAGCGGGAATCGAGCCCGCACCTTTTGCAGCTGGCTACTAGGTCGCCGCGCCACCGAGGCCGTCAGAGGAACAGTGTAAAAACGAAGGTTCTACCCGATCGATGGACCGTTTAGATAAAATCTTAAAAGTTGCGTATCATCGTTGGAAATATCGATCGCCAAAAGATCTTCATCGGTATCTTTACGTGATGACGACTGCACCGATTTGAATGAAATTTAGAATAGGTATATTTGGAATAGGTATATTTAGAATAGTTTCGAGACCTACAATACCAAAAAGGTAACTGTTTATTTGAGTACCGTGCGGACGAAGCCGAGGGCATATATAACTTTTCGCCTCCGGTTGTCAAAGGTTTTATAAATTCATTCAACCAAGCCAATTGGAAATTTGCAACTATTGGCATCAAACCCACGACCTCTCTGTGTAACCTGTACTGTACTAACACCTCGTCATCGTCATCATCAGAATTCCTCTGGACATAGGTAGGCCTCTCTAAAAGAGGTTACAACGAAGCTCCTAAGGCGACTGGTCATGTTTAGATAAATTATTCTCTCTGTAGAATAGTTAGATACCTACTTACATAGAAAAACAAAATCGAATCATACAAAACCTACTCAAATTACTGATTTGCAAAGTGAGATGTTTGTTTTGTTAAAAGCTGGGGTGAAAATGACGGGGGTTGCTAAAATCGATAGGTTGCGAGAGGAGATTTTTCTAGGGTTATTTGTTAGAACAGTACATTTTGACTGCCCGTTGGCATCGGAGTGGATCTACATAATAATATCAAAAGAGATAATCAATGACGTAAAACCTTATAAACTATGTACGTCTACAAGATCAAAACTTACCTCTTTGGATAAACCGCTCACAAAATCACACACTTCACCTTAAAGTTTAAAAACATAAAAGGAATAGTACAAAATACGTACAAAACACGCGAATTCGAAATTCAAATCGCGGCACCGAAACCGCCGTACGCGCTCACTCTTTGCTCTATGGACAAAAATGGCGGCTGTTATTTTCATGAGCTCGGCATGGGGTTCGATGGTGTAATTTAGGGTTACAAGTGGTATTATTGTCTCCACGCATGCGTGGTGTACGAGCAGGCAAATAAGTGGTATTTGTGGAAGATTTCGCGTGGGGTAGAAACTCGCAGAAGCGATTGGCGTTAGAGAGTTTTGAAATCGATCGACAGCCTAGAAAATAGGTTTGTAATCGAAAACCGAATTGAAGTTTGAACAGTAGGGAAGTAGGTACCTAACATTTATAAAATCTTTCTATAATAATTTACTTAGCCCTATAATGGAACGAAAATAGCTAGGACGAATAAAATTGTGCTGCATTTTTTAAAGCTAGTTTAACAACAATTGTAATTGTCTTTTCTAATAGACTAAAATAAAAGGGATAGCATTATTTTTAATGATATCATACTGTTTAGCTTAAAAAAAGTAACACAGAATTTGAATTTTATAATCTCTTTAGAAGAGATTACAAAATTGATATGTATTTTTGTGAATCTTATTGTTTTTTGAGAATGTTATTTGGAACCTGGTATTATGCTACTGGAACGGAGAGTTTCCAGTAGCACTCGGTAGACTAGTCTTGGTAGGTGACTTGCGGTTATGCACAACACATGAAACAAGAAGGCTCAGGTTCGATTCTCACATATTTTTAAAATATTTTTTTTTTAACTGGATGACTGTATTTTCTACTGGATTGATATTTAATTCATTTTGATAGGACCAGCACCGTTGGGTCCGGGCGAGCATTTTGTTGTTTTTTACAGGTAAGGTTGACCATAAATTGGCCATTATGTTTCAGGGTCAGCAACACGCGTGTGATACCTCTGGTATTGAAAGCTCCCATAGGCGACGGTTACCGCTTACCATCAGGTGGGCCGCATACATGTTAATAACTTTAACTGTACAAATAGTTCTAGTCAACTTCACTCAAGCAAAATTCTACGCGGTGGTATTTGAAGGCATTTAATTACCCGCCCCCTATTATGTATTTGAATGTCACTCGAAATCTAACGTTTGAAAGTAGGTATTATTTGGCCATATTGATGGTAACTATTCTTTTTATTTTCAGCCCTCAATGTTCCACTGCTGGACAAAGGCACCCCTATTCCATTCATTCCTTTCTACTCGAATCTACTCGGAACTTTTTGAGTTCACCCTCTCCTCCCTCGCATCTCAATCTCGGTCTGCAGCGCCGCGACGTCTTCGCGCAGAGTCAGGGCACCACTCGTTGGTCAACTTGACCCGCTTGTCACCCGACATGCGACAGACATGACCAGCCCAATCCCATTTGCGCATGGCGGCTTTCGTCCTAACAATAACTATGCACAAGTTAAAACAATTTGACTTGTCAAATTTTAATCGCCTTGTGACTTTCAGATTTATTTATTTTTATTTATTTATTGCATAAGTAACTAATACGATTTTTAAAATAAATTACACAATTTAATATAAAAAAAGAATTGTACCCAAGACACCCTTGGAGAAACCTAGTTGGGTACATATATGGGTAAAACCCGAATTCTCGCTTGTACTGAGACCTGAGAAACGCCTTCTGAACCTTCTCCAGTAACAGTGCGTACGTGCTTTCATGTTGGTGCCAGACGGAACTGCTTGACTCTAGCTTGTTCCGCACTAGAGCCCCGAACAGAAGCCGCACAACACTATCACTGCGAAAGTCTCGGGCGTTTCTCAGCACAAAGCCAAGTCTTTGAAAGGACTGCTTGGCGACCGTAGTGATGTGGTCGCGAAATGTGAGTTTTCGGTCAAAAGTAACTCCTAGATCCTTGATTACAGTTACTCTAGAGATCATGTTGCCATGAATCGAGTAATCAAAGCATAACGGGTTTTTCTTTCGACCGAAAGTCATCACGGAGCATTTGGAAGGGTTAAAACCCATCTTATTGTCAAGACACCACTGACAAACCGCGTTCACATCAACTTGTAGCGCCTCACAATCTGCCGTGGAACGTACGACGACAGTGTAGAGTTTTAAATCAGATACATAATAGAAGGGGATATGTAGGATACCTAAAGGCACCAACCAATTATACCCAATTACCTTCATCATATAACGCGGTAAAAGCTTTCTTACAATAACTCCAGTTGAGCAATAGGCAAGGTATTTTTAATAAATCCATTGGAATTGTAGATAGCGCAGGAAGTGTGCTCGGCCGAGCATGGTGTAGCTTATGCCTTATGGCGTCGCATGGTGGGACGGGTCATTACTTCAGGTGCACCTTGTGTGTTGAATAATAGAACCTAGCCAGTATATGGTGTGGCAAAAGCTTTAGCTTAAGTAGATATAGAATTTAATATATTTTGGTAAAATATCGCGTTTTATCCGTTACGTCAGACAGACAACAGTGCAGGCTTGCATTATTATATTTTCATTGTTTGTGCGAAATAAACGTTAATAAGCAGTCGATAACATAGCAGGTCGCCCTGTCCTTTTCTAACACTAAACAAAGGATAGAGGCAGACAACTTTTAGCCCGCTGCTAAAGTTAGTGAGTGATTATGAATAAGAGGGTTATTCTATTCTATTATTTTACTTTTTCTATTCTATTCTAGTCAAATTAAAAAGTTTCTAATAAAAACTATCTATATTGCATAAGAGTTGTGAGGTGTAGATTCTGATGTAGGTAATTCCATACAAAAACTCTAGCGCGCTTATGACCGTAATCTCCATGATGGAGGTCCTCAAATTCATACTCAGTTTGCAGGTCTGTGAGTATACCAAAAGAGAGTAGTCAGAGACTAGTCCAAACATAATATTTGGCACATGTCCGCGTTTTGCATAGTAATTAGCATTCCACGTGACACGTTGCCAGCCCATCGCCGCTCTAATCGTAATTCTATACTATAAACTATTAAAAACTAGGAACTAAAATTTATTTTAGTTCCTGATTTTAGTTTTAGTTGCATCGTTTCTATTCGTTGCATGATAAAGATCTGACGCTTGCTCTAACTAGAGCAGAGCTTTTCGTAAAATATTAATAAACATTAAACATTACACATCCTGTATAACCCAGTATAAATATTATGACCAATGGACGCGTGCTACGATTTACAAGAAAGGCCAAATGAGTTCAAATGCCAGGGCACGAGCCACGCAAAAACTAGACCTCTGCTATTCACGGCATTATTGCCTATATATGAAACCTAGCCACGTGTGACTGAAACACTGTTTAAAAAATCCTAGCTTTAATAAATCAACGCTAAAAACAAACCATAGTAAAGACTAATCAATAATAATTAGGTGACGGTAATAAATAACTTTCTAATTAAAGATTCTAAATTAAAATAGTTAGGTATTCATAAACTTACAAAAATAATAACACTGAGACGGGATTTGACATCACAACCAGGCCTTGCCATCAAGTCTTATTTCGATGTAATTCAGACAAAGATTTTTAGAATATAATTACGACTATACCACGTACTTTACTATTCTCCTGCTGACGTTTCGTTGACCGTTTAGAGGTCCTTCCTCATGAGCACCGTCCGCGACCACGCTCGACGGTCGTGAGACGGGTTAATAGTAAAGTACGTGGTATAGTCGTAATTATATTCTAAAATGATACCAAACCACGGTAATTTTAATTCCAAAGATTTTTATTCCAAAAACTATCGTGAATTTGATTATTAATTGTAAAAACGGGATTTTTCACGTACCGCACTATCGGTGAAGGCACCGACTAAGTTTCGACTCATTCCTAGAGTCTTCATCAGGCTGAGTGATCGCGACGCTCTCCCTCCGCGTCGCGTCGTAACAATGATCAGACAAAGATGTCAAATCTCGCTTTGCGTTTAACGTTTATAATGACAACGCCATATCGTTCTCAACTGCAAAGCAGGATTTGACAGCTTTATCTGAACTAAATCAGATTAAATCGAATTAAGATTTGATGGTCAGGCCCCAGGCCTCAGCCAGACTTTTTTGGATAATCTAACTAATGTTTTTAAACGGTTAATGTAGTGTTTTTGTAACACTTTTCGGGACGGTCGAGGATGCAATCCAGGGCATGACAGTAGCAGTCATCCCTTGGGGGGTCTGGAATGGAAGAAATAGAAAAAAAATCATCCAAGAGAAACATTTATTCATAAAAATCACTAGGAACACTTTGAAACGTAAATTTTTACCTACTGCCTGTTCCTCCGCGACCAAACCACGTAAGAAAAGGCAAGAAACATGGCTGGTTTGGATAGGTAGGCAAAAAAAGTGTGTGAGGGCTGTCTTTGATGCTTGGTTCATGGATAATCTAACTTATATAGTTATATAAGTTAGATTATAGTTATAGTTGCAAACCACTATTTAAAGAACTTCACATCTTACCCTTAGCTTGCATGTAGGTACATTAGAGAATTATGCACTCTGGTGAAACAGAACCCAGAGTATTTTAGGAAGGAATCCACATACACTATACCTACCCAAACTCAAGCTAAGAGATTTCAATCTCTTCAATTCTCTAAATTCTTTAAAAAATGTATCATACAGTTTATTTTAAAATAAGCTGACAAAATGGTTAGGGTACCAAGTATATGACCTTAATGAATTTATGAACCACAAAGTAGGCAAAAATGTTTTTATGACCAGTGACTAGGAGTGAACACTATTAGATTACGTTGTCTATGGTAGGTAGGTAATAGTTATTGACATTTATAATTCAAACGTTAGGGCATAAGTTCTGACGTTTTATAATTAGTATCTAAATTAATTATCAATCTACCTGTTGAAATTTGCACACAATAATGGATGGGGAATATATAGGACCTAATAAATATAAACATCATGTACTATATTCATGCAAATAAATATTCTAATTCTGATATTTTTTTCATCGAGTTGGAGCAACTTCGAACCCAAGATTTTTTATCATCTAAATAACACGATATGTTAATAGTAGAATGCCTTTTTATAAAGTTGTTGTTTAGCCGTGTTGGCCTAGTGGGCGATACCCCGACTTCTGATCCGGAGGTCGTGGGTTCGAACCCGGTCGTGCAACATTGGATTTTTCCCCTCGAAAAATTTATGTGCGCATTAACACGTGCCCAAAACGGTGAAGGAAAACATGGTGAGGAAATCGGCATGCCCTAGAACCAAAAATTCGATGGCATGTGCCAACAGATAGTGTTCCAATAAGCGATGGGCTTGCAACCTCTCACGTGGAATGCTTACTACTTGCAAAACGCGGGCATGTACCAAATGTAATGTTTGGACGTGCCTCTGACTACCTTCTACTTGGTATCCTCAAAGATCTACTCACTGAGTATGTATCTGAGGATGTCCATCATGGGGAAGACAGTCGTGAGCGTGTTTGTTTTTTGTTTGTATTGTTGTTTAGTTATGTAAAAATAAATGTAATTGTCTATTTTTGTAGGTAAAAGCGTACACCTTGCCCTTTAAACGATTAAAGAGTAGGGGAGAAACGTTTTGCCTGTATACTAAAAGGTTCCAAAGAAACGCGAATTCCATGCAAACTGATATTTATGTAAATAATAAAAGGTATGAAAGCAAAACAAGGTAAACGGAATAAAAAAAATGACTCAAAATATCATAGATCCACCACATCTTATACTTGTTTTTCGGAATAGGGTAATTCTGAAAAATATTTAAAACTACATATTAAAAAATATGAAGGCAAATTTATAGGCTGGCTCGAAAATAAATATGTAATATTATGACTATTTGACGACCTCTGTGGCTCAGTGAGCGCCTGAGACGCAGAAGGTTATGGGTTCGAAGATCTCGGGTCTGGATGTTTCTGTATAATATGTAAGCAACAAAAGTATATATCAGTCATAATATCCTTGCTTAGTTTGGCGCTAGATAAATGTCTAGCATTATTGATTAATTCATTTAATAAGTATTATGTGCTCTAAAAACGGTGGAGAAAAACATCGCGACGAGACCGTCATGTCCTAGAACCAATCATTCAAACCATCCTCTCCTACATAATGTTTGCCAGGACTAAGTAAATCTTTTTTACATCGTCACTGACTCTTCAGGACTCGTAGGGTGACCATGGTATGGTCTGATGTTAATACCCACATAAAGTTACGCCTGTTTCCAAGAGGGGTAGGCAGAGAGCATGTTTTTTTTCTTACGAATGCTAAAGATTCTGGAGTAACTAGGTACCTATTTGGGTTTTAAAGTGTTATCCTACACTTTCAAAATCACAAGGGAAATCACAAGAATTTATAATATCCTAATAAAACCGCTTGGTACGCGGAGGCTATACCAATTAAGCCACAAGATCGTTACTAGCCTGGTCAACATTCTGGAGATCTTTCGGCTCGAAGCGCCGAGGCTTCTTCACAACCTATTTGCTTTTTTACTCTGATAACATTCTACAGACACGCTCGTCGTCGGCATAGGGCTTTTCCTCAGAACGTCTCCAATTTGATCAGAGGTCAGAATATATTCTCCAACTGCCCCATTCACGCTGTTTCTGTTACCTGCCTCTGTAACATCTGGGGCATCGTTGATGCGTTGCCTGCTCTGAAGGACTGTGTTTAATTTATTTATTTTTTGAAGCGTGCTTGAAACATTTCAGAAGGCAGCTCATTCCACAGTTTACATGTACGGTATAACTCTGATGAAAATCGCTTAATCATCGGATTTTACACGTACCGTACCATAAAAGAAGGCACCGACTAAATTTCGACTCATTCCGAGTGTCTTCATCAGGGTGAGTGATCGCGAAGCCCTCCCTCCGTGTCGCGTCGCAAACTGACCGATTTACAGTACGAATGATAAAATTAACTATAATTTTTAGAATAAAATATCGCTTACCTTCAGTCAAATCGTCGTTATAATAGATCAGTATGGCGGGTATGTGCATATTCTCAGGCAGTGCTACATCGCTGAAGCGGTCTCTCTCGTCAGGTATACCGTTCTGCTCCAGGGTGTAGTTGAAGCAGAGAGGCTTGCCGAGGTACCTCCACGCGTAGGACATACAATGCGCGTTGTGGGGGAGATAGCGCATCATAATCTGGTAGAGGGTTTCTTCGGAACACACTTCCAGGGTCACTGTAGAGCCTAGATGCCATTACACCAAAGAGTAGAGGTGTAGTTAAGAGAACTGGATTATCGAATTTCCAGCGCAATTTAAACCCTGGTTTTGGTACATCATGTATGGGCTTGGGCGGGGTTATATTATAAACGTTTTGCTTTATCCAGTAATTTTTCGAGGAAGCATACATCCCCATACATAATCCTACCAAACCAGGGTTCGAATAAAGCTGGAAATTCGATGGTCCTACCTACAACTCCGTTCAGTAGCAACTCCATACAGTTTGTTTTTTTTTCATGAGATTTCAAACACTTTATTTGCCTCGCTCACCAGTAACTTACCTCCCTGTTACTTTTTGCAACCGTGTTCATTTACCCAGTCTATCTAAGGTATCTAAGGTTACGAGGGCGGATAAAGTTTCTGGTGACTAGGAACCAAGCATAGTGTAAGAAGGCCTCCAACACGATGGACCGATAAAGACATCTTAAAGCTAGAATAAAGGTGGCTTAGGACCGTTCGTTATTGCACTTTGATGATGACACCCTATCTCCCACGCTTATAGGCTGTAAAAACACCAAACCTGTTATAGTATTAGTGATCCTGATCGGCCGCGTCTTCGCAGTAGCCTTCCCCACTACCAACTCGTCATTCTCCCACCAGACCTTGTCCAACGGCCTCCACCTAGTGCTCGGTGTCACCGGCTGCCTCGGCCCTGGCCCAAAGCAAAGGTAAGTGGTCGTGGAGCCAACGGTCGGATGCGTGTACGTGATCCAGTCTTCGCCTTTGAACCAGTGGCTGACATCTTTGCCGGCGAAGGCCACTATTGTCATTGCAAGCTGTTTGATGGGAAGAAGCGAGAGAGCTATCATAACTGAGTAACCCAGGGTTAATTCAACCTTCAATAAGTCTGCTGGCTTACTGACACTTAGACCTAATTAAAGAAAATTCGGATAGTTCGGTCCATCTAGTCGTCCCTAGGGTCCACCTGACCCTAGGCTAGTTGGACGGAACCAAGTGGCAAAAGAAGACCTAGTCGACTAAGAAAAAGACGTTTGAACCAATGACATCATAAAAACAGCTGGGAAATAGTAGATTATGAAAGCCAGAAGCAGAGAGATATGGAGTAAACTGGAGGTGGCCTGTAAGGGTAAGAGTATCTGACGTACCTACCCATAAAGGGCTCCCTAATCCGGGAAGTACTGTCCGGAAGTAGTAGGTATTACTAAGATATTGCAAAAGGGACATTAACGTCCGAATCGTAATAAGTACTCAATGATCATAGGAAAAATCAACTTAAATCAGTCAAAGCTATATCTTCCAGAACTAAAAGTGATGAGCAGGTCATTGAGTCCCGCCCAACTCATCAGCATCTACCTCCCTATAGGAAGATTGATGTCGACAAGAAAATGGAAGATGATCAGTTTTGCTGAACTTTGTACCAAGTGACACATCTAACTTACCCGTTTCCCATCGCAGTAAAAGAACCCCCGTTTGAAGCAAGGGCACAACTCCACGCAATCATCCCCGCAATACCAGTTCTTGATCTCGCAGGTACAGCTCTTGGTGCACTTGCAGACCCTGGGTAAAGACTTATTAGATTCTTGTGGATAGCTCAACAATGGAATGAAGGCTTTCGAATGACGACCAAGATCTGGAAGACTCAGTTTAGAAAGATCCGCCACCCCATAGACCGATGACATATTGGCATACGTGGGTAGAGTTTAGCAGTAGAAACGTTTCCGCTGTTAATGATGATGAATATCTCAAGACTGAGACACTCAGCTTAGTTGCAAGTACCTACCTATATGCTAATTAGCATTAAATTCGCCTATGTAGGTACTTATTTTATCCTGTGCAATGAAGCATTTTCTATCTATCTATAGCGGATTTGATTCTAACTTCGGTAGTTTCCGGTCTAACCATTATTCAGGGAATCTTAAAGCATGTGGCAAGAGTTGCCAAGTAAACCATGTCTATCTAGCTGGACAATAGATACTTTCAGAACAATGATTCTATCAACAAAGGTTGAAATCATAGGCTCTTCAGAGCCATTCCCATCCCAGGGTCACATTTTCTTCGCGATACGTGCTTTTTTAGTCACCAAGATTTCCCTGGCCCATGACCAAGGGTGACACCCCCTACGATAACGAATATTTTTATCCCGGGGCTGAATGGTATGGTAGGTTGTTCCTGGCAGCCTTGACACAGGGAATCTTAGGCCGTCCGCTGCGTTAAGCGGGACAGGCGCGTGTTGCGTGTCTCAAGTTTGTTTTTGCAAAAACAAAAGCACCGCTTCGGATAGGTACGCGTCGTGGGCAGTTTGTTCCATCAGGATCAATGAACGCCGCTGCGTGACGCGGATCGCACGCGTCTTTATAACACACTCTTTATAAAATGAGTATCCACGGGGCGCGGCGTTCCCTGAAGCTCCTTGCTTCAGGGAACGCCGCGCCCCGTGTCCCCGTGTGCCATTTAACGCAACGAGGGCTGCTCTGAATACTTGAGGCCGTCCTCAAGTATTCAGAGCAGCCCTCGGTAAACGTTTGACAAGTTTAATGAGTTTCACTTGCACCTAATTACTATCAATATAGGCACAGAATCCGAGCTTGTGATATTTAATTGACTTTCAAATACAGAATAGGGGAGCTAGACTTGATGGCCTTCAGTATGTGATCGTCAAGTTCTTTCCATGCGATAGGAACGTTATCTGAACCTCATTCAAGACATGTAGTATTCACCTGAACTGTTCCACCAGCCAGGGAGTCAAGTCAAACACCCTCCCGTTAAGAGACACCCAGCAGTCTGTCGCAGTGTTGTGTACAGCCACTTCGGCTGGCGTGTACCATTCTTGCTTTGTGTATATCATGGGTTTTCAAGAATTATTTTTGGAGTTATTTTTGTGGAAAATAAGAAAACGTAGTGGATCTGTCAAGTGACTACGTCAGACGCTGTTATCCTGACAGTGAGGGTTTAAAAAGTTTTGTACAGCAAACAATTAAGGTTTCGTTGTTTAGGTCTGAGGTTTTAAAACATAGAAACTAGCGTCACAGCCGTTGTAAATTGACATTTTTGTCAATTCGCTTGTACACCAACTTAATTAAAACTGTCGTTCTCTTTTTCTGATAGTGCATGCAAGAAAGAGATAGCAAGTATTTTACTCCTATCATATTAGTTCATAAATATGTACATTTCGCTCTATTTCATGTTGTGTCAGCATTTTTGAATCACGACTAAACTTGTATGGAAAACTTAAATCTAACTAATTTGACAGCACTGAAATTGTTGCTATATCTTTCTTGTGTTAAAGTTAGTTAAAGAGATAGAAAAAATTGAGTTAAGTTGGTGTACAAGAAAATCGACACTGAAGTCTAAGTTATAGACTTAGACTTCAGTGTCTAAGTTATAGACTTAGACTTCAGTGTCGATTTTCTTGTACCGCACCGGCAACGAAAGCGACCTTTGGAGGGCCTGCCTACCCCTTTGCTGCTAAATAATGAAACAATTTAGTGTACACATTAAATAAATATATTTAACTATTAATATACAAATTTTAACGTAATTATATATATAATACAACATTATGTATAGTTTTCACTAGTCTTTCTAGAATAAAAAAAACGGTTTGAATATAGTTGGTAACAAGTTTTAAACGATAGAGCATAGCGGGAATGGGACTTTTGTAACGGTTCTCAAAAAAACAGTCAAAATTAAATATTGATACTTACATATATTTTTTTAATATACCTACCAAAAATTTGACTATGGTAGGACTCGAACCCGCGGAGCGTATAAAGCAGAGGCGAGAGTTCAATTCCCGTCGAGTTTGAATTTTTGTATATTATTAAAATATTATTATATTTTAATAATATATAAAGTGTGGTTTATCATTCTGAAAACCATAGCCATAAACAATTGCTCATAATTTACACATAAGATAATTTTTTAGTTTTTCTTTCCGATATCCGGAACATAGTAAGATTTATTGCGTGATTTCACTACCTAGGGCACTAACATTTCACTTCACTTCTTGATTATGGATTTAGAAGAGCTTATGAGTGAGTAAGCATCTTTATAAACTTTATAGTGATTAACTCAGTGGAGTCAATGTACAGTCTCAAAGAGAGACTGTACATTTGAAGCACACTACATATTTTTTCAGTTTAATAACTAACTGATTGCGGTTTCGCTCAAAAGAAAAATATGCGCTCTATACAGTATTGTTAAACTAGTCCATCAATAAGCATTTTGTGCAGTATTTCTGGCCAATCAGACTTCATTTCTATCATGAGCTTGCGGTGACGGGTGGTTGGTATGGCACATGGGACAAATGCTTGACGATGTCCACCCAGTCCCACCCCCGGGGCTTTTCCCCGGCTTTCCCCATCTCCGCTTTGTCCCACGCGCGCCTCTTTTGCGCTTTCGTGAGCTGCTCTTTTTTGATTTCTGGCTTCTTTTCCTGAAAAAAGATTGTTAAGGTTTTATGATGGGTTCATCATACAATCAAATAGTTGATTGTAAAACAGGGGACTAAAAAGTTACATTTCATTCAAGATCATTAGATATTTTAGTTTTTTTTTTCTCGCATTTAAATTGGAAAGTCGAGATTCGGGACCAAAACCCATTCATACTCAATTCTATAGCCTCCCTCGCTGTGGCTAGCTAGTGACTCGTTTTGATCCCTTGTTGAACAATATTGAATCCTATCACCACACTGGTGCCCCCCCCATTCATTACAAGGTCCTTTTCAGGGCCACCAAGCCACCAAGCCACCAACTTGGTCACAAAATTTGCAAGAAAGTCCCAACGCATGAACCCAAAAGAGACATGAACCCACAATAGTATCTTTATACCACTAATGTGGCACAAGCATACGGCCCACCTGTTGACTAGCAGTTACCATAGCCTATGAAAGCGTCCATAGGCATTTAAAAGTTTGGCTGTATATTAGAAATGCAAAATTTTAACTTGTTCATTTTCATAGGTGGACCTATTTGAGATAACATAGGTTCTTTACATAGGAAGGTTACAGTAACCACTTACCAATAGGTTACCTTATATAAAAAAAACAAAAAAACAGGTGGGCCGTTAGTTTACCACTTCACTTGTATAAAAAAACCAGTGTCAGGATAAATACCTCATCAAGATCCGGAGCTATAGCTATCTTCTCAACTCTGGCAACAATGGCCTCTTCTGTTTGATCGGCCAATATCTCAGATACCTTCTCCTTCAGGCATTCAAACAGAGTATAAGTCATAGCGCAGCCGAGCCATTGGTCTGCCTCAGTATTCACTATTGATAGAATGTTCTCTTTAACCGAGGGTACTCTGAAAAAATAATGAGAATGATTAATAAACAGTTTGGACCCCGTAGAAACTAGCACTAGAAGTACCATAACATTCAGACCAAAAACTAATATCTACAGAACATGCAAACAATTGTCTCCCAGTGGGAATCGAACCCATACCTCTTTCATATGTATATAAGTAGTATAAGCACTGCTTACTTTGGGGCTAGATTTGTCCGCCTCGGGACAAATGTTTACATATGCAAATATTTATCTCAGGATCTGGGTGTTTTCTATGTATAATATGTATGTATTTACAAAAAAAAAGTATATAAGTAGTATATCAGTCATTTAGTTACCATAACACAAGCTCTGCTTACTTTGGAGCTAGATGATGCTGTGTGAAAATGTCCAGCATTATTTATAAATTATTTAGATATATTTTTTTTCATCTCTGCTGGCTACTTGCCCGCTTCCCCACGAGGTTGAAATTTTATCCACCATCATAGGTAATTGAACTAGCTTCTACCTCTAGCTTTACTCAGATGGAATCCATACTTATCCCATTTGTTTAAACATTTTTGGTCAACTCTCAGCAGAAATCTACTTGATACTTACAAATGTTGATTGTAGAATATGTCTACATTGAAGTCGGGTTTGTCTGTTGGATATGTGGGTCCCCATCCTATCTCCAATATGAAAGATTTTTCACCATCAACATACTGAAACCAGACCAATGTTAAAATGAATTATGATAGTCTGCGCTTTTGTTGAGTGTTGGTGGAACAAATTGCAAGCTGTAAGTTTACTGCATTGCCATCTACCATTTCAGTGGTAGCATGCATAATGAACCAACCAAGAGTTTTAATGTGGAAAAGTGGTTCCTTTACACACATGTAGTTCTCATAACACAAGCTCTGCTTACTTTTGGGTTAGATGATGCTATGTGAAAATGTCCAGCATTATTTATTATTATACATAAATAGGTACCATTTCAGACTTTCAGTTACTTTACTTCTTAAGTACATAGGTAAATAGTAAAAATGAATTTTTACCTTGTAGTGGTATGTTTTTGAGTTGATTTCTTTGAAATTTTCATCACCTTCATATATGGACTTTAAAACTTCAATCTCCTCCAACTGTTGCTCTGCGTCGTCAGACATTTCGAGCGCTCAAAAACCTGAAATTACCATAAAATATTTGTTTACATAACCTCAAAAGTATAAAAATTGGTTTGTTGATAAATATTTATGATAGCAATCAAATATTATATAGTTTTTGCAAGTTTATGCCCAGGAGGTAAAAATTTATGTTTGAAGTTTAAGATAAGTATGAAATAGTCCTGACCTACCTTACCTTACGTAGAGTTGCAGTGTTGGAGAATGTGATCCCAAGCTTAGTTTCGAGCTTTCCTTTTTTTTCTTATGTTTTATCAACTCAGGTATGTTATGATATTTAAATGAAAATATCAGAAATTCACTAATTATTTTGTTTGCTAGACAGTAATTAAAATTATTCTTCCTTGTCAAGTTGCCATGCCAAATTTCAAAAGGTGCTGCCAACTAAAATGACCAATTCCGGTAAGAAATAACAATTAACTACCAAATTCCGACGTAACTATTTAGGCCTAATTTAGTTACGTCAAGAGATCAGGTACCTATATTGTAAAACATATCTAATGTTATACACATTGCCATTCAGCGTTGCAATGCATATAGTTTGGAAACGCTTCAAACTGGTAGTAACCTGATTCAGTCGACGTATCTATAGATCGTTAGGTCTGTAGATAGCTAGCTGCCACATTCATATATTTTTTTACATATATACTTGCACATAGTTTAGATTAAAATAATGTATTTCCCGTTTTTCCTCACACATAAATCTGTTAGATCTGATGGAAAATCCGTTAAGTTGGCTACACGTCCAACAGAGAAGGTAGTGAAATGAACAAAACACAGCTGTTTGCTCATGTTGAGTTGCCTGGTTTTCTTCAAACGCTGTTATTGGGCGTTTAGTTAGGGCTCCTAGGAAGTATCTCTAGCCTGGGGTCAACTCACAGAGACGGCTATCTCTGGGTCAATTATTGGTAATGAAGCTCTAGGATTTCATCTTCCATTCCATGTTAATAGCAGTGCCGGCAATTGCCGGTGCGGTCGAACATCCGACGTGCCAATATGGACAAAGACTGCCACTGTCGGTATGAGTACGTCCCGTGAAATAATGTTATATCTGCCTGCACCTACCCACACAAACAGGGAGAGTCTGACTGTCAGGACTCAGAAGTTGGAGTGACAGATGACGAAAAGGAAACCCATTGATTTACGAGGTTAGTAAACGTGTTACAACTCAGAGGAATCAGTTGCCATTATACAAAAAAAAAGAAAACGTGTTTAGAAAAAAAATCTTTAACTGAAAAGTATTCATTATTTCACTAAATAATTTCAATACTCTTAGGTGCCAACGTACTAACAAATAATTTATATTGCTCTATATTTTAGATAGTTTGGAAATTTCATGATAAATCGATAAAACCCATAAAATAATTAATGTAACTGCCTCTATATATGAACTTATTAATGATGTTGCTAGTTTTACGGATGTGCCCGACTAAGCGGCAAATTATGTTATGAGCAGTCGAAGAAACGTGTCGGCATCGCACCTTTATGGTTTGGTGATAAATAATCTTGTTACCATACCTACTGTGATCAATGAAAATAGTAACTAGGGTTAAGGCAGACAGAATACCGCCTCCTGATTTACAAGAACGGACTCCAAGCATGCAGACATTTTTTAGACCCGTACAAAACTTATATTAATTTGTAGGTAAACTGAAACTGCTAGACTGGCAATTAATTTTGAAATGTCAATACTGGTGTTTACCTACACTGACTGAGGGAGTTCGTTATTCCAAAACTTTGAATTATCTTTTCTATTTATTTCAATCAGCAGAGATTTAATCACATTCTTTGACGAACGTCTACGTCTTGCTTGTGTTAAAATGAACTCTAAGAAATGTGGCTGTAAGGAAAACCGTGTCCCGACCGCTGGCCGATCCGCCTGCGGATGTTCTACGAAGGCTGGCCCTGGTCCTTCTAACGTGTTAAAAATGCCCATGGAGGGTTTCAAAATTCCAGCTGTGCCGACCCGCCCGTTAGCTGCAAAAACCAACACCAACGATAGCAACGCCCTAGTCTCATCAACCACAAACGAACTAAAGAAAGATGATAAGAAAAAGTCGTGGTCGCTCTCCGACTTCGACCTAGGACGTCCCCTAGGCAAAGGTAAATTCGGAAATGTTTATTTAGCTCGCGAGAAAGAGTCGCACTACGTAGTCGCCTTGAAAGTTCTCTTCAAAAGCCAGATTCTGGATTCGGAGATCGAACACCAGGTTCGTCGGGAAGTTGAGATTCAGTGTCGCCTTCGTCACCCGAACATCCTGCGTATGTACGGGTACTTTCATGACGAGAAACGTATTTATTTGATTCTGGAGTTTGCTAAGCGTGGCGCTCTTTATAAGATGTTGAAGGAACGAGGGCGCTTTGATGAGAAAACCGCCGCTATTTACATCAGGGACTTGGCAAAAGCGTTAGTATACTGCCACTCGAAGAAAGTCATCCACCGAGACATCAAACCAGAGAACATACTTATCGGACACAACATGGAGCTGAAGATAGCTGATTTTGGGTGGTCAGTTCACTCCCCTTCATCTAGGAGAATGACTCTATGCGGGACTTTAGATTATCTATCTCCGGAGATGATTGATGGAAAGCCTCACAGTTATGCTGTTGATATCTGGAGTCTTGGAGTACTGTGTTATGAGCTACTGGTTGGCCTACCACCGTTCGATGCCAAAGACTCTCACCAGACTTATAGGAAAATAAGATATGTGATCATCAAGTACCCTGAATTTATTTCGGATAAAGCAAAAGATTTGATGGGAAAGCTTCTGGTGATTGAGCCTGAACAGAGATTGCAGTTGACCAGTGTGCTGAAGCATCCATGGATTGTGGAAAATGCTCCTGAAGGTGCCCAGCCTACTGCTTTCCCCCCAGAGCCAAAATAAATTAAATTAAAAGCTTTTTAATTGGATATCATAAAATTTACTTACCAAGTCTTAGTAGACAACTGTAATTTAGTTGGATAATTTTAGCAAATAATAGTAAATATTCTGTCTGTGACAAGTCTTTAACAAAAAAATTATGAGGAATTTAAACTTGTGCCTTCTGGATTAATTCTACGAGTTATTTATATAAAGCAAAGACTAAAAACCGACTGATGAAATAAAACTGTATTTATTTTTAAATGTTTGTTGCACAATCATGTTGTAAATAATTTAATACACTAGTTTCAATTACTGCTTTTTGTTTTTCTTTGTATAATACAAATCCATTGCAAACTTGTCAAATTCAGGGTCCCTTTTAACAATATACTTCCAGTAAAATAACTCTCCAATTAGAGACACAAAGCTTAATAAATAACCAATAGCTAAAGCAATGAAAGCTCCGTACAGCTTCTTGAGATTCATCAATGCTTTGACTTCATCCTCATTTGTTTCAAGAGATCTTATCGGATACATTGCATCATTCAGCCATTTCTCCACCAATCCTACTTCTACCACACGTCTCATGTAAATATCAGCTAAAGGTTTCAACGGAGAGTTTTTGTGGAAGCCGATGGAGATTGGAATATGGACCATGCAATCTGACATTATGTGCAAATTCCTCTCTGAATCACTCTTAACAACAGTAGTACTGGTGTTGGTTGAGTTGTTAATTGGTGCCATGACTAAGGTGTTCTTTCTTTTAACACCTAAATACTTAAGAAAGTCCCTGTTATCGTAGTAAGCGTAGGTTCCCTGTGCTACTCTATTGGCCGCTTCGATCGGATCGTCTATGGTCTCGAATTTCTCGCCGATCTTTTGTCCTATTTCGTCCAAAGAGTCCACGAAAAACTTCTTAGTTTCAGTCCCCCATCCACCACAAGTAACTTTGCTGTCTGCTAGCTCTTTTAATGTGTCTATGGTCACTCTAGGGGCAGGATTGGCTAGTATAGCTGTCATACTAGCTCTGTATGACACTACAAGGAGTATGCAATACAGCCAATACCACCCAGTCAGTAGCCTGATAGACCATCCAGTAGGTAGCTTAGGCAAAGACACGACTAGTAGCATTCCATATGTGTAAAGAATACTGTTAACTATTTCGCCAAATATGTAAAGGCCGACTGGTTTCTCATCTGCAAAAATAAACAATCACGGTTGATGGAACGTGACCTTAAAGACCTTGAACAGTCACTTGGGTAATTTAAGATAAATAAAAGGTAGGTGTGTAATTCTGTCTGAGACTAACGTGGTTGACATTAAGTTTGCAAGCTACATTGTGTAGCTTGCAAACCAACTGCCATAGGGTAGTTTTCATTTTGTTTTTAAATAAATATTTTTGATTACCTTCTAAGTCTTTCAACTGCTTGTTTTTAGAAGGCCTATGGTCTTTCTTGTAGTCTTGAAAAGTTGTGTAGTATTTAGCCAGCCCATAGAAGATGATGCCTGTTATCAGCAGTACCAGGAGAACTGCTATCCACATGTAGAGCCTGAAATAAAAAAATTAAGTTACATAATTATAACCATGGAGGCCCATGGTGGAATGAGATAATTTAAAGATATTTGAATTCAAGGAAGACTGATAGCAATACTGGCTGGCAGCCATTTATTTTAAGGTAGTATATTGCCTATTGAGCAATTGTAAGTCTCAGGGGGACTTATAATTAAGAAGTCATCGGGTTCCTTCTCTCCTCAGTATTTTGGCATATACCTATCATTCCATTATATAACTGTGTTTCCATAATACTATGAACTATGGATCCCTATCAGTGTAGCATGGCAGAGAGAACTCACTTGAATGGTAAAATGAGCGTCTTCCACGAGTTATCAGTCAAGGCCTCCGGAGTTACAAAGGTGTAGCACTGTGAGGTGTATGGTATGCTCAGATCAGTCAGCTCCAGGTGGTAAGGGTTGTACTGCAGATTCCCCAAAGCCATGTCTGCGCGGCCGCTCACCATCTCGCCGAGCAGACCAGAATAGGATCCGTTCGGTTGCAGGCTGCCCCATTTGTGGAGTTCTGCGTTTGGGGGCTGGTAGAGCTTCGGTCTGAAGCTCATTTTCTCGGAGAGTGTGTTGAGGATCTGTAAATCAAAAGCTAGTTAGGTTAGCCACGTCATATTTATTTACGACTAAGTAGCTGTCGCCAGCATAAAATTACAGCACCACAAGAAATGGTGCACCAAGTCTCTTTCGAGATGAGCGAAGCAAGCATTTTAATTACATAATAGGAGTACCTAGGCCACTACTACCTACCTGAGTAGTTAGATACATAAACTTAATTACCAGGTAGCTATTAGCTAGCTTTATGAATTCGGTCATCGCAGAAAGCCCTCAAGAAAAGAAAAGTGGCTGCATAAACGATGACGAGAAAAGTCCTTAAATAACACATTGCTCAAAGCTGCAAGCAAAAACAAGTATTAAAAAGAGGTCGAAGTTGCTTCTCAAAAGGTGGTTTCGGCTAAGCTGGTCAACCGCAGTCACAGCATTTAGGTACAGAAAACTGGACCCCTGAAACCTGCTTACCTCAATCTCAACTCCTCCTATCTTGGTCGTCGCGTTGTTTTTAACGGCTATTACGGATGGTACATGGTCCAAGTAGACTACATTCAGATTCTCTCCGTTCAGGTTGCTGGTCTTATCCTTGAAGAGGGATCGGCTATAGTGGAACTTGCCGTTGCGCCAGATGTCCACTCTCCTAGGGACTAGAACTCCCTGAAAGCAACTCATATGTGTATTTAGAATTTACAATGACAACGTGGCAGGCAAATGATAATTAGTTCGAATGCTCACTTATGTGAGCGATAGGTACTCAAGATATTCTAATAAAGTAAGACACCACCATACCGACAGATCAATGAGATTATCATAGATATATAGTTAGGTCCATAAATGCGTTTAGGTATTTCATATTTCAAAGGCTTTGTTACCTGGATGCACCAAGATTAAAAAATAATGAGAAAAAATGTTGGCGGTGTTGATGTCTCATTTTGGAGAAACAACGAATCTAACCGCCGTCGACAGAATGCGATAAAGATGTGGGGGCTTATTTAGTATGCTCATTAGGTAAATCCTTGTACAGGGCGTGCTTGAAGAACCAACCAACAACCGCTGGGGATTAAAGTTCAGTAATGGCGGGCGACCATAAATAAGACGAGGCAGTGTAAAAAGTCCCGGACCCGATGGACCCATGACATCTAAGGTTGCGAGAAGTTGGATGGAGATGGCTCAAGACCATTGGCACAATTGGCACACCTCGGGGAGAGGGCGGGAATGCCTATCTCCAGGTTCACAGTATGTTGATAATGATCACACCTTTACGGGGTTAGGAAATGGTACAGTAGACAGATCGATCCAAGCTTTGTTCTTCCCGGCCCCTTTGCTATGATGATACTTTAGGAACACCACGTTCACGATCCTCCTCCAAAGGTAGTGGAGTTCGCTGTGAAACAGCCTGAAGTCATGGAGGAGAATGAACTTGCCTCGCGTATCTAGGATCCTGTGCCTGTAAACCATGATTTATCAATGCCTGACCTTAAGACTTAGCATAACGTGACCCACCAAATATTTATAACCAACCTACTCAAATAACTTAAAACTATAGGTTAATGGATGTTAGTCTGATGGGATGTGGCTCAAGGTCGTTCGTCGTGGTATTATAATAGATAATGTGTCATGCACTGCACACTGAAGGCCTACCCTAGTAGGCCTTCCGTGTGCAGTGGATTAATAGGACCTGATGCAGGGATTAGAATAATACCATGGTAGAATCTTTCCTTAGGTGCGAACTGTTCGACAGATCTTTTCCCTTAATCGGACAGCAGATGCTATAAAAGTGGCTATTTATGTTCGTTCTAATCCAGAGTTAGCAAATACTCGCCTTGCCAGTCTATTGTCCGAGCAGCAGATTTACTTCAGAGCTTCTCTTCTGAATGCCCAAGCATAGCAAAATTACAACCTTCAAGGCTCGGTGATGTGCTTAGAGGTGGTTATTGGATAAATGGTTGCTCGGTTGAAATATTTGTCACAATGGAAGTGTTAAAGAGATTTGACTGTGGGGGGCTTACTTGTCACCAAATCTGAGCAACCTAGACGCCTGGAAGCCATTGGCTAGGAGTATGACGTAGACGTTGCATCCAGCCCTCCTTACTTCTCTCAGCGACTCCAGAGTATTGAAGTTGGGAGATAACAGATCTTCGCGTTCTTCTACTACAATCTAAAAACAATCTCACGAAAGTGCAAAATTATTAGCAGCTTACAAATAGGGTACGAGTAAACAGTATTGCAGGTAAATTACAAAAATATACTGGGGTAAACTCAGGCCAATATTTTAGGACTGCTACTATACCTTAGTTATATGCACATACGTTGTGTTAACCGAAAGAACGTTTTTACTAGCGTTTTTTCTTTCGAGCCAGACAAGATCAAAATATTCAGTGATCCGATAAAACGTAGAGGTAATCCTATCGAATCGTATTAAACAGTGTTAACTGAAGACGCTCTATCCGATTCGTTAATGTCATAACCCCATTATGTTTGGAAACTATATTAAAATTACAATAGATACTTACCTTTTTGATATTACCTAAATAGGGAAAAAAAGGGAGCTTGATTTCGTTGCAGAAATACCACTAGGTAAATAAATAAAGAAGAGATGGAACATTTAGGATAAGGATCTTTTTAATAAGTGTATCTTAAAATCGTCAAGGCACAGCTGGAGACCTGGTCTTTGGATGATAATAACGCCTATTCCTTTTGGCATGTAGTGGTGCACTTAAGAAAGATCTTCTGAAATACCACCCCTAGAGAGGGTGCAGCGGGAAAATGAAGTTTGATCAATTTAATGACGAAGAACTGTCATCAAAAACATACCATAACAACTGGAAGGTTAAAGGTCCTTCTGAATAGAACCCCTTCAAACACATTTAGGTAGACGGAATCACAGATGACAGCCGCACAAGTGACGTCATCAGAATGTCGTCGCGTCACTACGTTCAGCACATCTATCAGCACAAACTCGAGGTCTCTGCGCTCGAGCAATGTTTCGAGGATCGGCGATATGTCGGCTTGGACGCTGTAGGTGGCATAATATTTACCGTCAAGTGCGTCAACTAAGAACTCCTTTACCAAAACTATACTTTAGTTATGTACCTACATGTTATCATCAAGAAGTACCTACCTACTTGTATTACTGAAATTGTGCCAAACTGTATTTTTATACAAACAAACTTTGTCATATCCTGGGTCAGATTATATTTTTTATCTACGTCGTCTACGACTTAATTGATGGTACGTCCTGGTACGAAGGTACGGTTCCTTTAATCACATATATTGTAATACTCTTTGATTTAAATAGATGGCGCTTTATGCAGGGGACACAATTTTGATAGCCATTATTTTCTTGTTCCTTTGATTTTTCGTTACATACATCTGTGTATTTTGAAGAACAAAAAGGATAAAAAATCATCTCAAATCTTAATGTGTGGTCAGAACTATGTTTGCTGGCAGTAATTATTTTTATATAATTAACTTTCTTAATTAAATTACTACTTACTATCGAATAATTTCATTGTTTCATTGTTATGTTTTCTTGGTCTCAGTCATCAGGCGTTGCACCAAAAAGAGCCTTTGATTGTCAGTGTGAAAGGATTCAGAGTGCGCTAACAGCTAACTTATTTAGTACATAATTTTAATAAACTTACATTATCAGATTGAGTAGAAATACAAGTAGTTTCAGCATTGTTTCCAAAGCTACTACATTAAACTGAGCTTAAAAAGTCTTGGCAATATATTTCACCCAATTTAATTGGAACACCTTGATTGACAGATCTAATTTGTAGTTCATTGAATATGCGGAAACCTATTACCAACGCTGTTATTCTAAATCGGTCGCATTAAAAATTTATATGGTTAGATTTCCAATTGTCCCAATAAATGGGTAAATCTGAATATTTTCAGTATTATTCAATCTTGGTTATTTGGTTTTAAAGTATTAACCCACACATAGGTAAAAATAAAAAAAAAATATTAGAATTACCAAAAAAAATCGGGGTTCATGTCCCGCCGAGGTTACATTTATGGAAAAAAAAGAATCCTAAAATGCACTACCTCAAGACTGTCCACATAACACAAGGGTTAGCTGGAAAAGAAAGGCATTTTTAATTAAAAAAGTTTTATTGAAATAGTGTAAATATAAATTTCTTAAATAGTACTTTGTTCCCATAACATCCGTAAACATGTAAATTAATAAAAAAATATAACATTTAAAGTACCTTAAAGCTTATTCTGAACCCAGTACCAGTTTATCACAATACATCTTAAATAAGGCAAGCAAATTACATTTCCTCTTAAATATAGTCTCACTTTTGTATTAAATTTATTTCATGTCAATGTAAGTGCAGTTATGTGAAACTAAAATCAATCAAATCGGACTGAAATCCCACCGGATATTTGCTCTCCAATTATATAAGAAATTTCTCTGTAAATAACAAGTAGGTACTTAGGCATATGGTCTCATTCTTATATAAAAGAGATATCTTTCAGACGAATTGAGAGGATAAAATTGTGAATCCACATTTTATATTCCATGGTTTCGTGATGATCTGCGTTTGTGACTAATTACTAATTACTGCTTCAAATTTTTAGTATAAATCTACCTAGGTTCCTCCAATATTTTCACATTATTTTTTTTAGTCTGTCAACACGTTACTATGACAACCATAAAACCAGAACCTACCTAATAAACCTATTTCAACACTAATTGCGTAATGAGTATGCAACATTATATTTGTGACGAAACACGAATTGTGACGTTCTGCGTTTCGTTTGTGTCGTACAGCCTATAGCCTGGCGAGCTTTACAACTTGGATGGTACGTAAGAGTCCCAGAAGACCACATCCCTCCACCACTCTGGTCTTGTCATGGACCCGGGATACGTCATAACGGTCGTCTGAATATGCTTGTACGCCTGAAAAAAAAAACAAATTATGAAAACTTCAATCGCCAAGGAATTAAAAAATCTATCCTAACGCAACTGACACATCATTGTCTTGACCCCACACTAGGATTCCCTGTGTCGTGGGTATCAGGAACTACGCCCAGACTCGGAAACAAATATCTGCAGAACACGCAAACATTTGTCCCGAAGCGGGAATCGAAACCGCAGCTCTTGTATCGCAGCTGGCTCGCCCGCCACGCCATCGAAGTAACCAAATTAAAATTTGAATTAAAATAATGTATATAAGTAGTATATCAGTTATGTAGTGTCCATAACACAAGCTCTGTTTACTTTGGGCGCAGATATTATAATAAATTAATTATATATTTTTTTAATTTTTCACACAGCATCATCAGCCCCAAACTAAGCAGAGCTTGTATTATGGGAACTACATGACGAATTTTTTTTGTAAATACCGAGACAAATATTTCCAGATCATACAAACATTTTCCCCGCGGCGGGAATCGAATCCGCAACCTTCTGCTTCTCAGGCGGCCTTTCGCCCACTGCGCCACAGAGGTCAATTAAAGTACTATTCTGTGGTAAGATGATCAGTTAGGACAGTAGGATGGTCATACCTCTCCATCAGATCTACCCAGGATGGACTTGAGACAGAAGTCAGGAGGCGCGAGGGTGTCCACCAGCGCGACGGCATCCGGACTCAGCTCGGAGCACAGCCTCAGGATACCATCCCGGACCAGCAGCCCCTGATCTCCAGAGAAGTATCCACCCTGGAAGAATTCATCGCAATTTATAAATTACATACCGAATAAACAAGATTTATCGTTTTGTCTTTTGAGGTGGTAAAGACAGCTGGATGAGAGTCGCTACAGACCGAGACTAGTGGAAAGGGTTGGAGGAGGTCTTTGTTAGTGAGCACACAGATATAGAAACTAATAATGCTTAAACTAACTAAAAAAAAAATGGAAAAGGCTATATATAAAAATAGTTTTGTCTTTAATCTTTTGTTTTTTATCCGTATCTTTTGTAAATAAAAAACACGCTCACGACTGCCTTCTCCATGGTGGACATTCTCAGATACATACTCAGTGAGTAGGGGGTAGACAGAGGCACGTCCAAACATTACAGTACACACCCCCTGTCATTTGCTTTTGCTGTATCCGTATATGTCGAATAAAAATTATATCTATCTGACTTGTGGAAGGGTTGATCCAGTGGGGGCACAGGGGCAAGCCCTCCCCTGACGGTTCAAACAAAATGTCTCAATAGACTTGCCTTAATGCATATGCGTCAATACATTGCTTCAACGATGAACGCTGAAGAAGTATTTTTATTACAAGTATTTTTTAAAGTTATTGTATGTCGCATTAATTAAGAATTAATCCCATAGACATATCGCAATACTAGGGGGGACATTCCTTACTACTTCTGCCCCTCCCAGATATATACAACTATATAACTATATAGTGTAATCTAAATATAGATAATATATGATATATTCAATAAATAAAAACCTATTGATTTTGACTTTGAAACAACTATACTTATGGCAAACGCATACACGACCTCCTGACGTCGCGGGTAAATGTAATGGATGTGTTATTGTGAGATTACGATACCTTACGTAAATACCATACATATTTGAGATTTATACCGCCAATGGCTAAATTAAATGTTACTTTTCTAAACCCTATGATCAGCTCGGTTAAGAAACTTTTCAGGTTACCATATGGATAGGCCTTAGTTAGGAAATACTTACGATGTATAAAGTTGCCAGATGCTTTTCAAGCAAGAAAGCGCCGTAAAGCGACACCAGTTTCAGCAGCACTTGTCTGCATGCAACATCTTCGAATCCAGATGCCGTCTTGAAGAAATGGTTTAATACATAGTTCTGGAACAAAAGCAAACGCATTTGAGATACTCGACCTCTGTGGCGCAGTGGGCGAAGGCCCGCCTGAAAGTACTTTTCGTGGAGACCAAATTTGCAACGTAAGTCTATGAAAAAACGGTCGAGCGAATGCGTTTCTTACGAACGCTACTGCCGTGGGCAGTAGCTAGTCCTATCCTATCCTACTACAATTATAAACTAGAAAGTTTGTGAGGATTGATGGTTGTTACTCTTTCACGCAAAAACTACTGAACGGTTTTTGATGGAAACTTTACAGTAATAAAGCTTTAAAATCAGAATAATTTATAACAAAATCCCGCTCTTGATAAAAGACTTTACAGTGATAAAGCTTTTACATAAGAATCAGAATAAAAAAAAAAAACACGCTCACGACTATCTTCCCCATGGTGGACATCCTCAGATACATACTCAGTAAGTAGATCTTTGAGGATACCAAGTAGGGGTTAGTCAGAGGCACGTACAAACATTACATTTGGTACATGCCCGCGTTTTACAAGTTATCATTCCACGTGACAGGTTGTAAGCCCATCGCCGCTTATTGGAACCCTAACTGTTGGCACATGCCTTCGAATTTTCGGTTCTAGGGCATGTCGGTTTCCTCACGATGTTTTCCTTCACCGTTTTGAGCACGTGTGGTGCAAACTTGGTTTTTTTTCGTGGTAGTGGGCCCACTAGTCCAACACGACTATATTTTTCACATGTAATTTGCAATAAATATACCTACTTGACTTTTACTTAAGACATAGGCTTTTGGGCAGTAGCCTAGTATCGTTATAAAAAGCATTGAAAGACTACCTCGGCATAGAGAACGGATAGGGTGACCGCATTGTAGGACTGCGAGTCGTTCTTGGCGCTGAAGACGTCCTTCCCATCAGCTCGGAGGCGGGCTACCTTCTCACTGGTCGCTTTGAGAACAGACGCCGTCAGCCATTTGTACACGTGGATTAGATCTGTGGTACATAGAAAGGATTCTTTGAAGGAATGAATGAAACAATTAGCTAAAACTGAATGTAATAAATAAATAAATAATTCTGGACATTTTCACATAGCATCATCTAGACCCAAACTAAGCAGAGCTTGTGTTATGGGAACTACATGACCGATATACTAGGTACTTTAGGTACTTTTTTGTAAATACATACATAATATACACAGAAAACACCCAGATCCCGAGACAAATACCCGAAGATCTGACCCGCGCCGCGAATCGAACCCTCCACCTTCTGCGTCACGGTTGCTTACTTTTAGGTTCGAGCAGGTCGTGTCCATGCCACGGGCAGGTCTCCAGCAGCACGGCGTCAGCGTCCCGCAGGAACTGCAGCGACTGGAGCGGGGAGTCGGCGTCGCTGAGCCGGTGCCTGCGCGGCCAGACGCTCAGCAACCAGTTGCTGGTCTGCTGCAGGAGGAGACTGTTCTCGCCTTCGTATGTACAGTTGGCATCGTTATCATTACGCAGGTCACCAAGTGCCGCGGCTGGGAAATATACGTTTTTTTTATATATATTAGTAGCTATTCATATTGTAAAAACGGATTTTTTCACGTACCGCACTATCGGTGAAGGCACCGACTAAGTTTCGACTCATTCCGAGAGTCTTCATCAGGGAGAGCGTCGCGATCACTCACCCTGATGAAGACTCTCGGAATAATAGTTTATTTGTACCGAGTTTTGAGCGAATCTAATCAAGGAATAAAAATTTCCATAGAAATTTTACTACCCTGTTTAACCCCATTAGGGATTGATTTTAGAAAATCAGATTAGCCTATGAATTATCCCAGAACCTCAACTATCTACATTCCGAATTTCATCAAAACCGGTTTAGTAGCTACGAAGATACGTGGTAACAAACATTCACACACACAGACTTTCGCATTTATTATATTAGTAGGATATTACTAGCTTCTGCCCACGGCTTCGCCCGCGTGGTATCCGGATAAAAAGTGGCCTTAGTGTTATTCTGATGTATAAGCTATATTACTGTAAAGTTTCATCAGAATTCGTTGAGTAGTTTTGCGTGAAGGAGTAACAAACATCCATCCTCACAAACTTTCGCGTTTATAATAGTGGTATAGAATATATGTATATTCTTCCTTCTAAATGTATGTACATTTAGAAGGAGTAAGCTTGCACTTTATGTATAATTTCATATATATATTTAGCTACTAACCTTATATAATTTTATATTCTGCCATGTTAAGTATAATAATGATGTGTACACATTTTTTTTAATGTTGTCTGGATCTATTTTTTTAATGTTTTATTTTTTTGTATTTACTATAATCTGTTTTGAGTGCCATTTAAAAAAAAAGTATGAGAGGTCTTTATCAAAGAGCTCGTCCGGAGTACTACCACCATGCTAATGTTTTCATTCACCAAAAAAAATAGCTCACGCCTATGCCCTATGATGAAGATCTTCGAGGATAACAAATAGGGGGTAGTCAGAGTCATCGTGACAGGTTGTACAGCCCATCGCCTATTAAAACACTTATAAAAATGGCTATCTTTGCCAATTGTGAACTGATTTTAACGATCCTTTTTTTAATGGGTATGGGAATACATACTTCAAATACTCCATATAAATTATGAAAAAAAAAACACCCTTAGTTCAATAAAATGTGAGATGAAAAATTACTTTGGACTTTTTACCGACTTCCCGTTGTTCGAAGTCGTTTTTTTTTATTATCCTGTAAAAAAAGTCACCTTTCAGATATCCATGCCCGCCGCAGCACTCGCGGCAGTTCTGTATGGCGTCACGTGCCGTCCACCCGAACAGCGGCTTCACGGCGGAGGACAACGCGTGCAACTCTATACCGCGGCCAGCTGCGTTTTCATCCACACCTACCATGGTTAAGTTTAAAAAAAAAGTAATAACATAATTGCACTTTTTAAATATAATACTCGACGACCTCTGTGGTGCAATGGGCGCAGGCCACAGCAGATTGCGGGTTCGTTTCCCGCCGCAAGACAAATGTTTGTGTTATATGTAAATACTTGTCTCGGGTCTGGGTGGTCTACATATAATATGTATGTATTTACAAAATATATATATATATATATATGTAGTATATCAGTCATGTAGTTCCCATAACACAAGCTCTACTTAGATTGGGGCTAGATGATGCTCTGTGAAAAATATCCAGCATTTTTTTTTATATTATTCGTAGAAAACACCGACTCGAGACAAATATTTCCAGATCATACAAACATCTATTCCGCGGCGGGAATAGAACCCGCAACCTTCTGCGTCTCAGACAGGTTTTCGCCCACTGCGCCACAGAGGTCGTCTAATATGCAGTACATGCAGCGTGAATGCCCAGCGTGAATGGAACTCGCACCTCCTGCTTCACCGCTGGCCACCCACCCGCAACGCCAGCGACGTCGTCAATGAATGAATGAAAATACTTTATTGTAAACCTTAAACAAATAAACATAATCTTATTCTTAAGCAATTACAATGGGCGGTCTTATTTCTGAGAAGCGATCTCTTCCACACAAACTATGAATTTGACTTACCCATCATACTCTGAATCGTCATGTTAATGTGTAAGTCAGACATCCAGACAGAAAACACCTTCATCGCATACGTAGCCGCTAGATACGGGAACAATCGTATTTGCTGAAAACAAAAAAAAACTAATTTCACATATATACCTACATATAGTTATAGTCACCCCAGTTTCCCTAAGGGGTAGGTAGTTTCCCAGATGCCGATGATGATGATATGATGATGTGAGTAACTTTGCAGACAGACTCCTTTCTTCGTGTGAATGTCTTAGGAATGATTGGTAGAGACCAAGGATTTCCACTTGCTACGATCCTGACATGCCTCTCTCGCTTCAGACCTGAGTGTCTAGACAAATACCTCACGCTTAGTTTTCCTATCGCGCTAACGCAAATTTGTCAAGATCAAACCTTGACAGCGGTCACGTGACATTTCCACAGCTAATGTCATCTCTATACAATACAATCTCTCCGCAATCTTTAAACAGAAAGTGGCTTTTGTCTGGGACACCCTGTTTCTTAACGGGTTCTTGGAGCCAGGGCAAGTGGATCGGATGGATCAGACCTGTGGAAGCTCTTCTCCTTTGCATATGGAAGGCACATCACCAACAGTGTTCCCGAGGAAACCGTACAGACCTGTTGCTGGTACTCCAGGACCGGTGTTTCTCCGGGAGCATTTTCGGGCCCGAATTGTTTCCTCACAGCTGAATATCTGACAGCGATCACAATAGCCTTCAGGATGTAATGCGTTGATATCGACATGATGTGGACTCTGCCGCCTAAATAAATAACAAATAAATAATAATAAATAAACTGGTAATTTTTCACACAGCATCATCTAGCCCCAAAGTAAGCAGAGCTTGTGTTATGGAATTTACATGACAGATATACTATGTATTTACATTATTAATATAAATACATACATATTATACATAGAAAACACCCAGACCCCAGACAAATATTTGCAGATCATACAAACATCTGCCCCGCGGCGGGCATCTCACCCGCAACCTTTCGCGTCTCAGGCGGGCCTTTGCCCACTGCGCCACAGAGGTCGTCTAAGGAATTAGGTTTTTTAGGATGGTTAAGTTAATATTGGTCGCGAGAAATCAGCGCACTCAGAGCCTTATCTATAAAGATATTTAACTTGAAAAAAGCACGCTCACGGCTGTATTTCCCATGACCTCCTCAGACTTTATTTACTCTGACCAGGGGCTCGGTTGTTCGACCTCCGTGTGGCCTATGTAGGGTACATAGGCCACACGAAAATAAAAAAATAAAAGTACGGAAATAAAAGTACGGGCGCAAAAACGCAGAACCCACAGAATTATAGTTTACGTTAGAAGGCAATCCATTCTTGATCTCACGCTTAGATCAAGTTAGGGACTTCTTGTTTCTTCGAAAGCATACACTTTGACATGACGTGTCCATGCCTAGAGCGAGGGTCTCCAATAAGAAGGTTCGATGCCGCATGGCTGAACATATTGGTACTGTAGGAACTGACCCCAGCTTCCCCGCTTACTAATAATAGATATACCTATTCTTTTGTAAAAGGATCATTAAAAAGAATAATCAGCCTTGTTTTCTTGCCTTTCTTTCCTGACTTGGTCAGTACAACAGGCAGTAGACTGACGTTTCAAAGTGATCCTTGTGATTTTAATTAATAAATATATTTTGACTTGACTTGATAGTTAGAAACATACCGGACAGAATGCCTAGAGACGCTCCGAACCTCTTGCTGGGGTCCCTGAAGGGCGTCTGATAGTTCCCGCTATCGTCAACGCCTCCCAACTTGTCCAAAGCAGCCTCTTTCGGGAGGCGGTAGTTAGTGAACATCACAAATCTGAAAAGGTCACATAAATTAAAAAAAAAAATTGCTGGTACTTTTTTCACTCAACGTCATCTAGCCCCAAACTATTATTAGCCCCATACTTTATAACTATAGTATGGGGAATAATAATCCTATTATTAGTCCTTCCTATAACTAAAGGAATTTACAAAAAATTACACAATACCACTAAAACTAAGAAGCCGAATATATAATTCTTGTATTCTTCCCATAACGACCTATGGCTGTCAAACATGGTCCTTAACGAAAGAAAATATCTGTAGACTTGAAACATGTCAACGCAGTATGGAAAGAAGCATGTTAAACCTAAGGAGAAAAGACAAGATAAACCTTAAATACATAAGAAGTAAAACAAAAATAGCAGACATGACCTACACAATCTAGAAGTTAAAGTGGAAATGGGCTGGTCATCTTATAAGGACAACAAAGGATAAATGGGCTAAAGATGTCACAGAATGGTACCCTAGAGAAGGGAAAAGAGCGAGAGGAAGACGATTCCGAAGATGGGAAGACGACTTAAAAGAGACAGCAGGCGCACTATGGAGAAGGAAAGCTCACGACCGCGAACTTTGGAAGAGTCTGGGGGAGGCCTATGCTGGAAAGCAGAACAATTATTATACCGGTGTCTTAACTAATATTTTATTATGTACTATAGATTACAAAACTAGTATAAGTTATATACTAGTTTTGTAATCTAGTATATACTATATACTATGGCGGGATTCGAACCCGCAACAGTCTGCGTCTCAGAGAGCTACATGACTGATATACTGCTTATATACATAATTTTTTATGTATATAAGCAAAAAAACTGGATATTTACCATGCTTTATGAGTTTGAATGTTTTCCGATATTATGTGTTCCTCCCGTGATCATGGTACATGAAACTGTGCCGAAATATTCGTAACCATGATAGTTTCAAAAGAAGCCGCCCAGATCCGAGACAAATACTGTCCCGCGGCGGGAATTAAAATCGCAGCCTTTTACGTATCAGGCGGGCCTTCGCCCACTACGCCACAGAGGTCGGCAACCATTACTTATCAGCACCTACCCATTATCAACCCCATTAAGTCCTATCTTCTCCCCCAGATCCCCCACTACCACGCCAGGGTACGGCTGCAAAGTCTTCGGATCCCTTATCGGCACCACGAAGGAATGGAGTCCATGATTCTTGCCTTTGGATATCAGCATGGCGTATACTATGGCGTGAGTTGCGCATTTACCTGAAAGCATAATTTATTTGTGTATACTAATTTTATAAAGAAGTTATGTTTGTTAGCTTGTATGTCCCCTACATACATCCTACTTTTCATCGGCTGATTTTTTTATAAGCATATAACATATAGGCTACTTTTTATCCGGGTACCACTACCCACGGCTTCGTCCGCGTGGTACCCGGATAAAAAGTAGCCTATGTGTTATTCTGATGTATAAGCTATATTACTGTAAAGTTTCATCAAATCCGTTCAGTAGTTTTTGCGTGAAAGAGTAACAAACATCCATCCTCACAAACTTTCGCATTTATAATAGTAGTAAGATAAGATGAACGATTGTATTGAACTTGAGTTCAAGTTCTTCAAAACAATAATATACAGCCTTTATCAGTGAGGTATAAGTATTTATACCAAACATCAGCAAGGCAGCACCGCCCGCATTCTGCAGGGGATTCATTTTCATCAAAGGGCTTGTCATGTGTTTTTATAACAAATTTAAAAACGTAATTATACAAACACTTTATAAAATGTAGGTACCTATTGTTTTATAAAAGGATCATTAAAAAGAATAACCTGTCTTGTTTTATTGCCTTTCCTGGCTTGGCCGCGGAGGAACAAACAGTAAATAAAATCGACGTTACAAAGTGATCCTTGTGATTTTAATGAATAAATGAATTTTGACTTTACTGTCTTGACGAGTACAAGGCCGAGCTCTAACTCCTAACTGGGTTTACCTTTTTTTAGGATCTAACTTGACTAAATAAATAAATAATGTTAGACATTTTTCACACAGCATCATCTAGCACCAAAGTAAGCAGAGCTTGTGTTATGGGAACTACATGATTGATATACTACTTATATACATTTTTTTTGTAAATACATATACGAAAACACCCAAACCCCAAAAAAATATTTGGAGATCATACAAACATTTGTCCCGCGGCGGGAATTGAACCCGCAACCTTCTGCATCTTAGGACCTTCGCCCACTGCGTCACAGAGGTCGTCAATGTTGACTTAATTGTCAATGTTTACAGGCATGTATTGACCACCGCGTCAGTGTGTCCGTGCCTTTAGTTACCTAGCGACCCCACCCAGAACTTGGCGGCCTCGAAGTCGGGTGAATGCAACACAAACTGCTTTTCCTCCGGTATATAGGTGGCGGTGGTTCTCATTCCCTTCGCGTTGGAACCGTGGGCCACTTCTGTCAGCGCGAAACAGCCACCTGTAGAAAAAAAAACTATAAACAAAGACACCCACGACTGTATTCTTCTTTATTTATTGTATAAGCGGCGATGGGCTTGCAACCTGTCACGTGGAATGTTTAATTTTTTTTTTTTTTTTTAATCTTTATTTATTAAAGAGGGTTTAATCATAATTGATTATGTCACCCTCGAAATGACGCTTACATTAATTTTACTACCTACGTTTAATACCTACTTTAACAATTTTTAATAATTTATTTGCCTGTTCTGATACAGGGAAAGCCAAAATTTCATTACATTTGCCAATTATATGTAAATCAACACCATATTGATTGACAAATGTACTTCTTTCTACTTCGTTCCTGACACACTCCACTAGAATATGATACGCATTTTCGACCACGTCACACTCCGTGCAGTTTGGTGAACTGGTTTTACCCATTAAATATCCGAAGCTATTCAGTGGAATGTGTCCTGATCGGAGTCTCATCAACGTGACGATGTCACACCTGGCCATATCCGAACCATCGAACCATGGTGACCTAGCTAGACCTGGTTGTAGTGTTCTATACCAAATTCCTTTAGTAAGGGATCGTTCGTCGAAATATTCTTTCCAATTTTGCCTACATTTCTTTTTAATTAAGGTTAAAAGGTCACTGTGATAGGGTAAAACGTTCATGAAAATGCCATCCAAAACCGCTTCCTTGGCGAGTTGATCCACCTCCTCATTACCGGCCAAGCCGACGTGAGAAGGTATCCATTGAAGCGAGACCGATTTATTTTTATTAGCTAATATGTCGAGTGATTCCAAAATGCTATATGCGATCGGTGCTCCTCCAAATTTCGTGGTGCACTGAACGAGATGATAGAGGGCGCTTTTGGAGTCCGTCAGGATGACATAGTGACCAGCTTCAAAAGAATCAATGTAAGAAACCGCTTCTGCAATTGCTATGAGCTCTGTGTACATTATAGAAATGTTGGACTTTATTTTAAGTTTGATTGAACCGTTAGTTTGAGGATCGAATATGGCCAAACCTGACATGTCGTTTTCTTTTGAACCATCCGTATAAATTCTATAACAATTATGATATTCATTAGCCAAATAGTCATCACATATTATTTTTAAATCAACAGAATTGTAGCTACGCTTAGATTGCGTTACATTATCTATATTAGGTTTTATATTAGAAACATCCACACTGCTAATCCACTTATCTAATGAGAACATTTCATTTTTAGGACTGGAATAAATAGGTAAATCCTTATATTGGTCATGAATCCTTATCAATAATGGTTTTACCCTACGTCTCCATAAAATGTTTTGACTAATAATACTCAATTCATCCAATAAGGCAATTATATCGCAATTTGCGCAGGATTTTCTTCGTAACCAATATTTGCCGGCAAGATAATATCTACGCACACAAAGAGGTTGCACATAAAGTTCACACTCCATGACGTGTATAGCTGTACTACGTATGAACCCACCTATAACGCGCAAGCATTGATTCTGTGTCCTATCTAGTTTAGCTAAGTGTGATTTAGCGCTATTCGCATAGATAAAACTCGCGTAATCCAACCTACTCCGTATACTAGCTATGTATAAACGTCTTAAATGACGGGGATGCATTCCCCAGCCTGATCCGGCTAATACTTTAAAAATATTTAAAAATTTAGCGGTCTTTTCTTTGGTCTCATTAATATGTTTGGCCCAACGTAATGATCTGTCTAACCAAAGACCCAAGTATTTAAAATTGTCTACCAGCTGTAACGGCTCATTGTTTATCGTAAGATTTACCGAGTCTCTCAAGAAACAGTTTTTGAAAATACAAACTTTACTTTTGGATGGTGAAATACTGAGACCTATCTTTGAAAGAATAATTGTTAATTTATTTAATGCCAGCTGCAAGTCATGAGCGCCTTTACCTATATTGCTGCAACTAACGTATAGGACAAAGTCATCCGCATATTGCGAAATGTGTACATTATTAATTTCTTTGCACACATGAACAGTCACAATGTTGAAAAGAAGAGGGGAAAATGGATCTCCTTGGGCTAAGCCACGATATGTACTTCGACAAAGGTATGACTTATCAAATAGAATTTTTAAATTTCTCTCTTTTAAAAAATTCCAAATGTAACGACACATTTGGGTTCCGACACCAATTTCATCCATGGTATCTAGCAGACCCTTTACATCTACATTATTATATGCATTGTCGATATCTATAAAGCAAGTTATTGTACATTTTCTTTGTAAAAAACCTAATTGTATGTGTGTTACTAAATTAGTTATATTGTCCAAAGTTGAACGTCCTTTCCTGAAGCCAATGGTTTTAGAAGACAAAATTTTATTTTTCTCAACAAACCATTCTAATCTTTTGATTAGTATGCTGTGAAAAATCTTACAAAGACAGGAAATCATAGATATCGGGCGCAGGGCTGACAGAGATTCAAGGTCACGCCCTGGTTTTGGTATCGGAACAATATTGATATCGCGCCACTGCCGGGGAACAAAACCGGTTTTGTAGAACTCATTACATAAGGTCGTTAAAATATTTTTACCGTTATGAGGGAGATTTGCTATCATGGAGTATGATATATTATCACACCCCGGGGAAGTATCTTTGTGTCGCATACAATGATTTAATTCCTGTTTCAATATCGGGGTTTCTAATTTGCTATTACAAGAAAAGAAATTAGGGTCTTGAGGTCGGACAAAATCAGGAGTTAAGCTTCGAAGTAGCCGGTTGGCCTTATCTTCGTCAACATATGATCGAGGCGCATTTTTATAACCTTTGAACCATTTTAACTTACACCAAAGTTCGCTTTGAGTTGTGGAACTATCTACAGATAAACAATACTCCTGCCAAGCCTTATCTTTTTCTCGGCGTATTAATTTCTGCGCCTCAGATACTTTTCCCTGCAAAAGTGTCAAGTTGTTCGGAGTAGGGTTACGTCGAAATTTAGAAAGAGCAAGTCGTCGTTCTGCTACTATTTTAGATATGATTGAGTTCCAATAAGGCTTGGGAATGAATTTGCTATCAGGATATGAATTAGTTTTAATAAAAGGAATATTGCAATTGGCCGCAGTGTTGATGCTATCTACAAAATTATCGTATGACAATTGAAGATCGTCTGAAACCAAAAAGTTTGTGAATTTTTTTTGTAATTGTTCTTTGTAAGCTGTCCAATCTGCTTTTTTAAAGTTTCTTTTCCGTGTGATATCGGCGTTAGAATTAAAATATGTTGTAATTTTAATCATAATGTGATCACTTCCTAATGTTTCACTTAAGGTGGTCCAGTTTAATCTTAAAGCGATATCAGATGATGCAAGAGATATATCGGGAGAAGATTTCTGCAAAACGTTATTCACCAATTTAATTCGTGTGTGTTGGCCACTATTCAATGTTATAAATGAATTATCGATAAGCGAGTCAAAAATTTGTGTACCTCTTTGATCAGTTTTGTAAGACCAATTTGTATGATGTCCGTTAAAGTCACCAAGAATTAATGTTTTGGAGCTCATTGATGAAAATAAGTGGTCCCAGTCACGCTGACTAGTTCGAAGTGGTAATGGAGCACAATATAAAGCAATTATATTTTGAATTTTGTCACAATTGTAAATCTTAATACCTATCATTTCGATTCCGGAGTTATTGTTATCTAGATGAAGTTGTACAGATTTTATAGATTTATGAACCAATATCGCGACGCCGCCCCAACCACCATTCCTATCTTTCCGATAAATATTGTAACCATTTACCTTGATATGACTGTCAGGTACCAACCAGGTCTCACTAAGGGCAGCAATGTGGATTTTTTCTTGATACAAAACTTGTTCCAAAGCAACCAATTTAGACCTTAAACTTTGGGCGTTCCATTGAATAATATTTAATCTGATAAGTTTTGAACGTGTGTTATCCATCTTGACGTAAATAGTCAAAGATGAACTGCAAAATTGGCCAGTCTGGAATAAAGTCAACTACTACAAACACTAAAAATTCTACACAGGACTTGATCACCATCTTAACTTTTGATTGTATTGTTGCACTTTTAAGGAATAAAATATCTTTTAACCTCTTCATTAACTCTTGAATGTGAGCGGTTCTCTCTGTTTTGGGTTCATTACGGGGAGAGTCACTTGAGTCTCGAACTCGTTCATCCCACTCAAGTTCTTCTGTACAGGGTAACGGAGAAGATGGTTTTCGTTGTATTTTTCTAGCATGATGGCGAGATGGTTGCCTGTCCTCTTCACGCATAACAGCTTTTGTTTTGACTACTTCTGAAAACATTGGCGTATCAGGTATAGGAACCGAAGGTTGACAATATTCTGGGAATAGATTCCTTAAGTACTCCGAACTTGGTTCTTTCTCTTTGTATCGTTCTGGTTCTTTGGGACGTCTTGGTTCAGGAGGAAGTGGTGAAACGTACATAGTAAGCGCCCTTCTATAGGTACAGTTGAATTCTGCCATAATTTCTCTGAGCCGTTTTTCTTTCACGAAAGCTGGACAAGACTTTATCATGGACATATGGTTGCCATCACAATTTACGCATTTGAAGTATTTGGTTTCACAATTCGCATGTTCACCTCCGCACTTAGGACATACTATTTTGTTCGAAGGACATCTTTTTGTAACATGACCTAGTTTCCAGCATCTTGCGCATTGTGAAACTGGGAAGACGTACGGATCTACTCTGATGCGCAAACCATCCACAGTAACGAAACTAGGAAGGGATGACCCTTTAAAACAGAGACGAACTGATTCACTCGCCTTCCATCCGTCTTCTTCTTTGCATCGTCGTTTTAGACGGTAGATAGACAATAATTCAGCATTTTCAGGGCATATTATACTCTTAGAGATTTCGTCATTTTCCATATCTAGATCCACATTTTTAATTACTCCAAAAGATAGGTTTTTCTCCATGGCACGATGAATTCTCCAACCTTTATCTAACAATTCTTGGCAATTTTCTAATTTATAAGCGCAGTCTTCACTATGGATATCGACTCGAACCTTGAATGGATTCACATATTTTACTTTTGCAATGTCTACTAAACCATGTGACTTGAAAATTTTTGCTAAAGCAAACAGTTTAGGTATCTTCTCATTGCTTGAAATATACATTTCTATCTCCTCAGATTTTAGCTTCTTTTCCCTTGACTTAACTACATTCCATTCCGGTTCATCTTCCTCTTCTCTATTTCTTTTTGCTGGTCTAGTTAAGTCATTTCGAGTCTCCTCCATCTCCGCTAAATTTTCTTCCTGTTGTTGCTGCTCCGTATCATTCCCAATCATGTCTTGTTCACTTAAAGAACTGTCGCTATTCAATAAAGCAAACTTATTTACATGTGAAATTCCATTAATCTCAGCCATTGTAATTATTCAATCCAAGCGCATCGTTATCAGTACCCGGCGGCTGCCAGGTAACAAGTACCCGACGCACACAGATGCACCGATAAACAATAGACGGACGACGCGCTCGACGTAAACAGTAATAATTTTAATGACACGATCACCTCGTACGAATGCCGCATCGAGACTCGGAATGTTTAATACTTGCAAAACGCGGGCATGTACCAAATGTAATGTTTAGACGTGCCTCTGACTACCCCTACATGGTATCCTCAAAGATCTACTCACTGAGTATGTATCTGAGGATGTCCACCATGGAGAAGACAGTCGTGAGCGTGTTTGTTTTGTTTTGTATATAGAAGTTCTTAACTGTATATAAGTGCTTATTTGTATGAATAAGTTTTTATTCGGATAAAATTATGTGTGTATGTGTGCGCCTATGTGTTATTCTGATGTATAAGCTACATTACTGTTAAGTTTCATCAAAATCCGTTCAGTAGTATTCGCGTGAAAGAGTAAAAAAAACATCTATCCTCACAAACTTTCGCATTTATAATATTAGTAGGATAGGATTGTACACACAAATAAAAACTTTCACAAGGCAGAATTAAATGGCATGTACAAAGGCTAGCTTAACCCTAAAAAGAGTTTTCTTCCAGCAAACCCTCAGCTAAAGAGAGGTTATTATATAGAATATATTATATACTTATATAATATATTCTTCTGTAAATATTGAAACAGAACAATACTTTAGTTAAAGTTACAAAAAATAACTAAAGTTATACTAAATTCATGATGGACATCCTAATACTAAGTGGTAGAGGATACCAAGTAGAGGTAGTCAGAGGCACGTCTTAACATTACATTTGGCACATGCCCGTGTTATGCAAGGAGTTAGAATACCATTAGTTTTTTAGAAAACAAAACAATAATTAGTTAAATATTTCGCCGACCGCAAAAGGTGCGGGTTCGATTTCAGCTGCGGAACGTTTGTTTGCATGTTCTGCAGATATTTGTTCCGGGTCTGGATGTTGGACCATGGAGCTCGTGGTTTCTGATACCCACGACACAGGGAATCCTAGTGTGTGGTCAGAACTATGTATGAGATCTTTGAAAGGTTATTTTTTTGAAATATTACGAGCTTTTTTTATTCCGACTGTTTTTAGTTTTTAGTTGTAGTTTTTACCTATCTTAGCTTTGGCGATATCCTCCACAAAATGATAATGATGATTGCGACCGCTGCCCTGGATCACGTTGCTGAACATACGGAAGGTCAGTGACACTTTGACAGCTAATGAACTGTCAAACATGAACATGGCTTCATTCTCCGCTTGGAAGACCATCGGGTCTTCTGCTATCTGAAATTTTATACGACATTTAATATCAAAAAAACACTTCAAATAACGGGAATTGATAAAGTCCATTAAGCAATTTCATCTAGTATTTTTTACGGTTTGATTTTTTTCATAAAATTTATATGGGACCTCCCTTGAAGTATACCCCTACACATAAAAATCAGGATTATTAAAATCGGACACAAAAATTAAGAAGCTCCTTTTTGGAAGCGGTTGAAAAAAATAAACTAATCACCACAACAGTCACATACATAGTCCTGACTCTCACACTAGTATACCCTGTGTCGTGGGTATCAGAAACTACGAGGAAGGAGCCAATCGGCTGTCGCTTCGTCTTATTAAGATCACTAAGGAAAGACTCGGCATCGCTTCGCCCTTCAAAAATGACTCGTCCGTCAATTGCTTAGTTTTCCTTTGACGCTAACGAAAATTTGTCAAGATAAAACTTGGCAGTAGGCACATTTACACATATAATATCATTTCAATACAATTCAATATTTCCGCAGGCGTTAACGCCAACATAAAGTGGTATTTGTCTAGACACCCGGACAGTAATGACTCAAAAAAACGTATTATGCAGTTTTACAAAGATCCCTCAGGTCAGATTATCGCAACCAGCTATTTCATGCAGACAAACATTCCTTAAAACCGATTGCCTAAAACCGGAAGTCCGCAGCTTAAAGAAGTCCCCTGCTAAACATACTCCCTCAAATAGTGCTATGTGAGCATTCTTTATCTACCAGCTACTTTTAGGTTGTTTATATAATTGTGGATTTAAGAAAATCCACCATGTCTGCTGCTCACAAGACAAATTGAGATAATAAGTACAGGATAATATTGTTTTCGGATGGTATTGCGTAAGGTGTTGTGCACTTTTCGAGTCTATCGAATTTCCGATTATTTGGGGATTGTTTTACGTCATGTATAGACAAGATTTTTTTAAGGGATTGCCTATTTACAAGCGGACTTTATCGGTAAATTAGGTGAGGAATAAAAAATACGTTCCTACACTGCGTCGTCGGACGGTTCGTGAACTTGCTAATTCTAATACCTATGTCGGTGACTTCAGTTCTACACTGAACTCCGAAAATGAGCACCAGAAAATATGGGAACAAAGACCGGACTGCAAGCATACAATAACTACCGGTAAAAAATAACGAACACTACTAAAAACTAAAACGCGACGACCTGAGGATGACAGTGGGCATCATCACGGGACACTGCGACTCCTTAAGACTGGGCCACAGACAATGGACTCTGTCGAGGTTGTCTCCAGGCTGAGACTGTGGAGCATGTGGTGATACGCTGCACCGTCACAAATGAAGTCGGAGGTCGGAGACGGGACTGCAAGAACTCATCAACACATGCTCTCCGTCATCATTAACTGACAGGAGGTCAGGGATACTGAAACACTGCTGTCATCAACCCAGAGTCCTTCTCCGCTATATCAAAGATTTGGGCTGGTTGGGGTCAGGTTAGAAGGGGGATAATGCACAATACACCCCAATGCGGGACGTCAGTGCAGACCTTAGTACCCCCATTTAGAATTAGATTACACCTGGCTCACCTGAACTGGCTACTTGCCCACTAAGCCAGGGAGATCTTAAGGTAAATATTAAAATAATTATGTTGCTCATCGGACCATGATAAAACAGTTTTCTAGATACATTTAACATTTGCCCTATGTTTTGAATATTGTTTTGCATACATTTACATACAAAGACAAAATAACTAATTAAGATAATCTTGTTGGCATTAAACAACAGAATTTGTTTGAATATCTAGCCTTGATAATGAGCAAGGTTGTCGAACCAACCAGGTGAATATAGGTTTTGAATGACGATCACGAACCAGACGACGCAGTGTACTAAGGCCCCCCATCCAATTGATGATCATTTATATATTTAAATATTAATACATAAATATAATAATTTAGAACTCTGTGGCGAGTAGCCTAAATTTTCATGTAAAATATACCTATAAAATACCACTCACTGACTGTTATTTGACATGTTGAGATCATAATGTTCTATGTATAATATGTATGTATTTACAAAAAAAATTATATCTCTATGTATAAGTATATGTAGTTCCCATAATACAAGCTCTGCCTAGTTTGGGGTTAGATGGTGCTGTGTGAAAACATCCAGCATTATTTATTATTATTATTTATATGGGTCCTGATTTTTCCATTTGACCTTAAGGTATATACAGAAAGTAGTCATAAGTTGAATCATTCCGGTACAATCAGAATGCTTTTGCAAACAGAAATGCATGAACACTTAAAAATAAGTAACCACTTGTCTGCAAAAATCAGTACAAACCTTAAAAAACACCAGAATAAAAAAGTACCTTTTCCATGGGGATAAAGTTTTCATTGAACATAGCGTACATGCGCTTTGTCGTGATATTTCTTTCTTCATCGAGAGGTCGGGTTGCCTCTGTGTGCTGGAACAGCGGGTGCTTTTCCATGAACTTCCAGATGTCATCCTGTAAAACATACAAGAAACATAGATAGAACAGGAATATGTAATGTTTTATTAGAAAATTCACATCAGTGTTTTGATACACAATGTTTTGAGGAAAGGTAGATGCTAAAAAAATTATCTGCTGTGCTGCTTTTGTTACGTTTGTGCACAAACACAAACATAACAAAAATTAACTTTCTAAATTTAAAATACTTTGACTTTGACTCCAGACTAATATGTCAAATTTAGACGACCTCTGTGGCACAGTAAGCGAAGGTCTGCCTGAGACTCAGAAGGTTGGGGGTTCAATTCCGCTCAGCACAAATGTTTGTATGATCTACTAATATTTGTGCCTGGTCTGGGTGTTTTCTATGTATAATATGTATGTATATACAAAAAAATATATTTAGTAGTATATCAGTCATGTAGTTCCCATAACACAAGCTCTTGCTTACTTTGGGGCTAGATGATGCTGTGTGAAAATGTCCAGCATTATTATCATTTTTATTATCTTCAAAGTTTATTTTTAACAAATTTACTGTACCTATAATTTGTGACTGATTGGCAATCAATGCAGAGCCTAACTGGTGAGTCCGAGAGACTAAGGCAGCTGAAATACCTTTCAGAATTATGTACCGGGACATAACATCTGCGAATCAGAAAGCTAGGATCACATGCCTATGTATAAGTATAAGTGCATATGAATATATAAATTAAGTAATGTGATTAGATTAATAAAATAATATCTATTATATAAAAAAAAATGCATGCTTGCCACCAATCACAACATATTGGGTTGGCTGGTAGAAAATGCTTTAGCATTAATTCCGCCTATTGTTAATTTTTTAATTTAAAATGTGTAATAAAGAGTCGTTAAAGAAAACAGAAAAGACAGATATGATTCAGAGAGACATTCCAGCTGAGGCATGCTTAACATATTAATCAAACAAAACCCTGGAGATTAATGGGTACCACGGAATAAAAATCTCAGAAGAATGTTTAACTTACTTTGACTCTTATGGTATTCAAGTTTTCGTAAACAAGTTTCATTCGCCGCCAATCGAAGGAAGCCCTCTTCCTATATTTATCCAGAGGTCCTGTCGGCAAGTCTGGATAATACTCCTTCAACTGTTCATCGGATACGAGCTGCTTTTGCGCTTGCATTTTAATTATTTAAAACAACTAGGACACAAGTTGACCTTTGGTAAACGGTATAAAATGCCCGAGTGCACAATGGTTTGTCTATCAGTTATGAGGTGTTAAGTTTGTTTGTATTTTTTTTTTCCAGATAAATATTTACAATGCAACGCATGCAACATTTAGGAATGGACCGAACTATTTTTCGAAACTACGCTACTAATAGTACCTATAATAGAAAGAAATAAACACTGTGCGGTCGCCGGGTGTTGCCACAAACAAATAAAATAAATAAATGGGTTAGGAACTTAACCACTACAAGGTAGTAAAAACGTTTTTATAAGAATGCGAACATGCTTTGGATGTAAACAATTTAGCATAACCGTGCAGTGTATGATATACTCTGATTTTTGTTTTTAGGTAAACTGTTATAAATTTCTAGACATTTTATGTACGAAACTCTGATTTGGGACCTGAAGTTTTCTATATGTAGGTAAGTACACTAAGAACCTAATAAAAAAATAAAGAAAAGAAAAAATATTTTTATTTGAACCCAAAAAACACAAACATGGGAAAATAATGGGAAATAATTAGCCTATAGAAAATATGTGTTGTTTGTCAAAATAGTTCCCTGCCTCAGCATGATGCAGCATCGTGTTAGTACGTTGCTGCGCTAGTTTTCAGACAAGGCCTTTTGTTAGGGCACGAAAATTGATGAGGGAACACTAAATCTACATAAACGACATAGGTATATTTAGTATAACATAAATTATATATAAAAAGTGGGAAGAAGAAAAAGTTGAAGTGATGTGTTACGGCGATAAGGAAGGGCGATTTTGCGAAGAGGGTATTGGTTGGATGACCTATCCATTGAGACAAATCAAAGAAAGAAATACAACGCGTCATGTTCGCTTCTTGTGGAAAAGGACAGAACAGACAGTATATGGACAGAAGAAGCTAGAGACGTGCCAATATATCGCATCGGCACTCGACACGATACACGATATTCCCTTGAGTTTTTTAACTAATGTTAACTATGTACCTAGTACTAATCAATGGCGGAAAATATATGAGATTAGTACTACTAAGTGGTCAACATTCGTGCGCGAATGACGCATGTGTAAATGTGGTATACACTTAAGTATACACTAAGTATTTTTTTACAAAAGCTGCGGAAAATTAAAATCTACCAAAGATTAATAAGCGCTTCTTTATACGATTTAAATTATGGTATAAAACTAGGGCACAAGGTTGGGTGGAAACAGTACATTCATTAGTGATGAAAAATGACCCTTTTGCTATTCAGCTAGTTCAGCCAAGATCAAGAATTCACAGTTTAAGAGCCGTTCCATCTTGGTCAATCACTTGTACAAACTAGAAAGTAAGTATAGAAACGAACCGCTTCTCCATCTATGGTTCACGCAGGAACCACAGACAAATAATCGTAGTTTGTATAAGCTCTTTGGTCGAACAGCTGATTCTAGAGGAACTAACCCACAGGCTATAAAGATGCTAACCACTCGTTTACAGCTGTTTTTTGTTTTTGTTTTCCTTGTGTTCACAGTGGGTAAATCACAATATTAAACCTTAGATTCAGCTCAATTTACTTTTTGTAATATGGATAATGGTAAGCTGTTTTCTATTTACCTAGAATCCTGAATTGTTTAGGTTTACTTGAGTTCGTTAAAAATAACCAATAGGTAACAGTGAGGCCTTCAAGTTAGTTATTAACTTCTGGTAGGTACGTACCTAGTAGTTATTTTAATATTTAGTTCCTATACAAACTTTTTAGAATGTATTCTTGTCTTAATAACTACTAAAGTTTGTTAGCCTACCTACATACATAAATGTACATACATGTATAGTTAGGTACACTAGCTCTGTGCCACGCCCGCCCTCGGCCCGCAGCCCACCACGTCATTATTTTCTCAGCTCTTAAAGGGTCGTAACGTGATCTTAAATAGCCTATAATCTTCAAGAATTGGGCTATAATTTGCAGTAATATTTTTCAAATCCGACTAGTACCTAGTTACAGAGATTAGCGCGTAAAAACGATAAGGTTAGTTGTGGATAGGTAGGTACCTAAGTACATCATTTTCTTTTCTATGTACAGTCAACCAGAAAAATACGTAACTAGTAAAATGTTATAAAATTTAATAAGGTAGGTAGTTAGGTAACTCCCGTCTAGTTAATATATGTACCTACAAGTCATATAGGTAGGCACCTAGTGGTTGTTGTTTAAGGGGCCAGGGCGACTAGACAAATACCACTCTCTGTTGAGAGATTGGGCCTGCGGAAAGATTGAATTGTATGGAAATTACATAAGCTTTTGAGATGTCACGTGACTGCTGACAAGTTTTTTTTATTGATACATTTGCGTTAGCGTGAAAGGAAAATTACGCATGAGGTGTTTGTCTAGACCCTGGTTGTCACACCAGCGTTTCCTCTAGTGGTCACGGCGCCAAAGTCAAAGTCAAAATTAATTTATTCATTAAAATCACAAGGATCACTTTGGAACGTCGGTTTATCTACTGTTCCTCCGCGACCAAGTCAGGAAAGAAAGGCAAGAAAACAAGGCTAGTTATTCTTTTTAATGATCCTTTTACAAAACAATAGGTACCTACATTTTTTATCGAGTTGGAGTATTTACAATCCCATGAGTGTTTATCATCTAAATAATCCGATATTTAATAATATGCTTTATGGAGTCTGCAAGTGGCAACGGCGAGTTTATCCTTATTTCTGGTATTAACATTGTGATTATCGCTTTTTTTCTTAAAAAAAATAATATTTTTGTGATCATACATCAGATTTCATAGATGTATTGACAAAGGAATGTCATTATATTTATTTCTTTAAACTTCTGGCGATGTGATTCTCTGGGGCCCAAATTATAAATGACTCGAACAGCCCTCTTCTGCAGCACAAAAACGGTATTTATATCTGCACTCACCCACAGCAGTATACCGTACGACATAATGCTGTGGAAGTAGCTGAAGTAAACTAGTGTAGCTGTGTCTACGTTTGTATAAAGACGGATCTTTTTGACTACGTATGTCGCAGAACTAAGTCTCTTCGATAACTTATCAATGTAAGGGCGCGATTGACGCTTATTATCTAGGGTGATACCTAAGAATACGGTGGTATCCACAAGAGATAACTCCTTTATTCTGATCTTATTTTAGATCTTTATTTTGATATTTGCTTTACTTGTTTTCTTTTCATTTAGTAGAAGATTGTTTAAATTGAACCATTTTACAACATTAGAGATTGCATTGTTCACATCTTCAAAATCGGTTTGTCGTCGCTTTAATTTAAATAAAAGTGACGTGTCATATGCAAACAATACAACCTCATGATTGTCCCTCACAAGATGGGATAGATCATTAATGCATGCTAAGAACAAAAATGGTCCAAGAATTGATCCCTGCGGTACACCCATAGTAACCAGAGACTCCAGAGAACGCTTTCGATTCACGTCAACTCTTTGTATGTATGTGACGCCGCGTCTTCTACCCTCTGTGGGCCTTTGCCCATCTTTCGGGTCCATACGGAAAATGTACCTAAGTAGTATATCATTCATGTAGTTTCCATTACAAACTTACTTTGGATATGATGCTGTGTGGGAAAGTCCAGCACTATTATATTCATTTGAGCATTATCGGAGAAAAAGGTTAAAAACAAAAAACCTCTTACCCCTAACGCATGATGCGGACTCCTTGAAATAAGTAGAAACTATACTCTCCTTTATAGAGAGATTATTGTTATTTTTTTTTATTGACAATTGTAATTATTTGAGTTTATTAGGATATTATTTATTACATTTTTTTTAATTGAAGAGAGACTGATGTCACAGGAAAATTAAATGAAAAATGACTTTATTGAGGAACACAATGTATGTAAGTCTTACAAATGGCGGTCTCATCGATATCAACGATCTCTTTCAGAAAACCGTACTAAACCTAAACATTACCTAACTTTTCCACCGACACGGCGAAGTTGATGAATTTTATAATTAATTAAGTTTAATAATTGCTCTGTTTTAGTAAATCATACTATACTATTCTTGCGCGCGGGTAAAAAGCAATCCTAGAGCACTGCAGAGGACACTTAAATAGCCAATCGTGTAATGGAGGCAATGGAATAACACAAGCTATTAACTTCCAAGCAGTAAAACCAACCCCTCCCCCAATAGGGGGGTATTAGTACCACCTCCTTTAAAACCCCCTTGGCTTTGGAAAAATTAAACGGAAATCTAAATTGAAAGGCCGATTTTGTAATTTTTAATAGTAAAAGAAAGAAATACATTTATTTAGCACGACACTAAAAAAAAACAACAAATTTTGGAACAAGGTTAGTGGGATAAGTTGTGAAAAAAATAAGTTAGAATAACCTACCTACTTGGAATTATAACTGATACAGAAATGCCCAGAATTTTTATCTAGATAGATGGATTAGTACACATTACTAATCCATCTATCTAGATAAGAAATATGTTACTTATCTGGCAGTTGAAAAGCTATATGAGACAGATTCGATTCCCGTTTTAGGAGATAATTCTCTTCTTCTTTCTTGTTGAAAATGTAAGTTGTATTCTGACTGGAAAGAACCTTTTGCCATATAATGCGTAGAAAAAACCAGTTTGACTAGGTTAGAATTTACCACCTGATATAGTAGGAATAAATTATGTACGCACCTACAGAATCTTGCCACAGCAAGATAAAGGCATTCTCCAGAAAATTACGTTTTCTTTGTAGAAACTAGGTTTTTTTCGTTGGTTAAAAAAGTTCAATCAAAAAAAGTTGGTTAATTGATTTTGATAAAAACGGCATTTTCAGATTTTCGAAAAATGATACCTACCTCGAAATAAAGTTAGACTAAAAATCGTAATTTCTCAAAAAAAAATCTACTTTAACTCTATTTTCTATTCGGAATATTTGCCCCAAACTCATACAAATAAATCTGAACTCGGAATAACAGTATAGCAAGAAATAAACCATAGTTAAAAAATACGAAAATTACCCCGCGCAAACTGATGTGATGGCGTAGCGATCAAAGTTGTCAAGTGTTTGTGTTCGCTTCCGCTGCGGCCACCGCATCAGTTTGAGCGGTCCCTATTGTCATCTCCATTTTAAACCAAATTTATCACAAACACTTTTTTTAAATTGGATGGTTGAGTCACCTGATCGCACCTTCTATATTTATATTAGGGAACCGCGCGGAAAATTCATTATTGCGGTCACAAAATGGAATACTTACCTACTCTAAAGTAAAGTTAAAGGTTATTTTGACCAAAACTATACACAGCTACATTTAAAGTTGGTACCTACCTATAATTCATTATAGGTCTTATGTTTGCACGTTCTGCAGAAATTTGTTTCGGTCTGGGTAATGTGTGGTACCAAGGTAGTCGTTGTTCCTGATACCCACGACACAGTGAATCCTAGTGTGGGGTCTGGACTATGTATGTGACTGTTGTTTATGTTTATGTAAATCGGTGTTTAAACAAATGGATTTGAAGAGCTTGGGCTAGTGGATTAGATTGATAAGCCCGATGGATAATCTTCCCCTATGCAATGGAGGGCACAAACCGTGTTCCCTATAAGTGCAAGGCGAATGCGTTATCTACATATTTTTCTTTATATTTCAGGAAGTCTTTCTGCGCTCCCAAATGAAAAACCTATTTAAACAAAGCACAGACGAACGTTTAAAGAAACTTAAACTAAACTTGGGTTCAGTTATGTCCTATCTCTTAAATTATTTCTCTACCCAGCAATTTTAGTACGGACGTGCATCGTGGAATTTCCTGCTGGCGGTTTAAAATAAGCAGATAGCAAACTATAGATACTCGTAGATGTATATAGGGGACAAGACGATGTCACTTGAAAATGGGAAAGTTTTTCTAGGTTAAGATGTTCCTTTTTCAAAGTTATGTTTTTTTTAACCGAACACAAAATGACTGCTTTATCATTAATCTATTTATTTATTATTGCATATAGCGCCATGTTATTCCAACTCCACTTAGATTTTGAGTAGCGTTTCAGTATTCGGCGGTAAGTCTGTCAAAATCATTTCGTGATTTTGACAGGTCGATTTTAAGGATTTAATAATAGGACATTGTTAGCTTTTTAGCTGTGATCCTAAACACTAAGTCGTGCATATGAAAGTTTGGTTATTCTTGAAAACATTGTGATAAAATCGGGTTTCAATGTTATTAAGTTTCAAACTGTATGTGTTTTACAGGCCTAACAAATGGTCCTAGTTGCCTATTGACAATACCACAAAAAAGTCGAAGTTCGCGCGCGTTAATGTGAAAAATGCTGCTGCAGTAGACTAGGAAGATAATTAACTAATCGCTTAGTATCAAAATACTTAGGCAAAACCCGAAACACATCGATAGTACGTTCTAGTATTTGGAGTTGGACATATTTACTAACGCCATCTACCAAAGCAGAGGTAGACCAAAGAAAAGATGGATGGATTGTGTGATTGTGTGACATGGTTGAGAAAGAAATGAGTACTGAGATGACGGTTGTTAGAGGAGAGTGGAAGAAGAAAACACGTGCCGATCCCACGTAATGTGGGATAAGGACAAGAAGATGATGATCTAGTATGGTTATTCAAATTCAAAATCTCAAAATAGTCCTAATAAGTTCATACCTATGCCTATGGCCTATGCTAACATTGTTTTCACGTCTCTCAGGTACAAATTCTTATACCAATGTCGTATACTGGAAATATTTCTGAAACGGTTTTAATGCTCATCTTATAAAATCTTTTTCAAAATTTTAAGGGAGTGAAATTAAGAGAAATCTAGACATTCTTAAACTTAATAAAAGATTTTGTCGTGTCATACTCGTACTAATGCCAGATGTTAAAATTTTTATCTTTTCTGAAAATGGTTTTCATCGTATTAAGTTGGTAAAAATGTTTACCATAGTTTTTTTCTAATTTCAAGTTAAAATAAACAAGTGTTTTGTTTAAAGTTAATTTCAAGTTTCTCCATAATTTGCATAAAGTTTTAGTTGTTTAAGTAGGTTTTTTTTTCAGAGTCCATCAGATATACTCGTCTTAATAAGTAATTTCCGAATGAAACGGTTAGTTTTTTTATTGTTCAATGTGTTTATTAATAATAATAATGATTCTTGACATTTTCAAACAGCATCATCTATCCCCAAAGTTAGCAAAGCTTGTGTTATAGGACCTACATGACTGAAAATATAACTTAAAGAATTTTTTGTAAATACATACCTATTATACATAGACAACCCAGACCTGAAACAATATTTGCAGATCATACAAACATTTGTCCCGCGGCGGGAATAGTACCCGCAACATTCTGCGACTCAGGCGGGCCTTCGCTCACTGCGCCACATTGGGTATTGTAGCTCTCATAACAATACCCTCAACCTGGTCAGGTCATTGACCTAATGCAGGGTTACCAAGAAAACACCAGTAGCCCGACGAATGAACTATAGCAATAGTTTACGCAATCCGACGGCACTTAGGTATCAAATCAAAACGATTGTTCTACCGAAACGGCAAAATACGACCAATAAAATAAATAAAGCCCAAGACGTGTCAAGCCTTTATGTTTGAGTATTTATTCTGTGTTCACCTATTATAAGTACTCAGATCTGTGAGGATGACAGTTAGGGGCAAGTCTTAACGATTAGAACCATAATATAGGTGAATGAAGGATCATTACAAATTAAATACCGGTCAAGTGCGAGTCTGACTCGCGCACCCAGGCTTCCGTACTAGCTTGTATCTATTGTAGGGCTCCTGCCACTACTGTTATCGGTTCGTTCAGATGCCGGGGTTGATTGAAAGGAAAAAAAATATATAATATAAATATATATATTTTCCTTTCAATCAATCCAAATGCGCGGGCATCTTTTTATTATAAATTTTACAGAAGCGAATGCACAAAGTGCACAGATAATACAGACGGGTTGAGATTTCCACACCTATATCTGATAAAATATTCTCCCATACATTGATATACTTGACGGTAATTTCTGCAACTGCATATAAGTTTGTAATCGCAAAAAAATATCGGCTTGGACGCGTGTGACTAAATTCACTTAACCATTAAATTCACTTAGTTTATAAGTTGAAGTGTCCATGATCGTTGTGTCTATCTATCTATCTATCATGGCCACTGTTTGCGTATTAGTTAGCATTCCACATAACAGGTACGGACTTGTGCCGTTTTCGGAACCTTTCTCGGGAACCCTAAAACCCTGTACACAAATTCGCAATTATTCTCTACTCTTCAATACCGACAGCCTATTGAATGACAATGAAAAGTCATAGACATTGTTGAGGATCCAATCAGCGGGATTGATTTCATTTTCGCGGTTTTCAATTTGTTTTTGTACTGAAAGGATAATAAAAAGTCTAAAATGTAAAAATAAACAGTGGTTCTTTACCGCAGCTAATTATTTTGTTAATCAGGGAACTCTCTGGAAATTATTTTAATTATATGACCCCAAATAGGGGTTTGAGATATCTCGCTCTTATCGCTAAGACAATTACAGGCTAGTTTTGAACTAAAGATAATTAATTTTAATTAACTTTGAGCTTGAAAATGCTTCAATTCGATAACAAAATTTAGTACCTATTGTTTTGTAAAATGATGATTAAAAAGAATAACCAGCCTTGTTTTCTTGCCTTTCTTTCCTGGCTTGATCGCGGAGGATCAGGCAGTAGAAAAAACCGACGTTTCAAAGTGATCCCTGTGATTATAATGAATAAATGAATTTTGACTTTGACTTTAACCTGCGATTTCACCATTCTAACAAGAACTCAACAATGCGAGCTTGGTGGCAGAGATACCGATAAGTAGGTATTATAAACTAGATAGGCAGAAACCGTGGATTTCCACTTACTCATAACATTCTTCATACAAGCTGGTCGGTTTAAAGCACTCTTGACTTGGTCTACCTCCAGAAGGTCTCCAACTAAGTTATTCCTTGAATCCCCCCCTTCCAGTCATCATCACATCTTGTCCTTATCCCACCTTACGTGGGGTCGGTATATCATGTTTTCTTCTTCCATTCTCCTCTATCCGCCGTCATCTCAGTACTCACTCCGTTCTTAACCATGTCATCCTTCAAACAAACCATCCATCTTTTCTTTGGCCTACCTCTGCTTTTATTTCCATCCACATTCATATCCTCATGACGTGCCCATACCATGCTAACCTATGACTCAACTTTTCCGTCACGGGTGCTACTTTCAAACTTCCCCTGATATACTCGTTCCTTATTCCTTTCCCCCCTTCCAGTGCCATCACAAAAATAACAAATAGATCAAAAATAAAATGGCATTTACTAACACTTAAACAAACATTTTTAGTCGAGGTACAATAATTATGAATGGTGTTATAATTAGAAGATATGTCTGTAGGTAGGTAAGCGAAAAGGTCGAGGATTCAGCCACACTGGCTGCCTCGTCTACTGATGCAGCGTTGATTGCTCTATTGGATCGTATAGAGGACGAAATCTGCCAAAAGTCTATGTTTGACCTACTCGTATCCGTGGATTGTCACGCTTCAGTTGAGTTTCTGGGAAACGGGCCGTAGTCTCTAGATAGAGGCTCCGTCAGTGGCCAATCGAATGGCAGGGGTGGTGCACGCGTGGCTCCCACAAGTTTCCGCCATTATGATCGCGAGAGGTAAAACGAGTGATAAGTTTTAGAATAGTTTTATGTTTAGTTGCCAAAAAATTCACTGTGAATTCAGAGTATTTTTTTTTGTAAAATTAGTTACAATTTATTTAATATTTTTCTGTTAAGTTGCCAAAAATACACTGAATTCAAGTTGCAAGTACGCAAACGGATGATTTATTTACTTTTATAATTATTTGTTTCAGTTACTCAAATGGTGTTAATTCTCGCCTTTGTACGCTGTATCGTGTGTTTTGGTAAGTTTTCTAATATTATAAATAAGTAAAGATGTTTGAAGAAGCGGCGATGGGCGCAAAACGCGGGCATGTACCAAATGTAATGTTTGGACGTGCCTCTGACTACCCCCTACTTGGTAACCTCAAAGATCTACTCACTGAGTATGTATCTGAGGATGTCCACCATAGGGAAGACAGTAGTGAGCGTGTTTGTTTGTTTTTGTAAGATGTTTGTTGCTGATAACCTCCTTAACGGCTGGATCGATTTGGATAGTATTCGGAACACTTTTCGGCCACTTTTTATCCATGTACAACGCGGGCCAAGCCGTGGTAGCCAGAGGCTATTAGTAATAATAATAATTTTGGATATTTTCACACAGCATCGTTCCCAAAGTAAGCAGAGCTTGTGTTATGCAAACTACATGACTGATACAATACTGACAGGTTTTTTTTGTAAATGCATACCTTTTATACTTACAAAACACCCAGCATCGAGCCTAATATCTGCAGATCATACACAAATTTGTCCCGCGAGAATCGAACCCGCAACCTTCTGCATCTCAGGCGTGCCTGCGCCACAGGGCTCGTCCGCTCCGGATCTGGGTGTTGTGGTACCAGGATACTCATAATTCCTGATACACACGACACAAGGAATTCTAGTAGGGGGTCAGGACTAGTATGAATGAATTTTGATTGATTGAATTTTTAAGATACAAACAAACTAACAACCTCTAACGGCAAACGCATACAGGCGCCTTACCTCGCAGTTCGTTTCCGTACCGTTAAAACGACATTCTCTATCTAGATCCATATTTTTAATCCGATGTTTTTTTAAGACATTTTACACCTCTAATCATCCTATTTAAAAAAACACATTTACACCTCAGACAGGTGCTCCTTATTCCCAATCACGGATCTCTTTCCGTCCGATTAGTCCCACTCGGCCGATTGGATCGGTCCACGTGAGTGGTTTCGCTTTGATACGGATTTTATTACGGATTTTACACAATTCCTCCGTATGACTTCTCGCGCCTGACGATGAAAGTACTCTTGGATGAGTTTGAAAGATTTCTCTCTTAAGCTCCTAGATACGTGCTTGAAATCTGTAGGATGATTTGTTTGATTGGAATTGCTAACCTTAATTCCATATGGATAAGCTGATTTTTTATTTACAGATAAAATAATACAACTACTTTTAAGAATATTAAACAGTAATATTCAATAAAACAATCTACATAATATTAAACTAGGGAATGTAGTCTGTTTTATTCATATTTACATAAATAAGCTGGTGAATTTGATTTACAGACAGAATAATACAACTTTTAAAACAGTAAAAATGTAAACTATCGACATAATATTAAAATACGAACATAAATATGTTTTCTACCTGTTATTTCAGCAATGCGAGCTTGGTGGCAGAAATATCTATTTGTTTTTTTTTTATCTCGTTAGCACAAAGTGCAAAGATGCGGGCAATGCGTGAAGCTACTATATAAAACCTATAATTATATATCTCGATTGGGAATTGGGCATATATTATATAAAAACCACCATGGGGAATACAGTCGTGAGCGGTTTTGTTTTTATTAAGATGCAATGAGCATTTTTCATTAAAAAATATTTCAGAAATATCGTCGCACTTTCGCGTTCATTTTATAACATTAAAACGCGTTCCATGGTTATGCCATGAAAATGTTTTACACCCCTGAATCTATCTTTATATAAACTGAGAACAAATGCATATTGTAATCATCACAGTACCTAGCCCAGACTCTTACTTGGCTACTTTAATGTAAATTCACTCTTACCTACATAAGAACGAGAAGAGGGATAAGTTGGAGACTTTAAGCCCCTATCGTGCGCGCATTGTGCATAATTTACCTGTACTTACTCAACTTACTTTTAACTTAGATACGTACAGGCGCCGACAATATTTTAAAGGAGTTTTCGTGATAAAAACTCTCCAGTCCTCTAGAATTCCATGGACATAGGGTCTCTTTTAAGAAATGCCTATTCATAGTCATATCATTTATTCACCTTTGGAACACAGGGAACACTTGGTTTTGTTTCTTGGTACATAATATACTTAAGCGACTGTACAATGTACATACACCTCGTCAGATCTAAACCTCCATAAATAAGGATGAAATGCTGTTCGTTGGTAATCGCATCACTTAAGAACGGCTGGACCGGTTTAGCTATTTTTATGATACGTTCGTAATTGTTCGAATTAGTTTTGTATGGAATTAAAAAACAATAAGAATATATGAAAAAACGTTGTTTCTTTCTCCCAACGTAGTGGACGTTCGAAAAAGTTTCTATTAGTTTTACTTCCTCTATGGTTGTCGATTTGACGTTTTGTATCTGTCAAATTCAAGGACAGAACAACGTCTTTAAAATGTTTATGCATGAATATTTTAAAACAAAATTAGCTAAATCGGTTTAGAATGCGTTAGCATCCTAGTAGTCTGTGGTTGTTGCCGTTCTCATTGTGATACGATTACCAATGAATAACATTTATTTTTCATTTATAAAGTAGATGTGATGGACAAAAGAAACGCCCCGCTGCACGCCACGCTCCGCGCTCAATTTACGGATTTGGGTACGGTCACTTAGAACTATTTCTTCGAAACTTATCACTAATAATTCTTCTGTTTTCACAAGAAATTACAGTTATAATTTCTTTCAAGTTCCTTGTCCCTGTTCCGACAGGTACAAAGATTGCGTTCACAAACTTTAATGCACAATGTTAGCAGAGCCCGTTATTGTACGCAGTGGCCATCGTGCCGGCAATTTTATTAACAACTTTATAAATTCACAAGTCCCGGAGTTTTGACTTATTACGCTATACATATAATATTTAAGAAAAGTTACAACGGGTTGAAATAATTGCTTTGAAAGAAATAAAAGGTGTGAAGACAAATACCTCTCGCTTAGATACTTTTCCTTTCACGCTAACGCAAATTTGTCAAGGTAAAACTTGGCAGCTGTCACGTGATATTTCCACAGCTAATGTTATTTCCATAAAATTCAATCTTTCCGCAGGCGTTAACGCCAACAGAAAGTGGTATTTGTCTAGAGACCCTGTACATTTAACTCCTCAATTTCACACTAGATTTTTGTCTCGTAAATAGGGGGGTGAAAGTTTGTATGGGAGTATCGGTTTTTTTAAAGGTAGGAACTTAAAAATTGGATACTAATAATTATGGGTTTCTGGAGTTTCATATTTTAAGGGGGGAGAAAGTGGGAGTGAAAGTTTGTGTAGAATCGATTTTTATCTAAAAATTGGTATTGTAGCTACTCATTATAAATAAATAATAATATGTTCCAGCGTTCAATTTCTTCGATCGCCAATCAAATCTTTTAAAAACCGATACTCCTACACAAATTTTTTTGGGGGGTTGCTTTGTAAATTTTGATATTTCCAATACGGGCAAACAGATCAGTAATTTTAATAGCTTTCCCTGCTTAAAATAATGATAATTAATGGATTCTCTGCACAAAATTATCTGCATTAGCAGGTTCAATATGCTAATGCAGATAATTTTGTGCTACCTGGCAGACTGGCAGCCATCTGTCAGTTAATATAGACCACTTAGTAATTCTATTCATGCGTATTTGAGCTCCGTCGGTTAAAATTAAGGCTCTTTTCACATTGTTTATAGACTGAAACTTGCATCGCCCCGACAGGGTCCATGTATTTCCTTTCAGCTACTTTGATGTTTGAGATCTAAACCCGATCAGGTGTTGCGAAATTTATCGACGAAAAACATTTAAAAAACCGCACATGTGCGAGTCTGACTCGCGCACCGAGAATTCCGTACAAGCTTTTTGTTAATAATTAACACTATAGGCGCTTGATTTCATAAACTATGAACTCATTAACGAAAAGATAAGTCGGATAAACGAAAGACAAACTTAACTTTGTATTTGAAAAAATGTTCGCTTTTAAATCGATATAGTACGTCACGATCAATTCTCCACTGTGTGGACGGTCTGTTCTATGAGACCTTGGTTCTTGTTAAATTTCTTGATTCTAGATCAACGGAAAGTACCCTATAGGTTTTGATTATCATGCGTTCCTGAGTATAAGGGTCTTGACAGACAGACATACAGATAGACGGACGAACGGACGTACGGACAACGAAGTGATCCTTTAAGGGGTTTTGAGATACGGAACCCTAAATATAGAGCAGGAACAGTACATTAACACACAGAACAGAAGTCAATTGCCGAATAAATGCCTTTTTTTCTTATGGGAAAATGCAATTATACATGGCATCCGGCCCGAGGAGGGCTGGAGGGGTCTGTCGGACTCACCAACTAATCCACTAACAGAGTGCTAGTGGATGGTGGATACCATCCACTTTTTTCTGATGGGAAAATGCAATTATACATGGCATCCGGCCCGAGGAGGGCTGGAGGGGTCTGTCGGACTCACCAACTAATCCACTAATAGTGTGATAGTGGATGATTTCATACCGACTAAAAACCCATCGATATTCCGTCGCTCATCTCAGTGCCAATGCTTCGTCAAACCACTCGTCGTCAGACGATTCGTTTGACGGCGCATCAGCACTTGGCAGGGTTGTGGGTTCCGACCGCGGCCGGATAAAGGTCTGGCCCAAAGAAAGATAGAAAAGTTTATGATTTTTTTCCCACTTTAGTCATAAAACATTAAACAAAACGAGCGAACGATCTTGGGCTACCTCTAGACTGAGGTAGATCAAAGTTGTCTAACCATTCTGAACGTACCTTTACAAAGCATATTAATTTTAAATCAAATTTCATGGTAATTAGTTCTAAATGCAATTATTTAGATCAATGAGTCAGCTAATTTAGAAATGGTTTGATTAATGTTATGATTAAATAAGAAGCTTAAGACGGGGTCGAACCCAGATTAGAAATGCATTTTGACGACCTCTGTGGCGAAGCGGGTGAAGGCCTGTCTGGGTAGCAGAAGGTTGCAGTTAGATTCCTGCCGTGGGACAAATGTTTGTATGATCTGCAAATATTTTTCTGTGGGTCTTGGTGTTTTTTATATATAATATGTATGCATTTACAAAAAAAAGTATATAAGTAGTATAACAGTCATGTAGTTCCCATAACACAAGCTTGGAGCTAGATAATGATTTTACTATAAAAAAATTGTCTAGTAAAAATAAATTGAGGATCAGACAATTTATAGCAATATATACACACATCAACATTGTCTAGTGATATTTAACATTTTCCATTGTAAAAACGGGATTTTTCACGTACCGCACTATCGTTTTTACAATGAAAAATCATATTCACGATAGTTTTTGGAATACAATTTAACATTTTGTTGATTTAAAAAAAAAAATAGTTTTTCTAAAGAGTTCATGAAATATTACAAAATTAATCAGTATTTATAAGTTGTTTTTTTAAGTTGCCATCACATTATAAAATTATTTTTTTATGGATTAATAATCAGTGTTGCCCCCCTGACGGTAATAACACATCTGCACCAATGATTCATACTTAAAATTAGAATGTCAAAGTCTCGCTAGGGTATGCGGTCCCATGTTCTTTTTAATTGACAAAAAAGTTGGCCTTTTGTGGTCAAATTCGACGGGAAATTGCTGAAAGCTCTTCGCTGCAACATGTGTTCAAAGTCGGGTGAAACCGTGACGTCATGTTCCTGAAGGGCAACTGATACCAGTGGATAATTTTCTGACCGAGGTAAGCGCCAGCTCTTTGGTCATAATACACCAATATCCTATTTGGTTTGATGCCCTGTTTTTCCAAGATTGCTTGAAGAATACATTGTATGCAAATCTAAAATAAGTACAGTCATACATATTCTAACCCAATACAATTTTTATACGAATACCCACGTACTGTTTCTAAATCCCATTGTCTCAATACAATGCAACGCAAACATTGTTGAAAGCAAATACATGAGGAAAATGGTTAAGAAACGTTTGCATTCAGAGATCAAATCTGTATCTAGTGTGGCCAGTTCGACAGACAAAATTCTGGTCAATTTTCACTTTGTTCCAGTCTAGCATAGATTTTTTGACTTTTAATAAAAATCTGACAATAAATCAAAGTCAAAGTCAAAATTCATTTATTCATTAAAATCACAAGGATAATGTAAAAAGAATCTTTCAAAGCGTGAACGCATCACCAATGCCCCATGCGCGCCCTCCCGTGTGTTGCATATTATTATATGCCAATAGGCGATGGTAACCTCGTTTGTTTGCCTCGCAATAACATAAAAATAATCGAGTTACAGAGTCAAAATTAATATTCATTTAAATCACAAGAATCTATTTGCAAAGTCAATTTTACTGCCTGGTCCTCCGTGACCAAGCCAAGAAAGAAATGCAAAAAAGAGGCAGGTTATTCTTTTTAATTATCATTTTACAAAACAATAGGTACAAGGTAAAGAAAATGAGTAACATCTAAATTATAACATTTTTCATCGAGTTCTATACTATCCGCATACTATAATCCAATAATTATAGTAGGCCTTGTTATTAATAGACTTACATACTTTCTAATTTTGTTTTTGTCATACTACTTTATATTAATTTTGTGCTTTTACTATACTTTGTCCGTGAGTCAATCGAAAGCCATGTTAAAAATCAGTACTGTAGTTCTCTGCAGCATTACGCTGAGAAAGTATATACGGATTTTTTTTTATGGCACTATACCTACACATGAACATTGTTTCCGACACCAGAGGTATCACTCGCGCGTTGCTGACCAGGCATAACGAATGAAAAGTCTCATATGCCTGCAATTTCACCGGCATCCCTTCAAACCGGAACACAGGAATACGAGCATTACTGCGATATATTCAATAAATATGGTAATAGTACCACCATACATGGGCGGCTAAGTACCCAGATGACCTCTTCATAAGGAGCTCTACTACAACTAAAACAAAAAATGTGTCAAAAATCCCATAACTAAGAATTGAAATGAAACGATACTAGAAGACTTAGATTCATATTGAAAGTCTTGCACTGGATTTCTTGACTTTTCCACTAGCTTAAGTCTTGTCATCATTAATTTTAGCTTGGTCACTGCTGGACATTATTATGATTATTTATTTATTTCAGATTATAAAAATCCATATAATATTATTATTCACAAACTTAACACTATACATACATGCATGATAAAAAAGAATTAAATATTTCACGCCAGATGTATCGAAAACCGTTGCCAAAGTTAGCAATGGCAACACTGGCTGTACCTCGACGATACTTGGAACTTAAATCCGATAAGATGTGTTCGACTACATAACTTTGTTGAGGATTTGGCTGTCGGGATGAAAATCGAATCCTTGCATAGAATCTGACGGAATATCACAAAGGAACATTATTTTATGCTCAAGATTAATATCTTGTTGCGGACTTTGGTGCTTCTTATGAAAGCATACTCATAGATAATTAATCTGTCCTAGAAATATCCTGATAGTTGTTATTTCTTTATAAGTTGTAAATACGGGACAGATATAAACGGGTTTTGTAACTTGTAAAACACGCTTACGACTGTTAGGATAAGTAATCGGAATAGGTAGAGCTAATTTACCTTAAATTCAAGGAACAGAGACAAAAAGTAGAGAATTTCTTAGAACTACATTTTTTCTGGGACAACTATTGTCTCCAGTTTTGGGCCATAATTTATATCACTGTAAAATAATGTTAATAATTAAGTAAAACAACAAGTTCTTCATTCTTATAACTTTAATATTTTATTCTCAAATTGTAAAAGTAAGTAACCTTACGTAAACAGACTTCAAGCTCAATAATAAGTTCAATAATAACTTATGATCTATGGGATAGAAAAAATCTTCAGATCTATGCCCATCTATGCATATGGCGGACCCATGAGGTAACTTAGTAGGTATTTGGCACGTGTCTCCTTCTGCATTTTGCGTTAAGCGCACATATCTAAATCGAGTGGAAAAGCATTGGTGCACGATCTTTAATCTCGTTGACCGCGATGGTATGGCGGGCGAGTAGCCGGCTGCGACGCAATAGGTTCGATTCCTGCTACGGGATACATTTTATGTGTTCTGCAGATAAGACACATTCTCTCGTACACTGTCGAGAAAATATTCTTCTTTTGATCTTTGATAGTCTTTTGCATATAGTTTAACTGGCGTTAAGTTAATAATACACATTTATTCATACAACTATGTTCAAGTAGGTATATACAAAAAATACAGATGAAACAGCTAGCTATCTAAAGACCGTTGCAAACGATCTATAGATAGCTCAACTGATCCAGATCACTACCAGGCGGTAGCGTTCCCAAAATACTGGCCGCGTTGCCACGCTGAATGGCAATGCTAATGCGTTGACCCAGATAAGAGTCAGCTCTCTTGTCACGCGTCGCTTCGACCAGTCGCCCTGAAAGAATTTTGAAGACGCGAAAGGCCCCGGTTCCCCACGGACCCAGATTCTCAACCACAAAAGGCTCAAATAAGTACTGGCGTTTAGTTGCCATGCTAAATATACTCGCTGTCAACAACTGACGCGAACAGAATAGACTTTAGTGAACCGAACCACGTCCTAGTCGAGACGGATTCCTTCTGAGCTAACGCAAAAACAATTTGCAAGTGTATAAAATACAACAAGCATTACAAACGGACTTTGTGAAATGGAAGAGATCATGGGTCCATCGTGTGAGGGTTTTTTTACACTGCCTAGTCTTATTTATGGTCACCCGCCATTACTGAATCTTAATCCCCAGCGGCAAAAAAAAGTTAGTGTTGGCCTAGTGGGCGATACCCCTTCTGATCCGGAGGTCGTGGCTTCGAACCCGGTCGTGCACCAATGGATTTTTCCAACCGAAAAATTTATGTGCGCATTAACACGTGCTCAAAACGATGAAGGAAACATCGTGAGGAAACCGGCATGCCCTAGAATCAGAAATTCGAAGGTATGTGCCAACAGTTAGTGTTCCAATAAGCGGCGATGGGCTTGCAACCTGTCACGTTAAATGCTAACATGCAAATCGCGGGCATATACCAAATGTAATGTTTGAACGTACCTCTGACTACCCCCTATTTGGAATCCTCAAAAATCTACTCACTGAGTAGGTATCTGAGTATGTCCACCATGGGGAAGACAGCCGTGAGCGTGTTTGTTTGATCTCAGTTTGTGGCGGAATACTAGTTTGCAATAATTACTACTAAGTACAAAAAGAGATATTTCCATTACCACAAAGAACATATTACTATTGCGATCAATAAGAAAGACGTCCTATCAATAATTCCCGCTCACATTCCACACTCCCAACTTCCCAGAGGAGCTGAGAGGCCTCTCAAATTCTTCCCGTCGGGTCCCGTATGGTGACACTTTCAATTCAGGATCCATTCGCGTTAATATAAATTGAATTCCTAGATTGTTTGCTGCCAAATCCTTATATTATCAATGCAAAAGTATGTGTAGATGTTTGTAAGGGCTCGGTCAAACACGGTGGCGTTGGCTGAAAATACATGAGAACTTTAATAACCACATTTTTTTAATCGCCACCGCAGTGTCGACTTTACTGCTTCATATTTACCAGGCCCTTACTCGCGGCGTTTAGTGCGCGTTTTCAGACATCTTATATCTATTCCCTTGATATTTAAAAGTTTGGAGAAAATGTTTTTTCTGTATTTTTTTTTTCAGAAAATACTTTTCCTTCCCTTATATGTAACCTGGAGATCCTTTCCTCTACTTATAAGTAGGTAATAGTAAAGAATAGTCCAGGAGGGAATCTTCGAAGTCTTCGCTATGCTTCGTCATTTATCTTCGGACAGTTTGACCGGGCTCGTAGGTGTATCTCTCTGATCTGTTTCCAAAGAAGTCTATCTCTAAGGTCCATAAAATCAACAGTAGTTTTTTTTTAATTTTTTAACTTTTGATTTCGTAAAATTACTATAAAATTTAATCTATGGTTTGATCTACTGTCAAATGAGAACATTTGACAGTTGCTTATGAATTAAAGATAGAGAATTATACTTGGTCTTGTGGTTTAAATTATTGATCTTAAGGCCCTAAGACGTATGTCAGTCTTAGCCTAGGTTTAGTGTAGATGTATATACTGTAGAGTCCTAACTCTACAGTATACTGCCTACAGTATACCGAAACCCGAACTTAGAGCACGACATTAATCAGTATTGATGTATGGCGCGCCATCTGACGCTGATGCATCGACGCATATCCAGTTGGTTTAGTGGTTGATGTTCGAAATGCAATAGACTAGGCTGGGAATAGACATAATGCTTGGTTGTGTGTTAATGAAGGATCAACAAAAAAATAACCAAGCATAGTTTGTTGCCTGATTCTTCTAGGCTTGGTCGCGCGCGAGGAAACGGCGTAAATTCACTTTAAAATTTACGTTGTTTTTAGTTGACGTTTCTATATGATCCTTGTGATTTCAATGATTAAAAACCTAAAGACTTTGTCCGTCTATTTCTAGCCTTAATTTTACAAGAAACAAGGCACTTTAGTGCGTTTTTTTTTAATATCTTACAAAATGTCTGCCTCGTTCTGTTCTGAAATAAAAAGAAAAATCTAACAGTTACCTACATAGTACTGCCTCCACACTAGGGTCCCCCTGTATCGTGAGTATCAGGAACTACGAGTAACGTGGTACCATTTACCCGACCCAGAACGAACATCTGCAAAACATACAAACTTTTGCCGCAGGTTCGATTCCTGCCGCGGGAATATCTTGCGTCGCACCACAGAGGTTGTCAATGAAAAGTTTTTATACGGACCCTTTTGTCTATTCAATTAGATCGGAAATATCCTCTTTAAAGTAACAATTCTCAGTCCATTCTTACTTGCATTTAGCAAATTGGTTCCCCACTTCTCCAGTGTGACTGACCTTCGCAAATTCAATGTTTGCATAATAGGATTGGAAATTCTGAAAAGTTCTGGTTCTTCGTAGGGACGTCCCGTTCTATTTTCGGGATTTCCGTGTCTATGGTCTTTGCATCTATAGGTATTAGTAGGTATATATTATATTACAATATATGTAGTCTATGTCATGAGAAATCCGATAGGTCTATTTTTTTAATTAAATTTTAACGATTACCTATATCAGACTCTAAGTACCTACTGCTTGAAAGATAGATAGATAGATACACTCTTTATTGCACACCAAAGTAAAAAACAAAAACACAGGAATTCAAAAATATAAATGGGCGGTGTTATCGCTAATAGCGATCTCTTCCAGACAACCTTTGGATGGACAGGATAAAATGGAATCAAAAGACGGCGGTGTACGAGCTTGACTATTTGCAATTTAATTATACATCAATTATTACGTTTATCGCCACCGCCATAACAAAAATGCAAGGAAATAAAAAAGGTTTCATGTAATGTCAGTAATAAAGGTTTCGCTAATTTGGCTTCCGACCTTCGGAACTCATTTTTATTTCGTATTTATTATCAAAATAACAGAATCTAAGCGACCTTAAGTTTAAACGCCAATTTTTATTTTACCTCATATTATGTCGAACCTATTTGTACCAAGCTCGATGAAAGAGATTAAAAATCATGTTCTTTTTTCGAAAGAAATTACAATATTTCCATGCATGTTTGAGAAATAGTATAGGTATTTTTATACTTAGAATATATTCGACCAAATGCCATGTTAAACCAGAGTTACTAATCCTTGAATAAATTTACTCTTCGTTTTTACTCTCAGATAACATTATTTCAATTTTTCCATCGCACACGTAGAGTAGTGGGCGAAGGCCCGCATGAGACGCAGAAGGTTGCGGGTTCGATTCCCGCTTTGGGACAAATGTTTGTAGGATTAGCTAATGTCGGGTCTGGGTGGTTTCTATGTATAATAATGTCGAAAAACAATTGTTTCTAAAGCACAACTAACGGTGTCAATTGGTGTCAACTGAACTGAAAATATTTAAACAATTTGAAAGAGGTTTCAATCAATATAATTTTGTAAAATAACTAAATTTACTTAAAACTACAAATAGCAATAGCATTTTTTTTTTAAATTTGGTCTATCGGTAAATAATCCTTAGATTAGCAGTTTTTTTCAATAACAATAACTTATTTTTCAGCTAATTAATTAATTAATAAAATTTATTTGCAGGAAAACAAGACAAGGTATTTTACATATTGTTAGCTTTTGGCGGTATGACGATTTATTCAAAGATAGACCTCAGGATCTCACATATTATTCCTGGATTATGATTAGGTAGAAAAATATTAAGTTATAAGTGATTTTATTCGTAGGATAAGACTTATACAAGTTGATTTGGTCGAATTCGTACTAAGGGCCGTAAGCAATCAATTGCACCCGAGATATTTTGGCGTACGAGCGAACGAATGCAAGCGAGGACGCTTAACAGTTTGAGGGTGTAATTGATCGCTTACACCTGAGTATATAACACATACATTTAATGACATTTCATGTCTTTTTTAATGTCCTTGCATTCATCACGAATGCCAGCATATTAAAAAAGACTTAAAAATAAATTGAATCCATAAAACAGAAGTGTTCCCGGTTTCACGCCTTGCTTTATTTTTGATTCACAAGCATTTTAATATCACAATTTTGAAATATTAATATAAGGATTTGTCATGGAGATTGTATTCCATTGTAGCATATTATAAATGTAAAGATGCTCGTTCTATCACCAAATTCAATTTTACTGAGACGTTTTCGAGGTAACTTTAAACTACTTTCGGGATTGATGAAAAAATATATATGCCTGAGTATACAAAACCCTGTACAATCAATACCGCGTATGTTCTCGGAACCACCAAAAATACTCCTCTGAACAATTGATCGCGTCATAATGTATGCATGGGCGTACGAAAGGCGTCAGGGCTCATCTATAATTCGGGTGCCCTGCAAATGGACGGGGTTCCATCGGAATCCTGTGGGACTTTCCGCTAGGGTTTCCAGATGGTCTTTGCTATGCACCGGAATGTGAACGGAATTAGTGATGATCGATTTGGTCAGAAGATCAGCTGCAGCTAAAATGGCGGACACTTTGGCAAAAAAAAGCAAATATTTACGTGTTCCGCAGATATTTGTTCCGGGTCTGGGTGTTGTGATACTATTGTGCTCGTCGAATCCTAGTGTGGGGTTAGGATTATGTATGGGTCTATTTACGTGGCCACATAAGCGCGTAAGATTTCATTCGGGCAAGTACTTCCACCTTCTGAATAAGAATAAGAACGAGATCTCGGTTCACGGCTAGTTTTTTTTTAATAACCATGTTAGAATAGAGCAATAATTCACAATGCAGATAGATGAAGTATCATATATATCGGCGCAAAGGCGTTATTCTGCTTCTACAATGAGTCATCGGCGCAGAACCACGTGTTACTTAACGAATCATCACTTACATCTCCACATCTCCTGGAGTTTACTTTCGTCATCAACTATGAGCCACCAGCATGCTGGTGATGATAGTGACGTTAGCATTGCTGACGTCACACTTTTTAAAGACCACCTTGGAGCTTCTGCTTCGTCATATACAAATATTATACTTCTTCGTAAGTGGAATTTCTAGCGAGACCCAAACTAAGCGTTGTATCTTGTAAAGTATATCAATTTGACTGCTACGAGTATCTTGGGCTAGCCTGTGCAGCGTCAAGAAACTAATTTAGCTAGTTATTTAATTACTCGAAGGAGTTTGAGTGAAAGGATGCCTGGAGCTGACTTCAGCTGAAAAGCGCTGGAACGCAGTTACAAAACGGAAAATTACTTTCCCCGTGAATAGGGCCACAACTTTGTATGTAATTCCATTTCACAATTTCCACAACTTTGTTCAAGAAACTCACTTGAAAAACGTAGCTATCTGCGGAATCTTATTACAAAATAATTTGTTGGACGTTGTATTTTTACTCCCGTTTCAAAGAATTTCCTTTAAGACAGTTGTTGCACGTATATTATGGTCAATTCGGAATAGGTGACAAGAGTGGTTACTATGTGATATTTTCTACAAGCTAAATCAATTAATGTGGTAATATTTGCCTTCGACCTCTGTGGCGCAGTTGGCAGAAGCCTACGGGTCGAATCCCGCCTCGGGACAAATTTTTGTATGACCTGCAAATATTTTTCTCGGTAAGGGTATTTTCTATGTTTTTTAAGTTGACGTTTCATGTGATTTTAATGAATAAACACTTATTGTTTGGCGGGCCAGTAGCCAGCTGCAAATCACTAATGTCTGCAAAATCTGCAACTATTTGTTGGGCTTGGGTGGATTTTATTAATAATAATAAATAATGCTGGACATTTTTCCCACAGAGGTCATTTAGAGGTCTCTGTTAGAAACATATTAAGTAGATCTGCAATCTTTGAGAAGTGTTGCAAAGATCTGCAAATATTTGTCTCGGGTATGGGTGTTTTCTACGTATAATATGCATGTATTTAAAAAAAAAAGTATATAAGTAGTATATCAGTCATCCTGTTCCCATAACACAAGCTCTGCTTACTTTGGGGCTAGATGATGCTGTGTGAAAAATGTCCAGCATTATATACCACAGCCCACATTTAGTACCCCATATAACAACCCTTATAAAACGACGGCAAAATCATCACACATAAAACAAGTCTTTACCCCAATCTCAGCCGCAAATATGTCATCTTATAGAATATTTCAGCACAAACATGACTTCGTGACTACCATTATCGCATTCGGGCCATATGTCTCCCGCCTCGGGGCCGTTAAGTACCAGAATGTGGTTTTAATGTGTCGCACCTTGGGTGATCTGGATTTGCATTATGCATGGAGTTTTCGCTGATACGGAGCTGAAGCGAATAGACTTTCATCCTTTTTTATATTCAATACGGGATATTTATCATGAATGTGAGTTTGAATGTTTCCCGATATTTCGGCACATTTGCATGTATATAATATTCAAACTGGTAATATCCCGTTTTTAAAACCAATTATGGTCAAGTTGAGGAGTAATTAGCATGGTATGGGCACGTCATGAGGAGGGAAGAATGTCACATTACGAGAAGAATATTAAATATGAATATGGATTGAAATAAAATCAGAGGTAGGCCAAACGATGGATTGTGTGAAGGATGACATGGCTAAGAAAGGAGTGAGTACTGAGATGACGGCTGATAGAGCAGAGTTGAAGAAGAAAACATGTGCCGACCACACGTGATGTGGGATAAGGACAAGATGATGATGATGATGGTTAAAACCATGATAGTTTTAAAAGTTTTATCCTTTTATTCGTAATCGCTCGCTAACTTAGAAGGATGCATTGTCCTTTTCTAACACTAAAAAATGATAGGAAGAGGAAAAGTATATTTTTTTTATTTTACATTAAGTGTAATAGCTACTGCCCACGGCTACGCTCGCGTGGTAACCAGAAAAAAATAGCGTATGAATAGTTAAGAGCTACTTTTCATTGGTTATTTTTAAGAAAAATTGTAAGAAACGCATTCGCTCGACCGTTTTTTCATCGACTTACGTTGCAAAATTCGTCTCCACGAACAGCCCTTTTATTTAAACGGGATAATATACAGCCTATGACCACCCTGAAAGTCCATTCTAAATATTGATGAAAGAATTTTAGAAATCGCTTATGTAGTTTCGGAGATTACGAAACGTGGTCTAAACTCGAGTTGAACTCGACTTCTGTCAGAGCCACTAAACCAAGGTTTAAATATACCTTATCGAAAAAAGAGTACTCGTATTATTGCAAAGCGACTAAGGTCTAAAATTTAAATACAAAATAAAACCGCGGGATGTCCATTTGATTTAAAGAACACTTCAAAACCAAAATAAAAAAGAAAAAACATTATTTTTATAAATAATGTTTTTTCTTTAAAAAAAAGTAGGTTCTCAAAAAGAGGTTGAATTATGATATAAATAAACTAGGTTACTGTCTGGTTTATTTTTTAGTCATTTGTGTTCAAACCTCTGTTTTAAATGTCAAATAGACTGTCGGCTATTTTATTATAGCATTCAATTTGAAACCTTGTTTCCTTCATACAACAATTTGTCTCGAAAATCACTATACAAAAGTCTGAAAGGTAAACCACCGATTTAAACCAACTTTCGTAATGAGAACTATAAACTTTACCTCTTTCTAATATCAGTGTAGATTATACAGTTTCACAGAATATTTTCTGAGCAATTTTCACACACTCAGATCCGTCTACGCTTACCACATCACGTGGTTTCATTTAGAAACCTCGAAATAGACTTACCGCAATTTATTCCTCCGTAATATTACGCTTCACGAGCTATGGATAAGGCTTTTAGATAAAACGGAGGAGGCATTGATATGGCATCCATGATTTGTCCCTATTTCAATATGTTTATTATAAATCTTTATTGAACACAGAAATAACATAAAATTGTAATATTAAAAACAATATTAGGTTAGGCATGTAAAAATGCGAGTTTTCTTCCAGCAAACCTTTGAGAAGAAAGAGAGAGAGAGAGAAGTGATGAAGTTGTTAGGTGTACAAAGTCAGAAAAGAAGAAATATATGTATTACATATAGAGAAGAATATCCTATATGTAATACATACACATATTATACATACCTACATGGACTATACTATACATAAACCGAAAAAAATACAATAAATTATATTAATACACTAGCTGTAACCGCGACTTCGTTCGCGATTGCCATCACTGCATACGAGTTATTCGCGTTTGACCACTGATTGTCTCATATTATGCAACTTATCAAGAAAGCAGTTTTTTACATAAGTATAGATAAATATGTACAAATAATAAAAAAATATATATGTTTGAGACGAGATTTTATACAGGATGTCTCAGAACTAGTATATTATTCCTAAGGGAGCGATTCTTGACACTTACGGGAATAACAACATGTTCTACGACTTTTGTGAAATCGATGTTTTTCATTAAAAATCAGCTGTTTCCTGTAAAAAATACAAAAACTTGTTCACTTAAAATACTAGTTCCGTGACACCCTGTATTGATTGAGCTCATCAAAAAATACGTATGACTTTTTGCTGCTACTTATAGTAAGTATAAACCCCAGTTTCCACTAAGCCTTATGCTGACTATAGTCAAAGTCAAAGTCAAAATTCATTTATGCATTAAAATGACAAGGATCACTTTGAAACCTCGGTTTTATCTACTGCCTGTTCATCCGCGACCAATCCAGGAAAGAAAGGCAAGAAAACAAGGCTGGTTATTCTTTTTAATGATCCTTTTACAAAACAATAGGTACCTACATTTTTTATCGAGTTGTAGCATTTTCAATCCCAAGAGCTTTTATCATCTAAATAATTAGATATTTTATAGTATGCCTTTTTATAAAGTTTTTGTTTAATAACGTTTTTTAATTTGTAAATTGGCAATTTTGGATCTCTTGGGAGTTTGTTATAAAAGCGTACACCTTGCCCTTTAAACGATTTACTAACTTCATGGATATGTGAAGTAAACCGAACAGTTTATTTGTCCTGCTTAGGGCTAGATGTTGCTGTGTGAAAATATCCAGCATTATTATTATTCATAAGTTACAGCCAACGCATCAATCAATACAAGATGCTGTCATTACCGTAGGTACATAATAAGGGATTGTTTGTGGTACTAATGGGTGCTTTGATATCGTGATTCATAGCGTACGTGATAAGATCGACAATGGAAATAGATGTTGGGGACACGATAGACTGGCAAATAAACCAGACACATTAAAAATGAACCACGCTTCAGATTAAGTTCAAGCCTTTGAAAGCATACACATAGCATTCTGAAAGTCGCTGAACGGCGTCTCCTTTAAAGACTCTTTAGAGCGAAATGTGAAATTATATTGTGATAGATTTTTGGTTAATTATGGTCCTTTTATGTATATTTAAAAATACACACGCCCATGACTGTAATCCCATTGACGGAGATCCACAGATCCATAGATTCCGTAGATCTGTGAGACCAATTAGGGGCTAGTCGATAGACACGTCAAAACTTATGGCACATGTCCGCGTTTTGCATAGTAGTTAGCATTCCACGTGATAGTTTACAAGCCTATCGATTATTGGAACACTAACCGTCTTAAAGTTTACGATAAAATCATGTTATTAAAGCAAAGCAAAGTATATCAATATTACTCCAATGAACCAACGAATATCCTGATCAACAGATAACTATTAGTCATAATTTGACGGTATCATGACTGGCATAACTAGGTTAGCACACGGTATGCTAACTTTATTACGCCACATTATGTCGAAGGTATATGATATGTAACATTGATCGATGGCTTCATGAGGAAGGGTATCCTATCGTATCGATACGCAAATATATTGGGGTTGACTGTACATTAGTGTTTGTTTTGTTAATATTATATCATGCTATCGCACCAACACACTTAAATCATATGCGAATTTCGTAAATTCGTCTTTCATGGTTTCGATTAAAACATGATTGCGGTTTATTGGAACTAAAATTGTATAATAAAGTGTCTAGGCTAGGTCGTAAGGAATCGGTATAAATTCACTCAATAAAATTATAAGTTTATCGCTGTGTATCAAAATCTTAATTACATTTGGGGGTGAGTGGGTGTACGCGAATGCCCGCAGTAAAGGTTGCGGCTTCGATTGCCGCCGCGGGACAAATGTTTTTATGATCTGCAAATATTTGTCTCGGGTCTGGTAGTTTTCTATGTATAATAAGCTTGTATTTACAAAGAAGGCTGGTTATTATTTTTAATGATCCTTTTACAAAACAATCTACATTTTTAATCGAGTGAGAGCATTTCAATCCTAAGAGTATGTATCATCTAAATAAATAGTTTGTATCATTATGAAGGGTGATACCTAAGAATACGGTGGTGTCCAAAAGAGTCAACTCTTCGTCTTTCATTTTAATATTTGCTTTAACTTCTGTAACATCAGGTAGTATAAATAAAAAACACTTTCTTTTATTTCTTTTCAATTTGTAGAATATTGTTATACATTGAACCATTTTACAACCTAAGAGATTGCATTGTGAAAAATATGTCCAGTATTAATATTATTTACTTTAGTTTTTAAGTGAACGATTGTAATGCAAACTTTGTTATATCAATCATACCTACCTAACAGATTTTTCTAGATAGATTTCAGTTCCTGCTAAGAAATAATTATTAACTTATTAAGTATACTTTAAGCCAAAGTTCCTTCCGGCTTTAGCGATATTGTGAAAACGCGAAGCGAGCCTACTTTATAACTCAGAGTTTTCTTACTAACAAAAAAAAAGTAAAATCTTTAAACTGCCATATTACCTACGGTACCTACCTACTACAGTAGGGAATCATCTAGCTCTAGAAATCATAGATTTTCATGGAACTTAAGATTTGAAATGATTTCTTTGACGCCATTTTTTTAGAAAGAGTTTTGCTGTGTTATTTTAAGGATACCAGTATTGAAACTATTATAACCATACTGAAACAACATGCTTTGGATTCTGCTTTAACCGTACTACCATGTTTGTTGTTTAATATTGTTTTACTACGTCACAAAACTTAATGAAAGATCGCACTTTTCAGCCCGCCCCACCTTAAGATACCTCTTCTTTCTAAAGTTGGGCTAAAGCTATGTTCTTATTTGTTTCAGACTCAAGAAACGTAGTAATTACTATAATAAGTCAGCCAGAGCCATATCAGGCAAGCGTGGCGGCGCGACTCAAGCAAGACATTGAATCGCAAGTTATGAAGCTAGAAAACGTGAGTCACCTGACAACGAAAAGATCTTTCACCAACTTTAATCAATAAAAGCTGGCACAGAGAGTTCATTAACCTATTACAGTGGGTCTACTGTTGCTCCAAAGGCGAATATCCTGAGGAAACTGGTTGCGTCCACACATCTGATTAATTGATACAAACAAATCACACAAGTCTGTAGACTTCTGGACATTCCTCAACAAACGGACTTTTGTCGTCTCTAGCCACCGAATTTGACGCGGTGGCGGTGGGGCGGTGGCGAGCAACGCAAAAAGTCCACCACCACGCCCTAATTTGCGCGGGCCTTTATAATATTACCAGCCCGCCGTGCAACTGTTCTTTGACAGTCGTAGTAAAAAACAGCTTGTTTATGGACTCAACGTAGAAATCTGATGGTGGTTTTCTAATTCAGCTTTTCTTTGCACGTTTCTCTTCATCTCACAGCGTCTTCCAAACCTTCACTTGACACATGAAGACTTTCCGTCTCCCGGAGCATGGGCCGTGCTGCCACTCCTCGGCCCGCTGACTGCCAAGTACGCTGGCAGCGACGTCCGGTGGGTGCTGTTCGTGGAAGCACATACTGCTGTGAGGTGTGGTAAGCTGATTGAAGCTCTTGGAGCTGCTGATAAGCAAGAGGTGAGTGTTCCGTCAGGCCTTCCTATCCACGATAAGAGCCTATCAATTAGAGCACATGGCTTTAATGGTGTGGTCTATAGAAGAGTATTTATTTATTTGCTCAAGGGGTTAAGATTATGTTATTCTTTTCAAAATAAATTAATAAAAATAATAATTTATTTTTGTGTTTCAAAAAACCAACAGCGAACAGCGTTGGTAAAACCATTATTTACCAGCAGTCGTTTAACATGCAAAGATAAACACATTAAACCTTAATAAAGGTAATTAAGTTTATGTTGGTTTCGGAAACCGTCCTCAGCGAAAGAATGTGTAAAGGTCTGTTCAAAATATAACCTGGGTCTGTTCAAGGTTAGAATCAATAGATACCTTATACTATGTGAGATTATTAAAAAAGTTTGACCGAGCTTTTACACAGGATTTTAAGGGTCAGCTACACGGAGAATTATCCACAGTTATGTATAAAAAAACACGCTAACAAATATATTCCCATGATGGGCATCCTTAGATACACAGCGCATAGATATTTGAGGATACCAAGTAGCAGGTGGTCAGGTGCACCGCCAAAAATTACATTTGGCCCGCGTTTTGCAAGTAGTTTTAGAGCCAAGATTTTTTAGAGATCCGTACCGAAAAGATGCCATCGGAACCCTGATACCAATCTTACGCTCTCCGTCCGTCTGTATCATTTTAACTGTATAAATAATTAGCTTTTTTATATTTTTATTGTTTATACCCACAAATGATATAACTTTTAAAATTCAATTATTTACATAGAGTATGTACCGCGGCCATGCTACATGAAGGACAAGTTCCTCCTTTAAATATAATGCTGATGTATTATTTAGTGTGCAATAAAGTATTTTCTATCTATCTATCTACATATGTGTATGTTGGGTGTTTATTTATAAAAAGAGTTTCCTTTATTTTCAAAGTAAGTAATACTGAATTCAAAGATTTAAAAAAATACACTTAAATATTTAGAGTATTTGTCCTCCATGTAGCATGGACAGTATATGAACTATATCCATTAGAAAAATCTAAAAACAATGTTGAACAACACAATATAACGGATGTTTCTATGACAAATAGATAAAGCGGAGAGTCCACAAACTTACAAAAGACAGTGTATCCTACAAGTATGCTAGAGATGCTAACGCATGGACAATTGGACAGTCCATTTATGTGTTGAGGGAACTTGAAAGTGCTTTTCTTCCATTCTGTTGTAGCTTTCCAAGGCTTGTTCTATCTAAGAACTAGAGACTGCTGCAAACCTGTTATATAATTCAGGGATGCCGCCATAATTAGTTCCTGGCAGTAACATATTTCTCTTATCCTAGGACACAATGTGGATAGGCTATCCGCTAAGCGACGAGGAGCCAACGATCATCCACCACTTCAGCATCTATGAAGAGTTGGAAGAAGACGGAGGTTTCGTATATCCCAACTTCGCTAGTGGTTTCGCCATGCGGATGGAACTCATTAAAACGTTCGTTCTTTACGCTGACTTTAATGCTTACTCTCCAAATATATCTAGGTACTTCTTTTTACTCTTGTTGTTGACTACGACAAGCAGTAATGCTCGCATTGATTTGTTTAGAGTACAGCTTTTCAATATTACAGCCTGTAAATACATGGTCAAATGCATTCCTTATAGAGTGCTATGACACACTACTTTGGGCTGAGGGTGGAAGAAAATAAATAAAGTCAGTGCAACTATAAGGAAATAACATGAGGGAGCTCTGTTGTAAAATTATTAAACAGCAAAAATATTGGTTGGGTTATTCATTCATTTAGGAACATTTAGTAGTCACACCCTTGTCTTATTTGACTTTCTTGAATTTTAATGGCCATCCATAAAAGGATTGAAATCACCAATGACGTTTTAGGGAATGTGGTAAAGAATCAATGAAGTACCTTTAGAAAAGTTCCATGTTCAGTTTTTTGGACGTATCATTATAATAAAAAACCAACGTCACATACATAGTAGTAACCATATTAGGATTCCTTATGGTACCACAACACCCGGTACAATTTTTTTTTTATTTTTTTTTTCCACTCAGGCTACTAAACCAAATAGAAAGCGGTCAGCGTAAGCTGGAAGCGGACTTCTCCATAGATCCAGGGTATGAGCTCGCCCAGCTCGTGTACGGAGACGCGACGGACCCTGGACCCCTCCTGACTCCAGATCTTAGCTTCTGCATCGTTTCCGGAGACAACTGTGCCACCTACCCTAAGCAGTTCGACACATGTGTGAGTGTTTCTCAAAAGCTTTGTGGAGCTTGGTCGTTCCAAGTCAACTAGGTTCAGCTCAACAGCGCTTTCATGCGTTTACTTGACCTTCAAGTAGTCAAGTAGTAGTTTTATAGTATGTAATAGTTATTTCAACTAAAATTTTGTGTGCACTAAAGATAACTGATTATTATCCGACTTCGTCCTAACTGACCTGCGTAACTGACTTGAGTTTGAATGACTGTGGCCTGAAATGGCTCTTACTTTGACTCAACTCATCTGAATTTGACCTAACTGTCTTGATTCTGAAATGACGTCGACCTGATGTTAACAGTGTGGCTGATGCTGGTGATATACTTAAAGTCCCGTTCTCGGCAGGGCAGTGCCATACCGGAAGAGTCGGTATTCTTCGCCGTGAAGACCTGGAGCGGCTTCCACGGCAGCCGTGCCAGGGTGGTCAAAAAGACCTGGGGACGGCATGTCACCAATCTGCAGTTCTACAGTGATAAAGATGGTTTGTTTATCTCTGCTTTCCTAGTTTTGTATATACATATAACATATTTTTATTAATTGTATTTATCAATTTCGAAGTTTCGCTTGGTTTAGTAGCTTGGCAGTAGAAGTATACTCGCATTGCTGTTTTCAGGTTTTAAGTGTATACGGAGCCATTGAAGGGCACATGTAGACTAAAGTAGAAGGGTTGCTTGCTTTAAGTTTTTAGAGGTTTTAAAGTAACCCTTAGAAACATGTAAGAAGCTTATGCGGGGCTGAAGTGGTGTTGAGGGCTAGTTGGGGTTTGTTTGTGATCCATACGGATTAGCAGGGGTCGTAGGGATTTTTAGGGCTATGTCAAGGATTTTAAATGGCATAAATGTCCCTTGCGACTTAAGCTCCTACGTCTACTAGTAGTACATTCAATCTTTGCCATTTCGTTCCCTAGATCCGTCCCTCCCAGCTGTAGATACGGGCGTGCCAAATAGTAAAACTGGTCATTGCATGAAAACCGTGGCGATATTGAAGCAAGTGGTCCAGCGAGTCAGAAGAATGCCCCACGTCCAGTGGATATTCCTGGCGGATGATGATACCATACTTGGGTAAGTTTCTTATTTTCTTTTTAATGAAAATATGGCTTTCATTTGACCATAATATCCCCTGAGTAAGTGATGCCATGGCCGACGATGGAGCATGAAGTTCTTGAAGATTCTCTTACCTTGAAGAGACCCAGATTGTATTCAACCGTTTTAACCTTTTGGACGACCTCGGTGGCGCAGTGGGCGAGCAGCCAGACGCAAGAGATCTAAACCTCAAATTATCATTTTTATATTTACATAAAAGCCAAGAAATTTATTTGGGCATATTATTTTGTTTGCTTTTCTTATTAAAATTAGTTTTTTTTCTTTCTAAGGGTTCAGAGGTTATGCGAGATACTGAGCTGTTACCGCGGCGGAGGTGACGTCACTATTCTGGGCGAACGGTACGGATATGGATACGGAAAGAGAGAAACCGCTGCAAAAGGTGAGAAAGATATTTAAGAACCTGTCAGAATTTAAAATGAAAAAATGTCTTGTCAAACTCTTTAGGCAATAAGAATCTGAATTGACTAAACATCAATTCGTCAAATACAACCATAGAGGTAGTAACCACTACGTTCGACAAGAAAAAACAACTTTGCTCACATATTCCGGGCAACATTTCCATTTTCTCTTTCCATAAAAACCTAATTTAGACTATTTCAAACTTTTAAAATAAAATATAGCCATATCGATCCAGCCGTTCAAAATTCATGCGCTTACCAATGAAGCATTTCATTTTTTTTATATATAGACTTAATATAAAATATTATAAAATACATATTTTGTTGTTCTAAGGATATGACTACATAACGGGAGGCGGGGGCACGGCTCTCAGCGTGGGCGCAGCGGAGTTGCTGTCAAGATGCGCGTGCGCAGACCTGTCCGCGCCGGACGACATGACGCTCGGCGCTTGCGCACGACACAGGATCAACGTGTCCGTCACACATTCACCGCTTTTCCACCAGGTGAGTCATCCGAGCATCCTTATATTTATGGAGAACACGGCTGGTAGTGTATCTTCCATTATAAATGGGAAGATCTTCAACTGGGCTGATCCATTAATCCACTTACACGGGCTCCTGGGACGCACGTCTAACAAGAATTGGAAGGTAATTGAATACAATCATTTTTATTTCAGACATTACAATTACTCATAAATGTGTGTCTGTTTTAACACGCATTCAAAACGGTGACAGAAAAGAGGGTATAGTCAAACATAGTGCATAGATCAAGAGTGCAAAATATGGGGACCACAAAAACAATTTTCTTCTTTCTCTTTCTTTCTCCCTCGTCGGTAGAAAGCACTCCATAAAGGCACAGTCAGTGCCTACCTTCCCCGCTATGATTCCACTCGTACTTGAGAGCATCTCAGATATGTAGATAGTCTGAATGGACTTTAATGCTGATGGGCCGCAGATGGATAATGGCACCACTTAGGTACGGACCTTGGCTTGTGCCGTTGCCAGGGGGGAGGAACGCCCCGGTACATATCTGTAATGTGAGTAGGCGAAGGGGAGACTCGTCGACCCCACCGGCTGGCTCGGTGTATCTTTGAAGTGTTAACTCTGTCGGGACTACGACGTGACGTTAGCGGTGCTGATGAGGTTATCGGGGTCACCAAGAACGTGTCTTGGTCTACGGAGGGTTTTCAGCTCGGGTAACACGATCGAGTAGTCGGGTATAGTCGAGATTAGGGGGTTCGGGATGAGGCCAATTCAAAATACTGCTGATTTTTATGAATTTGGCTATGGACTTGAGCTTGGTGTCACGGTAGTCTATATTGAGCGAATACCACGGCGCACCGGTGGCCTTGCGCCAGAAACGAATATGGACAACTTGAAGTTTTGACTGCCCCGATAGCTAGCACGCAAGCGTTCCAACTTCATTTAACTTCACTCAAGGCGGCGCCGCTCGCAGCCCAACTTGAACGATAACGTTCCCTTTCTGCGATGGCAGTAGTCATCTAATTAACTAACACTTGTTATTTTTAAAATTACAAATTGGGTTAATTAAATAAATTCACGTAAAATTAATAGCAATGAACCGTCAAGTATAGGACTGCTTGGTGTACGTTGTTCGCAGGCCCGCCCTCAGGATTACGCGCGTGAGACGTTGGCGCGCGACCGACCCGTGTCCTTCCACCGGCACTCCTCGCCGGAGCCGCTGCGGGTGTACGCCACCTGGTTCCAGCATGAAGACCTGGCGCTGAAACGAAACCGCAGAGACGAACTCTGAACTGACAGGGCAGCTGGCTGTTTTCCGTTTATCATTATGTGGGTGTTTACAAAAAAAATAAGTTAAAGTATTTCAGTATTATATCAGTCATGTAGTTACCATTATACAAGCTCTGTTTACTTTGTCGCTAGGAACCAGCATTCAACCGAAAATTCATAATACTTTTTGCTCTTATTTTTGTATTTTTGTATATATACTTAATAACTAACTTGGTATTTATTTCCTGTCCAGCTCACACTCTACGTATCTTTACGCTATATGTAGATATAGCGTGTAGACGTGAAAACCTTTTATTTGACTTCTTTATTATGTTATTATGTATTTCTATTATAGGTATGTGCTGTTGGTTTTCCTAAAAATAAATTAAAAAAAAAAAAAAAAATATAATACGGGACAAATGTTGTCCAAATTTTGGAGTGATATGTGTATAAGAAAGGATTTACTAAATTTCAACCCCTAGCTGGAGGGTGCAGCTAACCAAGTTTTTTTTTTGATAAAAACAGTCTTTAACACATTAAGGGTAGGTAGCGCATAGGTCAATACCAAAATCTTATTTTCCTTTGGACTGACCAAAGTTTGCCAAAAATGTATAAATTTAATTTAGTAGCTCTCTGTTAAGTTAACCAACTTTATTGAATGTTATCATTAATTATAATGAAATAAGTAGGTATTTATGCCATGTAGGTATGTGATTTTAAATTGTTATAAAAGTAGGAAAGTAGATTAATGTGCATTTATAACGTAGTTTTAGCGATGTACATTATTTAGGCTTTGTGTAACCAAAATTAACATATCAGTTGTAAAATTACATGCAAATAAAATTTAATATTTTTATACGTCTGTCTTTGATTTGCTAGACCTTACATTCAAACCAAATATTAACCTACACAGTTTCATTCGTGAGGTAATATGTAATTAAAAAGCATATACTGAGCGTCCTAAGACTTTCAAACCTACGACGTTGTCCGATAAACGCCAGTCCCCAAGTTGAATAATTTTCACTTGGACATAGTTACTATCAATATGGCCACAGTTGGTCATTTGACTTGTCAAACGTTCGTCACTTAGTGACTTTCAGATACAGAATAGGGGGGCAGGTTCGCGAAATCATTTTCATACAGCCAGCTAAATAATACTTAGACGCGGTGGCCGTGGCGGTGGCGGTGGCGATTAATAGGAAAATTACTGTTAAGTGTTTCTCAATGTTTGCGTGAATATTTTGATCTCTATCGCCACCGCGTCAATTTACCGGGCCCTAAGCCAGGCGACACGCAGTCCACGATCTCTCGTATCCAACCTACTTGGAGTTTAACATAATAACATTATCATGTGATGATAATGTTCGCGGGATATGTGTTGATATATTATCTGTGAAATAGCCTTAAATTTTTTAATCTGTGGTGTGGATCCACCACAGATTGTAGATACGTCGTGTCTAAGAATTCAAATAGAATATTATTTTTACTCGATACTTGAAAGCTCTCACGTCTTCCGCGGCACCCAGTGTCAATAACATCGAATGAAATGTAAATTAGATCCTAAAATAGCAACTGTAAGCAATCATTCAAGTAAATTCTGTTGATGTTCCTAAATAAATAAATAGGTACACCCATGAACGAGAAAACAACCATTGAATTAATTGCAAAGTGAAGCATCAGCCTTAGTGTGCGTGAGAATTTCTCCATGCCTTAAAATGTCGACCGATCGGCATACTATTTAGAGTGTGTTAAGCAGGTATTAACGAGCGTACTGTTCTTTAAGTGCTTTAATTTTTAAGTTACTATAGCCGAGTCCTTTTTCGTCCAAACCTTAACCATGGTTTATAGCCTGCTTAGCATAGGTACATAATACATACCTAGTACGCACGCATCGCATAACCACTCAGTTTAGTTTCATCACCAACATCCTGTAGTTATCATCTTTCAGGATAAGAGCTGGATAAGAAAGGCCCAGAATAGATAGGAGCGGTCGTGGGATCGAACCCGGTCGTGCACCAATGGATATTTCGAAACACTAATATGTGCATTAACACGTGCTCAAAGCGGTGAAGGAAAACATCGTGAGGAAACTGGTATGCCCTAGAAGGTTATGGTTTCAATAAGAGGCGATGGGCTTGCAATCTGTCACGTGGAATAATAACTACTTGCAAAAGGCGGGCATGTACCAAATGTAATGTTTGGAAGTGCTTCTGTCTACCCCCTACTTAGTATCCTCTAACATCTGTGTGTTTGTTTGTTTTGTCCCAGGGTAGGGAACGTAGCTCTAATCATTTATTAGCATTCCGTTGTCTTGGCTAATGGACGTATTGAATACAATACGGGCCACGGAACCCCCAAGTCATCCAAAATAATATCGAAGACTTGTGTTGGATTAGGAGGGGTGTAGGCAGGTAATAAATCATATAAAAGACAGTATGAATGGAATTCGAGCAAACAAATTCAGCTTATAAAAGCAAAGTAGGTAAATCATAAATGTTCGCATTTAACAGTCACAATGACAAAAGGATTTCAAGTGTCCTGGGTTTCAGGAACTGCGGGTTTTTCAGTCATCATAACACTCTGACTGGAAACAAATATTTGCAGATCTTACAAACATACAACTCGCAGCGGGAATCGAACCTGCAGCTCTTATCTCAGCCGGTTTCTCGTTTAGATCCTACCTACCAAACTATTTGAAAAGTTTGCTAGGGGACAAAAATAGCTGTGTGGCTTGATTTACTCGCACGAGCGTATTCTTCGTCTTCACGATGCCATTGATATACAATAAGATTACCATTTATCTGTTTGATCATTATCAATAAATACTTCCAAGAGAACAACATATTTTTTTGTAATAAAATAGCCGTGTTGGCTTTGTGGATACCCCGACTTCTGATCCGGAGGTCGTGGGTTCGAACCCGGTCATGCACCAATGGATTTTTCCACTCGAAAAATTTATGTGCGCATTAAAATGTGCTCAAAACGGTGAAGGAAAACATCGTGAGGAAACCGGCATGCCCTGGAACCAAAAATTCGAAGGCATGTGCCAACAGTTAGTGTTCCAATAAGCGGCGATGGGCTTGCAACCTGTCACGTGGAATTCTTACTACTTGCAAAACGAGGGCATGTACCAAATGTAATGTTTGGACGTGCCTCTGACTACCCCCTACTTGGTATCCTCAAAGATCTTCTTACTGAGTATGTATCTGAGGATGTCCATCATAGGGAAGACAGTCGTGAGCGTGTTTGTTTTTGTTTGTTTTTTAAAATGTGGGTAAGAGACCACATTTATTCATTTTCTTTTGCATTTATCTTTGTCTTCTAATGTTGGCACTAGCATGTTTACGCATTTACGATCGACTCATATCGATTGTGGATGGTGGCGCAAGAATTTTCCACTAATTTTGGAAACCGTGTTAACTACCTACCTAATACTTATGATGTGTTCTTTTCCCCACTTTACTGGACCTATTTATATTATCATATCGCGATCGCTCCACGTCTCCTGTCGCGATCGCGCAACGTCTCCTCCTGTCGCGACCCGACAGTTATCGAAGGCCGCTCCTACTAATAAGGACTAGAAGAACAGTCGTGAAGAAGCGCTACCAGGCTGACCTTGAATATAACCACCAAGAAACAAACGGACCTTTAGAGGAACGGCCGCGCTCCAGCTTCGAGGTAATCGTAGCTTGTTAAGTGTAGTGCAGTAGGAGACGAAGTTCAGTCTTATTTTCTCTATCATATCTCTTCCGATCTTTTGTTTTCATAACTAATTGACTACCGCGCCGAATAACTATTATTTATGTAAATTTAAGTTTCTTAAAGTGTTAGCCTGAGTATCAGAGGGGATGATTTAGAGACACAAATAGTTTTATAATTTACTTACAAACAATACATGTTTTTTTTTTAAACTATCCACATTTACATGGGAGAATTAGATAGGTAAGAGCTTCTATTGATATTGGACTATTTGGCTTGGATTACCATATATATGTACGTAGATACGTAGGTACACTGAATTAATTATTTTAATACCTCAATCATTTACTAATTTACTTTACTTACGTTTGACTTTATAAAGAATTCACGGGCTTGGTAGGAAATTTTATTCTATTCGACTGCAGAATGCACTAATTAGGTTACATCTGCTCGTATCAACCCTTCTATTCCGTGGTAGGTATATGTAGTTGTGTTTTTTAAGGTATAGTTTTTGTGAATATTATGTATTCTCAAAAGTCAAAATTGGTTTATTCTTTAAAATCACAAGGATCACTTTGAAACATCTAAATAGGTAGGTAAGTCCTTAAATAGCTAGCGTGGAATTCGTAGTTTTACGTACTTAAATCAAGACTATTCCACATGAAACAAAGATTAGCTGGAAGAGAATACTATCTAACATTAAGTTCGCCTGTGTACAGTACTTTTAAATGTACAAGAAATAAAACCTATACGTACCTACATGTACCTATGTAACTACCTAGTATAGAGAGAGCTTAAGAATTTAACAAGCTATTTCAACAAAAGCCGTGTTCGTCTCGTCTCACATCTCACACCGATATCCGAACCGAGAGCGTGGGGTCGAACCCGATCGTGCACCGAAGTTTTCAATTAATGTGCGCTTAGCATGTGCTCAAAGGTAAAGGAAAATAACGTGAAAAAACCGAAGAAATATGCCCAAGAACCAAAAATTCGAAGGCACGTGACATCCGTTAGTGTTCTAATAAGCGCGAAATGCTAACTAAGTACTTGCGTTTTGACGCAAAATGTTTAATGTTTGGACGTGTCTCTGACTACCCCTTCTTGGTATCCTCACAGATCTACGTACTGTGTATGGATCTTAGAGTCTCCATCATGGGGATTGCCGTCGTGAACGTGAGCATTCATATCACACCGCAAAAACAGAACACGTCACATTTTCGCGCACCAAAGCTATCCATAAAATTCTTGCAGAAACTTCTCAAGAAGTTCTCAAAGGATCAAACGGGTTTACCGAAAGCGGCTGGTCATTTGTCATTCAACATGCGATACTTCGTAAGTACCTCCCCGGCGTGAACTCGACACCAACTTACATTTTTCATTACGAAAAACTTTTCAGTGGTGACCCTAATAACGTTTTACCAGCATCCGAAAGTGAACTTTATATTTATTTATTACGGTAGGTTTCTGCATGGCTGTAGTAGGGCTGCTGGCAGAGATTTTTCTCACTCCTGAGAGGGTTGTATTAATCAGAAATATTGGTTTGCTAAAGGATTTCGCTGTTTCGAAGCCTCTTCAGATTTATTTTTCTCGCGCTTTTGCTATTAGTATATTGAGAAAGGAGTAATCCTTTCTCAATATACTCCTTAATATCGTGTCGATTATTAAAGGACTTTGAAAGCGTAAGTAGGTAGGTACATATAAAGTTACTTTCAGAAAGGAGCTTTCAGACAGTTCTTTAGTATGTCTTCTTGCTTAATATGGTAAATAACGCAAAACCTCAATTTCCCGATATTAATTACAATAATTTTGTAAGGAAATACTTATTCGTAAAGAGTAGGTAGGTAAGTTGTCACCCAATTTTTTTTATGTATAACACCATGAAATTAGCATTTATAGTTTCAAAAGTTGTAAGTACATAGGTTAATTAAGTATACGATGAACTAAATAAACCAACAGTCACATACATAGTCCTGTCCCACTTAAGAGGATTCCTTGTGTAGTGGGTATCAGGAACTACGAGTACCATGGTACAACAACACCCAGACCCGAACCTTTGTTCCGGTTCTGCAGAACATGCAAACATTTGTCCCGTGGCACCGCCGTGCCACCGATGTCGTTAATTTGGTTCACGAAACTGTTTCCATAGCATTTTCCGGTTTCCGGTCTAGCTTAATTTTCTTTATTTTAAAAACATAAGCCAAATTAAATTATTCTTGCTAATTCGACTTATATACTACTTTTATAGTCCTTTGATGATGTCGGGGTTTCAATCCGAATTATTAATTTTCCAAGTTCTAATATTGCACACATTATTATGTTTCCCAAATCTATTTTGTACTTGCATATCCTGTGTGTAAATTTAACCCTTTTCTTGTATATTTCCTACAAAACTTATTAGGGAGCAGCACATTACCGAAGTCAGCAGGAAAATGTATGGTTCAATGCATGCTTTGAAACGCAAAACTTTCTCCCTTTTCTGCTAAAACAACTCTAGCTTTGGTCTTGTTAATTCTATTCCCTATCCTAGATTTTTCAGATGTGTGCTATCCTGACGCCACTGATGAACAGCTTAACAAACTGGGGCGATTGTTGAACCTGTCCGGTCTACGCAAGTATGACCACATCACACACTACCGCTCGCAGTTAAAATTACCTAAAATTCGGTATCATCGTGATAACCATATACTATTCCTTCTTTATAATACCCTCCAAAATCCTTTCTATCCTAACTACCTCAAATAATTTTCTCCACTCTTCCCTCAAGACCGTCCTGCTCGTTCCTCTCAACATCTTCGACCCCTGAGCATTCTACCTCGTATACGGACTCTTTTATTGTCTATGCGATCCGCTTGTAAAACTCTATTCCAGCAGAAATCCGCACTGCTGCTTCCATTGGACTCTTCAAATCCAAATTTTACAAACATTTCATCTCTCTACAAAATAGTCAACAAAATTGAGTATTTCTTATAGATATGTATGTATCTGAGATACCTACTCAGATATATCTGGATGTATGTATTTTTTTAATAATTTATGTATTTAGTTTACTTCGTAGCTAGTTATTTAATTTTATAATATTTTCTCTTATTTTGGTAATTCTTCACACACTACCACCGCACTCTTCATTAAACAAAGGTTAGCTGGAAGAAAATGCTAATTAGCATTAAGTTTACCTATATACTTGTTTTATCTTGTGCAATAAAGCATTTTCTATTTATCTATGTTTAAATAGAAACGATTTTCAAAAACTTTTGCAATAAAAATTCAATAAAACGATAGGAGCGCACGTTTTCTGAAACCGGCCCATCAGTTTGGAACGGGAAAAATTCCATATCCTATCGGTTTGCAGGCTCTTAGCTCTAGGCTCTTGGCCCGTGGCTCTTCAGCTCGTCTTGAGCCAAATGCGGATAAAACTGGATAAAACGATGCGAGACCGAATCGTAAATCAAGTCACTTGAAGTCACATAGAAATGTGTAGAGAGTACTCGTGAGAGCGCGGTTCCATTGAACGGTTGCTTGAATAAAATCAAATTAGCCCCTAAAAAATTGCATTCGTTGATATTGGCGACGATTCTCTTTAACACCAATTAATCTTAATTTTATCTATCATTCGGTGTACTAAAAGTATAACAAAAGAAAGAGATAGCACCAACTTTAGTGCTGACGATTTTCTATTTTCTGACAAGAGAATCGATGCCAATGTTACAAAATTTAAAAAAGTTAGATTATAATTTAAATACTTATAATGTTTTTTTTTTAAGATTTTTTAATAATGAATGTGAATGAAATGTAATAACTGCTAATTATTTCATCTAAACATTGCTTTCTTCTATTTTATATAATTTCTTTATATAATTAATAATAATTGTTTATCTTTTCCTTATTTTAAATGTTTAATTTATCTGATTTCATTCTTTTATTTTCTTAATATATTTCCTAGAACGATTAGAAAATTAATAACCTAATACTTAATTCAAATGGATTTATAGTACTTTTGTATACTTCAGAGGTACGGTATTTAGGCATTTGAAGTGATTTCCATGTTGGCCTAGTGGGCTGTTACCCGACTTCCGAACCGAAGGACATGGCTTCGAACCCGGTTGTGCATAGAACTGTGGAGGAAAACAGCGAGGAAACCGGCATGCCCAGGATCCAAAAATTCTGAGGCATATGCCATTGATTAGTGTTCCAATAAGTGGCGACGGGTTTGCGACCTGTCACGTGGAATGTAGTAGCAAATTAAGAACTAAAAAACGCGGGCATGTGCAAATAAATTTCCACTACAATGCATCCTCACAGATCTGCGTATCTGCGTCCATCTTGGGATAGTTGAGATTTTTTTGAAAATAGAATCTAAAATTTCTTATAAAAAAAAAACAATTTGTCTTGCCATTCCTAAGTTTAGGCACAGATCAGGTAAGTTCCTTTATGCTGTACGCGCAACTATGACGACATATGTTAAAAACATTTGATGAATGGGCTATTAGGTATTCGAGGAGAGACGACCAGCTTCTCACAACTCAGGGAATCCTAGTGTGAGAGCTTGATCGTATTTCTTACAGATTGTATGTTACCTATCTATGCCTAAAATTGCCTACTTAGTATTATTTATTACTGAACCTGGGTAAGTAACTGCTTGGAAAAAATCTGGTGAAATAAATGTATGATTATGATTATTTTGAAAAAACGTGATATTTGTATTTAAGGGTAATTAACGCGACCAATTTAGGATAGTTTTTTGGTAAAAGTCTTAGAAACCTAATGAAGAATGATGAAAATAAATGTATTTGAAAGATATATTATTAAATATCGTGATAAGAACCTCTCCGTGACCTTCTAACCAAACAGGTGAAGTCTCATAAAATCTGCAGTTCTACAGCAGCAGGACGTGAAGCGGGTTGTTTCAAAACCTAATTGTCGGTACATAAGTAAATTTTGGAACAATGGACACACGCTCACAAAAACTTGAAATACGAATGTTACCCGCTGTGATGTCGATTTCTCTACACACTGCGCAACAATTACTGAAATGGAAAAATAAAACCGTCCTTTGAAGCCTAACTAACCCTTTCGACATGGAAATTGCACGTGGGTTCAGTACGTGCAAATTATATTTCCGTTTGTGCGTCAACATATCTCAAATGTAAAAATATAGAGCTGCGCCGCTGAACAATCGGAAACATTTTAGAAAAAAAGAATTGTAACAATGAAAGTCTTTTTTTTTCCTTATTGAGAAAGTCGTGTTAAGGTGTTGTCTTGATACTTAGATAGATAGATAGATAGAAAATTATTTATTGCACAAAAAAATATGAGTACATAGGCGAACTTAATGCTAAAAAGCATTCTCTTCCAGATAACCTTTGTGTATTGTAGAAAAATGTGTCGGTAGTGCGCAGAAAGGATTAAAACAAAAATATTAACATGTAGTAATTATGTAATGCAAATCTTTAAATACACCTAGATTATTGATTTTAATATTTAAATGCTAAGATATAATAACATAAATAAAAGAAAATAATATATACATATTTATACTTATTTCTCTCTGAATAAGATTTAGAGAAGTATTCGCATCAATATGATCAGAATGTTAGGAAAGCGTCATTACTAAAAGCAAAACTTCAAACAAAAACTTGTCATCTGGAATGCAAACTACTATGCAATTCAAGGGTATGTGCCAAATTTATTATTTAACTTTTTTTGTTGTTTGTTCCACAGATTTTTCTACGAACATAAGTAAGAAAAGTTTTTCAGCATAACATATTGCAATTGGGCGGTTTTATATGTTTATGGTAAGACAAGATTAAAGTTGTTACAATGTATTGTTATAATAGTGTTAGTCTCATTATATAAATTATTATTACCTTTGACAACCCCTTCTCAGTGTCCTCTTGAATCTGACATCCTATTACAGTCGTGATCGCGTTTGTTTTTGGTTCGCCCGATGTTCAGACATAACATCATTGGGGCATGTATAAACGGTTTCAAAAATAGGAGTAGGTTATATCGCCGGCCGGCGTTGTCCAATTTATTTTATTACCCTTATATCGCGATGTTCCTTCCACTCGTAAAGATCAGATCTTATTTGCCTTATGAAGAGGCTATCTCGACTTTATTACTATCGTAGAGAAAATAAAAGCCAAGCTGAATTGAGGCGTCATTTCAGCGATCGCATTCATCGTAAAGAAAATTAAGCTTTGACGGAGTTTATTTATTTTGGAACCATTTTTTCACTACTATTACTATCACCTATTTATTTTAGTTGTACACTAATTCATAATCAAAGTATATATAATTTACACCAGATATATTTTGAGTGAATTAGTTCGAGGGTGTAATTGATCGCTTACACCCTAAAATAGCAAGCATAAGTCACAAATGCAAGGAAATTAAAAATGTTCTATAAAATACATGAAGTTTGCGTTCCCGTCTTCTTTTTTTAAAAACCAAACTGTGAACAGTTCGAATAAAAAGTACTATAGAGCCGGTTAAATAACTCTAAAGCCTTAGAATAGGTATTTAAAGCCAACACCCTTTAGAAAGTTTATAATAACATTTCGACCCGGGTGTTGTCGGGTCCTCTGTAAATATAAATATGCCCGAGTAATAGACGCCACAATCTTGTAAAAGCGTGAATAAGGTTAATGTCTTGGGGTTGGAAATAAATGTTATGTATGCTGACCAAGCACTTTGTAAACTAATGTTGTTAAGTCGGGTCAAGAGATAAATCTTTCGAGAGTGAGTTAGCTTTATTCTTCTAGAATTTAAATTTATTTTGTCAACATAAGCGCTTGTAGCCCAATCGTCTTAAAATATCATTATCATCAACAGCCTGAAACTGCTGGACATAGGTGGACTAAAGAGCGCCTCCATTAGCTCAATTCGCCGACTTCCCGTAACTAAAAGAACTAAAAGTTTTTTTTTATATCTGGCAAACGCTATTTTAACCTTAGGATGTTGGTTTCCCTTCAAGGGATCAAGAAGACAGGATTTTTATTTCAGTCATAACGTATCCTTCCTATTTCGTATATACAAAGTTTACTGCATGGCGGAGCAAAGAAAAACCTCCGAATTGCGCACCGAGTGAAATATTCGTTTGATCTGCAAACACTTTGTCTCAATTTTGAGTATTTGTAGGATGCTCTAGCTAGACTTTCAAATCCTGGTTAAGCTTTTTTCTACCTCCATTTCCTTGTGAGTGTAGAAATGATAATAAAAATCAATATAATACGGTCCATCGGACTTTTAATTTTAAAATGTTATTGTTTATTTCATATTTTGTTCATTTCAATAGATAAAGTATTTACATTGATTCATTTATAAATTTAGTGAATATTATAAATGTCATCATTAGTAGAATGGCCGCAACATTATTCACGTTGAGTTTTTCTCATACAGACTTCATCGTCCCACAAAACCCTTTGAGATATTTTTGGGGTTGAAATTTCTGTAGGATGTACGAGTTTCGATAAACTTATAGTTGAACTTTGCTTGCATCATTTGAAGTAGGATCTCTTTCATCGAGCTAGGTATAAATAGGTTTCATTTAAGAGGCTGTATGCAGACGACTTTCCATATATGCACTGCAGTATAATAAAAAAAAATGGCGTTAAAGAAAAATATTGTTTTGTTTCTGTTATTTTATTAATAAATACTTAAATAACAAAAGAGTTCCGAATCTTCCGAAAGTTATATGGATACTGACTACACTTCCACCAGATCTAAGGTCAGAAGCCAAATTAGCGAAAATACGTAAAAGTATGTATCTTACATAAGAAACCTTTTTTTCCTTGTATTTTTTTTAGAAAAGCACTTTAGACGTCTCTGTAGAAATGACTATTGTCTGTCTCGTATCAAGTCATCGCCTGCGGTTCGGCCTTCAAACGATACTCGACCTGCAATTGCATATTTCGCGGCCTCTGCAATAATATAACTACTATTGTTTTATCATGTTCAAATGTACTAACTAATAAGTAGGTATTAATTTATTTTATTCAAGTAGTGATCTGCGGGTACGTTTCAGGAAACGACTGATGGTCGAAGCCTATGACCAAAAAGCTGGCGCTTACCTCGAAAATTAGCATTGCTATTTATCAAGGTAAAGGTACTTTCTACCTGTAGTCCTATTACTACTGGTAGAAAACAGGCTTATTTTTCTAGTTTTATTTCTATTCAGTGATAAAAAAACTTAAAAAAAAAACCTTTTGATCTAACACTGTATGACACAGACATACCTAACAGCGAAAGTCGTCTCGTCTGTGTATTTTCAAATAAATTAATAATATTAAGTAGTTTAATAAAATGTTTACTGTTAAAGTAGTTGTTATTGCCTGTAAATAAACGTATCTTCTTGTATTAATATTGAGTAAAACATGCACCAGCTTATTTGGCTTAGAATAAAGTGGCAGTTTAAAAATAAAAGAGAGCGGACGGAACTCGTTAAACATGGGAAAATTGCTACCGGTCAGCGCCGTGTTTCACTTACAGTTTGTTTTGCTATTAGGGTTCCGTGGGAATCGAATCACTGATAAAACTCCTACAGTAGGTATAGAAAGTTTCAGGGTGAGATTTATGACACGAGGCCTGCCTGAGTAGGTGTTGATTATTCGTATTTTTATTCGTATATTCATAATTTACTTCAAAGTATATTTAACTTTGAAGTATATTTAACTTTACGTAAAGTTAGGTAGGTAATGTTAGCCTGTTGAGTGTCTACCTACATAAATAATGCTGGACATTTTTCACACAGCATCATCTAGCCCCAAAGTAAGCAGAGCTTATGTTATGGGAACTAAATGACTGATATACTACTTATATACTTTTTTTTGTAAATACATACATATTATACATAGAAAACACCCAGCCCCCGAGTCAAATATTTGCATATGCAAACATTTGTCCCGAGGCGGGAATCGAACCCGCAACCTTCTGCGTGTCAAGCGGGCCTTCGCCCACTGCGCCACAAGGTCGTCATACATACTTAAACAGTCCTTTTATCACAGGTTTTAAACATACCGGTGATAGAAACGTGCTGATTTCCATTCATAAAAGTGACCGAATTTACATTGTTTTAGTATTAAACTCAGCACAGAGGCTTAGAGTGAAACGCTCAAACATTTTGACGTAGGTAACTGACATCAAAATGTTTGATCTGCTCAAGCGGTCAGAATTGATGAGTGAATTATATTTATTTGCAAGAATAAAGGTGTTAGCCGTGCATATTGGAATACATTTTTGTAGATTTTTCTTTTTCAAATATTAATTATGTCAAATTGAAAATTAGGTACATAATATTCACGAGAATCAAAATATCCAAATGTCATGCAAGCTTTTATTTAGATTTTATTTTTATTATTATTTGCCATTCAGCGTGGCAATGCGGCCAGTATTTTGGGAACGCTTCCGCCTGGTAGTGATCTGGATCAGTTGAGCTATCTATAGATCGTTTGCAACGGTCTTTAGATAGCTAGCTGTTTCATCTGTATTTTTTGTATATACCTACTTGTATATAGTTGTATGAATAAATGTATTATAAATTTATTTAGATACTCATATTGAATTAAAATTCTGTCGCATATAAAGTTGATTGTAAAAGAAAAAATATCTACGGAACCTATTGTATTATTCTACAAACAAACCTTGCGGTATTGTTCATTTTCCTTCCACTATTATTCACTACATTGGCCCCTTCATTTTTGAACTTTTTATCCCAGCGAAAATTGCTACCATTTTCAGCATCTATAATTTTTCTATTCTTGATTGTATGCGGGGTTGAGAGTGCGATTTACAATGCTTGAGTGCATCATATTACTTATTTCTGTACCCTACTTAGCTTAAGCAAAGACTAGCATTTCTTATTTTGAATTATTTTTAGCAGTTTTCTATGAAAAAAAGCGCCGATTCTCTTGTACACCAACTAAACTTAATTTAAACTGTCGCTCTCTTATAATGATGCATGCAAGAAAGAGATGGCAAGAATTTACTCCCGTCAAATTAGTTTACGTGTCGCATTAAACTTAATTTAAACTGTTGCTCTCTTTTAATGATGCATGCCAGAAAGAGATGGCAAGAATTTACTCCCGTCAAATTAGTTTACGTGTCGCATTAAACTTAATTTAAACTGTTGCTCTCTTTTAATGATGCATGCCAGAAAGAGATGGCAAGAATTTACTCCCGTCAAATTAGTTTACGTGTCGCATTAAACTTAATTTAAACTGTTGCTCTCTTTTAATGATGCATGCCAGAAAGAGATGGCAAGAATTTACTCCTGTCAAATTAGTTTACGTGTCTAATGCATGTTTTGAAATCACGACTAAACTTGTATGGAAAACATAAATCTGGCTTATTTGACAGCACTTAAATCGTTGATATATCTTAATTTTGTTACTGTTTGTGAAAGAGAGTGTGGTATACCTGCCTAGGCATTTAGGTAGTTATGTAAGTATTTCTCTGTTCCATAAGACTGTGGGTAAACGTGTTAATAAATCAGTTATCTGTCAGTCACCGCGTTGTCACTTACTCCCGTAGTTAGTACCTATACACAGCAATTTGGCGAAGAGGAGGTTCAAAATGGCGGACCAAGCACGTGCAATTGGAAATATAAAAGAGTTTAATCTAAATACAGATACGTGGAAAAGCTACATCAAACGAATGCGAGCCTTTTTCTTAGTGAACAGCATAAAATCAGAAGTTCAAAACTCATATTTAATCACGCTAGTGGGAAATGAAACGTACGATCTCATTACTGTTTTGTGCAGCCCTACAGAACCTGAAAAGAAATCTTTCGACGAACTGGTTGATATAGTGGAAAAACATGTGAATCCGAAAGCGAGTGATATGGCTGAACGCATGAAGTTACGAGCATGTTTACAAAGTCAAAGCGAAACTGTGAACGAATATTTATTGCGTTTGAAAAAGCTGGCGATGACATGTAAATTTAAAGGGCAGGAGTCATTAGAAGAAAATCTAAGAGATCAATTCACTTATGGATTAAAGAGCGAGAAGTACAGACAACGATTGTTGACTGAGAGGGAGCTCAGTTTCACAAGGGCGGTGACATTAGCCACGTCGTTGGAGGCGGCGGAAGTTGAAGCTAAGCTTGGAGGCAGTAACAGTAATGCTGGGGAGGCATCTCACAGCGGGGTATTCGCAGTTCGACCCGGCAGCGGCAGCACCGGGGGAGCGCGCAGTGGCCGAGCCGGCGCGCAGCGTGCAGGCGGCGGCAGCGGCAGTGGCAGCGACCGGTGCTATCGATGCGGATCGCGGCAGCATGCGTCCGATAAGTGCGGTTATAAAAGTGCCACATGTTATAAGTGCAATAGAGTGGGCCACATTAGCCATATGTGTCGTAATAGAAAAGGACAGTCAAGGCTGTTCCAAGTGGACGGAAGTGATTCGGAGGGAGACGTCGGGTCTCCCACACTGTATCGATTAGGTGAAACGGAGGAGTCTGATGGCCCCTGGTATTGTAAGTTAAATGTGGAAGGCGTTCTGTTGGACATGCAGGTCGACAGCGGTTCCTCGGTAAGCGCAATTTCAAAAAACACCTATGATAAACTGTATAAAGGCAGACCGTTGATCGAATCTAAAAAAATCTTAACGGTATACAGCGGTGAGAAGATTAAACCGGTTGGCACGATGCCTGTCAACGTCATCAATAAAGATCAACTGTTTACCTCAAACTTGTACGTAATTGATAACGGTAACTGTCCTCCTATATTAGGAAGGAAATGGATGCGTCAACTACAAATATCTTTACCTTTCGTGGCGCATGTGTCATACAGTGAAAACGACAAGGTTCTGAATGAAATAATGCATAGGTATAAAGATGTATTCGAGCCAGGAATAGGAACTTTCAAGCGCGGTACCATTAGCTTACAAGTATGTGAGGGCGCAGTCCCGGTGTGGCGGCGCGCGCGCGTTGTGCCGCACGCGTTGCGGCCCGCCGTTGACGCTGAACTCGACCGGCTGCAAGCCGAGGGCATAATCAGCCCGGTCGAAGATGTTGGCGGTTGGGGAACGCCTATAGTGCCCGTAAAAAAACAGTCGGGTAACATTAGAATCTGTGGCGATTTCAAGGTTACCGTGAACCCAGTTCTAAGCGACGATAAATATCCTCTTCCGCGGATTGAGGATTTGTTTTCTGCCCTGAGAGGGGGGCAGACATTTAGTAAGATTGATTTAAAAAGCGCTTACCAACAATTTTTGTTAGATGACGATTCAAAAAAACTATGTACCATTGTCACTCATAAGGGGAACTTTGTTTATAACCGATTACCGTTTGGAATTAAGACAGCTGCGAACAAATTCCAAAGGATCATGGATTCTTTATTTAAATTAAATCATGTGACAGTATTTGTAGATGATTTGATAATAACGGGGGAGAATGGTAAAAAACACATTGAAAATTTAAATAAGGTTTTCAAAATATTAAATGATTGTGGGCTTAGGATTAGTAAAGAAAAGTGTTGTTTTTTCCAAAAACGAGTGTCGTATTTGGGTCATATTATTGATGCTGAAGGTTTACATACAGAAACAAAAAAAGTAGATGCTGTTCTTGCTGCAGAACGACCCCGCAATGTAAGCGAACTTAGAGCGTTTTTGGGCCTCATAAATTATTATGCAAAATTTGTCAATAATTTCAGCACAGTTGTTGCACCTTTGTATGCTTTATTAAAGAAGAATATAACATGGGTATGGTCTGCGGAATGTGAGGCAGCATTTTTAAAAATCAAAGAAAGGCTTAAAGTTTCCGATGTATTTTTTTTTTTTTTTTTTTTTTTTATTGGTTTTTAGTGGCTTTGGTATCGCTGCGGCCGTTAGGCCTATTGTGATCGCCACTTGTTTATTTTCCCCACTGGGGCGTTCATAATTCACCTCTCAGCCCTGCCGCTGTTAGAAACTGCAGGATCTTTTTGGGTGTTATGAGTTTTAGTTCATCTGGGCTAAGAATGTGTTTTCCCAGATGAAGGCTACGCTTATGTATCAGTGGTCCACACTCTCCTAACAGATGAAGGGGCGATTCGTCTGCCTCATTACAGAGTCTGCAGGTTTGCGTGTCACTCAGCCTTAGTTTGAACATGTGCTTGTTGAGGCGACAGTGTCCAGTCAAGGCTCTTACCATAGTGCGAAGATTGTTTCTGTTTAGCGCTAAGATTTGGTTGGTATACCGTTTGTCAAAGGCTTTGATCAGTGCTTTAGAATGGTTCATGCCTGGAGAGTTTCTCCAAAGATTGGTCGACTCTTCAAAGCATGAGTTCAGAAGGGTTCTTTGGGCTAGGCTTTTTGGTATACCACAAAATGGCTCTGGTCCCATTTGTGTTCCGTTGGCCCCTGCACGCGCAAGTTCGTCAGCACACTCGTTACCTACGATCCCAGCGTGTCCCGGTACCCATCTTAGCACAACTCTGTTCCTCGAGCCCAGAGAGTTCAGTCTTGACAGACAGTCTTCAACTAGCCTGGACGTGATAACCTTCGAATCCAGAGCCAGAAGGGCCGCCTGACTATCAGAGTTGATGTAAATAGTATGGTTGGTGTAGCGCTTTTGCAGATTGGTTTCTGCACATTCTAGGATGGCGTACACCTCTGCTTGGAAGATGGATGCGTGATTTCCCAAGTTTTTGCTACTTTTGAACTTGGGTCGCTCTCCATATACTCCACAGCCTACATTCAGCCCCATTTTGGAACCATCTGTGTACCAGTTGAGACACCTGTCCTCACAGAGTGACTGGCTGTTCAACCAGTCTTCTCTAGAGGGCATTACCACAGCGAAGTGTTTTTCGAACACATGCCGTGGCAGCATGGCATCAGTTGTCATGTTCAGTACGGGTGATTCCAACGTTGAGTCTTGTAAAGATCTCAGTTTCTGGGAAAGCCAGTTTCTTCTGCCCTGGATGATTACCCTGTACATGCTGGCTTTCGCCTCTTTGTGCATATGTACCTGAAGAGGCGGTAGTCCAAGCAATGCATTGAGCGCTAATCCAGGGGAGGTGGACATGGCTCCCGTGGCCATAAGGCATGCAGTTCTTTGTAGACTGCCTAGTTTTTGTATTGCGGTAGACTGAAAGGCTTTTTCGTACCATACCATGGAGGCGTATGTGATTATCGGCCTCACAATGGTAGTGTACAGCCACAGTGCAATCATGGGGTTTACACCCCAGTTGTTGCCCATCAGACGACTGCTAGCCCCCAGGGCAATCTTAGCCTTTTTTAAAACGTTGGCCAAGTGTGTATTCCACGTCAGTTTTTGGTCGATCGTGACGCCCAGATATTTAACTTCAGTGGAAAAGGTTATAATTTTTCCATTAAGCTTAGGCTTTACAAGCTTGTCTAGCCTCCGCCTATTGGTGAAAGGTATAATCACTGTTTTGTCAGCATTAACTGAGAGGTCACTGTTGACACACCAGTCGTTGACAGTGTTCAGAGCTTTTTGCATAATGCTCGAAATTGTGGACTGGCAGAAGCCTCGCACGACGATTACAAGGTCATCGGCGTAGCCTTGAGCATCGATTTGCAGGTCTGCCAGTTTATGCAAGAGTTTATCCACAGCCAGAGTCCATAAAATAGGCGATAGAACTCCGCCTTGTGGGCAGCCTCTAGCCGTGGAAATCTGAATAGCGGTTTGGTGAAGGGCTAGTCTTGCTCCTCTCTGTGTGAGCATTGCCTCTATCCATCTGGTGGTGGTAGGGTCGACATTTTTGTTTATCAGCCCATTTACCAGCAGAGAGGTAGGCGAGTTGTCAAAAGCTCCTTCAATGTCAAGGAATGCACATAGTGCAATCTCCTTGTCTTCCATAGCCTTTTCCACTCTGTCGATGAGACTGCTTAGTGCTGTCTCCGTGGATTTGCCTTTACGATATGCATGTTGGCTATGATGAATGGGAGATGCGATAAGCGCCACATCTCTTATATATCTATCTACTACCTTCTCCATTGTTTTTAAAAGAAAAGAGGATAGGCTTATTGGCCTGAAGGACTTTGGCTGACTGTAGTCCTTCTTTCCAGCCTTGGGTATGAAGATAACTTTCACGTTGGACCATTCTTCTGGTAGGAATCCCCAGGCGAGACTCGACCTGAAGACTTTAACCAAATACGGACAAAGGATGTCAATCCCCTGCTGTAGAAAAACAGGGAGTATGCCATCTTCCCCACACGCTTTGTGCGGTTTGAAAGAGTTTACGGCCCACTTTACTTGGTTGGGTCTTATAATTTTTGCCGCCCTCTTCCAGTCCTCGTTCCGAGGCTTTGTTATTTGCGGATGATGGTGTGAGTTCCCATCAAGTGCACCAGGAAAGTGGGTCATGGCCAGCAACTCTAAGGTTTCCTTCTCATTGACTGTGAAGGAACCGTCTCCTTTTCTGAGGAGACCAATCTCGTTAGTTTTGGCTTTGGAGAGCAGTTTATGAAGTCTTACTCCTTGAGGCAAGCTTTTAATTTCCTCGCAGAGTTTCCTCCATGATGCCCTTTTCGCCTTCCTAATTTCTAAATTATACTCAGTTAAAGCTTTTTTATAGTCCTCCCATATGTGAGTCTTTTTAGCTTTATTAAATAATCTCCTGGTTTTAGCTCTTAGTTTTCCTAACTTAGAGTTCCACCACGGAACTTGCCGCTTCGTCGTTCTTGTTTTTAGCGGGCAGCTTTCTTCGTAGGCTGTGCATATTCCTTTCGTAAGAAGGGCCACCGCTATTTCTAGACTGTCGCGGGACTTTATACTTTTTGGGCAGTTTTCTAGGGTGTGCCTTAGTTTGTCTTTGAAGACATCCCAGGCAGTAGTCCGAGGATCCCTATAAGTAGTAATTTGAGACTCCAAGACGGACTTTATCTCAAAAATGATGTGTCGATGGTCTGACATAGAGTTTTCATTACTGACTTGCCAGTCATTAATGTGTCTAGCAAGATTCCTAGTAGTAAAAGTTATGTCCAGAACTTCCTGCCTAGCACGAGTTACAAAGGTCGGTTTACATCCTATGTTAAGCGTGGTTAGGTTGTTGGTTAGAAGATAGTCAAAAAGTAACTCACCTCTACTGTTGGTGTTCGTGCTCCCCCATGCGGTGTGATGAGCGTTGGCGTCACACCCGACGAGAAGTTCGGCGTTGTTCCGGGTAGCGTAGTCCACCACCCGCACCAAGTCTCCCGTCGGGTCGTCTTTCTCTCCGGCAAGGTAGGCTGAGCACAAGATTACCCTCGCACCACTCCAGCCTTTGAGGTCGACAAAAGCTGCTACCAGGTCATCACTACATACCTCTGGAATTGGCAAGAAATCCACATTGTTTTTAAAAATTATGCATGCTCTGGGTCTTGTGCCAGTACTATTTACCAAAATCTTACCGGCAGCGTCAAGTCCCAGAACCTGAGTGTTGGCTACCCAAGGCTCCTGGATCAAGGCGAGGCTAGCCTGTCCTTCCATTAGGCAACACTCCATTACCGCGGATGCTGCCGCGGCATGGTGGAGGTTGGCCTGGAGGATCCTCGCCGTCCCCGCCCGGGTAGCCGTTACAGGTTTCCCCGGTGGTATCGAGGCTTCGACTTCACTAACTTCGGGCGTGTGCCACGCCCTCGGTTAGCTTCAGCCCGCCTGTCAACCCTATCCCCTTCCCGGGGATTCCTGCCATCTCGCCCGCGTCCTGCGTCCTGCGGCCTTACGGAGCTTTGGGGTGCAGGTTTAGAGGGCTTTTTGGCCGCGACGGATCGTGGCCCTAGTCCCTCCAAGCTGCGTCCCGAGCTTCCTTGACCGCTGGACGTGGACGGCTGTGGTGTTCGTTCCACCACGGGTGTAGGCTTGCTTTCAGAGCCCTTGACTTTGAAAGCTACCTTTTTAAAGCCCAAGGTAGCTTGAAAGCCCGTGGCTCTAAGGGCCTCGACAGACAGGTCGTCCAGAGCGAAGGTAACTACGTTACCATTCTCCTCAGACTTGCTGTGAAGGACCCTCCAGAGTTCGGTGTTAAGCCCCTCGTTCTGTTTCGCCAGTAACTCGACAGCCCTCTCCACCGTTGCCGCCTCGATACTGGGAACAAACGTGACCGCAACCGTCGGCTTAGGCAAATCGCCCTCGGGAATAAACGAGAGTTTTGCCCCAGCCCACGGCTCGATCTTGGGTACCTCTCTTTCAAGCCACTCTAGGCTTTCCTGGTTCTCGCAGGTCACCAGAATCCACCCGGGCTTATGAACGAAGCCCGAGAATTTCGGCCCCTTGCCCTTGCTGCTGGTCTCAATGATGGCTTGGGTGAGGGATCGATGGACCTGCTTCATTTGGTCTTCGCTCATCGAGGTGGCGTTGCGAATTCCAACTCGCTTCGCCTCCGCGACCTGGCTGAAGCTAGGTCTGACACCCTGGGACGCCTCTAGCCTGGGGGCTTTTTTAGGCTGTTCCTTGGGCGATTCTTCCTCCGATCTTTGCCTTTTCTTGGTAGGCTTTGGGTCCGGAGGAATGTTTTGCATCGGAATTTGGCTCCAAGGCTTTACTGCTAGTGCTCGGGCTTCATCCTCCCTAACATTAGCAGCCATCAGCCTACGGAACCGTTTCCGAGCCGCGCCATTCAGTTTCACCCTTTGCTTTGTAGACGTTTCCATCGCAGAAGTCGCAGCACTGGAGCCGCCGGCTTCTGTTAGGTCATCTGTAACAAAGGTTACTGTATGGACAGGCTGTGGAGAGGCCAGTAGGACCTCCTCCAACCTATCAATTGTTTCTCCCAAGAGGGGAGAAAATGGTTCTCCGATTGGAGAGGCAGATTTATATTTAGGTATTTCCTCCATACAAATCCCACGAGTAGCTAGGGAAATAAAAATACCCGCCGACAGAGCCCCGCATGTCCACGGGAGGGCTAAGTACTCCTCGATTCGCCCTGTTCTCGAGGAGACACCGTTCGCAACTGAGCAACCCCTCAGCTATTCATCCATCGGCACGGTACGTTTGACACCTTAGATTTGGGGTTTTGTTTCGGGTATGCTCCCTGGTGATTGGATTCTGATTTGTGTTGTTGTCCTCTCCGTCCTCACCGCGCCCGGCCACCTAGAAGACCTGACAATTCCTGTGGATAGGAAAAGTCGAGCCACCCGGCACCCAAACACGCCAAGGGCACGGAGCGGACAACACCATTTAAGGCGCAGAATATTCGCCTTTCGCCCTGGATCACTCAGCATCTGCAGCAGTGTAGTTCCCCCACGTAGTGCCAACGCCACGGTCGCGCGCCTCCCCGACCCCTGCTCTGACGTGCAGCAGTAAAGAAGGACGCACAACCGCGGCGTAGGCTCTTCCGCGGATGAAGTACAGTAGGCGGTCACGCAAAAAATGCCGATGTACTGGTCCATTTTAATCCCGACCTCCCCTTGGTGTTATCATGCGACGCTTCTCCGCGCGGAGTGGGCGCTTGGCTCGGGCACGAGATGCCGGATGGGCGGGTTCGCGCTGTGGCGCACGCCAGCCGCACGCTATCAGCGGCCGAGCAGAACTATAGTCAAATATGCAGGGAAGGTCTGGCTATCATTTTCGGAGTGCAACGTTTTCATGAGTACGTATATGGTAGACATTTCATTTTGGTCAGCGACTGTAAACCTTTGTGTTCCATTTTTGGTCCAAAAACAGGTATTCCCTTAATGATGGCCGGCAGACTGCAAAGATGGTCAATTATATTAAGTGAATATAATTATACAATAAAATGCATTAAATCAAAGGATAATTGTGTAGCGGATTGTTTATCCAGAGCAGCCAGAATCGAGCTCGATGAATCGTTAAAAGATGTTAGTAGAAGTAGCAGGGAGAATTTAGAAAATGAGCTAACTGTAAACTTTATTAACGCACCGAAACCAATTGATTTTAAGGAAATTGCCGAGCAAACTAGAAAAGATGTTTGTCTTAACAGAATATTCGGTTATGTTCTACATGGATGGCCCGAATTTAAAGACATGCCTGAGGAATGTAAAGATTTCTACAATAGAAAAGATTACGTCACATCTGAGCACGGTTGTTTGTTATTCGGTTATCGGGTAATCATACCTAAAAGCTTGCGGAATTTATTGCTTAACGAACTTCATAGCAGTCATTTAGGTATCGTTAAAATGAAGTCTTTGGCACGCACATACATGTATTGGCCCAATATAGATAAAGATATCGAACAAATGTGCGGGTCATGTGAAGCATGTGCCAAAGAGAGGGTCAACCCTGTAAGAAGTACTTTGGTACCATGGCCATGGCCTACCAAACCGTGGTACAGGTTACATTTAGACCATTTGGGCCCATTTGCGAATAATTTATATTTGATCGTAATTGATGCGCATTCAAAATGGATGGAAGTTTGTAAAGTGAGTTCAACTAATGCCGAGATAACAATAAGACATTTACGAGACATTTTTGCTAGGTTTGGGTTACCTAATGAAATCGTCACAGACAATGGACCCGCATTCATTAGTGAAAAATTTTCTGATTTTATATTGAGAAATGGCATATGCCATCGATTGATTTCGCCTAGACATGCTCGTAGCAATGGTGCTGCAGAAAACGCAGTAGGATTAGTAAAAAAATGTTTGAAAAAAGCCGCGCACGAAGGAATCGCCGTCGACGTTGCTTTAAGTAGGTTTTTGTTAAATTATCGTAACTCCGTACAAAACACTACTCGAAAATCTCCCAGTGAAATGTTACTAGGACGTAGACTTAGATCCTGTTTGGATTTGTTGAGACCATGTACAAAAACCATTGTTGTTGATAATCAATCGAAGCAAATTGAAACCTTCGGAGGTAAACGAAGGGATGTATTGATAGGAGATACAGTTATGTTCAAAAAGTGGCGGAATAATAAGGAAGTTTGGGAGAAAGGTTTGGTATTACGGAAGATCGGAAACGTTATGTATGAAATTAAGCATAATGAGGAAAAACACAGACGTCACATTGATCAAATATTTAAATGGCCATTAGGTGATGTTAACAAGTCACCAAACGATTATGAACCGGTATTTGATGAAGGTGACACTGAGGTGTCCGATGCTGAGGGGATGTTGTCGCCGAGGAACCCTCATTTGTATTCACGTAATGTCATAAATAGATCTGATCGCACCACATCCACCCCATCATCTACGCCTCGACAGAAGACGTCTCCGTCTTCGCCGGAATATGAGGAGGCAGAGGAATCCGGTAGTGTGGGCCAGGAGTTGATTTTTAATCCGTGTGAGCAGAATTTTGAATCTGATTTCGTAAACACACGACCACGCGGGAATAGACAATACACTCCTGATTCAGATTAGTCGAGGTTCTAATTGAGTCGTATTAATAGTGATGCCACATCTATAGTTGAATAGTTTTTATATTTTTTTTTTGTTATTTGTAATTGTTCTTAACTTTTAGAGGGGAGGTATAAATGTGTATCTATTCTATATGTTTTGAATATAATATTTAGTTTTTAACTTACCACTCACCCAATCTATGCACAAAAAGGTGTCTCTTTTATGAGAGGGGGATAATGTGGTATACCTGCCTAGGCATTTAGGTAGTTATGTAAGTATTTCTCTGTTCCATAAGACTGTGGGTAAACGTGTTAATAAATCAGTTATCTGTCAGTCACCGCGTTGTCACTTACTCCCGTAGTTAGTACCTATACACAGCAGAGAGCGCTAGATAAAATTAATTTTAGTTGGTGTACAAGAGGATCGCCACCAATAATTGCCAAAGATTAGTGCAGACGTTTATGTACTTAAGTACTGGGCGGGTTTCAGCGTAGATCCTATTGCGATACCATAGTTGACCATAAATAATAGAGAAAAATAGCTAGCAGCAATGTCTTTGGAAGAGACTAGCCACCCACAACACATGGAATCCTAGTGTGGGGTCTAGTAAACATAACTTATGTGCCAAGTAGGTGATGAAAACTATCCTGTACCCATTAATCTGGTAATACTTATTAAGTGTTGTTACTTTTCTAGTTGTTTTCGTTAACCTAGTAAATAAGTTATCAGACGTATTTTTTTTTGTTAAATAAATAAAATATTACATTTATTCATGCAACTATGTACAAGTAGGTGTATACAAAAGATACAGATTCAACAGCTAGGCTATCTAAATACCGTTGCAAACGATCTATAGATAGCTCAACTGATCCAGATCACTACCAGGCGGAAGCGTTCAAAATAATGGCCGCTTTGCCACGCTGAATGGCAATGCTAATGCGTTGACCCAGATAAGAGCCAGCTCTCTTGTCACGCGTCGCTTCGACCAGTCGCCCCGGTACCCCACGGACCCAGAGTTTCAACCCCAAAAGGCTCAAATATGTAAAATTATTTTTAATTCAAATAATCGGATTATTATTATTATTAATATTCAATGCAGGTAAGGTGAACGTAAAGGTATTCCATCTTCTACTTATGTAGAAATACAGACGGGAACAGCAAACTAAGTTACAGCCTGGTTATGAAGGATTGCCTGAAACTTAGTCCACTTCTTAATTACAACACGATGCATGTTGCAAGACACAATGGATCGGAACAAGCAAGGTAGCTTAATTAGTTTGGTAATAACTTCCATAATGAGTTATGAACTTGCAAGATGTTAAGTGTTCAAAAGTCGAAAATGAATTTTGCACTTTGTGTGATCGTTTTTTAAAGTAAATACCTTTTCTGATAATTAAAGTACCTAAATAGACGACTTACATTAGACCTTCTTAGTCAAAAAACATGCCCTCGGTCTGCCGCCCTGTTGCTTAGCACAGGGTTCATATGAGAGAACCGGACAAGTTCCACTTCTTATACTCTTTGACATACTTATGATTAATAATGTACTTTAGCAATTGATTATTATTAAGCTCAGATACAGCTTAATAATAATAATATTTAGTTAAAATAACTTATCTAAGAACATGTAATTTGTCCAAATATGAATAAATTTAATTGAAATTGAAGTAATTGTTATAGCAAACTTGTAACCAGGTGAAACCAATAAATGTATGGAATATTGTATACATAATATATATTAAAATATATCGTAGTGGTGACAAGTTGCAAGAAGTTGGCGTGGACGGTCCATTCCAAGACTTAAATTAATATTAATTTTGAAAGTGTCTCTAAAGCCAAATAAAGTCCATTTTATTCGTAGTCCCTAACGGTCCTTACCGCCGTGAACACGATTGCTATTGCTATCTAATATTATGCATATTTTACGTGAAAACAAAGTTACGTAATAAGGCCTTCTCTGCTGCTTTGAAAGTTACTACTAATATTCCAACAAAACCAATCCATTTTCCCAGAAACCATTCCCGCAAATTGTCTCCCCTTGTCAGCTCATTAGTATGCTTCCGGCAATGCAACGGAACGGACCTCTTTATTTAATAACTCCTAATACCGCTATCATAATTTGGTGTGAGCTGGTGCTGGCCAGAAGGCGGAATATTGACAATACGGGACACGAGACTCGAATATTCGATGATGGTGTATCGGTTTGTTTCCATTTGTCTGTCTCCCAAAACACACACAAGCCAACGTCTGAAAAAAAAAAGTTTACACACAGCTTATTACTAAGACGCTCTAAACAATACTTAATTTTATAGGTTGTATCAGTAATCAGTAATCTTTCAATTATAATAAGCCTCAAGAAAATAAGGCTAATACAAAAAATTCAAGAGTAGCCAGAAAAAAAAATGCGGTGGCGAACAAAGACAAATCAAGTTGTTGTCAAGTGGTCACGTGAATGATCGTCACCGTCACAGCTAGCGCGTCAGTCTGGCCTTTTAAAGAGACAAAAGTCTGTCAACTGACACTAGAGAGCTAAGTGGAAGATCGAATAGACGAGATTTAGCCGTCGTATAATGGAAACAGATCCAAACCATGAACACAACACAAGGGGAATCCCAAACGAGCTCTTAATAATACCCCTCTATGATATCGTTCGAATTCGGTAAATGGGTTTGCTAACTTATTTCTGATTTATTTACCAAATAATTGTTTTATACTCTAGTAGCATAGTAATAGGGGTGTTTTTGGGTTGGAATGTGTGGCTTTCATAATGGTTATAGTAAGTGAAATTGAATTTCGGAATATTCTGTGATAACATAACGATGTACGAACGAGTTTGTTGCGTGAAATGAGTTTTATGAAATTCGTATTTCAAAATAATTTCAAAATTCACTGTTTTTATTTAAATTCATACGGCAACGGTCTTTAGATAGCTAGCTGTTTCATCTGTATTTTTTGTATATACCTACTTGTACATAGTTGTATGAATAAATATTCTATTATATTTAAATTCATTATTTTTTCTTATTCCGTTCATTCAATAACCAGTACAGTGGTACATAAACGTAAACGTCTTTTGATTTGAAATATCTTTTGGATGTGGTGTTAGCCGTGGTCATGGTTTGATTAAAGTACCTACATTGTCGAGAAAATAAATAATGCTGGACATTTTCACACAGCCTCATCTAGCCCCAAACTAAGTAGAGCTTGTATTATGGGAACTACATGACTGATATACTACTTATATATATTTTTTTGTTTAAATACATATACATATTATATATTTTCAAACAAACATTTGTCCCGCGGCGGGAATCGAACCCGCAACCTTCTGCGTCTCAGTCGGGGCTTTGCCCACTGCGCCATAAAAACATCAAAAACAAACAAACACACTCACGACTGTCTTCCCCATGGTGGACATCTTCAGATACATACTCAGTGAGTAGATCTTTGAGGATACCAAGTAGGGGGTAGTCAGAGGCAGGTCCAAACATTACATTTGGTACATTCCCGCGTTTTGCAAGTAGTAAGCATTCCAGGTGGTTAAATACTCAGCTTTTCAAAAAAAACTGAAAAAAATTGTCCTATCACGTCACACAATAACCGTAGTAAACCCGTATTATAATATTTACAAAAGAGTGAAAAATATTATTGAACTCTGCAGTGTTTCGGTTTGCATTCACATAAACAGCAATGCGACTATCACTGGCTCTGCTGGTGCTAAAGTTTACCGAAGTTAATAGTTATACTCGTAGGTATGTGTCCGAGCTCCCGGTCGTGTTGGCACTTGGCCACAGCTCGGTCACGGAAGCTCTGTGTATTTAATTTGCTTCTGATACGTAGGTAGGTACGGTTGATGGCCGACTGAAAGTAGAAGAAAATTGTATCATAGCACAGTTGCACGCACCATGGTCATAGCACGAACAATCAAGGATTGCTGAAATATTGTGAAACAACTTCATGGTAAATAATATCCCCTTTTTTACTTTTATGCGAGTAAACCTTTATTTTCTGACACATAATTCATTCAAAAAGATAATTTAAAAATCCTAATATTTAGTCTTAGTAAGAAAACTTGAATTCTATAAAAAAAAATCATTTATGAGTAATATAATGTTTAATAAACAGGTAGCGTAACATCTAAATATGTAGTCTCTTAAAACCAACGGACTTGGCTGCGTGCTAGACAAATATAGTTATTCTAGGCCATGAACTATACCTGTTCCAAATTTCATCTAAATCGATTTAGCCGTTACGGAGATTATTAGCAATATCCAAAAATCTAAACTTTCACATTTATAAAATTAGTTAAGTTTATTTAAGTAAGTTGTTACTTAAAAATAATTAGGTTACCTTGACTTCGTTTGCCAATGACGAAGGAAATATCCGTTGGCCTAGGTACAAATAAATTCCAATATACGCCGACTAAAGTTCAGAATCTGTTTATCTTTTACAAGACTATAATGACTCAGAAGGCGTAAAGGTCAAGAATATAGATAAAATACTATTTAAATAACAATGTCACTCGCATTTGTCGTTTGTGTCTCATGATACGGGTTCACTAACTAAACAAATAACTCAAACAAAAATGAATTTGAATTTAGTGAAAGTAAACGTCATAGTTCTGATATTGGTTATTGAAAGTCGCGGTGGCCTAATAGAAGGTGTGTATGGAAGAATTAAAAATACAACAGGCGGTCTCAAGCAGGATGCTGTTAATGTTTGGACCTACAGCAAAGGACTAGTCGGACGAGATGATGCAGCTAAAGAACAAAAAGAAGAGGAACGTGGTCTAATTGGTGGTATGATTCATTCAGCACACGAGAAAATACACTCCCTTCACGAGCAGTTATGGGTAGTTGAAGATATCCCGAATGATAGCGGTCTTTTATGGAACATGTACAATCGCATGAAGCAACGTCTAGAAAAAGCTAAGCATTTTTTACTAGGCAATGGAGATAAACCCATCGAAGGCAACACAGAATCACTGAGCGAACAAACAAAAGTTGTAAAAGATGCAATGGAAAAGCTTTTCTTTGTCAACGGTACTAGAAAGGTAGATGATGAAACTTTCAACGAAGCCATCAGAAATCTGAAAAAGAAATTGAATGACATGAAAAATCTGCCAGCAAGTACAACAAAAACTCCAGTGAATCATGGCGAAGGACTCATTGACGTCCGACTGGCCGATGTAAGCAAAGATTTCGAAGACACCGCTGCGAATGCTGCTGGTATCGACAACGATATTTACGACACGGTAAATGATAATTTTAATGCAGAAAAAGATAAAACACGAGTATTCGTAAATTCAATTCCCGATAAAGTGAACACAAATGTAAACAACGGGATTGAAGAAATGAAAAATGGTATGAATAAAGTGAATAATGGATTTGCAGCGCTAAAAGATAAAGCTGCCGATGCTGCAGCCAAAAAAAAAGATCTTTTGAACAGCTCTTACGACAAACTGAACCAAAAAGCCAGCAACATGGGCGACGGTGTGAAGAAATCAGCAGATGATATGGCAAGACTAGCATATTCGTGAAGTATAACTGAGTTAGTAAGTACGCATAATAAATAACATTAGGAATTACATTTTTTTTCTAACTGCATGGTTGTCATTCTTTAAATCTTGTAGCACCCAAAAGGTTAGATACATTTCAATAATAATGATGATAGTATCGTAAGACGTATCATGATCGTATAGTGAACTTATGATCCAGCGAGGTGTAAGATCATGATCCTGTGAGTGATATGGCGTCTATTAAAGCTAATTTGTCACATTTGGATGAATTATTTTCTATTTACATAAAAGTTTCAAAAAAAATAAGAACTATAAAAATGAATAAATAAATAATGCTGGAAATTTCATCACTCAGATCATCTAGCTCCAAAGTAAGCAGAGCTTGTGTTATGGGAACTACATGTTTGATATACTTACCTTTATAAAGTTTATTGTAAATACATATTCATTATGCATAGAAAACACCCAGACCCGAGACAAATATTTGCAGATAGTGCAAACATGTTCCCTCGGCGGCAATCAAACCCGCAACCTTTTGCCTAAAAAAATACCTACAACGAAAAGTTTTTTGACAGAATTTATTCTACCTACTTCTAAATGACAACGACACTTGGCATTCATTTTAGTGCTTAAAAAAGCACTTGTTTTTTGAGCACTAATTTCGAGAATGATTTGCTCCAATCTGTTAATAATTTTTTTATTAACAGATTTAACGCATATAAACGGCCATTTAACAAATAAATGTCCCAATAAGTGGCGATGGAATCTGCGCTTTCAATCTGTCACGTGAAATGCTAACTACCTAGGGGAATTATAGTCGTGAGCGTGTTTCTTTTTTTGTTCATATCACATTTTTATCAGCGTGGATGTAGTAAGCGCAACGTTGTAAAGTTTAATTCAAAGAAGTTGCCTTTGAAATTTGCTTTCCTTCTTCCTGAGAGAATCAAAAGGTCAAAGAATCACATCAATTCTGCAACATTTTTTCCAACACACACAGATAAAAGTATCAAATGGAAAGTTTTAACGAATTTTACTGCTTATTTTGTCTAATAAACTAACTGATGTGTTTTTATTGTATATGATATTTTATTCCTCATCCCTGTCTGTACCTAAACGTACGATTAAAAAATCGCTACGTCACGGGTGACGTTCAGGGGAAAGTGATCACCGACGGTGACAACTAAAGCCTCTTTTCAGAGCTAGGATACAAAAAAAAAACAAAAACGTGAAGAAATTGCATCAACAATAATGTATTTTTCGTTTTCTTTTCTATTCGACTTTTATAAATTAAGTATTCCAAAGCATATCTTCAAGGTTCGATGTGGTATTCCAATACCGATATGATTTATCACGTTCGTGTTCTGCATGGCGCCTGTTGTGACAACTTTATGAAGTCTGTCGAGCCATTGTTTTGCTGGCGGTACCCGGTACCTTCGTCCCCGATATTTATAAGTGCCAAGTTTTCGATGAGTTCGGGAATTTTATGACAATAAAGTACTTCCACCCTATTGTTCGTCGTGCCGTGGAAAACTCAATCGCAATTTTATGTCAGAGACTGAAGATGACTAAAAAAATTTGATGTACGTTCGTCATTTTTAACTTTATCACTGGTTTTCGTTGATTTGCACGCCCGTGGCGACCACTATTTATAATCTCTGTTATTTATTTATATCGCTTTATATTTCCAAATACTATAGTTTCAATTCGTCGTCATATTCACGTGGCTACTACGAAGTGTCCACGGCGTATAAGAGGCGTAAATGCATTATAAGATAAATTTATTTCACTCAAAAAAACTAATTTACAAATGTATGAATTTTCTTCTTGCCCTTGTCCCAGATTAAGTGGATAATTTACAACATGTCTTCTGCACTCTCGTATATAAGCCATCATCTCATATTATTATTTTCATTATTTTATGGGGATTTGTTCATTTAATGAGTCACCAAAGGATCTTTTAACTTGATTTAGCCTAAGTTTAATTTATACACTTGACAATGCTTTTGCAAATTTTCTTTTTATTCTTGACTACTCGCAATTTGTTTTGTTGTTGCAAATCATATTTTTTATAGTTGACTTTAGTTTTATTTTAATTCTTTGACATGATTAATACTTTTTTTTATAAATTGATAATTATGAAGTTTTATCTGTATTTTGTTAAAATGACTTATCTAAGTACATGTAATTTGTCAAAAGATTAATAAATTAAATTAAATTATATTTTTAATTTCAACGTGATTGGATGAGAATGAGCTTCTTCCAAGAAATGTTAACGTTTCGGTGGCTTTAAAAGATTGCCAGCCCTCCGTACCCTTATCAAATCCAAACAGAATTAAAGGGTAACTAGTGACTACCCCACTGAAGATAAATTAACCCTGTTAGCGAAGGATGCCGCGGTGGCCCACTGGGCCGCAACGCAACTCTGTTGCCGCTTTATGTTGGTGGATAATTGCGTTACTTTCTCTACGGGGGTGTAAAAACATACCTAAGGGCATGTTGTTAAATTGAGAGTGGATAGAGTATATTTTCATTTAAATAAGAAGGAATTTCCTATATCTTCACAGCAATAGGATTTACTATAGGAAATGTTTGCATGTTCTGCAAATATTTGTTTATTGGTTATGGTACCACAGTGTTCGCAGTTCCTGATACCAACGACACAAGGACCCCCTATGTGTGTGTCTGTTGGGTGTTTATTTATTTATTTTCCTATATTTTAAATACATAATATCTAATTACCTATTTACCAAAATACTTGCACTTATAATACATATAGGCTTTTTTATAATAAGGTAGTTGTATGAACACATGTTGTATCTATACATAGAATGTAATGTTTTAATTAAAACGTTGAGTTTAATTAAGTATATCACTGCAGGGATATTTTAAATGTGCAATGGCCCAAATAAGATAGATAGACCAACCAATTCTTAATAAATAGATTTACCAACGTCTTGGAGTATCTGTTTTTCATTTCCGTTCGAGTTCGATCAGACAGACTGACGTCAAGTGGTGGACCTTTAGATTTACGAATCAGACAGTACCGTCAGAAAAACAGGTGAACCCATAAAATAAGACTGAAAGCGTTTAGTGTCATCCAACTCACTAAAGTTTACCTTCTTTCCGCATGTTTATGTTCTTTAACTAAAGAACAGGTGGTATTTTTAATTTCAGGACATTATTTCATGTAAGTAACGAAAAAAACTTTGAATCATCGGTCATCGTTATTTTACACTGTTAAATGTAATCGAATAGATTGGACCGATAAATGTTTTTGCTATCGGTACATCTTAGATAGCTAATTTAATCTGCAAGCGAGCCAGTTTATCTCCTTATCCAATTTAAAGCGAACAAGGTGGTATATATACAAGCTATAATATTGTGTTGTTTGTTTACAAATGTCTGGCCAATGCAATGTACACTGGTAAGCGCCTTGGACCTAATTGGACAATAGGATTGATGGTAGGTTTACGAGACGAGAATGCTAACTTGGAGAGAAACTGAAACATATTATTGAACATTTAAATCGAGTGTAAATTAGGTTTCGTTGGTACAAAGTGGGATTAGATAAAACTCAGAAGAACCCAGTTTGTACTAGCTGACTGACGGATTAATCACTGTTTACTTATTTATTTATAACATGAACTTATTTGTTAAGGATGAGGATAATAAATAATTACACAACTAAATTAAAAACAAAAATTTATTAAGAGTTCTTTTTGGTAAATGCAAAATTGTTACCGAGAGAAAAACAACCAAAATATAACCATTTCATAAAATTTATGGCATTTAGAATTATTTTAGTAAATTAACTATAAGTAGAAGCGCTATTCTTAGTTGTAAATAAATAATAATATAATAATTACAAAATGTACTTTTATGATGTTAGGACATGACATTTCTTCACAGAATGTGACAATTAATATTGATGATATGTCCAAGAGTATTTATTTCTATTAATTAGAACCAGTGATTTAATTTTTTTTCTTACAAAATATTAAGTAAGTACAGGGAGATGACTTTTTTAAACAATTACATTAACTATACTAGAATAATAGGCTTTTAAGTCGAACTTAAAGTATAACAACCTCAGAAAAATCATTGATTCTGTGAAAAAATGTCTAAATTCAATAATTTATTTATTTTTCTAATAATATTTACATTTTATTTAGTAACTGGCAGTACCAGAAGGCACATTTTTTTATAAAAAACTCTAAAGAAGCAGATATTGAATAATATAATTTCATAGATAAGGCACTTTTATGTTAACTATGGCTTAATTGCCGGACGCAGGGTTATCATCATTTTAGTCTGGGTTATAATTGAACTCTACGATTGTACAATACAAAATGGCCTGCGTCGTTAATGAACCCAGAATTATTTGCTAACATTGTATCGCACCAGTGGCACTTAGCTCCTCAAATCTTTTGAATGACTAATTAAAGGAAAGCTTATATATTAATTTCTAATTTTCAGTGTTCTCAATAGACAGTGATTCTTAAATTGACCTCTAGACTCTACTGTACAAAATGAGATATGGTGCCTCCTAGTTTTTTTTAATAAATTAAGCTTATTAGTAGGTACTTAATTATCGGCCCCAAAAATACAACTAACATTGTTTTAGCAAAACATACCTTATTAATAATTATCTTAGATCACAATTCTCAACAACTCGCATACTCGCATAAAGACATACTTTTTACAGTATCACACTTCAAGATTTAACCTTTCATTCTAAACACCTGCGTTTAAATAAAGCGCATTTGAAAATGTTCGTAAGTGGTTTCCGTTGGTACTTAGGTGTCCCAACCGAGCACAATTTATTATAAGTGACTAACTATTTCAGGCATTTTTTTATAAATTACGCTGTCTAAACACAGGTTTTCATAATCATCTTCCTATATGGCGCATCACGATTTAATATAGTTAATGTAACGTGACTAGTCATTATGTTACAATATTATTACTAAAATTTTTAATATAACATTAAGAATGTTTTACACCTTGGTATATTTTCAATTCAAAATATTTAAGGCGTTTTCTCTAGTTTCGATATGTCATGAGGTAAAACTGATATAAAAATTATGTGAATACTCAAAGGTACACTTTTTTTTTTATTGTTATAATGAAAAGCTGACATAATGCGATGTATTTACATTTCCTACATTAGCAACGTCTGATGATGGAAACAACTATAGCAAAACGCGGGCATGTACCAAATGTTATGTTTGGACGTGCCTCTGACTACCACCTACTTGGTATCCCCAAAGATCTACTCACTGAGTATGTATCTGAGGATGTCCACCATGGGGAAGACAGTCGTGAGCGTGTTTGTTTTTGTTTTTGTATTGCTCACAACATGATCTTTTTAGATGGATAAATATATAGAAAATGCTTTACTGCACAAGATCAAACATAGACGCTAATTAGCATTTTCTTCCAGCTATCCCTTATTTTTAATCCATTACGTATCATCTTACTGATATTCACGTGCACAATTCCACTCAAATCCGACTGCTGCAGCTTTCACTAAAACTTTCACTGAATTCTTTCACCACACTGGTCATAAAGAACCAGTTGTATGAAGAACTAAAACTTATAAACAACAATGTGATGTTTTCGTCAGTACCGATCAAAGCTAGTCGAGTCTCTGCTAGTGATGTCACTGGCTGCGTCGGTAGATGAGTCGCTGGCGTCACTGGTGCCCCCGGGGTCGCTGGTGGCCCCGGGGGACGTGCCCCCGGTGTCACTGGTGACCCCGGTGTCGGAGGTCGGATATCAGAGATGCTCGTCACGACCGTTCAGGGGCTGACGCTCAGCGTGGTCGGAGGGACGATTGCGCTTGAAGAATCCGCACTAGAAAAAATAATAATAATTAGAATATAGAATATAAGTTTAATATATTTTCTTTAGATAGGAGAGCTTCTTGTGAACAGCTCGTCCGGGGAAGTACCACCATACCTATTTCTGCCGCCAAACAGTAATGCTCGCATTGCTGTGTTCCGTATTGAAGGGTATGTGGGTATGTGAAGGGGATGTGAAGGGTAGTGAAGTTACAGGCACAAGAGACTTTTCCCCAATTATGTCTCAGGGACGACAACGCACGAGTGATAAATCTGGTGTCGCAAGCGTCCATATGTTACGGTGACCGCTGACCAATAGATGGGCCGTACTGTTTACCACTTTAGTTGTATAAAATAAAAACATTAATTGAAGTAATCGCGTCTAATAAGCGGCAAGGATCTCCATCAGGCCAGTCGTGACCGTGAGCTTATTGTGAAAACGGTCACAATATTATTGCTTGCAACCTTTTCGGTAAATGACTTGCACCATGCAAATGTTTGAACGTGCCTCTGACTACCCCCTACCTATCCTCAAAGATCTACGCACTCAGTATTTATCTGAGTATGTCCATCATGGGAAATATAGTCGTGAGCTTATTTGTTTGTTGTTTTAAAATACTATTTAGACAGAAACGTTCCGATTTATGCAGTAACCACTCATCGTCTCAAAGTCCTAGCGTTATGCATTTGAGTCTTCTCTTCCGTAGACGGAAGAACAGTGCCCTTGGTGGTAACGCTGCAGGTGGTCTGTTTGCTTCCTTTGTACACAGAACGTGGTCTGTATAGATACTTTATTTGTACAGAGTCGAACAAACTTACTTTGTACAGAGCGAAGATCAACAAGAGAAGCAGCAATGCTCCAATCACGGCAGCCAACACCACCACCCACAGAGGAATGCTTCCATTCTCCAGAGCCTCCAATTGCGGGGTCACCACTGTTTGCGCTTCCGCGGTGTGCCATGAGGGGTCGCTCGGCCGCTCGATCATCGGCAACTTGGAGATGCGGGTCGCGGCCAATGTCGACAGGATCACTGCTCGGTCTTTCGAGATCTGGAAACAGCATATTGATAAACACGGATTCAAATCGTAAGGTTCCTCCGTAAGCCGATGGCGTATCGTTTCTCCATCAACTTGCTTTGAACCTGACGAAACTCTTCTGCCAGGATTTGACGTCTCGTTTTTCCTTGCCAAAAACGTCACAGCTTTTCATGGATGAACGATACGACATTCGCTTACGATTAAGGGACCTTTCGATTGGAACTGTCGTTTACGTTTCCCCTTCGGAAAATAGGTGTTGCCTGACCGAGAAATTAAAGGCGCATGGGAATTTTCAGCTTTCATTGCAGCAATGCTTCTGGTTTTGCAGATGTCAACAGGTGACGGTAACCTCTTACCATCCGACAGGCCTAATTGCCTTCAAGTAACATACTCGTAATCGATATCCAAAGTTTGTCTGGAAACTTTGGAAACCGCCCATTGTGCTTTAAGTTGCCAAAATTTGCTTATTTTATTTTGGCAATATGGCCAGTTATTACTGTAACTGATGATGTGTGTTTAGGAGTGGTAATGCATCTGACCTGGCTGAGCACAGTCGCGTTGATCCTTGAACGTAGAGCGAACCAAACTTCTTGGCCTTTCACCATGCGGCCGGTGGCGCATCGGAGAACTTCACACTTGTATTTCTCCTGGCACTTTTCCAGGATATCCTTAAGATGCTGGTCAACCTGAAAAAAAACATGTTTTTTAGATAAGATCACACTCAAAAGTCTCCTACATTGTGATGACTCCATGCTGGGATTTATTCCATTCAACATAAGGATTTTATGTGAACGACATAAAGAACAGAAGTGACGACCTCTGTAGCGCAGTAAACAAAGGCCTGACTGAGACGCAGAAGGTTGCGGGTTCGATTCCCGCCGCGGGAAAAATGTTTGAACTGCAAATATTATATATAATATGTTTTCTGAGAATAAAATGTATTTATTTAAAAATATATATATTTAAGTAATAAGTATATCAATCAGTCATGTAGTTCCCATAAAACAAGCTTTGCTTACTTTGGGGCTATGATGCTGTGCAAAAATTTCCAGCATTTTTGTTTTATTTAACAAAATAAAATAATGCTGGATTTTTTTTTCAACAAAATGACAGCTTGGAGCCAATCTACTCAGCCAATGATTTTACTGCTAGCTAAGGGATGCGAATTCATACCTGACTGTCTGTCTGTCTTCGCCGTCTTGAGTTATCTCGACTTTCACTCGAAGAGCTGAAGCTTCCTCCAGTCTGAGTGTTGTACGAAGATACACCTGCAAAAATCACAGACCTACATTAAAAATTTGCTGTTTCGGAACCTTGCTACTAAATCCATTCCTGATAGGAAGAAAACATTATAGTAACGTTTTCCTTTATCTTATGTTTTAATGCCCCCATATCTTTGACTGAGACTTACATAATCTTGCAGGACTGTGCGACAGAGAGCAGGCCGCATTTTAAAAATTTGAAAATGTCGAAGACTGTAGGTATTCGGAACATGACCGCCGATCATGTGATGGCAGCGTCAATGCAGCTACAAACTGTTAACTACAGATAAAATTGGCTGCTACCACCTTCGGTAGCTTGGTCTGCTACCACTTTCGAAATCAAATTTTATTACCTGATCCTGAAGAATAAGAGTATCCTCTATTGCTTCCAGAAGAGCTGCTGTGAGATCCACCACTGCTCTGGAATCTTGAACCACCAGCCTGGTAGCTTCCTCCTTCTGATTGGTACCTTCCCCCTCCGGATTGGTAACCACCTCCTCCAGACTGGTAACTTCCTCCTCCAGATTGGTAACCAGCCGATCCAGTTTGCCTGACTCCGGCTCCACCTGATTGGCTTGAACTTGAGCCGCCACTGCCGGTCACATCAGCGATTCCATATCTGAACTCATTATTGGGGTTGCTGGCAGCATACGTTCCGAAACCCTCAAGTTTATCCTCCTCTTCATCACCGACCACTGTTACTGTTCCAGCTCCTCGAAAAGTCGAGGATCCAGCCTTCATGACGTCAGCGTTAACAGTCTCTGTGGTCGCCCAGTTTCCGTGCACAAAGCCTTGACCCTGAGAGCTGCCTTGGGCTTGCCTGTTGGTGTTATACCCACTTTGGGATCCCTGGGCATATCCACTTTGGGACCCCTGAGCGTATCCACTAGATCCCTGGGAACTTTGGGAGCCTTGGACGTAACCTGAACCGGTGGACGTCTGGCCACCACGTTGGCTGTTTTCTTGATTACTAGCAAACCTGAAAACGCCTTAAAATCAGCCACAGTTGGAAGAAAATGGAAGTTATAAGAGTGTTGATCCAAAGTGGTTTCTTTTTTGCAATAGTTTATTTAAATTAATCGGCTATAAAATGTTAGAGGAATACATCGATTGTCATCAAACAGGTATGTCAGAACCGGAACTACAAAGACATGTGCTATCATGACATGTGATGGCCTAGTAGGTACTCACTTATCGAGGGTAGCTCATAATTGATAAAGGAACTTACATATTGAAGGAGCTGCCTTCTTCGCCCTCGTGTCCCAAAGATCCGTACTCAGTGCTTGTCTCCGTCTGAGACACAATGTTGTGGTTCTGATCATATACAATTGTCCTATTCTTGACCCTCACTATCTCTCCTCCTTGACCGTAACTTCCCTGGCCGTAACCACCCTGGGAACTACCAGCAACGTTTTGCAGATTCTTCCTAATCTGCTCCTGTTCTTCAGCAGTCAGACCTTCGCCTGTGCTTGTCCAGGTTCTATTGTATTGGCTTCCATAGCCTCCGTTTTGACCTTGGCTTCCACTGTACTGGCCGGAATTCTGGCTGAATTTTCCACCAGACTGGTTATTTGTGAATCCGCCAGAACTCTGGCTTCCCGAGTATTGGCCTCTGGAACCCTGGTTGGAGCTGAACTGGTCACTGGAAGATCCTTGGTTAGCGCCATAGTTGCCAGAGAACCGATTGCCTCCGTTTTGTGATGTCACATCGCCGTTGCTGTTCGTATATTGCTCTTCCCAGAATGCTGGAAATAAAACAAAACAATCAAGTCACGTTCGTCTTTTCACAGTTATTTCTTAGTCTTGCCAGTGTAAAAGAAACAATAAGTAGAAAAAAGTATTAAAAATTATGTAACTTGTCAAACGTTCGCAACCGAGTGATTTTCACATACAGGCTTGGCTAAGTACCAGAAATCAGGAATACTGAATACCTAGGATGATGAATAGCAGTGTTATGACGACCTATGTGGCACAAAGGGCGAAGGTCCGCCTGAGACGCTGAAGTTTGCGGATTCGATTCCCGCCGCGGGACAAAGGTTTGTATGATCGGCAAATATTTGTCTCGGGTCTGGGTGTTTCCTTTGCAAAATATGTGTGATTTGTTTTTTTATCATTCATGTAGTTCCCACATGACGAGCTCTGCTTACATTGGGGCTAGATGATGCTGTGTGAAAAATGTTCAGCATTATTATATCACTCATTTATTACATATCTCAGGTCTGTGATGACAGGTGATGATTTGAGCACTCACTTTGTCCATAGTATCCGCCGCCGCCGGATATCTGCGAGGCGGAGTAGAAGTCGCTGCTCATCATAGCCTCCTTCTCCTTGGCCAGCATGAACGCGTACGGGTTCTGCACGAACAGGTTGTCGGGGTTCACGTGCCGAGCCACGTCGCACTTCACGTCGCCGAGCCACTGCGGCTGGACCAGCATGTACATCAGGTTCTCGCCTGGAAACAAGTGGATTAGATATATTATTATACCAATTGCATATTGATGATCTCGTTGGCGCGCCGGGCAAATAGCAATGTCAAGATGTAGGGTCAACACTGGTCTCAACTGGAAACCAGCACTGCAGCATGGCAACATCTAGTAGCACATGCATTCATTATTATGTCATGTAGGGATAATCTTACCCTTGCGTCTCGTCTACTCATGCCACGAAAATAATCAAAGGTGTCAGTCTACTTCTCTTACCCTCAAGAGTCTGGTAGGGCCACATGAAGTAGATCTCCGCCTCGTCCACAGTGAATGGTCCTTCGTTCTTGATGTTGTACTTGTGTATGATCTGTGGTCCCAGCTTAGTGTCATCCTTGAAATCCAGCGTTTCGTAGTGTGATGCGTTGTAGTGAAGCTCGGGAGGGTCAGAGGTGCTATGGAAAGACAAAAGTCAAAATTAATTTATACATTAAAATCAAGAGGATCACTTTAAAACGTCAATTTTACGTACTGCCTGTTCATCCGCGACCAAGCCAAGAAGAAAAGGCAGGAAGCAAGGCTGGATATTCTTTTTATTCATTCTTTTACAAAACAAAAGGCACATTTTTCATCAAGCTCCTCTCAGCTACAAATAACAAGATAAGATATGTGATGTTCAGAGCTACTGGTCTACTTTCTAACCCAGGGATACGCTGGTTTGCATGCACTTTTATGTTAAGTCTAGTGTACGTTGTATGGAAGCCTCCTGCTAGGTGGAGCGATAACTTTTTTAGCACAAGGCTAACCTTTTTTTAGAATATCTTTGAGATTTGCAGGTAGAAGATACTTTTAGCATGAAGCCCACCTTTTGTACACTCTTATATCTTTGTGCTATAAAGAATTAATTAAATGATTTAAAACATGCGGCGGCACAAAGTTGATAAGAAGATCCGCTTATTGGGAGAGGCCTTTGTCCAGCAGTGGACTGATCTAGGCTAATGATGATGTTGGTAGGGTCTGGCAGAAACGATATCCTGCTGTTTTTTTTATAAATTCACACCGTCCTAATACTCTAAAGACCACTACAGATAGAAACGATATTCTCTATATCATTACCAACAATAGTCTGTACAAATTCCCTGTTGGAACTCCTCAAAGGTCACATGAATTGCTGGAAGCTCAATCAACAGTTGATGATTTTCGCAAGATCATCATTTTGTGAACAACAATAATTAAAGTATAATTTATATGTAGGACTAGTGGAACGACCATGACTTCACTCGCGTTGAATTTTTAAATCTCATCTCGCAGCTTCTTCTGGTCTTAGCATGTCGGAAAGTGCATCGCTCGCTAAGGAACATGCCTTCCAAATTTCTGATCTTACTGACGGTTTTGAGTGTTGATTGTCAGTTGGACACACAACGATCTTAAATATATAGAAGATTCTCAAAGCTGTTAGGAAAGTTGGTATTTTATCTGGTGAAATCATTATGGTGGTGGCCGACCTCCGCGGCGGGCGATTAGGTTTAGGTTTAAAGATATTTATTCTCAAAAAAGACACAGTCACTTACATGAGAATACTTAGTTAACGTAACAATTTATAAAAAATAGATTTAATAGGAGTTGCGTTCGGTCTGTAGGTAATAAGGTTTGCACAATTATGGTAGAAAGAAAAGATAGATAGAAAACAGATAGAAATTAAACAATATATACAATATACAAGTTACTTGGATACTAGAATTATACAATGTTATAAGTTATATAGGCCAATGTTCTTTAACAAAACTAGCGAGTTCAGTTTTAAATGTACGAGGCGAGCTAATATGTTTCAAAGTTTGGGGTAGTTTGTTGTAAAGTTGCGCTCCTTCAAATGTGAACATTTTTTTCCCGTAGTTTGTTCTAACCTTGGGTAAAACAAGATAACTGGCTCGGCGAGTGTTACGTTTTGTCACTTGCTTTGATTTTAAGAACGTTATGTTAGTATGGATGGAATTTTGCGATATTTTGCGAACTAGGATGCATGAATTATAGATGTACAGTTGATTTATAGACATAAGATTTGTTTCTCTATAAATAGTTTTGGTTGGTGTAAGATAGTGATAGTTAAAAAGTAGTTTTATTATTTTATTTTGTAGAACTTGCAGAACAGCTAGTTTAGTTTTGGCGGCGTTACCCCAAATCTCTATAAGGTAAAGTAAATGTGGTTTGACAAGCGAGTTGTAAATTGTATAGCGAGTTTGACGTGGGATACATCGAACTAAGTTGCGTAGTGAGCCTGTGAGTTTATTAGCCGGCGAAACGCAAAAAGTGCGTGTTCGATTCCCGCTCCGGGAAATATTGTTCCAAGTGTGAGTATGGTGGTACTATGGTACTCGCATATCCTGCTACCCAGGAATCCTAGTGTGTGGATAGGATTATGTATACTGCTACGTATTTTTTGCGAGTGCCTTTTGTAAAACGGCATGGAAGAAATTGGTTAATGTTTCTTACCCGATAATAGAGAGATGTGCCTTGACCACCACACCTATAGTCATCTGCATGGTGTTGTCGTAGTTAGTTCCTTGCTCAGGGTTGGTGGAGTTGGCTTCCATGTCGAAATGTAGCGTGGTCACGCGCGAGTCCACTTCCAAGATAACTCGGAAATTTACCTGGAAAAAAAGAGGCGTGTTAGCCTAGTGGGCGGTACACTGACTTCCAATCCCGAGTTTGTGGGATTGAACCAGGTCGTGCATGATTGAATTTTTCCATTCAAAAATTGATGTAACTCTTGCTCAAAACTGTGAAGGAAAACGTTATGAGAAAATCGACATGCCCTGCCTGCTTAGCAGAAGACCCAAGACAACGGTTTTGTCTACCGCCGAGAAGACAAAAAATATTTTGTCCCTCTCTTTTGTTTGACAGAATAGGCGATAGATATAATTTTTATCTCCTTTTTCGTAAACAAAATGTTGTCTTGGGCGCTCATGCTAAGCAGTATTAAATAAAATATAATGTTTGAACGTGTCTCTGGCTGCCCCCTACTTAATATCCACAAAGAAATACAAGTGTATCTAAGTAAATCCATCATGGGGCGGGGCATAAATTCGTGAGCATGTTTTTTGGTATTGTTTATTTTACCTAAAAAAAAGAAATATGACGGTTATACCTATCACACAGTCGATCTGTGTGAAATTTGAATCTATTAGCCACATTATCATGTCACTAAATAGCTTCAATTCCAACTAACCTTCTGTCCACAGGCCATAAGGTTCCCTAGACCACACTTCAAACCGCAAATTTCAATCAAAATCAAATCGATTTTCCTTATTTTCATGTAAGTAGTATAAATTCTTCAACTAACCTTTTGCCCACTAGCCATAGGGTTTCCCAGATCACATTTCAAACTACTATTTCCACTGCCATCCCTATTAGAGATGGAGCAATAGATAGGTGTTTCAGCGTCCTTGTCCAGTCTCTCCATCTTTGCGTAGGTGACTCCGGCTGGTATGCGCAGGTAGTAGGCAGCTTCGAAGGCATCTTCGGCAGAGTTGATGACCTTGACGTCAATGTGGACGTTCTCGCCGGATCCGAGCACGTAGTTGACTGTTGAGCTGTGGAGAAGAATCACAGTTGAAACTTTAAAAGAAGAAAGTTAACGCAGGCGAGCAGTCGGCTGATACTCAAGAGGTTCGGGTTCCATTTCCCAGGAACAAATATTTGCATGGTATACAACGCGCGAGTGATATATCTAGTGTTGCAAGATTCCATAGGTTACGGTAATCGCTTACCAACAAAATGCTTGTTTGACACTTAAGTTGTGTACAAAACTTACGTAGAAGCAGCCATCCTCAGATCTGGTATACAGATGTTATCAGGGCCACAGTTCTTCTGGATGTTGAGAGAGTCAGCGTGGCTGATGCTGGTTGTCTGGTCGAGGACTGGAGGCACCACGTCTCCGGAAGGCTGGGTTGTGAGGTTGTACGTCATCTTCACTTCGATAGGGGTAAGTTTGTCGCGGATCTCGTCCTGGAATATTATGCAAGTAAAATGTGATTAAGAACAGACAAATAATGTAAAATTCTTCATTATTTTTGTAAAAACAAATAATCAAACAGTTTCTTTTTTCTCATTCTTATCGCAATTGGAAAAAGCCAAGAATAAAATAGAAAACTGTTTATTTGACACAGCAACAAAGCACAGAAAAGAGAAGTACAAAATAAAATATGGAGTTTGGTAATGGGAGTTTTGATTAGAAATATTCTTACTTTGGTGCTAAACGATGCTTAGTGAAAAATGACCAGGATTATTTATTTAGTACCTTTTTACCTTATATTTTCTAGAAAAGTCGCCTAGATTTGTAAATGATGTATTTATTGAATAAAAATTGATTATTATTATTATTGGTAAGGCACGCCCAAGTATTTGCCTAAGTTAAGTGCATACAGGCATTAAAGTGCTTTGCTTACGTCCAAGTAGACGGTGACATCCTTGCACTCCTCCAGTCTCCTGGTAAGCATGATGTGCGTGGTGTACGTGGTCTCACGGCTCTCTGCAAGGAACAGCCGCTTGCTGGTCTTCTGGCGGGAGTCCAGCTCCAGGGTCACCACGAAATCTGGTCATCGAGAGAGAGATTAGAATGATTTCGCTGGCTATGTTAATAGCAGAAGACATTTTGAGAACTAGTTCTTCTGATGAACTCATCCGGGGAAGTTAGTACTTGAAGTTGGCGGCAGAAATAGGTATGGTGGACTATCTCCATACCTATTTCTGCCGCCAAGCAGTAATGCTCGCATTGCTGGGTTTCGGTTTGAAGGTTTTGGGTGCCGGTGAAATTACAGGGACATGAGACTTTCCACCCGTTATGTCTCAGGGTCGATACCTCTGGAGTCACAAGCGTCCATAGTTAAAAGTGGCCGCTTACCAACAGGTGGGCCGTATGCTGTATGTTTTAGCGTGGATTCTTTTTGAGTTCCACAAAGTGAATGTCACAGTATGATATGGTGATACACATGTACAACTAACATCAAATAGTGTTGTCTAACAAAGTCGCTACTGAGTGGTATTATTTACAAAATTTTGGTGAAAATAGTCCAATTAGCTGGCTACCTCACCCACTCACCAAAGTAGCAGATATATCCCTCCGCTTGGAAACAAACAATAAATTATGTAACTCTCATGAAGGAAAAATTTATAATCCGAAAACATTGAAACAAACAAGAAAAAATATAATTGTAAATAGATCTTCGACTTAGACAACAAAATCATTTTAAATAACTCTGTAGATAAGAAAGTAGGTACTAACTCATATGATTGCCGCCATCTTTCTAAACCAACATGCATAGACCAATGTAGTTCATTAACTAGTTAAATAATATTTTAATTATTTTTTCTGAATTTGAAATTGCAGTCGGACGATCGAACGATAATTAAATTAAATTAAAGTGGCAATTAGGAAAACATATAATAGCAAATTGCTATGATAAAAGAAGATTACAGAAAAGTACTCACTAATTTGCTGGTCCACGTTGATACCGTCATAGGACAGGCAGAATTTGAGATGAGCACAAGCCACCTGCGTGCCATTACCCAGAGTGCAACTGCGGTCGTCCAGAGAGATCAGTTTACTCTCCCCCATGAACTTTACGTCAGCCGTCACTTTCACGACGGGGCGAGATCTGAAAGGCGAAGTTTTATGTTAAACTAAAAATAAAGAAAATAAATAAGTTTAAAAAAGTTGTAAGTTCACTAGTTAATGTTATAAGTTAAACAATAAAAGAAACATTAACAATTTTCAGAGCGTGGTGGGTAAATAGGGTTCAGTTCTTGCACTAGTCTTGGGGTAAACGAAACCTATAGTGTACAACTTGAGACAAAGAAAAGCGCTATTTGGCTGGAAGCATCATTGGTAGTCTGGTAGCTAATTAGGTACCTACGCGCATTAAACTTACTTTAAAAACACAACGCTGTCTGACTTGTATGAGCCAACCACTAGATCCGTATAGTTGTTATCATCAAGATCCACTCCTCCAGAGAGTGCAAAGCCAAAGGTTTTAAGAGTTGGAGAGATCTCCTCAGCAGTAATCGCTTGGGAGTACTTCTCGAGAATGCCGAGTTCACTGCCGTGGTAGATGTAGACGACTCCACGACCATTTTCGCCACCGTACGGAGCGCCTACTGCTATATCTAGAAGATAATTAAAATTATTAAGTAAGTTATTTTTATTTAAAAAAAATCTGTTTGGTTACAATATTATGTCTAGTGATGATCTTACCTCCAAAACCATCGTAATTTATGTCTCCAAGTGAAGTGATCGCCAATCCAAATCTTCCCTGAGATATTTCTCCGGTACGAGCGTGTGTCTTCAAGAAATTCTGAAATACAAAAAATGCTGTTATAGTTTTCGATTAAAAATTATATCTTTGGGAAAACCAATGACCGGCGCGGTAAAGCTTACTCTATCTTTTCCTTGGTAGATAATATAGATCCGCCCATGCTCGTATCCATCGCTCTTCGGCTTCGTAAACATTGGGGCACCAACAATGACATCTTCCGCGCCATCACCATCAATGTCTCCTGAGGCAAGACTGTAGCCAAAGTAGGCACCGATCTGGGAGCCACTAATTTTTTTGATGATTTGAAGTTCCCATGTATATAGCACGACCTGAAATAGGATGATTAATTCGAGGTAAAGCTAATCGAAATCATCAAGAATACAAAGACCTAGTTTGAACATGCTTTGGCTTACCAATCCTTTCAAATCAGACCCCCTCGGTACACCAACAGCGACACTTTGGATGCCCTCACCAGCGAAGTCACCAACGGTAATGGAGTATCCCATATAAGAGTCATCGTACTTGGCACTGGCTTCTGTCGTCGCTATCAGCGCTGGTTTGGCGTTCAGGGTCTGAGACATTAACTGACCTACAACAGATCAAAAAGTTTGAGTTTGCACATAATTTGTGTAACAAGAGAAGTTCTCATTTGAACGAAGTTAGAAATAGTACTTGAATGAATGTTTACTGTAATGTCAGAGCCAAGATAAAAAGACTAAATGAGAACAATCTCTTTAAGCTATGGCAAACATAAAGAAAATGAAAAGCTTCTGAAATAAATTAAAGGCAAAATGATGCTGATGTCGTGTGTGCATCAGTATTATATATTTATTCTCAACACCATGTAAATAAATAGCATGACGATAATGAGGAATTTAGATTATTAAGTTCTGCTGCTGAATTATGATCCAGACTTAAATAAGCATAAAGATTTCGAGATATATACGTATCACTAAATCCTTGACCAATTATTAATCAATAAGCTAAAATTATTGTCTGTAATCAATGTTCAATTATTAGTTTCGAAGCGTAAACACGATTCTGTATTACAAAATAAAGCATTATAAACTTGGGTCAACCAATCCAAAATGTGACGTGGCGTATGATTCGATACACCTATTTACAATGTTTGAAACTGATGAAGAAAAGAAAATCATGTACAAAATGCGGGAGGTGGTGGTCCATTCCATCAGTAAGTATTATGACGTCATCCACATACACATTAACACAGTATAGGTATGATCAATGAATATGAACATAAAAAGAAGTGTTTTCGTGCAAAAGTGTTCTATTTTCCAAAATACAAAATACATGGCTACTGTTCTATGGGTTTTCTATGGGTGGATTGAACAAGAAATAGTCGGAATAGTCTAAGGTATTTGGTGAAATCCCACCGCTTTTAACCATAAAAGACTCGTTTAAAGGAATGCTAATGATTATTTCCACTATTGATATCATCGGCCTAAGTATTATAGTTATCAATGAAATCAATAGTTGAATTTGCGCAAAATAAATGTATTTCCCCATGATCAAATATATTCTATCTGAACTTTGTAAGTGATTGTATTTTTTTGTACTTTCATGTAATTGTTTTGACTTGAACTAATAATTGACTATTTCATAGTCAAATAATTTATCACTGAATCATTGATTGATTATTCTTTAGGTATTAAAAGGTAGATTAGGTAAATTTTCCGGTAAAATTTTTGTAGAATTAGTTCTAATTTCTTAAAGCAAAATATTGTTAGAAACATCGAATTTTAATTAAAAAGCTGGGATAATTTTAGTAGATTCTGGTATAAATCGAATTATACTTGATCATGATTAGAAATAGCATTTAAATTACTGCATTATAATGGTATAACAAGGATTAGGCGCTGTAAGCCTGTCACTAGGTTATTGCGGTTAAAAGTTAGGATGTTTTCAATCGGCGAATCGTTTTACCTTCCTCCGGTATTTTCGGCATAAAGTAGAAGAATTTTTCGTTTGAGTCTACGGATAACGTTCGCCCTGTGGATCGGGAGTAAAATTGTCAGTATCATACTTACATGGGGGGTCTTTGAGGAGATTCATCTGAGGGTGGACTTCCATTTAAGTTTATGAAACACATTCTTTACATTCACCGTTTACAACTAGAACATCGGTCGTGTTCAAAACATTTCGATGATATATAGAAGGACTTTACAATTGGTCATGAGTGCAAAATCCCGTGATTCCATTTCACCACACAGAAGTTACACCATTCACCGGTAGTGACGACATAATTTATTTATTCCCTCATAGGTATTTGAAATTACGGTTTTTTTTATTTACCTTGCCAGTAGAAACTGCCTGGTGCGCCCATGAAAAGCCTTTGTCCATCCTGAAAAAAAAATATTATTAGAAAAGTGGCAAAAACATCAGCCTAATGATAACCAAATCTAGGAAAGGATCTATTTTGACATAACCATTGTCCAAAATTTCTAAAACTTGAACTGTTCGAATTAAAATTTCCCATTTTTATCTAAACACTGTTTTGCCTCTTTAAGATATGTATAATTTCTTTAGAAAAAAAAACAAAGATATCTTAAGTTGCGGGTTCGATTCCCGCCGCGGAAAAAATGTTTGTATGATCTCCAAATATTTGTCTTGGATTTGGGTGTTTTCTATGTGTTTATATGTGTTAAATGTTTATGTGTTTACAATATATCAGTCATGTAGTTCCCATATCCCATAAAACTCTACTTACTTGGGCGAAGCCGTGGGTATTAGTTATTTAATTAAACAAATAAATAATGCTGGACATTTTTCATACAGCATCATCTAGCCCCAAACTAAGCAGAGCTTGTATTATGGGACATACATGATTGATATACTACTTATATTTTTTGTAAATACATATATATTATACATAGAAAACATCCAGACCCGACAGAAGTAAACACATAGAAGTTTAGGACATTTTTGGACTTAGACAAAATTAGTCCCACGATCTCGCTCTCGGAGCCATTTTGTTAGTATATACCTAATTATACCACCTGCTTGATTTCGCACGATTTCTAGCTTTGGAAACATTTTGAGGTTACAAGAATTCCAGAATTAGACTATCTGAACAGAACGCCTTAGTTGGTATAGGCCCTGTACCACCGCGGCTGATATTTTTGGGATATTATAAAAATCTAGAGGCATCATCATGTGGTTTAAAACTTTAAAAAATAACTACTAGTATTCATGAGTTTCGCTAGATGGCGTTAGTGGTGATTTAATTCGATGATTCTCTTTTTACGGTGAAATGGCCACAGTATTAATAGGGTGTGTATTTTTTTGTTTTGTAAGATTGACGATGTTTAATATTGATAAGATATTTTTATACCGAATCGTTTAGATTTGTTTTATATTATAGTATTTAGTTGTTATGCCTTGTTGATTAAGCGAGCGAAGATCTCGGAGTCCGCAGAGTCTACTTGGACAATCCTGCGCGGAGTTTGTATTAATGTTTGTTTGTCCGGCGATAACTGCCAAAACGTTAATGAAACTTAAATCGCTAGATAAGTAGGTCAAGCACCTTCATGGGTGCTTGATATTTTTTTTTAATATCTACTTAAACAATAAATAGTATTTCTATCTGAGAACTTTAGTTAATAGAAGACCCGCTTTTCTATAACTTTGAGTGACACGAAGAAAGAGACTAGGTATTATACATACAATTATTTCGAAGGAGGGAAATTGTGCTCATTATAACATAAAATAGAACATTACTCGAACATGGTCTAGCTAGATGCTTTACAAGCAATAAAACCGTTCAAACGATATGTCACTGAGTTGTTTATTTATAAACCAATCTTTACGAGCTATCCCACATTTTTATGGGAGCACTTATGGTAATGCAGGAGAAAGGTCTCTGCTCTAATTGTGTAACAGATAAACTGTCTCTATGGAGCGTTTTAGTCCTTATGGTGATTATGCCGTTGTTAATGTGGTGAGAATCGTTATCATATCATTGCTTTGATTTCACTAAAATGACCAATAAAATAAAATATTTAAAATTTTGTCGACGTCGCCGCGCGACCCTTTTCTGAACCACTGTTCTATAAAAGCACAATTTGTTTACAAAGTTGGAAAACTCACCTTTGAATCTAGTTTTTCTCTCTCCAGCTAGAATATTTCAGTCATTTGCAGTTGCATATAAGTTCTTAGAACTATACAAATATTTAAATGTCGCAATAGATTAAAAATCTAGAGGCGCGGGTCCGTCCCTCTACGGGACAAATTTGTTTTTTTTCATGTTTCAACATGACTTTTGTACAAAAAGAGACCATGTCTCATGACAAATACACATACCCGACGACAGGCCTGTCGTGTGAACATGGAGATAAGACTGAAATGGCTCCAGTTACATCTTATCACAAAAACTACTCCGTTCAAAACATTAACATGTGTTAGGCTTGAAAGCAAGAGTGGTGATGTATGCACCAGATTGCGGGGTTCTGTGTTCTGTATGCTGTGGCGGCGAAATGAGATGCAGATTTTGTAGCTTTCACGACAAGAAATGTTTTTATGAGATTTTATTTTACACCCAACAGACATATCATGAACCCATACGAGGATTCCGTGTCGTAGGTATCAGGAAATATGAGTTCCACAACACCCTGACCCGGAACAAATATCTGCAGAATATCCAAACATTTGTCCCGTAGCGGGACGGACCCGCGCCTCTAGATTTTTTAATCTATTGCGACATTTAAATATTTGTATAGTTCTAAGAACTTAGATGCAACTGCAAATGACTGAAATATTCCAGCTGGAGAGAGAAAAACTAGATTCACATGTGAGTTTTCCAACTTTGTAAACAAATTCTCGAAAAAGTAGCCGTAAAAGACACAGCTTAGCCCTAAAAGGCAGGCGGCCCTAAAATCAGAATAAACGCTGGCAGACTTAGCATTGAATCAGCATGCGATGGGCACAGGAGCGAAGTCAGGACTATTGTAGAGGTTATTTATCCAGATTTATTAGTGTGGTTTAGTTAAATTTAAGATTTTTATGAGGTGGACAATGCACTTGGAATTTGAGAGAGATGTTAAAGACATGACCTCATGTAATCACCTGGTGGAATAACGAATAGAAGTCTCTAAATTTTAAAGCAAATGTTAATCTGTTGACTCTATCTGAGGAGATATATATAGTTATATTACAGTAATAATAGTTATATATAATTACCAGAATCAAAATTCAAATTACGGAAAAGGCAATTATAATGATTTTTAACTACCCCAATTAACTAATAGGTAATAAGGGGAATATTGGGGAATCTCGGACCCTTAAGCTAAGATACCAGATCCAAGTCAAATAATACTTTCCCCGTTTAACGCCACCGGTACTGCCAGAGAAAATGAAAGTTTTCTCTCATCTACTGGAGCCACTGACGATGATGGATGTAAGCCCTGGCTACAGCCCTGCCGTGCAAAATGTGGCCAATGAATAAATAAGCGCGCGCGCATCGATATGCGCCTTATAAAGCGCGACAAGCACTGCGCATGTGCGCTGCGCACGCCCCATTTCCACGTCCTCGTCACGGGGGCAGAATGTCACATTCACTTCTTTTGTTTATACGTGGGATGAGCAAATCGTGACTTATGCTGAAGACTGCCATGTTTTGAGGAATTTTCTTCAACTTTGTATTAAGCTAGGCGATCCTTATGCTTTGACTATTTGAAATGCTACATTCTCTTAAATCGCATTTATAAGGTTTGTGGATGTTGTTTTGAGGGTAATTCGTTATTAGATAACATTTATGCTCAAATCGATACGAAAGAGGAAACCGTGTGATTTCTAATACTAATTGCGAATTAGTGTGTGTCAACCTTCTGAAAGATACTTATGTTTTTTAACACATTTATATTTCATACAAGTCCAGCTCTTGGAAAGTGTAAATGATTTTATATCAGAGAAATTGAAATAAATAGATATGACAATAGGAGAAATGTTTGTATGATTTGCAGATATTTGTCTCGGGTCTGGGTGTTTTAATGCACAGTATGTATGTAATTACAACAAAAATAGTTTAGAAGTAGTATAATCAGTCATGTAGTTCCCATAACACAACTCTGCTTACTTTGGGTCTAGATGATGCCGTGTGAAAAATGTCCAGCATTATTTATTTAAATATTTAAAAAAAATTATAATATTTTTGTTTTCTTAAAATAGAGTCCGACTGAAGTTATAAGGAGGTACAATAGGTACACTCTTCCCGCCTCGTATGCTTTTTGTGAAGCTAGACGTTTCTACAAATTTAGGTTTATTCTAAAATATTCATGAATGTAGCATTTAATTTACACCTCAGTTGTAATTCCTTTATTACACTATTCTTCAGTTCACGACGCATGAAGGCATAAACCCAAAGAAAGTCAGCCTTTAACGGCGAAGAATAATTGAATATTCAATTAAATTCGCATAACCACTGGAAGCGTTTAAAACCCCATATAATTTGCATACACGGTGTGGAAATGGAGACAGGTGAAACGAATGAAGTCTGTACTCTAAGGCGGCATTGGCAGATTGTGAAATAATTTAATTTTGTGCGATGGCACGAATTTACTTATAATGGCGGAATAATCAGATAATTTTGGCATAATTACATATTAATTATGGGTAACATTAACATGGTATTTTTCATCATTATATCTAAGGGTCGGCAAATCGGTGATTAGCATGCAGTAGGGTTAGTAGGAAGAAGTAAGGAAGAAGAATAGGAGGTTTTTCTTTTGGTTTAAATATGTACATGTATAAAAAAAATTGTTATAGAAGATCTTGATAAATAAAATAAAAGGTACGTTCAATTCAGACAAACATCAAAACAAATCAGAGAAAGATTAAAACACAAAATGAATAAAAGAACACAATAACATCGAAACAAGTTGTTTCAATATGAAATCGTAATTTCTGCGACAAATGCGCGGGCTTCCATTGTCTGCAAATGGCAGCCGTTTGCGCATGCGTATCGAAACCATGTTTGGAACCTCTTTGGCACTATTGGAATTCGACAACATACCGCCAGAAATAACGTCAGGTAAATCGGAAGATACTTTACTTGGCATATAAAAAAACATATCAGACTAAGTTTGTATGCTCTACGTAAACCTTATCTCGATAAAAAAGGTCTTATATTTTTTTAATGAGAATAATATAGAATTTTGGAATATACTAGACTCTGCCCACGGCTTCGCCCACTGTAGGTATCATAGTGGGTATGTTATTGTAGGTCATGAACAATATTGATTCCGAAATCCGTCACTGAGGTTAACAAACAAACAACAACAACAACAAACTTTGAAGTTTAAGATATTCCTAGAAATAAAGCATTTAACTTGCAATCTTTCTAAACTAGCAAAAATATCTCACGTCAAGTTATAGAAAGTTGTAAACGTATTCGTTGCTATATTGCGAGTTGAATCGCCTTCTCGAACTGACTGAGACTATAAATTTGTAATGAATTACAGTTCGCACCTACCCGCGTTAATAGAAAACGAGGGACAAATTATTTGAGCCGCCGTTACCAATAGACACTTCAATATAAATTAAATGATATTGCAATCGGCTGCTCGTTAAAATTGTTGCATTAAAGTTACCGCTTGTTCACTGGTACACAGGATGTCCCAGAATATGTGTGTTATCTACACAACATAACACAAAAATCGGCTATTTACTAAAAATATGATTGTCTCTGGTAAAAAAATCATAAATGAGATAGATAGATAAACTCTCTATTGCACACCAAAGCAAAATATAAAAACACAGGAATTCAAAATATGAAAGGTAGAATGTGCGGACTTATCGCTAAAAGCGATCTCTTCCAGACAACCTTTGGATGAGTTATAGAAATAAGACAAACATCAAAACCTATTAAATTATAAGGGTAATTTGTGTCGCCGTTGATTTCTCTTATAAATAATGAAAGAAAAAAAAAGTTTTTTTTTATTTCTAATATTTAGTATGTATTATCAATATTAATATATAAAAGTATAAGTAGGTATTTAATTTATTTTTCTAGAGTTGGTATGACTTGTTCTGCATGAATAACACAAATTAATAATCCAGGCACGTACGAGATTTCACATCTTCACGTTTCACACAATTGTATAATGTTCCCTATTTCGAAGAAAGAGATTCATCTGGGCCGTATTTTGCTCAGAGTCCGTTATCTATTCTAGATAAACTTTTAATAGCGTAAAAAAAGTGTTAAGGGTGGGTCATAAAATACGCCCTTGGTGCGCACAAACGAGATAGTTTTATTATTATTTTTTTTTTTTAATAGTTGTTTGATTTACTGTCAATCTAAAAGTACCTACATCATAGTAGTAGGTAGTAGTTCGATAGTTTTTTGCTACTCGTTGCTACTATTGAATGAAATTAATTAATGAATCAAAACACTTTATTGTACACCATAAAAAGAAAAAAAGAAGTAATTTAACAAAACTCAAAAACCTTAATTCATCATTATTGTTTTCGTTAAATTCGATAATTTAATATTTCTTTTACCAAGCAATATATTATAATAATTCAAGTTTGTTTTGTCTTTAGCTAAAACGATAGTGAATACCCTTTCTTTTTCAATTTTCAATGGTCATTGACAAAAATGGGTGCACTCAGAAGCAGGTAAAATCCTCGATTGTCTCCCAAATAAAGCCACAAATAAAACAGCAATAAAATCAGTTACCTACTACGTATCTTCGAAATAGGAATACCACGCCATTTTGTATTATTTTTTGTTTTTTTTTTGCGCGCGGAACAATAAAACTTTTCAATAATTCATAAGCAGAGTGCGCGGGCGCATTCGGATCACGCGCTCGATGCGATCCCCAAGATAACTCTTACTGCGGGCGTGAGGCATCTATTATTATTTCCCACGATTGTAAAATCATGTTGATTCTAGGATAGAACCTCTTTTTGCAATAAGTATTTTTTTTGACAAATTTTATGAGTAAACCTTCCGTATGAAATAAAAATTCACAACCTGTCTGAAGAAAGCACGATTCATGTTTTCCAGTTAACAGAGCAACTTGTTGAAGATATTTAAATGTTCACAAAATGATAAACAGCCAAAAACCTTTTATCGCCTCAATTAACACAAATTAATAACCATCAAAATACAATCACTGTCCGAATCGAGAGTGCAAAAACACAAAGATGTCCCAAACATATTATTACTTTGCCGACTGTACCGTTCGATGTCACCGAAATTATTTTGTAAACGATAACGATTTTCTCTGGAGATGATTCGTATCGAATTATAATTGGCGTAACAGAAATGATAAATGCCTCCTTTTTGTGTCGATTTCAATTGACGAAATTACGAGTATTACCGAAGCAGACATAATTTCGTGTTTTTTGTGAATAAAGCCTCCAATCATTGCGGCGCTCGTAGCACTACGCACGGATGCATAAAAACTTTGTTTAAAAAACGTGAATAGAAAACATGAAAACTACTTTAAATGGACGAATAATTTTTGCATTAGAATAGAATAGAATATCTTTATTGTCATAGGCGAAACATGTAAAAAAGCGTAATAAATATAGCTACCTAAATTACGTGAACAGGCCTAGAACCACAACATGAATTTTTGCATTAGAATCAAAATTTCAATGTTTTTTTATCTATTTAGATAGAAGTTTCTTCTCTATTAGTTACGAAGGATCGAAACAAATTGTGAAACGTAGTGCATTATGTTATACGAAAGTAGTCTGTTCGTGTGCTGCAATCGATTTGCAGCCTAATAGCGGGCCATTTCATTTTTAAGTGAAAATGGAAATTAATCAACTATACAAATTGTTGTTTTTGAAGAATTATCATTTATAAAAGCTGTTATTACGGCAATTTTGTTAATAATTTTTAGGGTAATTACATCGAGCTTTCGAAGATTCATAAATTATTGGTATGAGTTATTAAGGCGTGTTCATATAAATTATTGTTTCTTTTTGCGCAATCGGTCACCATAGTTTCTATGGTAGATGAAACGATTATTTAGATTTTTCATGCATCCAGTAGGTTAGAATTAAAATAGACCAACCTTTGACATCGTAGCCGAGAAACCAGCCTGGCAGACACCAGTTTTACGCTTGCCGTAACTAGCTGAAAAATAGCAAACAAAAGAATTAATATAAAAATAAAATGTCACCTATAATGTAATAGAAGTGCCTATTTTATTTACAGATAAGTATAATTAATACATTTTGGTGCAATTCTCTACTAATTGTGGTTCGACGTCTCAACTAAACTCACCCTCGTCCTCTGTATGAAATACTGAACAATATATAAATATATTATGTATATAAACAATAAATACATTTTATTCTAAGTTAAATGGTAACATTTTGTAATTAAAGAATAGAACATATAATTTGTAATTGACAAACAGAATTTCCTAAAATAGGAAGAGCCGTGTTGACATAGTTGGTTGTACCCCGACTTCCGATCCGAAGTGTGTGGATTCAAACCTGGTCGAGCACCAATAGTTTTTATATTTATAGTAAAATAAAAAAAATATATGGAAAAAATAGCTAAGACAAGAAAGTAGAGCGATGCTTTTGAATATACAATTCTTAGGGCGGTGAAGCGCATTTAAATGAAACAACAGTGTTTTGTTTTTTAGTTCCCAATATTTACTGCTAAAAATAAACTCTTAATAAATAACGGTCTGACTGAACCAACTGTAACCAAACTGTAACACTACATTTTAAAAATATCGCTTTACAATCGTAAATCAAAGTTTAGTGCCGCCGTCACGGCAATTTTCCTGCGCGCACCATTACCGCCGGAAGTGAGTGCCAGTTTCGCGCGCTTTTACAGACGCCATTGTTATCCGCCATTGTGGTTTTATGATAAAAGCTGTCAAAATGAGCTTTTGCGCGTTTAGAGAGGTGTTTTTTGCGGATTGTGAAGTTTTATTGGCAGAAACGACACTGCATCATCATTTTATCGTTTTTGACCTATACTATACAAAACTATAGCACCTATAATACCTACCTAATTATTATTTTAAAGCAATATCCTCGAATTTTGTAGATTAATACAACTGCTACTGGTTCGGAAAATTTGAGAGACATTATATATGTATGATGGAAATAACCTAGTTACATTATTAAAGCAAACTTACATGTCCTGCAAGGCGAAAACTCGGTGACATCCTGAAGGTTGGAAGACTTGGCGACGAAGCAGGTGCCTACTGGATCCCGAAGGTTGAGCTTCGCAGACACGAAGGACACGTAGCGAGGGGCACAGGCCTGTGGGCAGATAATAACTATGTTAACATTTTTAGTATATTCAATTACATACCATTTTTTTATGTTTTGTCCAGGCAACCACGAATTTACGGTCCATCTTATGGTAAACGGTTAACTGTCGTTATACGTCGACGAATCGGAATAATTATACTCATAAAAAAAGTATATAAATAGTATATCGGTCATGCAGTTCCCATAATACAAACGAACTCTGCTGAGTTTGGGGATAGATGATGCCGTGTGAAAAATGTACAGCATTTTATTTTTATAACTAAGTTAAGTTATGATCTTGGACGACTTGGTAGCCAGCTGCGAAACAAGAGGTGCATGTTCGATTCCCGCTGCAGGAAAAATGTTTTTTTATATGTTTGTTCCGAGTCAAGGTGTAGTGTGGTACCACGAGGCGTAGTTTTTATGACACAGGAAATTTTAGCGTGGATTAATGTGTGTTCATGCGGTTTTTATTGGGACTTGGAAGGCTACGACGAAGGTAATTTTGTAAAGTACGTAAACATAATGAAAGAACCTAAATCCAGTGATTTTAGGTAGTTTTAGAAACAAATTGTTTTTAATTGTTTAGTTTAGTTCTCTTCTTCTATCTGATATTATATACTTTCTTTCATATATCATCGCTTTAGGGTTAAAAAAAATCTGTAATGTTGTTATATTGAATTAATAAATAAATAAAAATAAAATAAAAAATTAAGCGGTAGAACAATGAAATCATTTTCCAATGTTTGATTTCCGAAAAATCTAAAACATCACACCAATAAGCAAGGTTTTTGTAAACAGAATCATCTCTGACTTACTATTCCCTTTCAAAGAATCTCAAGATGTGTAGCTTACAAAAATAAACCTTAGTAAATATGGTGTAAATGAACTTGAAAACCGTTTGCCAGTTAATTTTAACTGGCGTTATAACATAACACGCGCTAAGTTTAGGTGATACTGTCTTTAGGGTTGGCATACTTGTACGCTACATCAGAATAAAATAATATATATACTACATTCACTTATTCTTGAGTGAGTTTGACTTCGAAATCTTGTACATGTGTTAAAAGTAATATTTGAACGTGCCTCTGACTACCCCCTTACTTGGTATCCTTAAAGATCTAAGTATGAGTATGAGTAAATAATTTTTATTCTAATTGAAAATTAATTTTGTATTTTGCTCATATGTAGGTACCTTTTGCTGGACATTTTCACACAGAATCATCTTAACTAAGCAGAACTTGTATTATACCTACTAATTATACTTTTTTTTTTGTAAATATATACATATTGTACATAGAATAAATGAGTATGATGGTACTGTGATCCATCATGGGGAATAGTCATGAGCGTGTTTGTTTGTTTATTTTTAATGTTAGTTGTAAGTTTAGAACTAAACAAACATAATTTTTCGTATAAAAGCGTAATATAAACGCAGGGACGCAGGTGGGAATGGTTCAGTTATGCTACTAGGGTAATACTAGTATAGTAATACCCTAGTAGCATAACTATAATTATATTTGATATACAAAAGTTAAACCTTGTATACTTGGTACATTACAAATGAGACAACCCTAACAGATATCCCTTTTCTAAATGAAAAGAAAACAGTCACAAAATTTGTATGGCTTCAGAGTTAACGAAGGTGATCCTGTGAGATAATCCGGTAACGAATATAGTGCGCCATCTGCCGGATATCTATGAAATTACATTTCTAGGATCCCGTCGGAATACGAAAGAAACACAATCTGAGATATACAGGAATTGTTTTTGAGAGCAACTCTTCCAAACAAATTATAATTTGGTTGACACTCTGCTAACAAGATTTTATTTTCGTTTCCTCAACACATTTCGTAACTTTCATCCTTTATAGAACTAACAGTGTATTGTATAATTATACAAAATAACTTATATTATAAATACAACACAAAGAAGACTTTTTGGATATAGTTTCATAACCTTTGTGGGTGTAGAAAGCGGATGGGTACACTACTTCATCTTAAAAAAATTAAAACATGATATTTTTTTAAGGTTAGTTCATTCTCTGAGATCAAGCCTTTTAAGGTAGGTATTGAGTCACGCTGATGACCAAAGATGTCCAAAGCTCAAAGATATTTTTAATTTGGCTCGTTCTAGGTATCACAAAGCGTTTGTGTAAACTGTACCTGTCCAAAAGTGCTTTCTCTTATCCACAGTCCCCACAACTACCATAGTTCAATTAAAATTTTTTTTTAGAGGTTCTGGCACAACACTATTTATTTCTAAAAAATGTATTGTCTGCGTATATTTAATATCATTGATTGTTAAAATACAAATGTAACATAAAAATGATACTTTCATAAAAGATTATAGTCTAAATCGGTATCGGATGAGCCGTAGTATTTTTAAAACTTTCGCGATTTGAGAACATAATTAATATAAAAAGGTAAAACTATACCTAATTACGAATGAGCCGTGTTGGCCTAGTGGGATGTACACTGACTTCCACTCCGAAGGCTGTATGTTCAAACTCGGTCGTGCACCTAAATTATTTCCTCACGCATAAACACGTTGTCAAACGGTGAAGCAAAACATCGCGAATAAACCGCCATGCTTAAAACCAAAAATTTGAAGACATCAGTTGGTGTTCCAATAAGCGGCGATGGGCTAGCAACCTGTCACGTGGAATGCTCACTACATGCAAAACGCGTAAAGTAATTTTTGGACTTTCCTCCGACTACCCTTGGTATCCACAAACATCTATGCACTAAGTATGTATCTGAGAATGTCCATAATGGGATATACAATCTTGAGCGTGTTTGCTTGTTTTTTTTAATCGGTATAAGTTAAAGGTGAGATGATTCATAACGTTTTGTCATGCGCGTGAGTCACTCCGTTTACACAAATACGAGCAGATTGGTACACAAAGAGTTCCTAAGAAAAAGGCGGATTTCTTTGTCATTCTTCAAGGTCCTCAAATTGATTGAATCAATAGCATTGACCGGTGGAGGCGAATTTTTATAAATGGTTCAGTAAATTGAAGAATTGTGTCCACATTTTTACTCAACAGACACATAGTCCTGACTCCACACTAGGATTCCCTGTGTCGTGGGTATCACGAACTATCATTACATCTGCAGAACTTGCAAACATCCCACAGCGGGAATCGAACCAGTACCTCTTGCATCACTGACCCACCTCGCCATCGAGGTTGAATTTGTATACTTTGCAGCTAAATCAACGGGTTTAAACTAGTGTTAGATATATCAAAGCTGCAATCGGAAGACTTCCATACTGTCTGTAGCAATTGACAGCGCCCTACTTACGAACGAAAATAGCTGAGCTGTTATTCTGTGGCTCTGTGGCTGGTGGAAATATCGTTATGTCGGTCACCGGGGCCCTGAGGGAAATGATTGTTTTGTAACGTGGCCTATAAAAGGTTTAGGCTACAAAAAAGTGTTTTTTAAAAGGCCAGTCATTATGTAGAGGATTTATTTTACGATTTAAACAAACAATTAAGACACACTTGGCTATGCTACTTCAAAAACGCGGGCATGTGCCAAATATTATGTTTGGACGTGCCTCTGACTACCTCCTACTTGGTATACTCAAGGACTACCGATATAAGATGTCAATCATGGGGAATACAGTCGTGAGCGTGCTTGTTTTTTGTTGTATGAAAAGATGATGTAATTAATATGTAGAAAATATCGAAAATAACACATTCTATTTCCAAATCAAACTTTAAGACCCATAACCTGTTTTAGGGCCTATAACCTGGACATACAATAACCCATAACACACATCTCTGATCCCATAACTTATAATAAACGATGCCACACGTCAAACTCCCAAAAAATAAGTGCTGTAAATAAAATAATATAGTAAATCAGCCGCAATGGAAGATGTCAAACAACTTTATTTAGCCGCATTGTTATTTGATTTACGACACGCGCCGTGACAGTCAACTGTGACGAATAGACGAGGAGATAGTGGTCTTCTTATGTCAAACTGCTCTAACATGCGTGACGCAAGATAGTTTTGCCGACAAGTATACTTATAATGACAGCTGTATTCTGGTTTGAAGGTTATGGGTGTTGATAAAATCACAGGCACAATCAACTTATCAGTTTTCCCCTTTTGTATGTTACAGAGCGGCGTCTGAGAAGCTCCGCCTAGTAGGACATGGTCTATAAAAAAATGCAATTTATATAATGCAGTTTATATCGCTCAACGTCGGGTCAGCCTTTTGTTGGTTCCGTTCTGCTCTAATAAAAGAAAGGTTAAACTGAACGTCAATTATGGTTTGCAATCAAAGACAGTGTTACAGATCCTCAGGATTGAGAATTTGTTAGCACGTCGTATGTACGACCGCGCCGACAACTGCCGCCACGTTCAACTCAATGCTGCCCCACAGCACGCACTGTACCCCGACGCCCTAAGATCCCACCGGCCTCTGCCTCATGAGATCCTCTGCACACAACAACAAACTTCAAAGGAAATTTGCGCCATCGTAAGTCTAATACAACAGCCACTCACAGATGGAACCACCTGAAGCCAGAAAAGCATTTGGGCAATCTACCATGGCCTGAAAGTTTTAACCTCCAGAGACGAAGCTAGGGTTAATATTGCCCGTACCCACAGCTCTTCAAAAAAAGAAGCTGCTGACGACCCGATTGATTAAAAAGACATTGTTTTGACTTAGCGATATTTCGCAACAGAAGATGACCATTGGCTCTTGGTCTAACTGTGGAAACTGGGCTATTGTGACTCTATGGACATTACGGAACTAGTTAGAAGACATAAAATGAGTGCTAAGCGTTTTGCATCATGATTTGTGAAGATATTTGTTTTGTTATACACTTGTGTTGTTTGGTACTTGTGTTGTTTGGTACTTGTATACCTATCGATCATTTTGCTCCACGTTATTGAGGCCCACATGTTTTATTAGCGATGTAGATTTCGCAGTAAACAATATATATTAATTCATACATCTATGTACATATTTATAGATATATAGAAAATTATTTATTGCACAACTAAACATAAGCAAATTATACTGTACATAGGCGAACTTAATGCTAGATAGCATTATTTTTCAGCTGACCTTTGTGCAGTATGGAAAAGTCTCTTTAAATTATAGAGTTATACTATTACTAAAAGACAAAAAACTACTTTATTAATATTATTATAAGTTTAACGGGTCTTTATCGCGTTTACCTTTTTTATTATATTCCCGACGTTTCGACTGTATTGCAACAGCCGTGGTCACGTGGTTATTTAAAGTACGTTGGAACTATATTATTTATAAGCAGGTATATACGACAAATATTCCATCCTGACCTATTCCACAGTCATCAACAGTTCTTCGTGCCTGTATGTAGAGTATCTAGGCTACTCCATACGAGCTCTCCAGTCCAGTTGGTTCGTGAAACAAGCGCGCACTAGCTATTTAGGGATTTGCAGAAAAAGTCGCAATAGCAGTGCGAACGGGTGCGGCACTTATAAGGGTCTCAGGCGGATTCTGCGCGACCCTGATACTCAGCTGTTGACCATCAGCCGTTTAGAAAAATCTGCTTATACGCTACGAATTGGCTAGCACAGTCCAAAAATAAATTCAATTCTTTATATCAATATATATAAAACTGTTCCGTTACTGATTGGCGGATCAAAGCACAGCCTAAATCATAAATCCTAGAATCATGAAACTTGGAGGGTATATTCCTTTTATGGTGTAGGAATGCAATAAGAAAGGAATTTGGTAAATTTTACCTCTAAGGGGGTGAAAAGGACTAAAAACCTTTGTATGAAAAATCGTATTCCTTGAACTTACAGTCTTGAAACTTCAAATAAATAGTCTTCAATCCAAATGATAAAAGTCTTATATAATAATTTCACCAAAATACCACTCAAGAGGATCAAAGAGGATGTAGGGGGTGTCAAAGTCCAAGACATGAATCAACGCACAGCCTAAGCCATAAGTCCTAAAAGCATGAAACTTGGAGGGTATATTCATTTTGTGATGTAGGGGTGCAAGAAAGGAATTTGGAAAATTCTACCCCAAAGGGGGTGAAAAGGGCTAACCAACTATGTACAAAATAACTTAATACGTAGGGTATTCATGCCTTTAAGGATGCAAGGCATGCAATTATTTTTAATGCACCTCTGCGCGTCGTCTTCGTGATGTAGGTCTCGTACAGTACGTTCAAAAAGCTATGAAAAGCATAACCATTCCAGGTTATGCTTTTCATAGCTTTTTGAACGTACTGTAAGAGACTGTCATAGAGCAGGGAAGCTAGAGTTTTATGGAAATCAGAGAATGGTCACTTAAGCTGGTCTATGACGGCATAGATTCGTTCGTACCTACACAACCAATTACCTTTCCCACGCGAGTAAAACCGCGGGCATCGGCTAGTTTTGAATAAAAGAGTAGGTATTCTCTTTCGACTGGCCGGAATGATACAGCATGGACCTACTTAGATACGTCGATAGATAAGCTCTTTAGGTACCTACCTATTGTTCAATTGTTATTTGGTGTTAGAATTGTTGACAGAACACAAGATCTTATAATATTTTATAAATAAGTCCCACCGAGGTTTCATTATTGAGATATAATAAAATATTGTTCTTTAATGTAAGAACTATATAGTATATTTATCTTCTCTTCTCTCTTTTTACATAACACCCGAATGATTCTTTTGATTATTATAATAAACCTTTTGAATTTGACCTTATAACACACCCGTTAAATAAAAGAAAGTTCAATTGACAGTCTTATCATTAAGAGCGATCTCTTCCAGGTCAACTGAGGATGGCCATAAAAAAATATAGAGGTATACACAATACCAACTTTTTTTTAATTTCTTCTTTTTTAAACGCTCTGACGCATACATCCAACCATCGCCAAGAAACGCTTTTGCAGCAGTCGCTTTCAGTTCCATGTTCAAATATAAATTCAAATTAAAAAATAATGTTCTTTCTAAAGAAATTATTTCAAAAATTAAACATCGAAGCCGAGTCTTACAAAGGCTCTCATTAATTATGTAGTATGTAGAGAATAAAGACTAAAAAAGAAGTAAAAAAAAAAACTTAAAAAATATTTTCTGTTATTCCACCAAGTAGGCCATCAAGCACTCGGCCCACCTATTGGTAAGCGGTCGCTTGCCAACTTTGCCGCCTATTGGTAGCTCTTGTCGTTTGAGTAACCTACGCTTTAGTGAACGGGATTAAACTACAAAGAAACAGAAAAAAGTTTGTTCATTGGAAAATATTCACACTAATTTGACATTACATTGATAAAAAGTTATGGGCATCAACACTTTATCGGCTCAGTTTACACCATCGATAAAGCATCAGCGCAATGTAAACACTCCATAAATCGAAGGTAGCGGGCCGTGTGAACAGCGCATTCCACTTTATACCCCGTGTAAATGGGCCCTTATCTGCGCACGCGCACGTAATCGATTTTAAATGTTGCCACTTTCGCCATTGAATTACGCCAATAAGTTGAGTTATCGTTGTGTGAAAGTTTTATAGGAATTGGGTGAGCATTTTTGAAGGGTTTAAGATTTAAAAGGCCTTGTGAGTATTTATGTTGTTCATGGATCTTTGGAAAAACTATTTGTTAGTAAACTATTAAGTACCGCAAAAAAATACTGTATAAAGTCATAAATAAATCAAACAAAAAAATACTGAAGTCATAAAATTATCAAAAATGACGATCATCTTGCAACGCTACAGTATTTAATATTTTTAAGCACAGATTTTAATATGACTTCCATTCCTTTTAAATATAAAACCTAAACCTGTAAAACCTTTTTTCATCTAAATATCGATTTTTACTTTTTAAAAAAGGTTTTAATTTTTTTACGAACGCATTTTTCACAAAACATTTCACACGCCCAAACGCATTAATCTAGTCAACCTTCTATGCCACTGTCAGTAGATACATACATGGAGTGGCAATTTATCTTTACGTTTTCATACATAATACTGTGTATTATACAGTCGATGTTTTTGGAAGACCATCTGGTGCAGTAAAACCTATCTTGACAGGAAATAAATATAGCAATGGCTACGACTAATTTGACATTATGTAGGTACCTATTAAAATAGGTCAACCATTCCAAAGTTATCTTCGGATATACGAGATAACCTATGCATCTAAATAAATAAAAACAGTAATAATCATCCTTATGATTCTTACTGTTTCTTTTTTTCCTATGAAGGAACGGCCAATTTAGAAGTAAACGGCCCAAATTGTTACTGGTTCAGCATCATTAATACTTTATATATTCACTGCTGCATATAGACCTAACAAGGGATACCATGACAAACGAATTAGATCACATCCCTCCTCCGACTTCCCGCAACCTTTACTAATATTATAAAGAGGTAAAAATTGTAAGTTTGCAAGTTTGTATGTGTAGGTAATCTCTAAAATTAATCATAGGATTTCAAAAATTCTTTTACTAATATTTAGAATGGACTTTTAGGGTGGGTATAGGCTATAGATGATCCTTTTAAAATATAAGGGCTTTTCGGGGCAACCAATTTTGCAACGTAAGTCGACGTAAAAACGGTCGAGCGAATGCTTTTCTTACGAACGATATGTTTTATCGGCTACTTTTTATCCGGGTACTATGCGAGCGAAGCCGTAGATAGTACATAGTACATAGCTAGTACATAATAAAGTGCAGAATGAGTTTCCCGTTACCCTCATTCAGCTCCCTGGAAGTTCTCTAAAGGGAAGCCCACTGGTCTAATGCCTTTTTTTAGCTCTTCTATCTTTGGAGTTACCGTTCAGTAAACGGCAGCTGGTCATTCGATAAATACCTACGTGTCGAGTGGTCAGTTTACTTTGCACAACAAAATATTTGGATAACGAGACGTCACTAACTCATACGATCAAATGATTTCTTAGTAAAGGTTCTGTCATGGCATTTTGAGAATTAAAAAGCAAACAAACTATCGATTCGATTAAAATCCAGATAGGATGACGCGGAAAGATGTTGTTCCCAATCGCATCCAAGCCTATTGTTCTCGATTGTTAATTTGATTGGCCATTTAAAAGCTCTGTACTTATTATAGGGTAATATAACTATACCACGACATAGGGAAATCGGGGGCAGGACCAGGAATGAGTCGTTCGGGTATTTATTTATTTATAATATCAATCCTTGTAATATGCATGAAATAACAGCTGTGTATAGGTTATGTTTACAAAGAATAAGCAGTGTTTGGTGTAACAACATGTCAACACCTCTTGCCGTAAATCAAAATTATCATCCCAATTCTATTCAAATAGCAACAAGTATAAAGTCTAGACAAAAGCACATAAACTAAGCGTAGAACTTGTCTACATGTTTTGTTTCGTAGTCTTTGTTCTGCACGTAATGTCCCATTTCATCAGGAAAAGTTGTAACGCAAAATTATTATGAAATCATAGAGAAACGAGCGCATAGTCTATGTTTGAATAATAATAAAACCTAAAACGTCAAAACAAAAAAGTAGATGTTGCCGGCGACTTTGTAAACGTGGAGTTCTTTTTAAAAAACTGGTTCTCTTAAACAATCTTTCCCCCCCTTAAAATGTGAAAATCCAAAAGCCTTGAAACACGTTATTATTTATGTATAAATAATAAAAAATGCTGGACAGTGACACACAGCATGAACTAAGCAGAGCTTGTATTATGGGAACTACATGACTGACAAACTATTTATACTTATATTTTTTTTTCTAAATACATACATATTATACATAGAACACCCAGACCCGAGACAAATATTTGCAGATCATACTAACATTTGTCCCGCGACAGGAATCGAACCCGAACCTGCATCTGAGGCGGGCCTGCGCCCACTGCACCACAGCTACATACTAGCTACTTAATAGCTGTTATTCATATATTCATGTATTAAATATTAAAGAACAAAAAAAAAATGTAACATCATAATTATATAGCTGACATATTCATGCAAATAAATATTCTGATTTATGAAGACTTTCATGCAGAGTTCCTCCTCTATTTCCCCCCCCATTAAGTGGAAAGTCCTAAATCCTTTCTTAGCATATGCATACGTTATAAAATAAACCTATGTTCAAAATTTCAGCTTTCTAAACACAGTAGTTTTGATAGATCATTCAGTCAGTCAGGACATACGATTTTATAAGTAATAGATATGTATCGACGACCTTGATGGTGAGGTGGTCAGCTGAGATGCACGAGGTGCTGGTTCAATTTCCACTGCAGGACAAATGTTCAGCGGATATCCATTTTGGGTTTGGGTGTTGTATTTCCTAATTCCAACACAGGGAATTCTAGTGTGGGGTTTGTAACAATCACTAAGTTTTTTTTTTATTTATTTCATTTCATTTCAAGCAATATTAATTAATAAATTTACATAAAGTTATTGCTTATTATAAACAAGTACTTCAGACTTCAAATGTGATTGTTTAAGAACTATGCGTAAAATCAATCACTTAAATAAGAATAAATATAGCAACATTTAATTTACGCGCGAATCCATGATGTGACGTCTCTACACAACTGTCAAATAGAGAAAAAGTTGGAAACATTTCTTAATAGGTGGAATGAAATTGACAGAAATGTTAAAATAATACTTGTTAAAAGTAATTTCACATATATATTATGTGAAATTACTTTTAACCAACTACCCTTTAATCCAACCGGACTGTTTCTCAAGTAAATAACCGTGGATAACTATAAAAAATTGAAAAATATATATATTTATAACGAATGCACTTAAATCCCTATTTATGAATATAAATATGTATTTAAGTGCCCTTTAGCTTTCTTCACAATAGCTAAATCAAGCATGTGCGATCCTATCGGCAATTTGCCATCGGTGTGGATACGTACCACCGGCGCCGGAGGACAATAGACTGTTTATTAGTTACAGCATTCGCCACGTCGAACTGGCCTTGCCCATGACTTTTCTTGTGGTCTAAGTTAATGACTTAGTTCTTTTTTAAAGTAACGTATCTAATGTATTCAATATGTATGTAAAACTAACGGAGTCATTACTAATGTAATATATTATGTTCACGACGCGACGCGGAGGGTGAGCGTCGCGATCATTCACCCTGATGAAGACTCTCGGAATGAGTCGAAACTTAGTCGGTAACTTATTACGTACGGATATTACGGTACGTATTCCGTTTAAGTTTAGAGAAACCAAGTAGGTTTTTCGAAATAATTGTTATTTTTTTTATTTTACAAAATATTTCCATACATCTTTTATAAGCTAAATTATCTTTGCATTGTACCACACAAATCGCAGGAAATGCATTTCATTCGCTATTTATAATGTCGATGTACAGACAGACAGGAAACGAAACGATCTCCTTATGAAATTTCATAATAATATCTATTTGCTTCGTAAACATTTTAGTGCACGCCATTGTTTGTTATGAAGAGCGAGGTCCTTTGATGTCGACGATATTGCATTTAGAATGTCTAGCAAGTAGAATGCGTTTTCCAACATAATTCTATGAAAATCTATGTCTAACATCTCTGAAAGTTATATTCCACAGTAAAGAGTACACTAAACGCGTTGATGTCTTTTGTATTAAATATAATTGAATTTTGTGGCTGTATGTATTAAAAAAACATATAGCTATGAAATCAAATTGTACAAAGCTTCTTTTTTAACTCAACATTCTCTGTATCTTGGGTATCAGGACGAGTATTGTGGTAATACAATACCCATACCTATTTCTAAGTACATCTTACCCCAAACATATACTGGCTAGTTGCATCGCGCGTAAACTTTAATACAAACCGTACATAAGACAAAATTAAAGGACATATTAAACAAAGGCTAGAGCACATTACAGACTTATTTTCAAGACCAAAAATATTGTTTTCACTTTCCTCAAAAAAATCATTCAGCGTATTATCAATTCCCCATGTATTGCAGATCTCAATTAGTGAAAGTAACCTCTTTCAGGTGGGCCGTATGCCTGCTTTGCGATATAATATAAAAAGCAAACCTTAAAAAAAGTACTTAAGTGATTTTAATTAAAAAAAATACGAGCAATTTACACGCGTCTTTGTAGATACTCATGCATCGGAGTATATAAATGTAAAAATGTAATGGTATGCTGGTAGATTACTACAGGCTGGATGTGATGATAGAGAGATAACTGTAGATTTGTATCTGGTTAAAGTGTGCCGGCCACAAATGGACATAGCGACGGATCGCCGATGGTATGTCCGATATGAGTGCAGTTACTTTTAAAGGGGGTTCCATTAGTCTGTACGAGCTTTACAGTAACCTTTTGTGTAAAGTGATAGGAGAAACATGCATATTATAATTATGTAATATTTACGTATGCAATTTTAGGTTTTGTCTAGGGATATTATTATTTATTTTTTGTAAAACGCGCGACTTTGTCTAGGTATGATTGGCAAGGTGCGTAAGGTTTTTCTGTTTCAGTTTTACTTATAAGTAGGCTATTCTTGTTTTTTTTTATTTTGTTTCTTAACTGTCTTACCATCATATACTTGCATAATTTGTTGTTGTTTATTTGTGGGTGTACAAATCAGTGTAATAATTTTAGCTATGGTTCCTATAGTTGATTTTTAAATATATATTATTCTTATTCAAAGCATCTATCACAACAGAACACAGCACAGTAATTTAATTTAAATAGAAAAAAGGTTTAATAGTAAATTAATGAATGGGATCTAATGAAGGGTATCCAAAAATGTTAATAGTTTTGTTTTATTCAGAGGTCCGTAGCTAATGCATTCTGGTTTCTTCCCGCCTTTTGTGAGGAACTCATGCATTCACCGGAACTCATGCAGAGTCATTTCACTACTTGAATAAACTTTAAAAAAACTAAATGTTTGCATTGCATTCCCCTCTGCAGAAATGTAGGACTTATTTTCTTTTAATCAGAGAGTAGAGTAGGACCTAAACTATTCGAAGTTTTTTTTTGTGCTGCTTATAAATAAATATAATAAAAAAACATAAAATTTGTTTATGTCAGCCAAATTATACAGCCATATTACGCAAAAAATGCACTAAAAAATGATCAGCGGGAAGATAAAGTGTGTATGAAAAAACTCGAAGCGGACGAAGTCGCGGGGCGTTCCACTAGTATTGTATAAAACTGTCAAGTTACTAAATGGATGCCTGTGACTAGGAATATAGTAACTTTATACAGAACCATCTGCCATCACATCTGTTTCCCAAAACGTGGGTCTTATAGCTCGTGCGTGACTGATTCCAGATAATTGCTCTGCTTTACTTTAACGATAATGGGATATTAAGGACCGTGTTATTAATGTCTGCCTCGCAACAAGATGTGATTAAGTTTGACTTTTTAATTATTTTGTTTAACATTCGTAGTCCTTCAAGTTTTTTTTCTAAAAAGTACCTATTTTAAGAGTGCCCATGCACTCGTGTAATTTTTAAAAGCCTTGTAAATCCCATATGTCATAAAGTAATTTTAGTCATATAACACACCTAAGGCGGAGAAAAAACAAAAATATGTTTTTCCTCGTAATACCTATAACGAAGTATTTACGTCGGTATCCGAAATTACTTAAATTACCTCCGAAAACTCCCAACAATTCGCCATTTTGCCCCAACATGGCGGCTAGCCAATACCCGCCACATGTCTCATATTCTGTTAACCGTTGCCCAATAAACCTGGCACGCTGAAAATTTGCTGCCAAAAAACAAATTCCTTACAAATGGAGACAATAAAGGCTACGGCTCATAAAAGGAGGTAGGACCAAAGACGGGTGTAGCTTATTTAATCTGTGGTGTAGCTGTCAAGTGCCCGCGGCCATGTAGGGTGCGCGCGCAACAAAAACGAAAGTTTCCCGACGCTGACAAATCACCGGACAATTTTTAGCTAAATGAAAATTCACATGCGATTTCAATTTTATTTTCGTTTTAATTTTATACTATACATACCGTGAAATTTAAAATAAAATATGATTAAAAAGATTATTAAACAGATCACTTCTATTTTGATCATCACAGAATGTGTAGACCTAATGTTTTAGAATATTATTACGACTATACCACGTACTTTATTAAAGTCGTAATAATATTCTAAAATGATACCAAAGCACGATAATTTTAATACCTAATGTTGATTAAAAGTCAAAACAAAAAAATATTGGTCAATCCCAAATTGGAGATAGATATATATATAACTCTTTTTGCATTCACCAACATAATAAAACCCCTGTAAATAAACAATTGATATTTGGATTGTAAAGTGATGCCTACTTCAGCTAAGAAGGTTGTCCTTTATAATAGCGCAAGCCATATGTATGTGAGGGTAGTTTTTGTGTCTAAATCTAGGAAATTCCTCGCAAGCATACCATCAAGTAGGTAATAAATATTCACCACCGCCATATCCGAAGCAAACAATGAAGAATCTAACCTAAGAAGTAATACCGAAGAATAAGTAACAGTTCTGAAGGTATCGTTGCATCAATCTAAACCTCCGATACCTTATACCTTACATAGAAGCGAGTCATAGAAGAGGCAAAAAGTAGACGAGACGAATGAGACATGACTTGTTAATATTGCGCGGTGACTTTTACAAATAGTTTTTTTTGCCACATTGTAAATTGATTATAGGTTATTGAAAACTTTTCTTTTATCTGCCCATCTTAGATTGGAAATAAATCGGATAATTTTATTTGCACATTTAAATATTAATACGTATTTTTTTCAGTGCAGCAGTTTTTATTAGTCCAGTCGTATCTTTCTTGCTTTATTTAATGAAACTAAATCATTATGATTAATAACAGGCTGTCGAAGTGAACTGCTGAACCTATGTCCAGATATTTTTAGATTGCCATGACGAACGATCGTTGTCTACCTTCATTCACTAACCTCCCGCAACCTTAAATATGTAATGAAACATGCCTTTCTACACTGCTAGATTCAAAGTAAACTATATGCCACATTTATAAATTTCACTTATGAACTTAGCTCATACTGACGAAGTCATTGTTATTTTTAGTTTATTTCTAGTTTGGGTCTCGCAGATAACCATATTAAAAAACCTTGGGCATTACCTACTCAATAATCTGTATAAAAAAAAATGTAACACCTGTTTTTGGCAAATAAATATTCTATTCTATAAATATTCTATTCTATTTTTTCAAAAACTTCGAGTATTTTTTATTACAAATTATATTCTTTAGTCTTTATACTTAGTACACAGACAAAAACTTACAAATAAGACACGTACAAAGGTGAGCTTAACCTTAAAAATAGTTAGGGTTAAGTTAGCGCTTTTACAACGACGACCTTGGTGCGGCGGGCAATTAGCCAGCGGCGACACAAGAGGTGCGCATTCGATTCCCGCTGCGGGACAAATGTCTGCATGCTCTGCAAATATTTGTTCCAGGTCTGGGTGTTATGGTACCACGGTACTGAAAATCCCAGTGTGGGGTCAGGACTATGCTTGTGTCTATTATTATCTAGCAGCAAAAAACTGAAAACTAGCAATTTCTCATGATTTATGTGTCTGTGTGTAACCAGATATCGTTTTAAGCGATAAGACCGCCCATTGTACCTTTTATATATTTTTTTTTAATTCCTGTGTTTTTGTATTGTACTTTGGTGTGCAATAAAGAGTTTATCTATCTATCTATGTGGGTGTTTTATTTATAAAATGGCCCTTCTATCAGTTAGTTTTTGTGATTAGAGAGAAGTGTATGCGCATGCAGGGACGCACGTCAAGTGCAGATACGTCGGCGGATCAGGATATCTCGCGATTTATCCGCCATTTGCAATTATAATAAAGGTACCTACAAGATGGACATAAAATAAACTGTTTTGCTACTCGTCGGTTTTATTCTTTTGTAGAATCGGCGTTTACACGTTCGGCTACTTCCTGAACTTATTTAATTGTACTGTATGAAGCGTCTACAAAGGTAAGGACGTTTGATTTTGAAAAAAAAAAACATATGTAAACATAAAAAAACAAGTTTTTGAAACCATAAAAGCTAAATGTTAAACTTCCCGCCTAATATTTTGGTAGATAAATCTAGTGATAACTCTATCTACGAACCAATGAAGTCATACAAGACGACTACAAAACAGCGTTAAAATCGGATACGCCCTTTCGGAGATATATGGTAACAGACTAACATACACACCCACAAACCAACAAATAGCCTTTTATGGCAATCGCATATACGACCTCCCTGCATCGTGGATAAAAAAATATCCATCGACGCCGATGACATACCTACTAAGGGTTGCAACAAGTTGAAGATGATAATTATTATTTGTATAATAAAAAAAAAAACACACATCTATTATTATTATTATTCTTCAGCCATGTTTGTCCCACTACTTGCTAGGCAAAGGCCTTCCTACCCTCCTCAAACAAATTATGCAAAGCATAAAAATAACTCAAAAAGTACCGTGTGCTTAAACCCGCTGATTTTCGCTATTGGCACGGCCGGCAGCGGTGTTGCTGTCTCTCTGAACATTTTATAAGGTGGAACTTCTGCCTATTTTATTGTCATCCAAATCAATAAATTACCAAAACGCGGTACGCAATCATGCCACTTAACTTCAGACTCCTTTAGTATTCCTCCTTTAGAACCAAGAAAACAATTACATGTGAATTCTAAATACGGAACTCGTTTGCTATAAATAAAACGTAGCAAAAACAAATGTATACTCAAACACTCGTAATTAAAAGCCAATAAATTCCTTTTTATACGGCCTAGCCATAGCAATTATCATCATTTATTTAAACGGTAGAAGTGGTGGTTATTTTTAAGAGTACTTGGAAAAAAACATTTTGTGTTTTATACATTTTACGCGTGATCACGGTGAAATACTTCGCATTAACATAATTATGATATAATAATTCTTACAAACATTCGAAAGCATGTGCCATCGGTTAGTGTTCAAATAAGCGGCGATGGGCTTGCCACATGTCACGTGGAATGCTAACTACTTGCAAAAATGCAGACATGTGCCAAATAATAATGTTTGTCGTGCCTTTCCCTACTAAGGTCAAAGGGGTACGCACTGATTATGTAACTGAGGATATCCATGATGGGGATTACAGTCGTGAGCGTTTTAGTTTTTTGTTTAATTTTAGCAATCTATTATATAGATTACTACATTAAGTAACGAATCGCACGACAACACGAAAACTTAATTTGGTACCTAGTTAATAATGCCTGTCTGAAATAAGTACTAAGTCGCAGTAGCTGACTGTATGTTGTAATTTTAATTTATTATCTAAATGACTACTTTTTTATTCAACTGCTCTAACATAATAATCATCGTATTTTATTATATTGAAATAAACGTTCAATAAAATCGCAATTAAAATTTATCAGTCATTTATCGCTACAGCCTTTGCCGCAATAATGGATTCCGTACACGCCTCGCTCGTCCACTGCAAATGGAACAAAATGCCTAAACAAATTGCAGACACAAGAGTCCTGAGAGAGTTGGCTTTTTGCACTAATTCGGCATTCCGAAATAAAAATTCCAACTCCATAAAGGGGGACCGCAAAAAGTGACGCGTTTCTGAACGTCGCCGCTCAGGGAGCTCTTCGGAGAAGGAGCGCTGTGTTGCCAGCTAACAAAGTTTGGGGTAAACTTGACTTCTTTTCGAATTCTTATAGCCAATACATTCTTTGTATGTGAGAAAAAAAAAGAGAAGTGGGTTTATAAATTTGTTTTTCAAAGTCAAAATTTTTACAATTCGTTTAGATTTTTTTTTGTTTAATTTCAGTATTGCCCTTGTAAGGTTGTAAAGTATGAAATTCTAGCAACTATAAGAAAAAAAAAAGATAGTTGCACGAGCCACTTGCACTTACAAGTTGGCAACATTTCAAAGAGTTCAGCGAGTGTTTTCAAATATGGAAGAGCGTGAAAAACGTTTTGAAACTGAGACGCGAATATATTTGTATCGGCGTGAGTAATGGCGACGAGAGCCAATAAAATTATAATAATAAGCAATATAACAAAACAGAATTCTTTTGACCAAATGTTGCTTGTGAGTATTCTCGTTCAATCTATTTCTATATAATTAGTAAGTAAGACATTTTTGCTACTTACTTAAGGTGTCTGTAAAAAAAATATACACCTATAAATCAAAAGCATTCAAAGAATCCAATTTAGTTTATCTGTGCCAATCTGACAGTACTTATCTCCTCTACTACAAAAACCTTTGCAAAAAACCGTGACCCAAATAACCTTCCCCATAAACCCATTTCCCATACAAGCAGTTTGTCCATCGTAAAGGCAGCCCCCTTACCTAATGGACTCAACCCCTAGGCCTCGAGGTGACCCTGATGCCCCAAATGTCAGCTGTCTCGGGTCAGATTGATATTTGCCAAACTAAATTGAACGGAAAACAAAGGCTTAATGAAAGTTTGTACCTAGCAAAGCCGTCGATAATTTGCGCGTAAAAAATCTACCGAAACATAAACTTTTTTTTATAGTTTTTTGTAATAAAGTTCTTTAAATTTTGTTAGAAAACGTGTCTTCCTTCCACAATAGATAGATAGATAGATAAATTATTTATTTGTAACTACTTATAATTATTTTTTTTTAAAGAAAATACATTTTTTCATACAACTATGTACAAGTAGGTATATACAAAAAATACAGATGAAACAGCTAGCTATCTAAAGACCGTTGCAAACGATCTATAGATAGCTCAACTGATCCAGATCACTACTAGGCGGAAGCGTTCCCAAAATACTGGCCACATTGTCACGCTGAATGGCAATGCTAATGCGTTGACCCAGATAAGGGCCAGCTCTCTTGTCACGCGTCGCTTCGACCAGTCGCCCTGAAAGAATTTTGAAAACGCGAAGGGCCCCGGTTCCCCACGGACCCAGAGTCTCAACCCCAAAAGGCTCAAATAAGTAAGCTCATTAATTAATAATAATTAGCTTATTAATTAAGTATATAACTAAGGTTACACTGCCGATGAGGTAAGTAGCTACAAATTGGGATAGGACTCAGAATAAAGCGTCGCAGACCTAGTGTAGGTAAGTAGCGCGCTGATCTTCCATCCTCTCCCAGTCTCAACAATGATCATAACTAAAGTTTTATAATTAGGTATTTGGTCATAAATAATCAGAAACTGAATATACCTTTAATTTATTTACAAAACTCAATTTCCCGATTCTTTAATTATTATCCAAGCTGCCCTACATCTGACATTAAAGTGACATTCTGACGTTATAAAGGCGTAGCAGGAAGGGTGGGCCCGACTATCAAGACGACCATAAACTTTATAGGTCACTGTTACAATTTAGGTGAGCTCTAAGTTAATAGAACCAACGTACGAAATCAGGTCGGTTTTCAGTACATTATAACGATTTTTCATTGTTTTTGTAACAAAATTATTATCAATAGCTGGGCTGTTGGTCACAGGCCTCCAATGAATGACACGTTTCATTCATAAACTGTTTCGAAATAGTAATACATTAATAATTACTTATATATATTATATATGTATATATAATTTTCCAAGTTACGTTAACATAACGTAATAGGTTGGGATCTCTTTTGCCCTGGTAGTTTACAAATACCTCACGCTTAGTTTTCCTTCGACGCTTACGCAAATTTGTCAACGAAAAACTTAGCAGCAGCCATGTGACATTTGCATTTTACACAGCTTATGTTGTGCCATCTTCGTGTGGTTCTTACAAGGTAATACTTGTAGTCTACTATATTATAAGCGTCATATCGTAAGCGTCACTGCAATTCGGAGGAAAATGGGGAACGATTGTCACAGAAAGAACTAAATATAGGGCTACTTACCACGATGGGCCCGTTGCGGCCAGTGCTGGCAAGCGTGGCTCCGAACCACTGGTTCGACTTCTGGTCGATCTGGTGATTGTGGGTATCCATGTTGTTACCTGTGAACAACGGAATACCTCATTAGAAAAGGCATAACCTCTTTTGAAACGCCAAAAAAACAAACACGCTCACGTCTGTATTCTCCATGATGGGCATCCTGGTCGGTGAGTACATATTTGAGGATAGTAAGTAGGCGGTGGTCAGAGGCACGTCCAAACATTACATTTGACACATGCTCGCACATTTGCAAGTACTTGTTACCATTCTATGTGACGGGACAAACAACATCGGAAAACCTCATCTAAATATGATATCAAATCGTATTAAACAATACGAACTTTTTTGTATGTAACGGTCAAAAACGCTATTTTACCACCGCAGAGCGTTGTCTGCCGGCGCACTTTTCCATTCCAATTTCCACTTATCTAAAAAATGTGATGCTTGGAACATATCAATTTTATAGGCACCAAAAATTATATGAAGAACGTAATGGAGACGAACATCTTTCATACACAGTCGGGAGGTCATATTATTCACATTTCAGAGAAACCTGACAGCTTAAACTGTATTAAAAACGACAATTACTGTTTTCTTCTCGAAATAACACATCACTCAAAATAAAGGAGACTTGCTCTTATGGCCTTAAACGTCTGACGTATAAATAACGATTATTATCATCCAAATACGGCTGATATGGTCAATATGGCCAGAATATGGCCATGTACCATATCCAATGTAAGTAGTGAGATGGACGGTAATGGCTTAATTCTGGACGGTGACCATTAATCACCGGATTCAATTATGTAACGGGAAAATGGCGGGAATGATAAATGTTTGCAGGCATTTGTTTCCATTGCTGCTGAAGTTTGGAATTGTTGGGGAACACAGAACATTATTTATAGAGGCAAGCCCGCTTAGTATGAAACCAAGACAACGTTTTTATCTACGAAAGAGAACACAAAAACTATTTCTGTCGCCTATTCTGTCAAATGAAAGAGAGAGACAAAATATTTTATGTCTTTGCGGTGGTAGACAAAACCGTTGTTTTTGTCTTGGTCCCTACTGCGTCAGCATACTTAGCATTACACGTCTAATCGAGAAAAAATCTAAAATATATTTTTAATAGAAGAATTTGTCCGGGAAAATATAAGCACCGTAGGTATCTTTTTCTGCCACCAAACCGTATTACTAGAATTGCTATATTCTGGTTCCAAAATATGGTTGCCGGGAAAATAAAAAAAATATGAGACTAACTTGATCTTTACTTAAGAAACGTCAATCTGGAATACCAAACATTTTCACGTGAGCTCCAAATATTAAGAACATGGAAAGATTGCTTCGTTTTAAAATCATCATCATTACGCATTACGGGGCATTATTGACTCAGTTTTCCAGTTCACTTCAATTCTGAGAAATTACATAACAATTTACACGTTTGAAAAGAACAATTTTAACGATCAGACCGCTTGAATCAAAATTCAACATTTAGATTTTTACCTTTGTAGGTAAGATACCATTAAAAACTACGTATCGTTATTACAAATAGTTCTCTCAATTCTAAGGTTACCTGGAAGTTTCCATTTACAATTGCCATAAGATGCAACAGGATACTATTATCAGATTTCAGACTCAGGTCACAGATAAGTAAATAGTTTAAAGGCACTACGCAGCAAGCTTAGACCCTTTATGGTGTTATTTTATACGTTAGATGCATATTAAGTATTATAATAAAGTCAGTAATTTAGCTGACAACTCGACATGTCAGAATAACTAGCAATAAAAATAATTTTAATGGTCTCTTTTAGAATTTAACTCCAGTTAGTTAATTTATAGGTATTTCAGCTTTGTGCTGATCTGTTGTGTGATTATTTCAATAGCACCGAGCGAACAGAAATGGTACAAGCTTTATCTATAGATCTATAGATAGTGCCCGAAGGAGACTGCACAATTTGGCCCCTTTAAAATGAAGATTCTAATAATTGTAAATTTTATATGGTTCTGCGTTTACCGTTTTCATTATTTTCCCAATCGGCTTAGTTGCAATAGCCGGTTTCAGGGTAACAAATAGGTTTTTTTTTTTATGCTGATACAACTTCAATAAATACCGTGTTACAATGGAGTCACTATCTGGGCGTGTCGCGTTCATCAGCAAAACCGCTGTATGTCAAAAAACCGGGCGAAACTTAATTTTGACAGGAGTAATTAAAATAAAAGAGAAAGAACCATTACTTTTAATTATTCCTCAGTCGATATCAGTTATGTTGTTAAGATTAATGGGGAACATGGTGTAGATTGTGAATTAAGATAATTAAATCGATCGCAATCTGCGATTTTGAGTTTCTAAAGTATGTTTAGTAAAAGCAATGTTGGTGATAAATTTCGCTATCCTTCATTTGGTCAAAAGATATAGAATTATTAATTATTATTCAGATAGAAAGAATTGATTGATTCATAAGGCTAATAAAGAGAACTTTCCACAAAAAAAAGATTTGCTTAAAGTCCGCGGGTTCCAAATATGATAATAATAAATAAATAAATAAATAATGCTGGACATTTTTCACACAGCATCATCTAGCCCCAAAGTAAGCAGAGCTTGTGTTATGGGAACTAAATGACTGATATACTACTTATATACTTTTTTTTGTAAATACATACATATTATACATAAAAAACACCCAAATCCCTAGATAAATATTTGCATATGTAAACATTTGACCCGAGGCGGGAATCGAACCCGCAACCTTCTGCGTCTCAAGCGGGTCTTCGCCCACTGCGCCACAGAAGTCGTCAATATAGGATAATGGCGACTGGACGCGTAACGTAAGGAATGCATCTAATTTTGAGGACTCGTAGATCAGTTGATATATCCAATAGATCACTTGCAACTTAACTGTTTATTTTTTTTACACTTACCAAAATAATTTTATCACAATTTGTGTAATTTAAAATAGTTAAAAATGAGTTTTATGAGAGACGTATGAGTTCGTATATATAGCTAATGCAGTGGTCAATGTGACCACAATTTGTTATTTCTAGAGCAAGATAACAAAGGTCCCAGTGACAAGCAGTGTCATAATGTCTTAAGTCGTTAATGAGTTAGTGACCCCTCCAATGCGTCTTGCCTAACCCCATAAAAGGGTCGCACTTTTAGAGCAATGGTATCAAAACTTTCATACTTTCGGTATTGATTAAAAAGATGATAGCTAACTAAATATAGAGTACATTTTAAGTAACTTTCGTTCGAGTACAGTATAGATGTGTTTTATAGCAGCTACTGAATTTCAACATGCTGAAGGCATATCGTGACTAAGAGACAATTGAAAAACAGACAGCTTTAACAAATCGAAATCACACTTCTATTCGTACAAACTCCATAAAATCGGAAGGTATTGATTGAAAAGATGACAGCTAATTAAATATAGAGTGCATTTTAAGTAACTTTCGTTCGAGTACAGTATAGATGTGTTTTATAGCAGCTACTGAATTTCAAATGCTGAAGGCAATATATCGTGACTAAGAGACAATTGAAAAACAGACAGCTTTAACAAATCACACTTCTATTCGTACAAACTCCATAAAATCGGAAGGTATTGTTTAAAAAGATGACAGCTAATTAAATATAGAGTGCATTTTAAGTAACTTTCGTACGAGTACATTATATATGTGTTTTGAAGCAGCTACTGAATGTCGCTTGACTTTTTGTTTCATTCTTTAGTAAGCATTAGTGACCACTTAATGGGCCAATAATGGCCACAACATTTACTAATGCATTTTGACTAGCTATATATCCAATGAAGAATGTTTAATTTAAATTTGAATGAGGAAACACTTCTTGTGAGTCACACGCTAAGTATTGTACAATTATGAAATGGCTTTTTGTGAGTATATTGATGCTCGAATTCCAAATAATATCGTAGAAGTGAAAATTATACATACCCAGTATTATATGAATAAGTTAATTGCGATAATGCGAGTTTGCTTCATGATTGAGACGTCTCAATTCACCAGCCAAAATACTATGTACTTAAATGACCACTGGCATATATTTAAGTTCCGTTACCCCCCGCCCCGTGTTTGTTTTTTCAACGTAAAAGCCTTCCAAAAGCGTACAGCCTGATTTTTATCTCTCCCGATAACCTTAATGGCCCATACGGTATGCCTTATACGAACGATGCTCAACAATCACACTCAAAATTATAGACCTATACGATGATATGATACGTATATAAAAACAAACGGTGTAATCACGGCGTATCAATGATTGACATATGATCTGTAATTAACCGTTTTGCATCAAGAAATAAAGTAGCATCAATCTGTTTACTTTTATGGTGGCCATCATAAAGTCTCCTTTATGCGACGTAAACTCTAATATGATTGGACACCGTATAAGCCTTATCGGTGAAAAATTATGGGTAACTGGAAGCGTGTTGTGGAGACTGTAAAATGTTATTGGACAGTTTTTTGTAAGATTGACGGCTCAATAACGGTCGTGTGTATTTCGACAGATTTCACGGTGCTCCGACGGTAATGCCGGATGATTTTGTCAGTGAAGAATATAAATGGGATATTTCGAGCAATTTATTAATATGTGCTTCTTTAGTGTATATAATAATAGGCTTACATTACAAACTCTTCTGAATTTACAATTACGCACTTATATTCAACGTGGACTGAAGACATAATTAGTAGAAATTCAACATGCTGAAGGCAATATATCGTGACTAAGAGACATTCCTAAAATAGACAGCTAAAACAAATCACACTACCCTTCGTAAAAATAAAATCCGTTCCCCTTATTAAAAAAAAAAGATCTACCTCACCGTTTGTATAAAACCCAAGTCCGCGTAGTTGCATAGCGTGCAATGATTCGGTTCAGTGGCTATGGAAAGTCCCATTCAGTATGCAGGGACATCAAAAATAATACCATACTTCGGGAATATTTGAACAAAAACTCTTGTCGTGGAGTTTTGCTTCAGTGGTTTTGTTAACTTGGGGAGAAGAGACGGCAATTGTACACAGATTGTTATTAATAATACCTAACTGGGAGTGATTTTCGAACATGACTTAGGGATTGTAATCATTTTGTAATCAAATGAAATGAAAAACATCTATTTGGCACATTATGATAAAACAAACAATTTGGTTACTTACTACCTACGACCCAGAAAATGGCACAGTTAAAACAAAAAGGCATACTAAAATATCTGATTGTTTAGATGATAAAAACTCTTGGGATTGAAAATGCTCCAACTCGCTGTTTTGTAAAAGAATCATTAAAAAGAATAACCAGTCTTGATTTCTTGCCTTTCTTTCCTGGCTTGGTCGCGGAAGAACAGGCAGTAGATAAAACCGACGTTTCAAAGTGATCCTTGTGATTTTAATAAATAAATGAATTTTGACCTTGACTTTGACTTTGAAAAAACGAAACAAATAGGTTCGCCCACTAAGACTGAACAGAAATGCCCACGCACCTTGTCCATATAGCATAAGACAGTAGTTACAAAAAAAACTTTTTAAATGCAGTAAAATTTTTGGATACACTTTGTTTTGCAACCAAATTATTTATAAAGTTTATAGTCTTTCATTAGATCAAAAGCTCCGAACATTTCCGGTCTACAAAAGATATTAAAAAAAAAACAAAGCAAGTTAATATTATCATTCCTCATATTCCGAGGGCGTGGCCCCTGATTGCTAGAATATTTACAGATACCGGCTTTGACTATGGCACATAGGCAAGATTATTCAGAGGCAGATCTTGGTAATCATATTTTATTGTCGTTATGCCACTGCAACAGCCAGGAACTTTATTAAGAGCGCATTTTATAACCCATCGGAAACAATGAGGAAATTATAAATTGTTATAATTTATTGTTTATACGAAGACTTTAATTACGTCCATCAATTTATCATTAGTGTGAGATGTGCGCAGATGAGAGGTATATTGTTCTGATTATAATTGCTATTGTTTTACAAGTGACAGTATAAAGTAGTGGATTTGATTTCGGCGGCACCACCAATGTCTAAAATACCACCTATAAGATGATACACATTAAGATAATTTAATTAACTGAAATTACAAGGTCAAAAAAAAAAAACTAGCTAGGTCCAATAGTTAGTTAGTAATATCTTAGAACCTCTGTTAGTGAATTTACAACCAAGCCTCACACCCAGCGCAAAGATGACGCAGCAAACACGTCTTGTTTTTTTATGATTTATCATTCAGTTTTAGTGTGTTAATGGTCACCACAATCATAAAACGTCCGTATTATCTCAACTCAACCACATTCGATAATGTTTGCACAGAAACACAGAACCAGTCTCAGTCTTATGATGATGTCAAGAGGCTACAAACATCAACAAACGGCTTAAATCGATTTGTCTCTAAATAAATGATTTCCCGGTGATTTCGTCTCTAAATAATGAATCCTGAATCGATGTCTTTGTTGGCCAGATCTCTTGTTGTAAAATCTGTTTGTTTTGTAATTGGGAATTGTGGGCATTTGTACGTGGATATAGTTAGTAAGCATACAATTATGAAATAGTGATTTGAAGAGGCTTGAATAGTTAGATTATTGACAAAAGAACGGGTAAAAATTACTTTTCAACAATAAACTGATTTCTTTATTAATTAAGAACGGACTTACAGATTTCTGAACAAATATTTGTTCCACAGTAAGATTCGAACGCGCAGTCTTGTGCCCTAAATCTTCAAAACCTAACTTATGCGAGTTCAAAAAAGGATTCCTATATTCAGTCACGAGGAAGACATTAAACTCCACTTTTATAAAGGATGTCGCCCAACTTCTAAGGATGGTGTGCCCAAAACAAAATATGCAATTCAATTACTGATACAAAACGATCGACCACTCGTTCAAAGGAAGCAGAAGAACGTGGTCGAATCAATCAAGCAATCAGCGGGCTACTATCAACCACTTTGACCAATCAGCGGCAAGTGGTCAGGGGCCAGGGCTGGCTGGGCCTTATCAAAGACAAAGGTAGAATCAAAGGAGAACCTAAACATTCTAAGATTTTTGCTTCCAAAAAAAAGAAACCACAAAAAAAGATCAAAGCTCTTTTTATTCGCGTTTTAATTCTATAGAAGGATATATAATTTACACCAACAAGCAAGCTAACCAAATTAAATTACTGTTATCTTTCTTTAAACTTTCGCGATCTGTAAACAAAAATATTATATTATTTTCATAATGAAAAAGGTATGGGTATGAAGACCCATATAAAACTAAGATATACATAATTATGACTGCCAATCATTCGTTATCTAACCTAAACTTTTTTGATGTATCTATATAATTTTTTTTGACAAATTTATAAACGTATGAAATCATCGACCATTTTATGTTTTTGCATTCCAAACAGACAGCCCTATTCGAGACTATGGTCATACAGCCATGCTGGACCACTTTGGCCAGATTGAAGACTCTTCATTAAGAACCTAATCATTTTATATCAATGAATGAGGTGCTCCATATTCATTCTAAACAGTTTATTTGAGACGGTTATCTTTTTCTCTGATTTCTAAATTAAATGTCTGAATGTATATTTTTATCATACCATCTCGTGTTAATTCCATCCGTAGAAGGTTCACAAGGCATTTAATATGCCATGAAACAAAAGTGCATTTGTTTAGCAACATATGCTGAGGTCGTTGAACCTGCGTTTGCGCATCAGATGAAATAAATGGCGCTACTGAAAGAGAAGACGAGCGCGTTACGTATACTACAGAGAGCTATAGTGACCATGAAGTCGAGTTTAAAGCTGTTTCTGAAAAAATATGATTGATAATAATTATAGTACTTATCTAATAGAAGCTACTTATATAATACAATGCTGGACATTTTTCACACAGCATCATCTAGCCCCAAAGTAAGCAGAGCTTGTGTTATAGGAACTAAATGACTGATATACATTTTTTTTTAATTCATACATATTATACATAGATAACACCCAGATCCCGAGACAAATATTTGCATATGCAAACATTTGTCCCGAGGCGGGAATCGAACCCGCTACCTTCTGCGTCTCAGGCGGGCCTCCGCCCACTGCACCACAGAGGTCGTCTCAATTAAATAACAAAAACAACAACCACGCTCACGACTATATTACCCATGATATATACTTAGCGGGTAAACCTTTGGTAGGGTATGTACCTTCAAAGAATATCTTAAGCATCTAATAATATCTTGTACAGGTCTTTATCGCGTTTACCATTATTACTATCCCCACGATTCAGCTGCTATATAGACCCGTATAAACTTATAATTAAATTATCTGATTGAAAAATATTATAGTTTTATTTTCTTTATTCATGATAATTATTACACATGAAAACATTTGGTACATAAGCAAATAATAAAATTAAGAATACTTAAGTAGAACTAGAAATTATGTAATCTAAAATTATAAAAGAAATAAACGTGTAAATCTATACAATGTTTTTTAACAATCGTCAAATGAGTACAAAAATCCATTTATGAAAAAAACCATGGTTATTCTACACACAAATGCATCGCTGCGCGTTGATTTACGTTTATCAGAACGATGCGTTAACAGCGATTCTACGATTGCGGTTTCATTGAGATCGCACTTACACCGTCCGGCACTCAAGAGATCGGTACTAAATCTCATGTAGGAACTGTAACACGGACAAACAAACATAAATACCTATTGCTTTTTGCATGAGCCTGAGAAGAGAACTGTAGAAGAACAGAATTTATGAAAGTTTGTTTGTAGGTTGTATGTAAAACTATTTTTCCAAGTCATATTCTTCTGTCATAAGGAACACCAATATAAAACGCCATTTTAATCAGGCATGTCACATATCGAAACTCATTGGGACCAATTTTCTGAACATTTTCCCTAACTGGCACTGACACTTGGTCTCTAACTATTGGCCTCACACATAAGTTCTAGGTCGCGCACCGTGCTATGGAAAGAGCTATGCTCGGAATATAACTACTTGATACAGTCCCAAAACGAGGGAATCCGTAGAAGAACCAAAGTCCTCAACATAACTGTTAGAATTAGCAAGCTGAAATGACAATGGACAGGCCATATAGCTCGCAGAAACGGCAACCGTTGGGGAGGAACGGTTCTCGAATGGCTACCGAGAACTGGACGACGCAGTGTAAGAAGGCCTCCCACCTGATCGACTGATAACATCTTAAAGGATGCGGCAAGTCGGTGGATGAACGGCTCAAGATCGTTCGTCATGGCACTCTTTGGGACAGGCCTGTGTCCAGCAGTGGCCTTCTACAGGCTATTGATGATGCTGAAACATTATCGGCTTCATATTACGACAGGCTGTCAGTAATCAAGACACTGCGGTTATAGTAGCTATTTATAAATCTGTGGTGGCCGTAGTAATTATTGATTGATCTGTGGTTGTGGTCTACCGAAATTGCATCAATGTGTCTATGAGATATTTTATAGGTTGTTGGTTAGTGAAAGTAAAACCCCTTTTAAAATAGCTATTATAGTTAAGTTAGTTTTAGTTTGTTTATTGATAACGTTTATAAGTTCTTAATTCATATTAAATTAAAAATAAGGTCTTGCTAAAATAATACCAATCAAAAAATATCATCCAAATGTCAATATGGACAAGATCACTTTCAGATTGCAACACAGTCCTTTCTAAAAGTCAAATGTAATCACGACCTTCCACGCCTACTATTTCTACCTACGACTTTATTTGTATAAACCTTTTGTGGTTGAGACTCTGGGTCCACGAGGAACAGAGGCCCTTCGTGTATTTAAAATGTATTTCAGGGCGACTGGCCGAACCGAAGCGTGACCAGAGAGCTGGTTCTTATCTGCGTCAACGCATTAGCATTGCCATTCAGCGTGGCAATATCAGCCAATATTTTGGGGATCGCTTCCGTCTGGTAGCGATTTGGATCAGTTGACTATCTATACATCGTTTGCATTAGATTGTTAGCTGTTTCATCTGTATTTTTGTATGTATCTAATTGTTGTATGCATAAATAGATATCTCGTAATAATTATAAAGACAGTCTAAATAGGTAGGTACTTAAGCTGAATTCAAATGACACAGGAACTAGTTTTGCCAAATTCATTCGCGAAGACTGATTTAATATTGTATCCGATTCCAAAATCGGATAGAACAGGTTTGTTGAACTATAATTGTTGGACAAACATACAAATTGTCACTTCACTTTAATGGAACTAACAATAGCTGTTGATCCTATTATGGGATACCACACATACTAATTCGAATGGGCACGTGCATCAAAGATACTGGTAGTTACATAATAGGTTGGGGAAAAAGTTTCTTCGCATTTTTTAAGAAAATTCAAAACATTTTTTAATATAGTTTCTTTACATTTAACTAAAGTATGTAGGTACCATTTTGTTCGATAACTTTTTGCCATTTTGTAGGCAGGGACATGATCCCATTGCTATAAAAACTTTGGGGCTTCTGTTCAAAATACCGCGACAAGTGGTTTTGGCAGTCCTCTCGTGATGTTAACCTGACACTGCCTAAAGAATTCTGAAGAGACCGAAACAGGTGGAAATCTGAAGGTGCAAGGTCAGGACTATACGGCGGATGCATTAACACATCCCAGCCAAACTCTCTTAATTTTTGCTGAGTGGCTAAAGATGTGTGAGGTCAAAAATGGTCAAAAATTTCTTCAAAAATGGTTCGGTTTCATTACGTCGTAATAAAGAATCACAAATGAGAACACGGTTCATTAGGTTTCTTTCAGTGAGCTCGTGAGGTACCCAAATATCGAGCTTTTTTGTGTACCCAGTTTTTTTCAAATGCGCCAAAACTGTTTTGTGGTCAATTCCCAGTTCTTCAGCTACGTCGTAACTACTGATATGCCGATCTTGCTCCACTTTTTCAAAAATGGCATCCATTTTATCCGTAATAGGGCGACCAGAGCGACGTGCATCTTTGACATCAAAATTTCCGGATTGAAAACGCTTAAACCAAATTTGTGCTACTCTCACAGACACTGCACTAGGTCCATAAACATCGCAAATTTTTTTCGCGGCTTGCGTTGCATTTTTACCTTTTTTGTAGTAAAATTTTAAAATGTATCGAATTTCTTCATTAGATTCACTCATCTTAACAGTACGAAAAACAAATAAAAATCACACATTTTCCTAATTTGAATTTGGAATTATCTTCTTTAAAATTTAAACTTTTAATGATACCAAAACCAGCCAGATACAAATAGTATAGCCAAAGATATTTTATTACAAGTTCATACATACAATAATGCGAAAAGACTTTTTCCCCAACCTAATAGATAACTCTTTATTGCATACATCAGGAATTAAAATAACACTTTTAATATTTTTATTTATACAAAGTGGCAAGCAAGCGTACGGCACACCTGTTGGTAAGTTACCGTAACCTATGCACGCTTGGGACACCAGAGGTATCACTCGCGCGACACTGAGACATAACGGTTGAAAAGTGTGCCTGTAATTTCACCGGCATCCATACCCTTCAAAACGGAACACAGCAATGGGAGCATTGCTGCTTAGCGGCAGAAAAATGTATGGTGGCAGTCCTTCCCCGGACGAACCCTTCACAAGGTGTTCTACGGATTTTACATAAAATCTTATAAACCAAGTAGGTTGTGGTGTTACAATAGAGATAGCTGAGATCTGCAGAACATGCAAACGTTTGTCCCGCAGCGGGAATCGAACCCGCACTTTTAGTGTCACAGCCGGCTACTCACTCGCTGCGGCACTGAGGTCGACATAGATCTTTATAGATTCCTTTCTTATTTTAGGTCTTCTTTGCCGTAAGTTTGGTGAGAACTATGTATCTGACTGTTAGGTTTATGACTACCTCTGTGGCGCAGTGGGCGAAGACCCGCCTTAGACGCAGAAGGTTGCGGGTTTCATTCCCGCCGTGGGACGAATATTTGTAAAGGATAGAATAGAAAGTAGTTTATTTGACAACAACAAGCACTTTTGTATGCAAATATTTGTTTCGGGTGTTTCATTTTGTTTCGAAACATAAGTGTTTCATATTTATAATGTGTATGTATTTAAAAATATACATAAGTAGTATATCAGTCATGTTGTTCCCATAACACAAGCTTTGCTTACTTTGCGCTTAGAGGATTGTATGTGAAAATGTCCAGCATTATTTATTTACCTATCTATAAGCTTCTGTAGGTGCTTACATGTTTTGCGTATAAAGTAGCTAGCGGAAGTAGCTGGTTCTTGAATGTCTAAATTTTCCGATGGACAAACAGTCAAACAAACGAATAGTGTATAAACATTTGACTGTCGAGCGTGGGTGCTTTAAGCAAATTGTACCAGTTTGGACAGTAACAACCAAGTTAGCCAAATTACGAAAACAGGTTTGAGGAATTTCGGCAAAATCCAAACATTCCTAGTGATACATACAGTTGTATTTTTTTTTTTTTTTTAAAACGACTATGTAGTTATTTTAAATAAACAAATAATGCTGGTCATTTTTCACACAGCATCATCTAGCCCCAAACTAAGCAGATCTTGTATTATGGGAACTACATGACTGATATACTACTTACCAATATATTTTGGCAAAATTTACAGGACACGGGGATTTAGAGTCAAAAAACTGTTATGAGACGATAAACAAAACAAACACGCTCACGACTGTTTTCCGCAAGGTGGACATCCTCAGATACATACTCTGTACGTTAACCTTGAGGATACCAGTAGGGGATAGTCAGAGGCACGTCCAATCATTATATTTGGTACATGCCCGCGTGTTTGCAAGTAGTTAGCATTTCACGTAACAAGCCCATCGCCGATGATCGCCTCCAACTGATGTCACATGCCTTCTTGTAGGTTCTAGGGCATGCCGGTTTCCTCAAAATGTTTTCCGATAAGTCATATGTGTAGTACTGACGTTATAGGGGTTTTCCTTAGCCAGGAAAACACCTATAAACATGATTGAAGTACCAACACTCCCTCTTTGGGAGGTCTCATGATAATATTTTGATCACGACAGACCAACAAAGAATGAGTCTAAACCTTACAAATTGACAATATACCAACAAACCTGTTAAAATCAATAGAACTATTACAATTCAATAAAATCCAATCGCCTAATAACTTGTGGCATATTGTCGAATTGAGAATCGAACCCACGCTGGCCTCGCACCCACACCGACAGGTTAAATATCTGGCTCAAGCCTACGACTTAATAACTGCTGTTAAATACTTGGGTACACCTCGTTTCGCTGGAGTAGTTTATAATTTGGTAATCTTATGTCTCTCTATATTTATAGATCTTATCTGAGAAGTTTTTCGTGCTGCACTTCCATCTTACCAAATGCTTCTTCACTCAAGTTTGACACCAACTGTTGCTCGGACCAACACCTCACCAATCAAATGACCATCAAATGCTAAACACAGCTCAGAATCTATAGTCGAAGCGCGTGGGCAAGCCACATTCTCTATTTGGCAAACAGATGGGCCGATAGCGCACGAATTTGTCCCACCATGTCCCGGGATCGTGCACTGATGTACCGACACTAGAACTCATGCTTTATTTGGAGCTTAGAGAGAAAATACTATACAGAACACGTTTGTAACATTTCACGTGCAATGTTTAAATGTATCAAAGCACATTCGTAGCCTTTCTGAAAGAAAAATAAACAAAAATCACAGAGTCTAGAGTCTAGACAATGCAGTTTCTAAATGGGTCCTCTCCTGACTTTTTTCTTTTTGGCTTCAGAAAACTACATATAGCTCTTACATTTTATACGAGTATTTATCCATAGCTATGAACCAATATCCAAGAAATAGCACATACTGAGACAAAACAACCCTAAGTGTACGGAGCATAATAAATTGCTGCCATGCTTAGTTGTATATTTCTACTCCTTCATGTGGACCCCTCATGGGAGATTTATCTACAGGTAGCTCATTGTGTACAATGTAAGCATTAAGTTTAAGTAGCTACTTTACTTCGCCTAGGACTACAGTGTTTTATTGTTACCCTGTCTTGTAAACAGATAGGATATTTGTGTTTGAATTTACAAATTCGGATATGTTGTTGTGAAAGATGAGCATTGCCGTAGATTGGAACTTTGAAGATTCTCTCATCTTGGACAAGTGAGGTTGTATGAGTGTAAATTGAATTTTATCTTAAAGGAGGCATGTTGCGCATAATAGTCAGACATTTATCTAATCATGCAGACTTTCATGTTAATAAAATTATGCTAATTAAACACCACCTTTCGAAACCTTGATAAGGGCAAAGAGAACATTGATAAGAAAGAGTCGATAAGCAGCTTAAAGTCGTCGGCAATGTTTACAAAAGTCACTGATACGAGATTCGTTAGCACTTGCTTCGATTATAACAATATACTTATGCAACAGAGTGATAAGATGGTAACCTGCCTATTATCGTCTGATATGGTACCAAAAAAAGCAAAGAACATCTTTTAGCCCTGAAAGTAATGCAGTTTAGACTGGAAGAATACCCGGTTTACAAAAGTTGTATAACAAAAGGAAATGGTTCCATAGAGAGTCAGGTGGAATATTATTCTCTAATGTCTCTACTCATTTATATACTCTCTTATCTCGCCCTACTATTTCCACTTCCTTCCTCGTGACCCTGGCGACCTCTGAGCAATAATTTGTTTTTGTCGGCAACTAGGAATACTGGCCTTTGGTCTGGTTGCTTGATCTTATTTTCTGTAAAGAACGCGCTGCGACTTCGTCCGTGCTAATTTATTTCCCTATGGAATTATTTTTTCAGCTAAACCTATAGGTATAGGAAAATATTTTATTCAATAAGGTCCAAATGTCAGTTTAGCCTCTGTTATCATCTCTCAGTCATTCAATCAGTCAGGACTTGTCGAGTATATATTATTTTAAGATTAACAAATACGTATAATAAATAATGTACAGTGACGTCCCGCATTCTAATGCTCGTGCATTGTCCCCATAACCTGATCAGCTCAACTTCTTAAAATAGTGGAAGGACTTTAAAACAAATAAAACAGATAACTTAATGAATGATGATTCACATTAGTTTGCAGCTCCTATTCCCAAGTTCACCACGACACACGCTAATACAGTTCCAATATACTTTTATAAACGCCAACGCACAAATTCATAATGTCACAATGTCCCAGTCATATCATGAGTCATAGCATCTTTAATGGTTTGCAATTAGATACGGTTGCTAGGCTATTCTTCATTCTTCGATGAGCTCATACCTTCTACTTTCCCCTTTAAGCCGATTAATGGCGATTACACTACTGACCTGTATCTGACAACTCATTAGCAAGTTATGAAACACGTGGGTTGCGTGGGCGCGTGTGGTTATCTGCGCTTGCTTCGGTGACATTTGATCAAGATCTTTGTGAAATTATTTTTTTGTAAAATTTACGTTACCTTTAATAATTGATCGAGTGAAGCGAACGAAGATCTCTGAGTCTACTCGGACAATCTGGCATTTGTAGGCATGTTTGTTTGTCCGATGATAACTGCCGAACCTTTTATTCAATCTTGATCTTGAAGTAGGAATAATAGAATATTCGCTTAAACGGTTGGGTTTTTTTTGAAACGATACATTGCGTGATCTTATTTTTATTCGTCGCGAACCACTATTTCTGAAATTTAATAACTTTAATTACCTAGTTATATTTTTTTAAATGGATTTTTATTAAATTAAGATTACACTTTTTGTAACATACCTTCTGCACAGCTGTTTAAAACCAGACAGAACCAAGCCAGCTTTAACTTGGTTCTCTCAGAGCCTTCAATTTTAGGTTAAGATTAACGCGTGCACCAGCTCAAAGTGTGGACCAATACTGTGCCCGGACCTGCATATCCTTAAACTGTGAAGGTTATTCTTAAAGTCCCCAGTTGTGGGCATAGTTAGCCTGATGTTATAATGTTAATATTAAGAGTCTGTGGGCTGCATGAGTGCGCGTGGGACAACAAGCCGGTGACATTCGATCGATCCAATTGGAAATATGTGACGGTGTATATCCGTCATATTAACACGTAAAGATTGGGATCATGGAACTTTCAGTGACCATTTATTTTTAAACTGTCTTAAAAATATCGAAAACTCTAATATCAACATAACACTTGTCATCCTATCCCACTAATATTATAAATACGAAAATTCGGATTGTTGTTGCCGAAACTCTCTGTAATGTCACAAACGCATTTTTTTTTTTTACATGTCATTAATTCATTCATACGTCGTGTCACAGATGCTTTTCTTAGTCACATAGTTCTACGTCCCTTAAATGAATAGTATTACGGGGTTAAAGAAGTCAGTTCGTGGTGAACTACTAGCTTACTTTGTGCCCAGGGTCCACGAGTTCCTGGGCCATCAGTTCTCAAAACTATTCTTATTCAATATTATCTAGCAGTTCGTAGTTAGGTGAGTGTGGTATCCATCCTCACTTATAAAGTTTTAATTAAGTATTCTAGACATATGTATGCACAAACAATATATCAGCATTTCGCTTGCGCTTGCGCCAATTTGTTCCCGACTATAACGTCCGTCCATTGTCCTTCGTATTTTGGTTGGATTGAAGACGACTCACACGTCCGTTATGTACATAAGTACTGGAATCGAGGTATCCTGTGACATCTTTACAGCTGTTGATATTGGAATTTAAAAGTGATTGTAAGACGCAACTTCCTGTTTTGCATTTTGATCAAAAGCACTGTTGACAGATCATATTTTATTCTACAAGGGGTGAAATTACGGCCACACGAGATATTTCACCTGTCATATGTCAGGGTCGGCAACGCGCGTTTGAAACCACTGGTGTTGCAAGCGTCCATAGGAAGCATACAGCCCATCATGTATGCTTCTTTACCACTTTGGTTGTATAAAGAAAACGGAACGAAGAAATCGGTAGAAGAGTCATCAATCATTAACAAGTTGAAATAGCAATAGGCAGGTTTTAGACTATATATTATGATAGACTTGTCTGAAACAAAGACATCCCTAAAATAAACAAAGTTACCGACATAGCTGTTAGAATAAGCATGCTGAAGTGGCAATGGGCAGACCATATATTTCGCAGAACCGACAACCGTTCGAGAACTTGGGGAGGGAAAGTTCTCGAATGGTGACCGCGAGCCGAACGACGAAGTGTAGGAAGGTTCTTTATCGGCAAAAAATCGCAAAAAAAAAAAAATGAACATTTTACTAAAAATGAAACGCGACGGTGGGCATCATCACGGGACACTGTAATCTCACCATCTCCTTAAGACTGGGGCCATAGACAATGGACTCTGTCGAGGTTGTCCCCAGGCTGAAGAGACTGTGGAGCTTGTGGTGATACACTGCTCGGAATCGTTAGGGAAGGCAATGATGATGACTATAGTAGTATTGAGTAAGGACATCATAAAGTATCCATTGTGTTATACCTGTTCAGATATCTGACATTCACTTCATTTCAAGTTGGTTACGGAATCTCATGAGCACAGCATCCGACCGAACCTGATTCATGGACCAGCATTGTTGCATTTCGGCAACCTTTTACGTTTATTTTGGGTGTAATTTAAATAACATTTTTGGATCAGAAGGTACTTTATTGCTAAGTTATACAAAAGATGCTAAAAATATACTGTGGTTTTTAAATTTTAAAGGGCCTTATATATGTGGTTGCGTTTATCACAAGGCTTTTAAATTTAATCTAAATTACCTCTGGTTCTATTTAATCTGATGTAATATTTTGCCATAGCTTTTGCACAAAATATTGATTTAAAGTAGATTATGAGGACACAAAATTAATTTTTAATAGGTATTTGTCTTGCACCCAAAAAAAATTTTTTTGTTTTCGATTGCTAATCTCATTAGAAAAAAAAGTACACGTACCGACTAGAAACATGCAAAGAATAGATGTTGGGACGTTTCTAGATAATCTTCTTAACGGCAGTAGATACCTACCATTTGGATGAAATTTGGATAAAGCATAGTTCGTGGCCAAGAACTAAAGGTTAAATATACACTGGGATAGGTACCATAAGGGCAGAAGCTAGTCAGAAATATAATAGCTCCCTTTTCAACTCAGACAATACTGTGACCCACGGTTTCTAAGATGTACTGACTGACATTATGTGTATTGTGACATACCTGCAGTCCTACACTAGCAGATGAGACGAGAGTGGCACGACCTGCGCTGCGTGACGTCATGCGCACGCGCACGTGATATATTCACATGCACTACTGCTGCCAGGGTCGCAGCTAGGGGAATGGAGGTCGGAAACCATCTTAGTTCATAAGTAACCTAGGTCTCTTCAAGGCCTTGAAGAATTTGATGAGGATGAACGAAGCGAAAGAAGTATGCCAGGATTTTAACAAGTGGAAATTCTTGGTCCCTGCCTACCCCTCCGGTAACAGGGGTGACTATATGTAAGTATATATGTCTCTTTAAGGTAAGAGTGATCTTCTAGTCAAGACCTTCAAGCTCCATTGTCGGCCGTAACATCACTTACCATCAGGTGATATTAAGGTCATGAAGGTACGAAGGTTTCTTTTTTTATTCTTGAACCTATCAATGATGCGATTTCTTGAGCAGAGTTCAATAAATATTTTTCTGCCAAGCTAAGCTAAATACTGATTGTGGTAGCCGGTGCTCTTGATGATGATGATTTATATTTCAATAAATCATCAGCTTTTATAATTAATTAAAAATTATCAGTGAATCGACGAAAACAATTGTATTTAGCCGTATTTTAAACTCTAAAATCGTCTTCAACCACATATCGTTTCCATTCTATAAGATCTAAAGTAAAATAACAGATTACCTTTCATTTATTAAAGGTGCTTACACGAATGTTGATGAACACAATAACAATAGGAATGTTAGCCGAAGCTTTCAAAATGAATACTTTTGAGAAATCAAGGCAAAATTTTGCTTCGGTTATTCGCGATCCAGTCCTGTATGAATATGCTACTGCAGATGGATGCAAGAGATGCAAGTGATATAAAGTATGTTGTGTAGTGGAGGACAGGATTTATGTCTTTGAACTCGTAGATACAGGTAGATTAATATTATGAGCCGAGGTCGGTATATTTGGTATGGGTTTTGAAGAGACGCCCGGTGAAAAATGTATCTAGAACAATCGGAAATCATGCCTACGCTTTGAAAGACCATTGATCATCTGACTGTTTGCGCACGAACATGGTTGCTACCGGGTGCTGCAACTGCACAACTTTTTTATTAGATTTTTACAACAAAAATAGACAAATTGTCTAGTTGCCGAACAAAAGTAATTGGGTACCAGAGCCACCTTTTGGAATTATATACATATTCTGGGACATCCTGTATTGTGGTGTATTTATTGTCAATCCGTGTATGTCGCAAATAAGCACTACAATGTTGTTTAATGCTTATCCCAAAGCACACAACAGTTCCTCACCTTCATAAAACTACCGTAGAAAGCACTCCATCTTCATCGAGGAAACAGATGCTTTCCATCATAAGCGGTGGCTGTCACCATTACCTTTATTATCCGTTTGCCAATACCAACAATTCTTATCTCTATTTCAATTTTATTTATTGGACATGTGTCATTCTGGTCCTTTTGCAGAAGCTTTAGTATCATGTGTCATTTAATATACTTTATTGTAGGTAACATAAATATTGTTTTAGTAGAGCTGGCCATAGAAGGTTTACTTATGGAAATATATCGGGTTTGAGACCATGCGCGGTGGTCGCGCAATCAGATCTAGCTTGTACCAGAATAAATTTAAAGAACTATCAGAATATCCCCGGAAGAGTAATTTAGAACCGACATAGAGCCATAACAAGTGACTGGGCGCCAGTATTTCATTTTTCAGCACATATTAATGCAGGATGTCTATTTTCAGGGTACAAACAAACAAAAATCACTTTAGCAATTCCTTATAATATCCAAGCCTCCTGGTTTTCTTAGAGTTACGACGAACTATCTTGAGCCTTCTCCACCTAGTGACTTCCCGCAACCTTTAAGATGCCATCGGTCTATAGCATGTAAAGTTTTATCATCATCATTATCACAGCCCTCATTAGTCCACTGCTGGATATAGGCCTCTCCCAATAGGCGCCACTGATCCCGATGTTCGGTCTTCTTGGATGTCAATCGAATCCAGTACAACCGCTTTACTCTCTAGATCCACTAGATCCAGATCTCTCTAGACCCAGAGAGCTATGACTCTCTAGATCCACTCTAGGTTATATACTTTTAATTTATTTAAATAGCAAAAAAGCATACGTTCCACCTGTTAGTAGCGATACCGTAACATATGGACGCTTGCAACATCAGAGGTATCACTTGCACGTTGCCGACCTTGAGATATAACGGGTGAAAGTCACCGGCACCCATACCCTTCAAACCGGAAAACAGCAATGCTTGCATTACTGCTTGGCGGTAGAAAGATGGTGGTAGTTCTTCCCCGGACGAGCTCTTTCACAAGGACCTCTATTACGTCTTCTGAATGAGCTCTACTAAGGAACACTCACCGTTCTTCTTATCAAACACCATCTGTTGGCAATGTTGCAGAGGGGCCTGCCCCCGGGCCTCCGCGGAGTAGTCCCTGAAACCCGGGCTGCATCTGTAGACCGCCCCCGGACGGGTGACGTTGTAGAGGCGCGTTGCTGGATCATCTTCCGGAGCTCCCACTAGGATCCTGGGAAAGAAAAGTTTGTGTTTAACCAAAATCCTGTTCTTATTAAAGTAAAATGGGTGGTCTTATAGCTTCAAAGCGCTTCTTTGGATGGCGAGGATAATTGTAAGAGTAAAATATATTAATAAAAGATTGCAATTATTCTATAATCAACATTGAGTATCTGACATTTCCAGGGACTCTATGCCAATTTCCAAGCATCGAAAACAAATTATATAATATCTCTCTTAACTCAAAGAAACTATGCACTTGGCCACGCTATTTCACTAGTTACAGATAGTAAACTTGTGCAATCCTATGAAGAAACTAGGCTATTTACCATGATAACGAGCAAAGACCATCACGGCCCGAGGGGAAGCAGGTCAACAATCAGACGGCTGGCGTGCTGCCAACACGTAAATAGTGCGGGTTCAAACCCGGTCGGTAACACGCCAAATCGTATTTCTATATCACTGAGTCACCTGTGACATAGTCGTTGGAAAGGAAACATCTTGAATCACTGTTTAGCTACTGTGATTCAAGATTCCCTTGCAATATTCAACATGCACTGCGAATTAAGATAAAAATACAATAATGGTAGGAATTTTGAATTGAAAGCTGACAACATCATCAGCAGGTAGAGTGTGTCCACGGATGAATTACCTTCCCCAAATCATTATTGACAATAACAAGACTTCGACATTTCGGATTATTCCCGATGTCCTTTATTTTTTCCATTGTCCTGTTTTGCCATCTAGTTTGAAATCGAAGATAGCGAACACGAATAGGATTCAGTTAATAAATAAAAAACAATTGACTAATTTGGGGATGCTTATTATGGAAATAAGGTTAACTTTGTTTAAATGGTCTAATGCTACTCTCATAAACACTTGTTTAGCAGAACTTAAGTACCAACTTGCTACTTAAATAATCAGCTAAATTACATATAACTTCAAGTAGCAAGCAGTAAAAGTTAAAACCTCTAAAAGCAATGTTCGCACATAGGTGAGACGACAGAAATAGTCCCCTATCCAACGACGGAAATACACTGTCCCTCGCGTCGTTGCAATGTGCATCCGATAGACTACGAACGATCACTGTTTTATTATTCAGATATTATAAAGGTTCTGGCACACTGTCATACGTGCCAGAACGTAACATGCGTGGAATTGACGCAAACACTGAATAATATATTAAAAACCGATTTTAATTAACGGTAAGTTGACAAAAAGTCCAATATGAGATTTCATCTTAGAGTGAAAAACGTTAAACCTAATATATTTGTTTTATAAAATGTAAATAAGAGCACCCTGAAGTTTATTTTTTAACTGCGTAGTTAAAGTATAATTAAAATCGGTTTAGAATTTTGGCGGAGATGTCGCGTAACATAATATAAAAAAAAATACAGACGATTTCAGAACTATGGTGTAAGAAAACTACCATAATTATATCTCTTGGATTCTCAGTCTGACAAATAGTCAGACTAATTTGTCTGACAGCGAATACTACTTTAAACCCTCCTCTGAAAAGGCAATAAAATTGGTAAATACCTCCACTGTAAAAGCAACTTAGTTGCGGCGGGTTGAGTGCGATTAGACTTGGCGCACCCTCTACCAGGAAATGCTTTACGATTTTACACTTCCAACTGCACTTTCAAGGGGACACTTTGTATTGGGAGTACTATGGTACACGTTGTAGACATTTTTAGGGAACCATTATAAGGTAATCCTAGGGGAAACTTTGTTGTAGATTACAATCTGAACAAAATATAGAGTTTGGGGGTGTGACGTGTAGTTTTTATTTTTAGGGAACGATTAGAACGTTTAACGATGGGTTACTAACTTATGGTTTTTAGGGTGAAACTTTAGGGTGGTGATTTTGATAATTCATAGCCGAAACCTAAATTTTCATATGGAATCTTTAAAAATATTTAGATAAATATAAAATCTATGTCAGATCTCAATATTAATCTTAACTTTCGCCCCCTGCGCCACAGAGGCCGTAAATTTTTTATTTTTAATGTATTTTAATATTTTTACAAGGTAGAACAAGTATGTTTGACGTTTATGAGATCGAAACTATATTGGAACTGTAATTTGATTATTGTTAATTCTGTTCCTATTTAAGTAATTGGGATTAATTTATGTAGATTTCAACACCATTAAGTGGCTTAGTTAATGAGTTCATTATCGAATGCAAAAAAGTTGAAGCCCCAGGTGCCCTGGCAGACGGCCGCGGAGACCAGATGACTCACCACCTGCCTAATCTGAGCCGTTGTCTCAATGCCCACATAACTATGCAGTCATTTAGAAATGGGCTGAGTACTCTATAAAGCCTCATTAGCACACTTTTAGATGCAAAAATAATGCGCTATTTGAAACTTAGTAAATACTTTGTTGGATCTAAAATAGTTCATGATTTAATGAGAACTATCCCTAGAAAATCTGTGTAGTAGAGGTGTTTTCTCGTTTGCAGCAGTCAAGTTTGACAGTCTGAGAATGTGTTCCATGAACTGTCAAAATTAACCACAGATCAAAAAGAAAACCTTGTCAAATAAATATAATCATATCACTAAGGGCCCAGTCAAACGGACGCAGTGGCGATTAATATATTCAAGCGAACTTTGACAATCACTTGTCAAAATACTATTCCCATTATTGTATACCATTTCCCTTTGATTGCCACCGTCACAGTTTGACCGGACCCTTAAACGGCAGACGTCACACCGAGCGCTAGCCGCAGTTTTATTCTAATGTCCGGTCGGTGTGCGAGAGCATTAAACTATAGCATGTAGGTACAAAAGTAATAGATAGGCGTCTTCTATTGATTCAGTGTTGAAACATCACTACAAATTAGGTCTGCGGCCATCTATGTCTGCATGGTGCATGTCGAATCGCACAGGGAGTGGCTCGCCGAACAAATTAGTAGCAATACAACTGGCATTCAAGTAGACTTATCGAGCGGCTGTTCTATTCCCATATATGTGGAGGACTTAAAGATAGTTTCATTTCACAATGAAACTTTTGTGGCTGAGGTTTCTGAGAGCTCAGAATAATTTGGATTAAGTATTTCCCGAAAATAACAAGAACAAGTCTTATAAGCAAATTCACGGACTTGTGTCACTTTGGACATGTTTTTATGTTATTAAAAAGAATTTCCTGCATAACTATTTATATTTATCTATGTAGGTATATGTATGTAAGTTATAAAATACTAAAAAAAAAATATTTATTGGAAGTCTCAACTATGATTTAGTTTTTTAAGATTATACATTTTAGCACGGAAACCGCCTATTTCTAATCAAATAAGGTTAGCTAGTAGAAATTATTTATCATCAAGCCCGCCTATCGTTACAATTTATATAAATTGTGCTGTGTAATTTATTTAAAATAAAAAAAACATGACTTGTTTGAGTGAAAATATAGTAAAAATGTTACATTTCACAATTATTGGAGTTTGGATTAATGTTGGGGATAAATCCAAACTCACAACTATTTGACGTAATGAGTCGTTCAACCTCATCAGTCAGCTATTGTTCAGCACAATGAAACTAGTGGAACCCATTCCATTCCATACACTCTGATAGATAGATATAACTACCCGTAGATAAGTGCTACATCAATTATGAATAGCCAGACAATGGATGCGCACTGGTAAACGATTGTTTAATAGAAATCATACTTTATTTTGTTTGAGAAGTGATTTTATTTGAAACTAGGTACTTTCTCTTGGAAACTTATAAACTGAGATTTACAGAGTACAAACAAATAGGTATGGTGAGATTTGTAAATAAGTAAGCAAGTATTTAGCAATTTAGAATAAGGATAAGTAAAGCAGGCTTCGATCGGATCATTATTAAAACCACATATTGTATAGGTAACTCTATGCCTACTGTCTACGCCTCACTTCTGTGGTCTGCTATAGTTTCAGAAACATTATGGTATTTGAATAAAAAGGAGGTTTTCCTCTCAACAAAAAGAATACGTTTAAAGTTGTTTAAACAAATAATATAAAGATTGTACGTAGGATGAGTAATTAGCTGTCGTACACGTCAGATGTGTATTTTTTGTAACTGCTGAGTACAGACGTAGACAGAGGGGAAGATGTAGATGTATAATGAGAGTTTTGATCTGCGACTTAAAAAACTCTGATTAACCTTTTAATAAAAATTAGCCTAAATGGCGATCGAAGGGAGACAGTAGAATAGCAGTTATAAAAAATCGCGTCAATGTACCGCCAGTAACGCTTCGCGTCGCCGTGACCGCGCCAGTTTGCGCGGGCCCTTAGACTTCCGAACTATAGTTTGATAGATTAAAACCAAAATGAAGGTTGTTGCTGTTATGAGGTCTCATGGAACAACGCAACGCGAATCAAAGCCTGAATATAAATGTCTGAGCTCTTACCATTCCAATGGATCACGAGTTAAATGAAGTAAGCTCGATCAATCTTAAGTTATACTATATAAGAGGGTTTTAGGCATCGAATTTCGTGTGCGAGTGTATGTGCTAACAGGTTACAATTAGCGCGACGAATTTAAATGACCAGCCGGGACCGTGGTCCAAAGATGAAATAATTGTATGGGTTTTAAATGGTAAACTTGTTAGTTTATGGATATAATCATGTAATTAGAGGTTCTAATAGTTCTTTATATGCACAGAGATGGCGTTGTACCGGTAGTTTGAAAGGGTGCCTGTTAAAATGTGGCTTCAGGTTGTATGGCCGCACTGTGTTGCTGCAACCACAGATAATAAAATACACTGTTGTGTTCCTGACAATACTGTGGCCTGTTACAGATTAAAAAGGAAACCTCCCATTGATATACAAACTTCTTGTGTTATTAAGAAAATATTATTTAAAAAAAGTGACCAATAGCAACTAGGTAACAAATAAAGTATCTAAAAAATCTCTCTATTCTGAAGAGTCGTGTAGAAGTCGCATCGCAGTTCTGTCTTTCGAATTCATGACCAACCATATGTCATTTATTATTGGAGTTCTAAAAAAAATAACCTCAGCTCTACCAGGGGTTTATTGTCAATGTAAAGTGAGGAATTATTACATAAACCTATGTACGACTAAAAATAGGTTAAGTAAGCAACAAACGACGTTATCAGTTATACATTATTATGTTAGCATAATAATTTGTACCTGATAACGTCTAATACTGCGCTGGCTTAAGCATTGCATGACATAAAAACAATTAAAAGACGATAAAGGCTCTTGCACATGGGCACCAAGCCCGGTGTGCAAGAGCCTTTACATATGATTAAATTCATCGCGAGTGCTACTAAGTAATATCTAGGTTCTAAGTAATACCGAAGCGAAAGTTTGTGAGGATGGATGTTTTTTTAAACTTTCACGCAAAAACTACTGAACGGATTTTGATGAAACTTTACAGTAATATAGCTTATATATCAGAATAACACATAGACACATTTTATCCGGGTACCACGCGGGCGAAGCCGTGAGCAGAGGCTATAACTAATGCTGGGAATTTTTAACACAGCATCATCTAGTCACAAACTAAAATAAATAAATGTTTTTCAATTCATTTTGCATGTTTTGCGCGAAATTCATATACTGTACAGAAAACAGACAGCAAATTTACCATGTGATCCATTTCGTTTAAGAAGTTTCGCCAAAAAGTCACTGAATAACGGTCAGATATGGCAAAGTGCTTATCTAAATTACATATTCAGGACGAGATAGCGCGGAACATAAACAAACTCGTAAGTCGTACGCGCATGCGCGATTTGCATAGCAATCGTACCGCCAGCTACGATCCAGGCTGTGTTTTACATTTGGCTGGACGTCCACTGCAAGAGTGGCAGAGATATAAATATAAAAAATTGCATGTACCTACCTATTATCCAATTAAATGTGTTTTGTAATAAATATATACAGGATGTACCTAATAAAACCTTGCCCTATCTCTTCGGGAAAAACTTTTTATCTAGTTCCAGTCTAGCTGGTAAAATTTCATTGTGTGCGAAACACTCATAAAAAACATACATATACATCACATAAATCGATAAATCGATTCTAGTGAAAAATCAATGTTTTTTAAACGCATGGCATAAGAAAGAAAGCAAGAATATTTTTATTTGAACCCAAAAAACACAAACATGGGAAAATACTGGGAAAGAATTAGCCTGTAGAAAATATGTGTTGCATAAATCATAAAAAAGTAAAGTCATATATGAGTTTGACTTTACTTTTTTATGATTTAGCGAGCCACTGCCTATAAAAGTTAACCTTTGTGTTATTGCAAGTCACGGAGTCTTTTCCAAATTTTATACAAATCGATTGAGCCGTTAACGAAGATTAGATATTAACAATATTATAACACTAGTAGTATTAGCTACAAACATCCAAATTAAAACCTTGTTTTAACAATTCTGTTCTGTTATTTTCTTGTTCTATTTACCTATACTAAATTTTACCGCTTAACCAACCATTTTCGTAAGTAGCATGGCTTGTTTAACATTATTATCTATCTATATGTAATATCTTTTGAATAGAGAGAGTGCACTGGTTGGCAGACTTTATTCACGGCATTATTGCAGCGTTATGCAAAATGTACGTTTGCGAGGGGGACAGGTGCCCTATATAGCGAAGATCCACGGATGCGCGGGCGCATGTTCTCTTGTGAAATGCGCATAAATGTCATGCTTGCATCGTTTAACTGCTGTCATTGTTGTCATGCTGTTTTTGAAATTTGTGTCACGTGCTTTTCAAGTATTGTGTGTTAGTTTAGAATATATGTGCAAAAATATACTTTTGTATAAAGGGAAGTTCTATTTGTGTACAAGTACTTGTATGTCAGACTACCGTGTAGATTAGTTTTTACCACCTGTCTCGTAGAAATCTACTAATAAAATTGTTTGTAGAATTTTTAAACAGTTCATAGACATCATGGTAAATGATTCGATACTTCGCGTGATCCTGGGGCCTTATATTGTAGACCTTGTATTGTATTAGACCTTGTAAAATTATAAGGTTTCGATCTAATCTCGATTTCATTGACAGAATATTGAAAGCTGACCGAAAGTAGACTATAAAATAGAATATAATATTAAAAATATATAGGTAAGTGAATTTTGAAATATTTTTGCAAGCTTAAAACCCATGTTACAGGTATAATACCTACTTGTACCCATGTCAACGGCCAACTTAACCCAAAGTTAACGAGCTGTGGTTTCGGATAATCAAACATTGACTGAGGTTACAAATCGTTTCGACCCCTCCCTTGTTTGGCTTCCACATATTAAAACTGTGTGGTCTTCCCTGTCGCCGTGAGGAAATACGAAGTACGAAGTTCACAAAAGGGTTAACATGGCGTTGGTACCGACTGGTGGCGATCACCACATAAGTACTTTGACAATAATTTTGACAACATTCCGCCTGAGACGCAGAACGTTGCGGATACGATTCCCGCCGCGGGAAAAATCTTTGTATGATCATACATTTTAACAATATAAACACATCTCCAAAAGTTTATGACACTAGCATGAAACGGACATTGGCAGAACTGTGGCAAAATAGTCACATCAGTCGTAATCAGGGGGTCAAGTTAAGTTAATCATAAATTTGTATTTCACCTGAAAATTTACAATTTGGAAATTGTAAACTAGATACTAGGCAGATAATGATCGCCACGGCCAACGCTACACGTCACTGACTGGTCTTTAAATCCAAGTAAATATAGGTAGGATCATGGTTAATATCATGGTAATATTAAAACAGCATATTTACCATATTCAAACTCACAAAATATAATGGTAACCAATTTGGAGTTAAAAAAATTGAAAAGCAAGATCACTCAATAAAAACTACCTTCTGCTTAAATAAATAATCATGGAACACTTCGAATCCAATAGTAGGAGTAAAGGATGTACCATACAGGCTAACATTCTTGGCCAGAGAACTTAAAACCTCTTTGGTATTCGGCCAACAGTGGGACACTTTCAATTGTTAATGCTGAGGCCATGCACACCCACGACGCGATTGGTATTTTAATGTGGTCTTTCGTTAAACGTAGACTCCTACGCGTGTTCTAATTAATTGTTTAATCGGTATCAGGAGATAGGTGAAGTTGTTATTGAAACGCCATTCGTAGTTTAGGATTATCGAGACCCATCCAAAGGTTGTCTGAAGAGATATATTAGCGATATGACCAATTGTACTTCAGCGATTACCATGTAATTTGCTCCGTTTAATTTGCGTGAATGTGGATGGAAATAAAAGCTTACCTCTAGGCCAAAAAAAAGATAGATGTATTGGAAGGATGACATGGTTAAAAGAGTGAGTACTGGGTTGACGGCTGATAGAGGAGAGTGGAAGAAGAAAAGATGTTGTGCCCACGTAATGTGGGATAAGGTCAAGAAGATGATGATTTGTGGTGATCTATCTATCTATCCACCGGAAAGGTTGACAACCCTAGCCTCAATGCAAATGATGGAGAAAGTAGTGTAGGAGCATTATTATTAGGACGATTTGCGCAGGCGGCACTTAGCGTGCCAGGTGTGACATTATCAAATTACATGCGCTCTCATTTGACATTACGTCAGAAATAAGATTTCCAAAATATGATGTACGGTTATTCTTAGTAGACATTCTTAAAAGGCTTCGAGCTTAACTTACTTACTCGAGCGAAACTAAGGAAAAGCACAATTCCTCTACAATATCCTATCCTATCCTATCATACTATTACGAGTATAAACGCGAAAGTTTGTGAGGATGGATGTTTGTTACTCTTTCACGCAAAAACTATTGAACGGATTTTGATGAAAATTTACAGTAGCTTATACATCAGACATAAAAAACAGGCTACTTTTTATCCGGGTACTACGCGGGCGAGAGGTGGGCAGAAGCTAGTAACATCATAAAAACGTTGCCATTGGGAGATGCATTTGTAGTTTTTAAGAAATGATCCCATACTATAATCTATACTTTTTTTTCAACGCAAGTGCAATTCTATTCCCAGTATATTAACCTATTCCGTTTTTGAAATAAATCATGCATCTTGCTTCTAAGGATGGTGTTTTGACAACCCTAGCTGCTCCGAAAAGCCTACGTTTGCGCAACCTTAGGTAACTGCAACATGCGGTACCGTTGCGCCCGCGCATGTCATTGTTTTGATTGTAAGTAGGTACGTCGATTGTTTCGATACATGTATGTTTATTAGAGTAATTCTTGGGGAACGAAACTATTTTATTGATGCAATGTGATTGCTTGTGATGACTTGATGAGTGAGGCGTGTCTCTGCCTACGTGTTTATAGTGTGATGAAACAAAGCGGACATGATCTATGATCCTATGGGGCGGAAAGCATACAATGATGAATCCATCGCAAAGGTTTGAAGGTTTGCCATAAATCTATTTTTACCTGACGATACTATAATCCTTCACTATGAAGTGTTGAGTCGAAACTCATAAAGTCAGTGACAACGACTTGATATCTTGATAAATAATAAATGATGGCTTAACTCAATTATAACCAAAAGTTACATGTGAGTAGCTTAACAAAATTACACAATATAGATGTTATAACTTTCAAGCCAAGAAACTCCTTGGCAAATTATTTACTAATCTGTTTCCATGTTGATTCTTAACTCGACCCATTTGTAAAGCTAATAGGTCATTTGAATTTGATCGACCACAGGAAGTTGGTGGATGGATTCGTCGTGGCATTTATATACGAGATTGGAGTGTAACGGTGGAAGTAAACAAATGAAGATGATGAGAAACAAAACTAAAGGATGTCCTGAATCTAGATCTAGATCTATGAGTACATAAGTTACTAACTATAGCCCGACCCACATGCCGCACCCTACTCGTAGATACGTACTTATCTGCTGATTGTCTGAATGAGAAGATTGCTGCTTGCCGATCCGCCACTTGTGGGAATAGTCCGAGGCACGCGAAATGTAAATAAACTTTGCTAAATGTTGCTTTATCATTTGAAGAGATTGGCTAGGTTTAGTATCAGAGCAATGTCTTGACTTGAAACCTTATTAAACAGAAGACTAGCACTGTTTTGCTGTTCAGTGCTAGATTTCCTTTGTCATCCTAAGTAAAAAATGCTTATAAGCAAGGATCTTATAATTACTAAAGTAATCTCTGTTATACCGAAGTCAGAAATTCTAAGGCTAATTTCTGCCTTGATGTCCGCTGAACTGTTCGTTCATACCTATCTAATACAGGCTTACTTGAACGAGGCAAGTCAAAAGCTAATAGCTTCAGATTCTCTTCTAACAGTACACTACTTACAGGATACTTGCTATCTACCTACATACCATAGACTACAACGTACTAAATAACAGACACACCTATCTATATGACTATGTACCTTCGTTTAGCTAACTAAATCTTCTCATATTTATGAAAGACCTCGGCAAAATCAAAGTATAAAAATATGCTGTTGCAAGCGTCAATGCTTACTGACATGCGGGCCGTAAGACTGTTTAAAAAAAAGATAAACAATGATAAAACTAGGTATATGGTGTTGGTCTGATCATAATAGTTCTGTTTTGTAGAAAAGTATGTAAAAAAAAACTTATCTCATTATGCCTTTCTACAGATTATATACCGGTAGAATGTAATAAACACTTGATAAAAATAATCGCCCTGAGCCATCACTTGTACCGATGTTTACGAGGCCTAAGTATGGAAATTTATGGCGAAGCTTTGTTTATTGTGGGCCATAGAGTCGCAATGGACCACCCGTAGGCCTTTGCGGTCTCTGCGCCATGATCTATGCCCGTTGTAAGTAGGCTCAACGGAAATTATTCGTTCAGCTTATTACACGGCGATTAGGGTGCGTTTATAGGCGTTTCTATCACCTATTTTCTGTGCTCTATCTATCTATCTATCTATGTGTTAATAACAGTTAATAAACTCTTTATTGTCAATGATACCATTTTACAGTAGTAACAACATACAAAACATAATAAAATAACAAAAGAAATGCACAATAGGCGGTCTTTTCGATTATGTAGAATATTTTCAAGCACAATTAGGCTCAAAAATACAGTAAAAGATACAGTTAGTAGTACTTCCCTAGAATAACTCTTTCACAAAGGAGTTATTTGTGAAAGATTTATTCTACTTAACCATTTAAAAAGTGATTCTGTATGTACTTTGACTGAATCTCCGCAGCAATAGTTTTATCACTATTGATGAGTTCTGTATTTTGTATACTACTAAAGTGACGAACAAGCGTACGGCCGACCTATTGATAAGCGGTTACCGTAACCTAGAAAAACTCGCAACACCAGAGGTATACTCGCTAGTTACCGACCCTGAGACGGGATAAAAGTCTCATGTACCTGTAATTTCACCGGTAACCATAACCCTTCAAACCGGAACACAGCAATGCGAGCATTACTGCTTGACGGCAGATATAGGTATGGTGGTAGTTCCCCGGACAAGCTCTTCTAGTTCTAACTTACTTCTACGTGCCGGTTCTGAAGAACTATTTCCTGAATTATTTGTAACTAGCTACTGCACACGGCTTCGCCCGCGTGGTACCCGGATAAAAAGTAGCTTATGTGTTATTCTGATGTAAAAGCTGTATTACTGTAAAGTTTCATCAAAATCTGTTCAGTTGTTTTTGCGTGAAAGAGTAACAAACATCCATCCTCACAAACTTTCGCATTTATAAAGTAGTAGGATAGGACTAGCTTCTGCACACGGCTTCGCCCGCGTGGTACCCGGATAAAAAGTAGCTTATGTGTTATTCTGATGTAAAAGCTGTATTACTGTAAAGTTTCATCAAAATCTGTTCAGTTGTTTTTGCGTGAAAGAGTAACAAACATCCATCCTCACAAACTTTCGCATTTATAATAGTAGGAGGATAGGACTAGCTTCTGCCCACGGCTTTGCCCGCGTGGTACCCGGATAAAAAGTAGCCTATGTGTTATTCTGATGTAAAAGCTGTATTACTGTAAAGTTTCATCTAAAAAACCGTTCAGTAATTTTTGCGTAAAAGAGTAACAGACATATATCCTCACAAACTTTCACATTTAAGATAGCAGGTGGATGGGATATGATGGTTCTTTTTTAGTGTCAAAACTTATATAGTACACAAATTATATTTTAGAATTTTTCTTTAGAAACAACCTGTCTCATTTGTATTTTCTCTACTGTTTTACATAAAATTACAATATTGATAATTATGTACCTACTCATCTATTTCCACCGTTCTCTCATTATCGGCTACCCTACGCCAGATTCGGTCCATAAAGCATAATCAGTCCAGGAATAGCCTGTTCACAGGATGAGGACTTCATTACGAGGCTACGAGCTTACAGAGTCGCGGTGGACGGTATTTTAGTTAGTTTAATTAATCTCTCGACACCTGTCCTGTCGACTGGCAGGGTTGTCTGCTGTCGGCTGGCCGACTGGCTTCCTGCCTCACATCCTTCCGGCTAGGAAAAATCAAAGGAGGTCATAATCGTAAATGTGTAATAGGTTTAGCTTCCACGTAGTGTATTGGTATATTGGGTTATCAGAATGGTATCAGATCGACTACTATATATATCTACCTAATGCTTTTGTTTGCAAAGGCTACGTTCTTTTTAATATCGTATACTTGACTTTTAGGTATTATATATGTTACTACGCTATTGCATTAGGATTAACTTGTAAAAGAAAATAAACTCGCGACAGATTCAAAACCTAAATTTGACATCAGACGCCCAATTCGCATAGTAATTTGACAATCGGTTCTCGATATAATATTTTTTTCGGTCAATAAGTGATCTCGATGTTGTCGATTAAAAAAAAAATTAAACATCGTAAATTCTCATGGCCTTTAATTTGAATTATTTTTTAATACGAAAGTCGATCATGATTATGGTGTCTAAATAGTTTATTCTGTTCTTTTTAGTTTAAGGCCCTACGCTTTATGTTAAACCATAGGTACCTAATTATCTGCGTGTAAGTTAATTTACTAATCTTGAGTAATATTCATAGCCGTCGAAATGAACGCGGTCAAAAAATAGAACGTTAATCCTAAATTGGCTGTAAGTTTTTTTTTATCAGTTAAAGTTCCTGTGAGCTGTTAAAATAAGTTACTAACTTTTTGTATTTTTTTTATGCTGGATATTTTTCACACAGCATCATCTAGCCCCAAACTAAGCCTAGCTTGTATTATGGGAACTACATAACTAATATACATACATTCGTATTATACATAAAAAACACGTACACCCGAGACAAATATATACAGATACAAAAAAGTACGCCGCGGCGGGAATCGAACCCGCTGCGTCTCAGGAGGTCGTCAATGATACTAGATTCGTTATTTTTTTTGTTTCTGACAGGTGGTAGCCCTGACTGCCCTTCCCGGTACGCGTGCGGGATGCGCGAGCGCACGTGCCGGCCCTTTATTATGATATCGCCAGCACCGGTTATCGTCGATACGAATAATTTAGATTATCTTGTTCGTTTACATTATCAAACGTTTTTTATCGTAATTCGAAACTAGGGTCGTAAGGTTATCGATACATTCAGTTGATGTTATTTTACTTACTTAATAGATATTAGAAATATCGTATAGAAAAATATATTTATAAAAACCAGAACACCTTCAAAATATGAGACTACCAGCTCACAGCTTTACCTGCGTGGTACCTGGATAAAAATAACTCTTACCGTTCGTTCGTTGCAAAATTGTTCTTCACGAAAATCCCTTTCATTTTAACCGGATAATATTGGTGAAATCACTTTTGAAATCGGATGAGTAGTTTCGAAGATTAACACCTACATCCAAACTCACAAACCTCTTTATAATATTAGTGTAGATTCCATACCTATATCGACTCTACCAATCCAAGCATTCGTTTCGTACAAACTATCACGTACCCTTTGGTTCAGGGCAATAATCCGAGCAGTCATTTCATCTCGTTTTATATTTAGCCACGGAAATGGCCAGGAAGCTATAAACAGTAGCTTATATTTGAAGAACAATATTTTTGTCTGAAGTTGGTGGCAGATTTATTTGACCAAATCATTGTGTTTAGTCTGTTTTAATGGATTTCAATAACTGATCAGATTTTGTAAGTAGCGATATTATAACTAATTTGACAAAACCAAGTGTACTGTAAAGTTCCTACGGTGAATAAATGAGTATGAGTATAAAATTATATAAAAATATTGTCATCCTGGTTAAGTGAAAAGGAGGGTGAAGATATTATTTATTATCAACTGTAGAATGTTCAAAAATGTTATGGAGTTTTTTTTTCGTAAGTCAAGGTGACGGACGGTATCCGCTTTTCATCAAGTGGGCCGTATGCCGTTTGGATCGACATAACATAAAAAAAAGTTCCATCAAATCGCTTAATTCTTATACGAATTTGAGCATATCTACGTCTAAATATATGTAGAGGTAGGTTTCAGTCCAACTTCCTAAATGTTTTACAAAAGGAAAAAAAAAGTTATATTAAGAAAACATTATAAACTTTTTTATTTTTATTTATGAACTTTGTAAATGCTTTTTTACATTCTCGTTTTAAACCACCTAGAAGCTCATACTATACCTGCCTGTTAAAATATATATTAACCATAAAACGCGTCGCGGGTGCCACCGAAAGAAGTTCTATTAAAACTCCTTGATAATTAGTCAGTCTCTGTCTGATTCGTAAGATAATCTACTGTTACAAATTACACGAAAATTGGGAAACCGCAAGCTAGCAACATTTCGTGACACGGGAATTTCGGTGTTTCTTGAGCTTCACTTCACCTCTTACTGTTTGCATGGGAAGCAGCTTTTGGTTTATCTATATTCTTTTACCTACCTACTGCTTCCGTCACGAAGAAGGTCGGAAAATAAGAGTTTTTTTTTACTAACGAAAACAAACAACCTACTGAATTCACACCTTCTAATACGATTTAGAAAGCGCTTAATGAAGCGCAGAAAATAGAAAGTGATCGAATTTTTCACATGTTTCCATAAATGAGAGCGCGTAGACTACAGGTTAACCTACTGTAGGTTGGTAGGTACGCTCAGACAAAGAGTTCCGTATAGGAGCTGTTTCCAGTTGACATCAGTGAAAGGTGCTAATGAGCCCGTTTGTCACTAACAAGTGCAATTAGGGACCCCTTATGAAACCCTCACGCGTTAGTATTTACCTACTTTGCATCCAAAAACTCGATAGATTCTGTTAGGACGAAAGGAAATTTCCGACAAATGTTTGCATTTGCAAATATTTGTCTAGAGATCTGGGAGTTTTCTATGTACATTATGTATGTATTTACAAAAAAAAGTATATAAGTAGTATATCAGTAATGTAGTTCCCATAACACAAACTCTGCTTACTTTGGGGCTAGATGATGCTGTGTGAAAATGTCCAGCATTATTTATTTATTATTTATAGGTATAGCCGTCTACGAAAAGTTGCAAAGTTTTCCAAACATAATATACGTACCTATGTAAATATCTCTTATTGATTTTATATTCATAGAATATATATTTTTGTATTTCAAAGTTTATTACTGGCTAATTATAGATATTTAGAACAAGAGTATTAAACAACTTTCATCGTAAATTCTCTTTAAAAATGTTAAATACGTAATTTAAAAGTTTACATTTGTCGATACTATGATACTTATGGTTTCAATGATTAGAAACATATCGACTTCGACTTTGACTTTTTTTCATTTGATTTCAAGTCTCGATTTTACCATATGATGAATAAAAATATTGATATTTACAAACTACTGCCCACGGTTCGCCGCGTGGTACCCGGATAAAAGTTTCTGATGAAAAGTAGCGTCCGTAAAACGCATTCGCTTCACCGTTTTTTCGTTGACTTACGTTGCAAAATTGGTTTCCACAAAAAGTCCTTTTACAAAGCATCGTTCAAATGTATAAATGCTTTCGGAATTCTACGACTTATTTTAAGACTAGATCGGTACTGGTTAGCATTTTGCTTAGTTCACAGTCAAGAAAAAATAAGTTTCACACGATAAATTAAGTATTCTTTAATTAGACAGTCCCATTGATTAAAATGTAGATTTAAGTTCATAGTAGAGCTGGTCAAAAAGTTCCTACTAGAGAAATCATTTGGATCAACCTCTATCAAACATAAGTACATAAACGTATGTGTGGGATTGTACTGCGGAATGACCAATATAAAAAAGAGGCGGAATCTATAGACTGACAAGATGAATGTACTGACCACATATCACAAGTGTCGAATTAGGGATACTGACGAATTAGCGATTTTCAGGAAATTGACGAAAATCAAAAGTGACTAGTTGACGATAGTGACAAATTAAAGAAACTGTCGAGTAGTGTTCTAACTCAAAGACTCTATGTTACATCGACAGATATGTTACTTTATACAGATTAGATGCAAGATGATGCCTACGTATTCGCTAAGAACGTCGTCGATACGTAATGGTCGAAAATAAGCGTGAATCCGTGTCGAGGTGAGCTGTTCGGTATCGCCCACGAAAGTCAAAGATTATACACACTCACTCATTCATTATAGATGAGGGACTTTACAACTTCTACAAAGTTTACGAATATCCCTTGTAAATGGCGAAACGTAAGCCAAAATCAGTATATTTTTTCAAAAGAGCAAGTTTAGAAAAAGTAACTTTTATAACTGTGTTTTGTCTGCTATGTTTACGAATTAAGTAACATCTAACACTAGTCAGCTTGGTGATATCAATACAAAAATAAACATCTTCACAAATCTGCAATACTGCAAGCTTACTATCAGAATTTGTTCTAATCTCCTCTCCACTTTAATGTGACTCACGACCGAAAAGGACTCAAACTGCCCCGCTTAAACTTAAACAATTCGAGCATCCGAGTAGGTATGTATCCTAAAAGCGATTAATCCGTCAACAAAACAAAAGATAGCGGGCCATCGACCCCTCAGCAAACATCTCGGTATCAGAAGCGGGATGCCGATGTCACGGATACAAGCGGGTTTTTATTTTAGACGAGAAGAGACCGGATTTTTTCTTTTAATTTATTATGTAGAATATTTAAATATGGCACATGAAGATAATTCAAATAAAAAAACCTGTATAGTCTTTACTCTACTGATAACGTATGATAAAGAAACAAACCTGTAGGGAAAATTGTAGAGATAAGTTTTTATGAATGGACCTCAAAATGAATCATTGAGCAATCTTTTACTAAAATTAACACATACCAACACATAACATGTTTTATCACTTCTATAAAAAGATAACGTTGTTATTCATCCATTTCGCCAAATCAAAGGTCTAACAATAGATGGTCAGGGGTATAAATCGTGGTGTCAGGTTGCTGCGCCAGCGCACATGCTCGGGTTTCATTGTACGACTGGACCACCGGGACGGTAGCGTGTGACTGAGCTTCTACCTATCACTGTCTAGTTATGTCGTGTAGACTCAGATGGCTAAGTATCCATTATTGCACCTTCGTGCCTTAGACTACAAACAAATATAATCCTTGCCATGAGAATGGCTAGGCTATGTTCGGTACCTACAAAAAAACCTTTCTTCATGTTTCTATTAATCTATGGAATTATTGACGACCTCTGTGCCGCAGTAGGCGAAGGCCCTCCTGAGACGCAGAAGTTTGCGGGTTCGATTCCCGCTACGGTACAAATGTTTGCACGTTTAGCCAATGTTTGTCTCTGGGTGTTTTCTATGTATAATATGTATGTATTTACAAAAAAAAAGTATATTAGTAGTATATCAGTCATGTAGTTCCCACAATACGAGCTCTGCTTAGTTTGGAGCTAGATGATGCTGTGTGAAAAATGTCCAGCATTATTTATATTTATTTATTGCATTTTTCAAGAATGCTGGGATTACTTCTTAATTGTTAAAACCAGTTGTTGTCAATTGTTAGCATACTCTTTTCGTAGATAAATTTAATTAAATATAATTCATTTCGGACTACAAAGAACCATATTTGTTAGAGACAAAAGAGAATCAAAAAATAAATAAGGTGAGTACTATGTTAGTAAACAAACAAAATGGATGCTAGATGTGAGGTGCGTTGCGCAAGGTCACGTGACAAGAATTAAAAAAAAAGGAAGATATATCGTTTTTTTATTGAAAACATTATATCTGAAGCATTATTTTTTTCTACCTTCGCTTTGCTATGGATATACTATAAAAAATGTCTAATTATTGCAAAATGCAAGGCACAAAGGCAGTGTAGGTTTGTAGTGGTGTCAGCACGGTCACGGTTGGCGACCGCCATATGGCGTTACGTCATGCGCGTGGGCACAGCACATGCTTTACTATTCGCCTACGACATACGATACAATTTCTTGTGAAGCATTGCTAAAGAATCGGTCTTAGGAAATTCAAAATAAAATTATATCCAAACTTACTATCGCATCTTGTGTGTGGATTAAACTTAGCTGACTAGACGTGTGTAAGCACCTTACGGGTTACTGTCAAACTCAAATGTCTGTGTTCGCCATTCATTGTGCTAGGTCGTGTAATATCGAAATAATAATCTCTAACTCAGAAGCGAATCTTTGTTTAATTTGCTTTAATGCCATCTACCAGTGATTTCATAAATTCCCTCCTTAGCATCACCAGCATTACCAGGTCTACCACCAAATAATGTGCATCGTTGTAAACACCGATGGTGCAATGCCTTTTTCTATACCAATGCGTCAATCGTACCATATGAATATATAAATTTTATGTCAATATTTCTTGGAACATAAATGGGTGCGAAGTGAAGATGAATCAGCTGGCTGCAGTGGAAGTCACGTAGATGCACGTGAGGATATCTAAGTGAGGTGTCCAATAACTTGTACATATTGTACAACTCATGCATTCAAAGAAGGTCCTTACTTTATAATATCCTAGACAATTAACCTCGGCGGGACTCAAGGTTGAATTTTTTAATATTATACATTCTTGTATTTTCCCTTAAAAAATAATAATAATGCTGGTCATTTTAGATGATGTCACAGCATCATCTAGCCCCAAAGTAAGCAGAGCTTGTGTTATGGGAACTAAATGACTGATATACTACTTATATACTTTTTTTTTGTAAATACATACATATTATACATAGAAAACACCCAGATCCCGAGACAAATATTTGCATATGTAAACATTTGTCCCGAGGCGGGAATCGAACCCTTCTGCGTCTCAGGCGGGCCTTAGCCCACTGCGCCACAGAGGTCTAAATAGTTACCTACAAATGTATATCAGTTCTATGGCGTGTGTATAACACGCCGTGGCATTGAGGAATTTATTGTGGGAATGCTTACGACCATGAAGGTTTAATAAACAACTGGTGCACAGCTACTTTTAATTATCAATTAATGAAGAATGGAGGGGTGGACACCCCTTTTAAAGTTGAATGAGTTGCCGTCCGTTCGTCTAGCATTGGTAGTTTGGTTGGTAAAACCAGTGTGGTAAAAGCTTCACCACTTATACCTAGGGTTTTTGCAATGGTCATAAGTTTCAACGCCACACACCCAGCAATGAATTAAACATGGAGATTTCCAAATTGTACAAATACCTACATGTTAAAATATTTGAGGTTCTATTGGAACTGTTCACTCTAAGAGACTTATCTGTGTATCTGGGTTTTGGAAGACTCTAGATTAAATCTTTCTCTCTCAAACTAAAAAAGGCATGCTTCCTTTTAAGGTTTCCTAACGTCAAAACGCAAAACAATGTTTGACTCCCTCCTCCCTCGCTCCATACTTAGCATCTGTAGAATCACTAGCCAAATGTAGCGCGAACAGCGTGTGACAAGCGAAGCCTCCTTTGGTAGTGAATGGAATATGACGTCACAGAGCCACAGTTTAAAGTAGAAGTCTCAGTAGTCACATGTGGCATGGCCGCCCTCGGATACCGATCCACCGCGTCGCATCGACCGGTCCTTACTTCTTTTGCTAACCTCGTAAGGGTCGTAGCTTCATGTAAATAGCCTATAACCTTTCTCATGAATCGGGCTATCAAATGCCAAAATAATTTACCAAATCCGACTGTTAGTTCAAGAGATCTTCAGCTTTATTATTAGATATATATATCATCGATCTACAGGTCGATGATATATATAGATAGTTTTGTAATAACACACAGAATACATAAGAGTAAGATAGTTTTGTAATAACACACAGAATACATCGAACCCGGTCGTGCACCAATGGATTTTTCCATGTGCGCATTAACACGTGCTCAAAACGGTGAAGGAAAACATCGTGAGGAAATGGCATGCCCTAGAACCAAAAATTCGAAGGCATGTGCCAACAGTAAGTGTTCCAATAAGCGGCGATTGGCTTGCAACCTGTCACGTGGAATGCTTACTACTTGCAAAACGCGGGCATGTACCAAATGTAATGTTTGAACGTGCCTCTGACTACCCTATATATAGAGGTAGATAAACTCTTTATTGTGCATAAAACCAATTTACAGTACAAAACACAGAAACATAATAAAATAACAAAAAGAAACGCACCATGGGCGGTCTTATCGCTGAAAGTGATTTCTTCCAGACAACCTTAGGATGAGTGTTTATTATTTTTTTAATATCAAAAAAATATAAATACCCAACGTCACATACATAGTCCTGCCTCCACACTAGGTTTCCCTGTGTCGTGGTTATCAGGAACTATGAGTACCGTGGCACCACAACACCCAGACCCGAAACAAATATATGCAGAACATGCAAACATCAGCGGGAATTGGTCGCATCGCCCGCCGTGCTATCATTTCTTTTCCTCGGTTTCTTTGTTATTAATAGTATAGATTTATGATTTACTAGCTTCTGCCCACGGCTTCGCCCGCGTGGTAAAAGTAGCCTATGTGTTATTCTGAAGTATAAGCTATATTACTGTAAAGTTTCATCGAAATCCGTTCAGTAGTTTTTGCGTGAAAGAGTAACAAAAATCCATCCTCACCAACTTTCGCGTTTAAAAATATTAGTACGAAGTAGGCAGACCACCTCGCGTAGTACCTACCTCCCCGTTCTATCAATGAATTATTAGTGATTCATATAAAATTCCCAGGATTGCGTGACCAGGTGCAAGTGCTACACCTTATAGTAAGGTAGGTAGGTACCTACACGTAATGTCAGGTGATTCATTTACAATGACTCTAGATGTTGTCACCTCATCGGTCTTATAGGCACCTCTATGCAAAAAGGAATAAAAAAACACGCTCACTACTGTATTCCCGAGGGCATCCTCAGATACATACGCAGTGAGTATTGAGTAAAGGGTAATCAGAGGCAAGTTCAAATAAAAAATTAGGTACGTGCCTCCGTTTTACAAGTAGTTAGCCTCATGGAACACTATCTGATGCCATATGCCCTCTAATTTGGATCTAAGTAGGGTTGTTATCCTTCCGGGTTTCCCCGGATTTGTCCTAGTTTGTCGTTCGGGGAGCGTCCGCACGGGGTTTCATTTGTAGTCCGGCAGCTTAAACGTTTACCGAAAATACGCGGCTAGAGTAACTTTTGATTTTACTGAGTAACTTTAAAAAAAACTGTTGATATATCAACAGAGTTAACCTAAATCCGGGGTTTTCACGCTTCTTGTCCTGGTTGGCAGATTTTAGAGATGGCAACCCTAGTGCTGAGGCATGAATTAATGCGCACACGCATTTTTCGGGTGGAAAAATCAATTTATATCGTCTTTAGGTAGCCTGTAACCTCACAAGGACAGATCATGTTACACGGATGTTGTTTGTTCTAAAGAATAAGTTGCCATACAACAATACATTCCGAAGGATTGGCTTATCAGCTTGTTAGGTTATAGAGTTCCGAAATCCAATCAACAGGAAAATAACTCAGATATCAATATTTTCTATAACAACCTCTTATATAAAGTTACACTACGTAATTATTCTGAAAAGGTGTTATTTGCTTTACAACATTTTAATGATAATTTCGTACCAATGTGTAGTATAATCTCATATTTAAGACTAAGAAGGACCCAAGACAAAGTGTTTTACAAAAAAGTATGCACTATATCAGTCATGTAGTTCCCATAATACAAGCTTTGCTTACTTTGTGGTAGATGATGCTGTATCAAAATGTCCAGCATTATTTTATTCATTTATTTTTACCTCTTATGGTACCTTTAAGTACCTATATTGAGCATGCTGTGATGCCCTCTAACTGCGGGAGCACTATGACTATAATGTTAATAAGTTCTTGCATTTGCTGTCCGGCTAGATGAAGCGATGACTTAAGAAAGGCGGCGGGCTGAAAGTGGACGAGAAGAGCCGAACACCGAGTTCAGTGGCGCGTATTGGTTGAGGCCTATGCCCAGGAGTGAACTGATGTGGACTGATGATGATCTGTTTATTGCATGTGTGGGGTTTCAAACTGTGTTGGGTATCCTTCAATAAATAAATTTCCTATGATTCCTCGTGTGGGAATGTATATGGAGCTACGAGTGCCATACCACTGAGAATGGTCCATACCCAGACCCAAGCTATGAAATTTTGTCAGGTTGCAAACCCATCGCCGCTTATTGGAACACTAACTGATGGCACATGCCTTTGATTTTTTTTTGTACTAAAGAGGCAAACAAACTAATATCCCACCTGTTGGTAAGCGGTTACCGTAGCTTATGGACGCTACCAGAGTTATCGCTCACGCGTTGCCTCCCTAAGATAAAAGATCTCATGTGCCTGTCATTTCATCGACAACCATACCCTTCAAACCGGAACACAGCAATGAGAACTGCTTGGCGGCAGAAATAGGCATAGTGGTAGCACTTACCCGAACGAGCTCTTTCACAGAAGCTTTTGTTAACCGGTTTAAGCACGATATCATTCATCATTTCACCATTGATACAGTTGGTGGATGGTGGTGACCCGTCATCACACTGTTTGAGGGAAGGTCTTTGTCCAGCAGTGGTTTCAACAGCAGACGTTTGTTTTATACAACTAACTGTCACACAAGTATACGGCCAGCCTGTTGGCTAGTGTTTAACATAACCTATGGATGCTTGCAACACCAGAGGTATAACTCTTGCCAAACAAGACATATAACAGTACGAATTGTGCCACGGTCACAGCCCACCGCGTTGCTTCGCACGCCCGCGCTATAACTTCTTTTGCTCGGCTCCTTAGGCTGGTAATCGTGACGTTGAATAGCCTTTAAGCTTTCTCAAGAATTGGGCTATCAAATGCAAATATTTTTTCAAATCCGACTGGTAGTTAGAACGACCAGAGATTAGCATGTTCAAACAAAAAAACTAGTCTTCAAGTAATTGAATTGAAATTGTTGCGATAACCGGTGACGTCTTGAACTTAGCGTCAATCTATATGCCTACGTAGATTACTTTATCAGGCCTACATTCTAGACTAGACACTAATTAAGTATAATTAATTATCTACTCTGTCACAAGCGTTAATCATGGGTATGTCATACCTACTTAATAATAGATCCTTAATAAGTTCTAATGAAAACATTCTTAATTCGAAGAGTAACTGTCTCCCATTTAAGAATCAATTAGTGACGATTTCCCATGACTTCCGGGCATGGCCTCGCTTCCGGTATGCGCGCGCGCATACAAAGCCTACGCGGCGCCACGTGTGGCACCTACGAGTGCGTCCATTGGACGGTGCATGGTCACTGCTCACAGTGGTCACCACTCCGATGAGCATCCGGTGTCGGTGTCACTTTACAACTTTCGGGACACCATTATTTATTAGTATGGTCGGCATAAAACGCTATTGATGCTACTTCCGTCCATGATACATAGCAAAAAAAGGAAACTAAGTACTCAAAAGTGTCATCTTATTGGAAAATAGCTTCTGTAAAATTTGTAATATGCAAATTTAGGACATGTGCCTACATCGTAGAGTCAAAATACCCCTATAGTAAACCAGCTCTACTTATGCTTTCAGGATTTTTGTTCCAAAAACGATAATTCATACTGTTAAACGAGAATTTTCACGGACCGTACTATCCGTGAAGGCACCGACGAAGTTTCGACTTATTCTGTATATAACAGTGCAAGACGAAAGGAAAGGGTCGCGATCCCTCACCCTGATGAAGACTATCGGAATTAGTCAAAACTTAGTTACGATTTCGCCGTAAAAAAAAAACCTTTCGGTATGACTATTTGGATTGTCATCGTATGCGTTAGCAGTCTGTGGTTATCATAAACCACAGAAAACACACAATAATTAGCAATCTGTAGGTATCTTACGTCTCACCTTGACTCATATATTATATATATAGGTACCTTGACTCATTATGTCATTGAAACACCTCCGAGATGACATAATGCTTCCCCGTGGCAATAGACAATTATTGTAATCTTCTATTTTAAACTGGTGAGAATATTAATAGCATCCTTCGACTATTGTTATAAATGTCAAAGTTTGTATGTATGTTGCTAATAATCTCCGTGACGTATGGACGGAAATTTAGAACAGGATTTGGATGAATTCATGACCTAGTATAAGGGCCTATTTTTTTCACGGGGGTGAAGCCGTGGGCAGAGGCTAGTTAAGATTTATCACAAATGGCTGGTGTGAGGGAATCATGAAGAGATTGTTGCGCTGACTGTAGATTCTTTGAAGAATGCAAGTTTATCAACTTAAGTTATTGATAAAAAATAACACTGCGTTAGACTTTTATAACTCTACAAAATTTATTTATTGTTGTATTATTGTGGATTCAGACGAATTGACAATAAAAGTTGTTTACCTGTAACTTTATTTATAGTTTTTAAATAGGTTTTCATACTACCTAGTAATGTAAGTGAAACAAATTGTGAAATTTATCACAAGAAAAGCATTCATGGCTACCCTTTACGATCGTGCAAATGCGATCATCGAACATTATCAAGTGAAAGTAAAAATCGAATCCAGAGCATTATTGCAAAAGAATTAATCGTTTTTGATAAAATGTATATCGGAGAGAGGTGGTTCTACTACTGACATTTGGAAATTATTTTCGTCGGAATTAAATGCAAATAATTTACAATTTCCAATGATTTGTTCATTATAAATAAAGTTGGTAAAAGTTGTTAAGCATTGATTGATCGGTTTGTATGGATGCTGCTAGGGAGTTGGCATGTCGATTTTGGTAATTCGGAACACATACCTAGTTTATTTTTAAAATTTATTAACACTATTGCACAATTTATAAAAAGTGACATTAGGCGGACTTAATGCTAAAGCATTTCTACCGGCCAACCTAATTTGTTAAGGTAGGCGATTAATAGTAGGTAGTTGAGATAGACCTATCAAAAAAAAAGATAATCCTATCCTACTTCCTACTAATATAATTAATGCGAAAGTCTGTGTGTGTGAATATTTGTTAACACGTATCTAAGTACCTACTAAACCGGTTTTGATGAAATTTGTAATGTAGATAGTTGAGGTCCTGGAATAACACATTGGCTAATCTAATTAACCCCTAAGGGGGTTAAGCAGGGTAGTAAAGTTTCTATGGAAATTTTTATTCCTTAATTAGATTCGCTCAAAACTCGGTACAAATAACTTTAAAATAAATAAAAAAACATGCATTTTTTATTTTTCAAAGCTACCCCTAATAGGTGTGCTAGTAAATAATAAAGACAAGTATAATATAATGTGCCAAAGGCACTATAGGCCCCCACTCACCACGTCGCATCGCCCTCCCGCACTATTACTTCTTTTGCTCGGCTCCTAAGGGTCGTAGCATAATTTTAAATAACCTATAACGTTCCTCAAGAATTGGGCTACCAAATTTGCAGGTATTGAACTAGAAATACTTAGTTATTGGACCGAGTTTTTGTTACCTACTGTATGCCTAATCAAAATCAATAAACATTTATCACTAGTCTCTCAACAGTAAATCTTAACTCGATGCCAACAAGTTTCAACGGTCTGCTTTCTGAGTATTCTGAGAAAAGTTATTCCTATAGGCAGATCACCTTGATGGCGAACACCGCAGACTATAGAACAGTAAATATAAAAGCACCTTGCTGATTCTATCTCATTCATATAACTCCTACGCGTTTCAGGTCAAGGAGAGCAATGCTTAATAAAGTGACCTGAACACCTTCTCAGAACAAACAGTCATCAACACATGAAATTACAGAAAAAACGCCGTTTATTGGTCATGACCTAGATGATAAATTCGATGACGCGGTGTAAGTTTTGCAAAGAAAAATAAAACGAACATGGACACGACTGTACATATTCTACCCATGGACATCCTCAGATACATATTCAGCGTAGATTTTTGAGGATACCTAGGCACGTCCAAACATTATATTTGGCTGATAGATAGATTATTGTTTTTGTTCTAGTATTATTAAACAAGAATATTTTTCATATATTCATGATACTTCCAAATCAAAATTATACCATGTTCCAGGGTTTTAGTCGTAAAATAGCAATTAGCCCATCCAGTTGCAAAATAATTCAGCAATCAGTCAAAGTGATGAATTAAACCCAGTCCGCTAATTCTACTCGCAATTTGAACCAATTAAACGTTATTTAAATTAGGAGACAAGAACAGAATTGAAATTATAGTGGTTGAAATCATTTTAAAGCTGAAACATCAGAGAATTTACAAAAACACAGAGGTAATTATAGTTTTATACGGGTCTTTATCGCGTTTACCTATTTTATTATTATGCCGGCGACGTTTCGACTGAGTTGCAACAGCCGTGGTCACGGGTTGACTCAAATTATAAAACATATGTAGGTATCGAAATTTGAAAAATGCAGTGGTATTTAATTAGACGTATTTTAAATTTTAAAAGTATAAAAGTTTTTTTTCGAACATATAAAAACTTTTTTAAACGAAACTATCAATAATTAGTTTAGTTACTAGGGTGGGGCACCACCCGTGTTACTAATACCATTGGTTTAGGTTACTCTGCTTTTTGACTTTAAGCATTATTTCTTAAATCATAAAAAGTGATAAAGGATGTTTAAAGATCACCGCTCCATATTTGCAATCGTCTTTACATAACTACATACTCGCTAACAATAGCTAGCTGTAAAGTAAACGCAGACGGAGGTCGGGCGCCACGCAATGAGGTCACGGATGCGCCCGCGCACGTCTCCGACATATCTGTCGAACTCCGAAAACATCTGCTTTATATCGCGAAAAGTATTGAACATGTATTTTAGATATAAGTTGTTTTTTTTTAAACAAGTATCCGCTTTTTACCTACTTAATGTTGTTATAAGTTTTACACGGATACGTTTACCTATTCTTTTGTTGACTGTTGCAACATGGCCGAAAATAATAAAAAAGGTAACCGCGATAAAGACCCGTATAAAACTTATAATTCTGTTTACTTACGCGAGAGTTGAAAATACGACGTAATAGATATTTATGCCTAGTAATAGGTACCTAGTAGATAATAGGTACTTACTAAAATTAGTGTGTTCAGATTCAAGTCATGCAAGTTATCTTTCACGGTCGGAAAATATTGGCTATTTTGTTTTGCACCGCGCTGGCTGAGGTCACCTTGGTGTGCAAAAAGGTTTTTTTTTTCATTCTGTGTTTTATTCTTTATAATCTTCCAATCCAACAATTTATAACCACACAATTCTACTTTTTATTTGTCCGTACTAACGGCTCTGAAATAGCTAAATCTATTAAAGTCCCTACAAATTAAAATATCCTAATTCCAAGCAAGGCGTCTACTAGTAACAACTAGTATGTAATTACAAAAAAAATGTATATAAGTCATGCAGTTCCCATAATACATAATACTCTGCTTAGTTTGGGCTAGATGATGCTGTGTAAAAATGTCCAGCATTATTATTATTATTATTAACTCATTGTAGAGTATCTGTATGACCAATAAAGTTATTGGAACGTGGGTCAGAATAAGAAGCGGCTAGTTAACTAATTCTTCCTCTACAGGAAGGTACCCTTTTTAGGTTGTTAGAAATAAACAGAGAAATAAAGTGGAAGATGGTTTAGTGCGTAAAGGGGACCAACCTAATCAATATTCCTCAAGTCACGCGCAGGTGGCAGGGAATTCCAGCTGCCTTGCGCAGTGAATCTATAAGTGTCAAATCTCGCCAAGAGTCGCCCAGGTCAAGCTGTTTCCAATGAGTTTGTATCCTATATCTTTGTTCATGGGTTTATTTTAGGCAAGGTTTTGAAAGTGCATTAAAGTAAAAAATATAAAGGATTTCAAAACATGCTAGATCAATTTGTATTTGCTCAGCTTGGGGTGTTCAGATGATGTTTGATGATAAATAAGATACAAAAATTGGTCACCTTGAATTACTTGGTATTTAAAAGTCTCATCATGAGACTGTACCACACATTTTTAACTTCAGTGACCTATCAACCGTGACCTCCTTGTGTCTCTTTATCAAATGATAAATTGTAAATAGTGCATCACAATGACACACATTGGGATAGCTCAGGGCTCCGGGAATCAATTATCCAATCCCAAACAAATGGATCTTGTTATGGTCGAGAACGCACACATTAAAATACAGTTATGTAGCATTTAAGCGTACGCCTTTTTTACAACTAAAACTAGCGTGAATTAAAAAAATTGAAAAGACACGAGGGAAGGAGTGCGGTGATCCTGATAACAATACGGAAATAAACTTTTTACAAAATGAATCACGATTATCTTTTATAGTAGTAGGCTGAGCTAAGGATTTGATTTATCAGAATAACATATGCTACTTTTTATCCGGGTACTACGCGAGCGAAGCCGTGGGCAGAAGATAGTAAGTAATAAAATGAACTGCGCATGCCTACACGCTGCTTCGCTTTCTGACTAATATAGTGAACCATTCGAAGCATTTCCCTGCCGATGAGGGAAACAGTGCAGTTATCTAAAAATACCAGTGAAGAGAAATATTCTGACGATACGCGATGAGCGCAGGCGCAACCCACAGGGTCGGAGGTTATCGGCCGTACCCACACCAATCACTTGTCGGCGCATCAAGCTGATAACATGCTATTTAAAAAGCTTATATAAAAAGGCAAAAATCACTTAAAAAACTTCTATGATGAATTGATGATATATTGGAATATAAATCTAAAATCACTTTTTCTCTCAACAACTATCCATCAACTTCACCAATGAAAACATTCCAAGATGCGTCAATCAGTAATCAATAAAGCGTTCGCAGATGCATCTTCGGCCGTCACTTATCTTTTCACTCCATCATTAGTGGGATAAAGAGTCACTTGTTGGGGACTCTAATGACATCTGAACATAGTATAGTATTATATTATCTGTGCCTGAACTAAACAACCCTATTTACATCTAAGCGAGTGTAAATAGTTTATTCATAAATCAACGGGATGCTCGCACCCGCTACTAAAATAGCCGCATATGAAAAAAAGGTCGTTCATTTGTAAAAAAAAAAGTTAAAAAGGGCGTCGGTCTGCACAAGCGCATGTGTACAACATGTGTCGTTGCACTGTTTCCGGTTCACCAAATTGAAATTTGCGTTATTGTCTATGGGGATGGGGTGTCAGAGATAATAAACTAGAGTTCAAAGTCAACAATGGGAGAAAAAAAAGGGCGCGCCGCGTGAAGTGATAGACTAGAACTTTGTAACAATGTAAATCGGGACGAACTCTATTTTGATTACAACTTTTGTTATACATTCAAAGTTAATTATTTTTTTAATGAAGGGAGCTGTTTGACTTAATGAGTCAGATGACGTATGTGCACATTAATCATGTACCCGTAGTGCTTGAATAATTTAAAAAACCAGCGAAATTAATTGCAAATATTTGAAACCGATTTGCAGTAAATCAGGAAAACTCGAAAACAAAAAAGTATGTATACTTAATAAATTACTTTTAATGAATGCGAATGAACAGGTGTAAATTTCTTCTAATTTCTTATCCAACTGTTAAGGGTCAGTTGATGAAAAATATGGGCTATTGAAAGAAACTGATTGTTTTATTTAAAAAAAAAACAGTTTCTTTCAATGGCTCATAGCTACTAGTTAGTAATACTAGGAGTAGTAATCAATATGTCGACGGTTTTCCTAAAATATACTCCCACCAATAAAGCGATAATCCCTTGGTCTTTACTATTGATAGGACAGAAAAAAGTGACCCCACCTTAATTACCAGTAAGTACTAACCATGTAAGTGCTAATTAGTATCTCCCACTACGCTGAATAATGATATGAATAATGATAGACACAAGATACAAAAAATATCCTAACTTTAGGTATGTTTTAGTAGAATAGTTTATGTACACAATTCTGTGTAATATTTACTTAGACTTGTAAATTGCTGTGTAGGTAAATACTCATTTGTATTCATCAGACTGAAAGGATTTCTGTCTTACGAAACAAAATATAACCTCATTTAAATTGATAGAGACGATGAAACTATAAGGCTATCATTATAAGGAGGCTTGTCATCAAAAGAGTCATAATCACAAGACTGTTTGTACAATCAGCAAAGTGAAACAGTGTTGCCCACGTAGCCGAAACAATTTTATTGCCTGTGCTAAAAATCGCACTCCGCGTTTCTTGGATGATATCATCGATACGCGATCTTGAACGGACGCAGTATATAAGATAGTTTGTAAGAAAGGTTACAGTATGAATTACCAATTTGTATGTACCTGAATGTTACACAGTTACTTCGATATAGACAACCTTTAGACATTATTGTCGGAATGTGGGTTAGCTTTAGTGAGGTAAAATATAGAGCGAAATTTGATTCACGGTGTACATTACAAGTTCTTATGTAGATTTGAATCATGATATGGCAGGAAGTTGATAGATAAAGGTGTTTCCTAGTACTTAATTACAAATACTTCTAAGTACATTTACTTAGACAGGCTCAGTGACTAGTTTTGGGAAAGGCCTATTTCCAGCAGTGGACTGATGAAGATCAAAGTAGAAAATATACCTGAGGTAGATACACTTTGATACTGAGTGCCCAACTAACTAGAACTTTGTATGTAGATATGAAGCTACTAGTCAAGCCAAGGAAATCTATAGAAAATACAACTTTGGCAAACATTTGGAAATAAAATTAGGCATTCGTAAAACCAGCTCACATTTAAAATTAATATTCGTTGACGTCGGCGGCGCCGCGGCGCTTCAACAAACAAATTAACTAAACACATCGCTAAATGAAACTGCTATTAGATCATTCTATGTTAGATCATAAAAATTGTATCTAATATTCTGAATAAAATAAATAAGATACATGAGAAACAGTGGTATGCTACGCTATTTTATTCTTTTCTGAAGAAAAAAAAGTCAAAGTTAAGGCGCGAAATTATTAAAAAAATACTTACATTTTCCTGTTGCCATCAACGTGCGCTTGCACAGTAAATCCAAACATAGAATTATCATTTCCCTTATAAACTACCCTCGAGGGTATGTCCACATTGAACCCGAAGCCTCCAACGCACAGGCACGCAAACACAAAAACAGCCAACGCCATTGTCAATAATAATTACACTCACGGCACTGAATAAAAAATAAACTATTTGTAGATTATATCATTCGTCCTCATGATTCGTTCGGCGTAGCGAGTTCGAGATGTGCGAGGTGACGCGACACGTCCGACGTCCGCAAAGGTCGGCACAGCACTGAGTGATATTCGGTCGGTCTTGGCGGCCGCTGTGAGGTAACCCCATGAAAATAAATCGGAAAATGACCGGTACGAGCCTTTTCGCGCGCTTTCTGCGGACTACTATGACTAGTGTATTGTAACGTGTATTTTTGTGCGTGCGTTTTCATCAGACGATTTCTGAAGAACTGTGACACATTACTTTATATTGTGATGCTGATTCGCAAAATCAAACAGCTGGTGTACCTAGTATTGTTTAGTAAAGTTTATAAGGAAAATTTACATATATTACACAAAAGTGAAAAAACTAAAACTTCGGAAAATGTATGGAAACCGTTTTTTTTTAGATTGCTCAACATTTTACAATTGACAATGATACAATGATAAAACACAGACTGGCTGGTAACGATCTTGAAGCTTAGTTGGTATAGCACGCGCTAACCAAACGGGATGTAGCGGGTTCTAGAACCGCAGAGGTTTATATTTTTGGGAAATTCTAAATTATTTTGATTGGCTAGGGTATTGTAATACATAAGCCAAATGCTTATTACTTTTGTCGAAATACAGTCTACAAAATCCAAAATAGTTTATTTAAGTCTTGTTATCGTTATTACCTAATATAGATCGAATGTTTCCTTTTTCAAAAACTCAAAATTGACATTTTATTATCCTCCTCCGCGGTGCAGTGGGCCAAAGCCCGCCTGTAATGCAGAAGGTTTATCCCGCCGCTGTACAAATGTTCAGAGATGTATGATATGCAAATATATGTCTCGAGTGTTGTGTATAACATAACATAGGTATATGTATATGTATCGATAAAAAATATATATAAGTAGTAACCTATCAGTCGTTTAGTTGATGCTGTGAAAAATGCCCAGCATTATTTATTTATTATCGATATATTCACTTCGATATATAAGTATGTTTTCCGAGATTTAAATTTCTGATCTCAGAATAAAGGGTAATTCGCCAAGAGTCCCATCACATTTATAATAACAAAAAAAAACTAGGAATAGTTCAAGTCTTTATTACACAGATCAATTAAATACTGCACGAAGATAGATAATATAAAGCAGCGTATATTTATACAAAATATAAATATACCCATAAAATAGCGGAATTCCTAATACAGTTACGCTCATACAGAATACAGAGTATATATATATCATATAAAATAGGTTTCACAGCGCATAATATTTGTGCTTACTCAAGCTAAGTATAATAATCTAAAACAACTTGACACAACACTAAAAGGAACCTCTTCTACAGAGTCAGTGCAACACTATTACCATTTAGTGTTTCCTACATACACTAAACCTAGTATAGTATTGTATTATCTGTAGTATTATATGAGACTGAATTAAAGCCTCTTTCACAAAATTCTAGAATATAATAAATATAACATAATATTTGTTTGCTTGAAACATACATGTTGTTGAAAGAAGGTCCATATTCCGCTTAAATAATAATAATATGAGTTTATATGATCTGCAAATATTTATCTCGGGTCTGGGTTTTACTTTGTATAATATACAAAAATATATATATAAGTAGTATTTCAATAAAGTAGTTCCCATAACACAAGCTCTGCTTACTTTGAGGCTAGATGATGCTGTGTGAAAAGCGACCAGCATTATTAATTAATTTTGTAACACGCAGTTTTTATACCATTTCTTTATAAGTACATATTTGTCTAAGCATACATTAACAATGTCAAAGTCAATGTATGTTGAAAGAGTCCCTTATAAATCATTAATAAAAGTTATATAATAGTGAATGATATAAATAAAATGATCTGTCTTTATACAAATGTCACGTGTGCTTTGTCTTTCAAAGTATTTCATAGATCACAAGTCGCAACTACAAATAGGAGACGGAAGACGCGTTATTTCATCATGGACCGGAAGAAGCCTACCCCAGAATGCTACGACGAACGGTGTTGAAACACCTAAATCCAGTGACCGAATGTCTCGTTTACTGTGACTTCTGATTCTATAGTAACTATTGAAACCTTATATCATAATTAAATAACAAATCTTCGATCTCCAACTACAGCTTATTTATCCCTAAACTATTGTTCAACATAAAATATAAAATAAATTTTTCGTAAAAATTATATAATTATAAAAATATTAAAACTTTTAGAAACACAACTCTAAAACTATATAATAACTATGTATTGCACATGTAACATAACTGTTATTAAATAGTTTAAATATACTACTCGGGTTATCATACCGAGGTCCATTTGCGCCAACCACGGTTAGCTATTTAACCCTAGGATATGCGGAACATAATTGTTATAAAATATCTTAAACATAATAGTCGGTTTACCATACCAAGTCCATTTGCGCCAACCACGGTTAGCTATTTAACCCTTGGTTATGCAATGATCTAACCTCAGCGATGGCACAGTACCATATGCGCTGTAAAATAAGCTCAAGTTTAAGCTAACCTCGATTGGCGCAATTAGACCTTACAAATAAAACACTTACAACAATAAAAAACGTGCTCACGTATTCCCCATGATGGAAATCCTCAAAACTATACTCAGGTCTCAAATCCGTCATGTTAACAAGTTGGGGATAGTCAGAGGCAAGTCAAAACATTATACATGCCCAGTGCCCGTTTTTTCTGTAAAGTTTTAGCATTAGTATTCCGGATCATAGGATGCAAGCCTATCGCCGCTCATACTTATAACACCGCATGCCTTCGATTTTTTGTTTTCAGGGCATGCCTGTTTTTTCATAAAGACGTGACAACGCGCACATACAATTTCAGAATGGAATATTAATTAGTGCACGACAATACTAAAGTGAGTATCAATCTTAATACTGGTAAATTCCGCTAACGCACTCGAACAGTTACTACCCGTTGTAGTTCCTTCCAAGATAGTTTCTACCCGTGGTAGTCCTTACCCGTGATAGTTACTACCCGTATTAGTTCCTTCCAAGATAGTAACTACCCGTAGTAGTTATCACAAACGGTAGTTAGTACTCGTGGTAGTTAGTACCAGGGGTAGGTGCTACCCGCATTAGTTATTACCCGCAGTAGATCCTACCCGTGGTACTTACTACCCGTGTGACGACCATAGTGCCATCGTTGAATACTTACGTGAATGGTAGTATTTATATAGTAGTACTTAGGTAGTATTTATATACTTATAAATGTTTACGCTTTAAACATTTATCTATCCACAATATTTATTGTTTTTTTATTAGTTTCCAGGAAAACTTACCTTGTAGTTATAATTGAATAATTGAATCGAAATAATAGGCATACATTTTCTGGGTAAAATTATAAATATGTGTGTTAACTATGGCGGTGGCGGGGGCGGTGGCGATCAGTACATTCACGATATTTTTGACAATAACTTGACCAAGCCCTTTGCCCAACAAGCCTAATCAAACTTTGTTTTTTCAACCAGTTTTATGATTTTCTTTTCAATTTAAAGATGCAATGTATTTTTCTTTAGCCACTCAAATGTCCATCTATTGTTCTGAACAAAGGCAGGACATGAGAGCCACTAAATACTATATCACTCGTTCGTATACCTAATTCACTAAAAAAACACACCAGTCTTTTCTCTGATCTTTATCTAAAATAGAGTTCAATTCTAAATCAGAGTACTTTAGCCTACCCATGTTTTGTTCTGTCTTTAAAAGCGAAAATAAATCTACGATTTGGAGAATTTGAAAACGCTGGGCGTTGTTTTCTTTTGAGGTTTATTCTCGGCTACCTAGAAAAAAAATACAGTTTTACATACACAGAACCGCAAAAGGAAGTTTTGGGACGCAGAAGTTTGTGGGTTCAATTCCCGCAACGAGACAAATGTTTGTATCATCTGCAAATATTTGTCTCGGGTCTAGGTGTTTTCTATATAATATGCATGTATTAACATAATGTATATTAGTAGTATATCAGTCATGTAGTTCACATAATACAAGTTCTGCTTAGTTTGGGGCTAGATGATGCTGTGTGAAAAATGTCTAGCATAATTGATTTATACAAAAAACACCTGTAAAGTTGAATGTGCCTGTAATTTCACCGGCACCCACACCCTTACTGGAACACAGCAATGCGAGCATTGCTGCTTGGCGGCAGAAATGGGTATGACAGTAGTACTTTCCCGTACAAGCTCTTTTACCGTATGATTGTCTGCCACCTAGGTGGTATACAAAAAATAGTCGGCTTTCTGAACGATCTTACGTTGATACGACGGCATCCATGAACCCCTGGGGGCCTAGACAAATACCACTTTCTGTTGGCGTTAACGCCTGCGCAAAGATTAAGTTGTATGGAGATGACATTAGCCGTGGAAATGTCACGTGACTGCTGCCAAGTTTTACCTTGACAAATTTGCGTTAGCGTGAAAGGAAAACAAAGCGTGTCGTATTTGTCTAGACCCCCTGGTATTGCAGATGTCAATAGGCGACAGTAACCGCTCACTCGCATCTCGTGTGCCTGTTTTCTTGTTTTCTTGCCTTTCTTTCCTGGTTTGGTCGCGGAGGGACAGGCAGTATATAAAACTGACAAAGTGATCCTTGTGATTTTAATGAATAAATGAATTTTGACATTGACTTTGATGTAACATTGGAAAGGCCTGGCACTTACTGTTCGCTCCCCAAGCAGAAGTCTGGCTTTGTCCTCTTCCAGTGGTTCAGGCGCGGCCTGCGCTCTTCTATGCAGCTGCAGCTTCTGCCGGATCGCTTGCGATAGAATCACCCTGTACATAGGTACTGTTAGACTTTGCTGACGTAAATTGTGTTAGGAGTGTAAATGGAGAGGCTTTGAATGAATGAAAATACTTAATCGCACACCTTATGATATAAACAAAATAAGCAATAACAGATTAAGATAACAATGGGTGGTCTTATCGCTTGAAAGCGATAAGACCGCCTCTTCCAGACAGCCAGACAGGATGGAGAGGATTCTATGTGATTCTGAAGTGACCGGGAGTGTACTTTATAATTTGTGTAAACTACCCTAAATAATATTATGCATAAAATATACTACATAATAATATAGACATATATGCTTTATTAAGTATGCGAACCATACCGTCCCATTTGAGCTATGACAGACATGCAACCCCCTACCGCAAAATAAATAATAATATTCTTTATTTTCAGACACGAGATCCATAATAGTGTACAGTACAATACAAATTTATAAATTATTTTAAATAGAGTGAACAAAATCAAAAGTGAAAAAGCTTCTATAACCCCCTACAAACCTCTGTATTGTTAGCATTCCACGTGACAGGTTGCAAGCCCATCGCCGCTTAATGGAACACTAACTGTCGGCACATGCCTTTGAATTTTTGGTTCTAGGGCATGCCGGTTTCCTCACGATGTTTTCCATCACCGTTTTTTTTATGATTTTGTAGAGGGAATTATGGGAGGAATCTTATTTTACACGTTCTCTTAAAAAAAATCATCGAAATCATTCAAGCCTAGCATTTCAAACTGTCTGTACCATGAAGATTTTTTTAAAGAATAAATATGTAATAAGCATGTATCTTATCTTATCTTATTTTAGCCGTAAGACTTCTTATGTAAACTCACCTCCTTGTATCACTCTTGGTGGCCAGCAGTAGATCCAGCCAGGTCCAGGTCACGTTATGGTACTCCAACGTCGGCAGAACTAGGGGCAGATCCCGTACATCCTCTAAGTTCTTCTCCTTGCTTCCCTTGTATGAGACGCGGACGGGAACTTCTGGGATCTTGATGTAAATGAAGAGTTTGTTCTTCTCTGCTCTTTCCTGGACGTCGACATTGAAATACATTTTAATTGAATACTCCAAGTCAAGAGGCTTAGAGTAACCAAATCAAGCTAATACCATATAATTTATAACATTTCTTGTAATTCATGCATTTCAATACTTTTTTTTACATATTAAACAAACGTTAGCTAGAAGAGAATGCTATCTAGCATTAAGTTCGCCTGTATACAGTACTTCTTAGTTGTGCAATAAAGTATTTTCTATCTATCTAAATCAAGCTATAAAAAATATCAAGATATGCGCGCATACGTTGAATACTACCCATTAACACCCCTAAAGCAACATTGCTAATGAGAGCCTTTCGTGCTTTCCCCAAGGGGGCTGCTGGAAGAAAGTGATGCATTTATTAATCTTCTAGGCATCATCTTTATATTTACACAAATCAATTTATTTATTTATTTAAATTCGGAAAACCAACTGCCTTAACGCAATGTCCTTAACAATACTTAAATAGATACAGGTAGCCAATAATATGTCCTCACTGATAGCACCAGACTGGGATCTTAAAATGTGAACACTAAGCCTTTTTCCTACACGTACCTACCAATGACACAGACAGCTCAATTAATAACTACTGAAGATAAACTTAATTAATTTGGTATATCACAGCTCTGACTTAAAAAGTCCAGCAATAAATGCTGCTTTCCTATGATATGTATATATAATATATACAGGGTGTAATCGTTAAGTGTGCACAGGCGATTATTCCGTAACTATTGCAGATATCAAAAAACTTTAAACTGATATCGAAAGTACTTTACCTAATGAGTAAAATGACATTAATAACTTTTTAAAAATAAAACGAGAAATATCCAAAAAAATTACATTAATCACTCCCATACATTTTATTTCTTAGTAAGTACAAAATTTTGTGTTCAAAGCATATGTTCGAAGTGACGTCCTCCTTGTGCAATACAATGACGAGCTCTATTTACAGTTTCTAAATGAACTTTCCTTAACATTTGCGGAGTAATTAAAGCAATTGCACGACGTACACGATTCTGTAACTCTTCTAGGCTGTGTACTCTCTCAGCGTACACGTGGTCTTTGACAAATCCCCATAGGAAGAAATCACAAGGCGTGAGATCCGGGGATCTGGCAGGCCAAGGGGTTGCACTATTATTGGCTATTAAGCCATTATAATTGTTTCGTAAGAAATTCATTACAACATTTGTATTATGTGCAGGTGCTCCATCTTGTTGAAAAATTATCGACCTTCTTTCATCGTCTGGAATTGGTTCTAAGAGACTTGGCATATCGTTTTGTACAAAGGAGAAATATCTCTGTCCATTTAAGGTTCCACTGTAAAAATATGGCCCAATGATCCGATCTCCAAGAATACCACACCACACATTAATTGAGAATCGCACCTGAGCTCTAACTTCAGTAGTTAAGCGAGGATTGTCAATTGACCAATAATGCGAGTTTTTTCTATTGTAAATGCCGCAGTTTGAAACATTACTTTCATCGGTCCATAAAATTGACCTTACATTGACATAATTATTGACTAGCCAATTGCAATAGACCAGCCGACGAGCAGGATCATCATTGTGCAGCGTTTGAGTAGGTTTTATCTTAAATGCTTTGAAGTTGTGTTTTTTTAATAACTTGTGTACATAATTGTGGGACACTGGAAATGATCGGGCCACTGAACGCGTTGATTCTTGTGGATTATCTACTACGTAGTTAATAATATTGTTATCTAAGTCATTATCAAATTCCGGAGCTCTTGTTCTCGAACCTTTTTTTCTGTTAAAAGATCCATAATTTATCAAATTGTTATCCAACTTACGTAAATACGTACCAGAAGGAACTTCTCTATCTGGGTACTCTCTTCTGTAGGCGATAATGGCCGCCCTATTGTTACAATCATGTTTGTAGTACATTTTTAACATGTCCCTCTTTTCTGTATTGGAATATGCCATTTTTCAATCAATAAATGCAACAATCACGATTATTAACGCAAATTGAAAAATACAATAAATTGGCGGGAACGAGAACCCGCGATAAAGAATTTGAATTTAGAACGAACACCAAAGAGTATCTTTCTTTTTGTTTTTATTTAGTATGTTGCTTTTCAGCTAGTTCAAATCAATACAATATTGAAACAAGGTTTATTATAAATTTGAAGTGGTAAGATAATTAATCTACACGTGTATCTACTTGAAATTCATTAATAGGTATTAATGAATTTCAATAAATAGTAAATAGTATTCAATAAATAAATAGTAGAAAGGTTTTAGTTTCCTTATTTTAAGTGGAATAGTACCTACTCATTTTACCCTTGTCATTTTATAATTATGTACGATATGAAGGTTCATATCGTACATAATTATAAAATGACAAGGGTAAAATGAGTAGGTACTATTCCACTTAAAATAAGGAAACTAAAACCTTTCTACTATCTCATACTAAATGTATGGGAGTGATTTATGTATTTTTGGATATTTCTCGTTTTATTTTTAAAAAGTTATTAATGTCATTTTACTCATTAGGTAAAGTACTTTCGATATCAGTTTAAAGTTTTTTGATATCTGCAATAGTTACGGAATAATCGCCTGTGCACACTTAACGATTACACCCTGTATATACTATTACGAGTCAATTCACATTGTAATTTTATAAACCGTATGCAAAAACTATTAACTGATAATAAATAAATAAATAATGCTGGTCATTTTTCACACAGCATCATCTAGCCCCAAAGTAAGCAGAGCTTGTGTTATGGGAACCACATGACTGATACACTACTAATAAACATTTTTTTTGTAAATACATACATTTATACTATACATGAAAACCCCCAGACCCGAGACAAATATTCGCAGATACACACATTTGTCCCGCGGCGGTAATCGAACCCGCAACCTTCTGCGTCTCAGTCGGGCCTTCGCCCACTGCGCCACAGAGGTCGTCAAAAAACATAGAACAAATAACATAGATAGATAAAGACTTTATTAAAAAAAAAAATGTTGGCACATAGATGCTTTCACATCTTTTGTGTAGAGCTGAACTGTGAGCACGTTACTACTGTCAAACTCTACTGTCTATGCTCCCCATTGCTGATGCCAGGGGATCTAGTCAAATACCACTTTCTATTGGCATTAACTCCAGCGGAAATATTGAATTGTATGGAAATGACATTAGCTCTTGAAACGTCACGTGACTACTGCCAAGTTTTTCCTTGACAAATCTGCGTTGCGCGAATAGAAAACTAACTACCCTTTGCCTGCTTAGCATGAAGACCGAAGACAACGGTTTTGTCTACCGCCGAGAATACAAAAAATATTTTATCCCTCTCTTTTGTTTGACAGAATAGGCGACAGAAATAGTTTTTGTCTCTTTCGTAGACAAAACTTTGTCGTGGGTGCTCATGCTAAGCGGGCAGGTCACGTTATATTTTGGAAATGATTTTCTCTAACCCCAAATCGAATTCTTGTTAACATTGCTATAATTCCATCAGTGAATGTAGCTATACCTTCATCTTCTCGACATCATCTTTGTCCTTCTTATCCCTCTTCACGTAGAAGTTCGAGTTGGAGTCCTTGCCCTTCTTCTTGATCTTCTTGGAGCCGGCCGCGACGAGACCGGAGGCGCCGCTGCGGAGCGTGCCTCCCTCCCCCTCCTCATCGCCCTCCTCCATGGAGTCCGGGTCGCGTTCAGGGAAGCAGAACTTGAGCATTGTGTTGAAGAACTTCTTTGTTAGACCTGGGCAAGGAGGATAATGTGAAGGCTTTTTAACAGGGTTCCTGACGTGATTTTTTCAAATAACTTATTAAATAAATATACGCTCAACAGATACATACTCGTGACCCCGCACTATGATTCTCTGTAAAGTGGGTACCAGGAACTACGAGTACCGTGGTACCACAACAACCAGACCCGGAACATCCGCAGGACATGCAAACATTTATCCTGCAGCGGGAATCGAACCAGCACCTCTTACGTCGCAGCCAGCTACTCACCCGCCATACCATCGAGGTCGTCTAAGGTTGCAGCGTACCCTAGTGTCAAATGGCGATAAAAACCATCCTTAAAGGCATACAAAACGAATGCAAAAATCTTGAAGGACACCGAACATGCCCCAGAGTTAAAAATTCGAAGGCATGTGTTATCGGTTAGAGAATTCACCATAATTTTGGTCTCATTCCACCGACTTTCATTCCAAATAATTTTTCGGCATAAGTTTAACTGCACTTCATATATTTATGAATAGAACTGAAGAACCGAAACATATAGACACAGCGCGTCTAAAACATTCTGTCGCTTTATTTACGCAGATGCTAATGAATAAGTTCACATCTCATTAACATTCATTGGAACGTTAATTGTCTTACATTTTAATATTTCTTAAGTTCTTCCAATGCCCAGATGGTATGTAATAATACCATCTTATGTTTTTTGAAATATGTTTATATAGACATATGTTTATATAGTTTTTGGAGATAGCTGAATGTTTTGTGGGTTTAATTAAACCAATGGATTTTACCACTCTTAAACACACAAAAAAAATAACGAAAAAATTACCTGCGTTGTAAATTGACCCAGAGTTAATTTGATAACCCTGGCTCGCACAAGTGCCACTAAAAGAGATACCATTCGTTATGTATACAGTTACATAAATAGATAATTTGTTTAAATAACATCATAAATATTCGGGAAAGGCGAAGGGAAGGCCTAACTACGAACTAACTCTGACCAAAAATGAGACGTTCTGGAGAAAATACCAAGTCAAGAGTACCCTAAACCGATTGTATGAAGAATGTGATGAGAACGGATGAACGAAGCTGAGGAGGTCAGAGGATGATCAGAAAATCCGTGGTCTCTGCCTACCTCTCAGGGAAACAGGTGTGACTTTACGTATTTATAAATATTTGACATTGTACAAACAGATGCACCTGATAATAATGAGTCACATTAACATGACTTACGACTGAGTTAATAATTCTTTAACTAATAACAAGAAGATGAGGTCATCTCAAATGAGGTATAAAAACAAATTACTTTGGGTGATAGAAGCGGGTCTATATGATTTGCGAGTTGAGTCAACAGTGACATCATTATCACAAGTAGTCGACAAGTGGCGGTGGCGGAGGCGGAGGCGGTGGCGGTGGCGATCAAAGGGAAAAGTGGATGCCAAAGTTCGCATCAACGTACTGATCGCTACCGCTACCGTCGCAGCGACCGCGTCAGTTTGCGCGGGCCCTAAGAGAGTCAATCTTTAAGCCCCAGAGGGGGAACCGGTTAGTAAAAATATAAATAAAGAAAGGATTTATTTACTTACACTCAAACACATAATAGCATATGTACAATAACCTTGAATTGGGTTACGATTCGAAGGTATGTCAGTAGATAAATAAAAAGGTGTCGCTTAACGTACATAAGAGGAACATCTATATATATTTCTACCTCTGGGAGTGGTTTGTTGGGTAAGAGATTCGCACCGAAATAATAATATTGGACATGGAGCTGATGTTCGTGTACGTATACGTATGCGTGTGCGTATGCGTGTACGTATACGTATGCGTGTAGGTATGCGTGTACATATGCGTGTACGTACCGATGCGGATGGGCACGATGTTGACCTCGAAGTGTTCCTTGACCGCGATGCCGCCGACGGGCGGACGGTCGCGGCAGAACACCCGCAGCGCCGCGCGCCGCGCCACCGGAGCCCGGCCCATCGGCGCCGCCGGGGCCAGCACCTGTTACGGTAACCAGTACTTCAATCTTTAAACACACACAGAGAGAGGTAACCAGTCGATGGCGCTTACCGTACATAACAGAAACATTCATATTAGATATTATTATATTATTTTATACATAGTTGGAAAACAAACAGCTTAAATTAAATTAATGAGCTACTAGCTAGAATAATGAGGAGTTTCCTCATTATTCTAAACATATATTATTATTTTTTACCTCTGGGAATGGCTCGTTGGGTAAGAGATTCGTAACTCGAACATATCCGACTTCGAGCTGATGTTCCACCGAGTCGTCCGAACGTGAAGTTTTTGTATACCTGTCACAAAAAAGACACGTCAAAACAAAATTCTTTAAAATTTCTAAAATTATGCCTACCCAAATTAGGCGTCATCAAAAGATAATAGATATGTAGATGGTATAAGAAGCGTGGGTTCGAAACCTCGGTGCAGGACAAATGTTCTGCAGATATTTTTCCGGGTTGGGTGATGTGGTACCATAGTACTCGAAGTTCCTGATACCTACGACACAGGGAATCCTAATGTGCGGGTCAGGACTATGTAGGTACGTGACGGTTGGGTTAATTGAGGTTGGATTAAGCTAATCGAAAAAAAAAGTACTGGCCTGAGATAACAAAGTTAGCCATGATGGCAAAAACTGGTTTGAGGTTTTACGGATTGAGTAAACAAAAAAAATTTTTAAAATAAAACAGTTGCTGACGTAATGTTATAGAACTTTCTATTCAGCTTAGCTGATGGGTGCCATCTTTAGGTGATTCAGTCGGGCACATTCCTTTTTTAAGTCTAATTCCTCTTGGCACAGCTCTTCGGCCAGCAGTGTCAGCTAGAGTTGGTTGGCTATGACTCACAGGAAGTTGGTGAGCAGTAGATCGGCGATGCCGAGCTGTCCGTCTGCGTCGGTGAGGCGCCAGCGCGCGGACTTGAAGCAGATCTCGTTGTAGCGGTGCGGAGGCGCGGGCAGCGGCGCGGGCCCGGTGCCGGTGCGTCGCGCGCCGCGTCGCTCCTCGCGCCACCCGCGCACCATCGCGTCCAGCTCCTCGCCCAGCGACCACACGCTCTCCTTGCACTCGTTTACCTGCACCCGACCATAACTCATCAGACAATCATAACATAAAGGTAGTCCAGCTCCTCGCCCAGCGACCACACGCTCTCCTTGCACTCGTTCACCTGCACCCGACCATAACTCATCAGACAATCATAACATAAAGGTAGTCCAGCTCCTCGCCCAGCGACCACACGCTCTCCTTGCACTCGTTCACCTGCACCCGACCATAACTCATCAGACAATCATAACATAAAGGTAGTCCAGCTCCTCGCCCAGCGACCACACGCTCTCCTTGCACTCGTTCACCTGCACCCGACCATAACTCATCAGACAATCATAACATAAAGGTAGTCCAGCTCCTCGCCCAGCGACCACACGCTCTCCTTGCACTCGTTCACCTGCACCCGACCATAACTCATCAGACAATCATAACATAAAGGTAGTCCAGCTCCTCGCCCAGCGACCACACGCTCTCCTTGCACTCGTTCACCTGCACCCGACCATAACTCATCAGACAATCATAACATAAAGGTAGTCCAGCTCCTCGCCCAGCGACCACACGCTCTCCTTGCACTCGTTCACCTGCACCCGACCATAACTCATCAGACAATCATAACATAAAGGTAGTCCAGCTCCTCGCCCAGCGACCACACGCTCTCCTTGCACTCGTTCACCTGCACCCGACCATAACTCATCAGACAATCATAACATAAAGGTAGTCCAACTCCTCGCCCAGCGACCACACGCTCTCCTTGCACTCGTTCACCTGCACCCGACCATAACTCATCAGACAATCATAACATAATGGTAGTCCAGCTCCTCGCCCAGCGACCACACGCTCTCCTTGCACTCGTTCACCTGCACCCGACCATAACTCAACAGACAATCATAACATAAAGGTAGCTTAGCGACCACACGATATTTTTTTTTCGTTTTGACCGAAAACATAATTTAGATATTCTCAAAGGTAAGATTTTTTAAATTATATTTTTTCAAGTCGTTAATTTTATTAACAAGTTTAGGTTTCAGTAAATAGTAAAAACATATAGTAATACGTGCAGGAGAATCGTAAAGGGCGTGGTGTAGTCTTGAAATAAGCCTAAAATGTCACTATTGTTTTATATTTTTGTTACTTTTCCGTATGTTCGATTATCACGCTTGTCGGTAAAACAAGTCCTTGAATAATTTTTTTGTTTCCCCATTCGTTTGTCACGAAAATTTATTTTGTTCGTTTTGAGTGTATTTCGATATATAATAATGCCAAACCTTGGCAATTAAACTTTTGATCTAATAAAATTTACAAATATGAGCGTAGATCATATTCACCTATATATTTTAGGTTCGCAAACCGATTGCGAAGACACAGTTCCACAGTTTTATTGTACGATCTAAGATGTTTTAAAAGTCATGTTCCAATATCCGCTCTTCAAACTTTCTTCTGACAGCGCTAAATAACAGTTGTAAATCTTGCAATTTCGAGGTGGTGAATCCTAATTAATTGTGTCAGGGCAATAAATTATGACATCAGAAAATTCGATATTCACCTGATCGTCCAGACTCTTCAGTTCGGCGATGGCCACGGGGTCCTCGTCCGTGATGGATCTGTTCTTGAGATAGTACTCCTTCTCGAGCCGCCGTAAACGGGCCAGAGACTCCCGGACCTGCCAACATCATGCATCTATCAGCTATCATCCTGTGGGAAGCCTCTACATAGGATAGGACAAGTTTACTTTTGTTGAAGAAGAATTGGGGGATAGATTTCGGGGAGACCTTTGCCCAACAGTGGGTCGAGACAGTTTAGGAAGACATAAAGTAAAAACACTTTTACTTCACGGCAAAGGCCTTACATTAATTGTCCATCGTCTACTGCAGCGCCCCCTAATGACTTGTGACTTTAAAAACCAACCTTAAAATTAGAAAAAAACAATCGCTAAAAACCACATTTCGTTTAGGAGAAAAATAGTAACAACCAAACTACCTATTATGGGAAACGTATATACGCTATACGTATATAGAGCTCGTTTAGACGCGAATAAAAACGAAACCCATTGAAATGGTTTAGCCAGAATCATTTTTCACATAAAGTCTTGACGTTTTTCACATCATTATCTCCTTGTCCTTGTTCCACAATACGTGGGGTCGGCACAACATGTTTTCCTCTTCCACTCTCCTCTATGCGGTCATCTCAGTACTCACTCCTTAGCCTTCCTCCAAATTAATAATGCATTAGTACACCGTCAGCCATTGTAACGCTCTCATTAAATCTCCATTCAAATGTTGTCTTGAAGAGATCACTTCTAAGCTATAAGACCGCCCATTGTACTTTAAGGTTTTTTTTGTTTTGTTAAGTTGTATCTATTTTTCTTACGGATCTTCTTATTTTAATTAATTTCTTTCTTACCCATTTCATATTTCACACAATCCATAGGTACATCTTTTCCTGTGGCCTACCTCTGCTATATTTTCATTCACGTTCATATCAAACACTCTTTTCGCAATGTAACATTCGTCCCTGCTAATGACATGCCCATGCTAATCTACAATTAACATAATATGTACACAATTGAGACATTCTAGAGAAAGGCCAGGTCAGAAGTACAATAAATCGCCGAGCTTGTATGAAGAATTTGATGAGTTTGCCAGGATCGTAGCAAGTGGAAATCGTCTCTGCCTATCCCTCCGGGAAACAGGCGTGACTATATGTATGTATGTCAGTACATACTTGGTTAATAGTACAACATACGTAAGCTTATACGCTCCAACTCAGACCATAAAGTTTCAAGGGTAGCAACGTTATACAAATACCTACTGAGAAACTACATAACTATAAATAGACATGAATACCTACAACATTATATGACCTTCAGGTTACGAGTGAATGCGAATGACGTCACACAACGACGTCATGTGTCTGACTTCAACGTAGTGTTCTGTGATTTCGCATGAGTGTTCATAATCTTCGGTAGTATAGTGGTAAGTATCCCCGCCTGTCACGCGGGAGACCGGGGTTCGATTCCCCGCCGGAGAGAATCACTTTTTGGATTTAGTTTTTTGGATGGGGTTTTTTTTTTATATTTTGAACATATTTATAGTTTCGTAAAATTCATATTTAGTAGTTTTTTTTTTTAAGTTTTGTTGTTATTTTGTTTTAAAATGCTATTCTTGGTTCTCAATTTCGAGTCCATGGAATCATGCTCCATTGTGTATGTTAATGAAAACAAGAAACAATTTATCAAATAATTAATCAAAAAAAAAATGCAGTGGCAAAAATAATCTCTCCGGCGGGGAATCGAACCCCGGTCTCCCGCGTGACAGGCGGGGATACTTACCACTATACTACCGAAGATTGTGATAGGTTCGACGAAATTACCAATTTTATAACATGACACAATCCGTTCTCGAGATTATTTTTAATTTTTCTTATTTTTGTTTTTTAGCTTGATAAATGGCTAGATAAAGACAATATTTGCATGCATTGACACTGTATAAAATGCTCCTTTAATAGTAAGGGGGCATTTTATATTTTATATATTTTATAGAAATTGAACATCTTTGTTGAATTTATAGTAAGGATATTATATATAAAATATTTGATTAAATGATGATTTGATTGTATACAAAAAAACAGCGAACCCTTCATGTACTATTTATAACTTAATGAAATAAATATTTTGTATTTGATTTGATTACATACAAAAACATCCTGTAAGTATAACGCTTTGCTGGAAACTGGAATAAAACTCCCAAGCAACTTGTTATTGGTCCTGGTATTGGGTATTTCCCAGCTATGGGGTTTTTTGAATAGCTAGATTGTTTTTTTTTTATCACGAAAAACCCTCTGTCTTGCAGGTTTTATAGAATATTCAGGTATTACAAAATAGCTCTTACCGTTTCAAGATTTTTTTACAAACAAATATACAATGTTTGTTTCAATAATAATAATGATTTATTTTTTTCATCGATCATTATTGGGTCATTATGTTAGAAACAATTTTCTTAACCTAGCGATGGTATTAAATTAAACATGCATAAAGTCACGGCTGTTTCCCGGTGGGGTAGGCAGAGACTACGGATTTCCAATTGCTACGATCCTGGCATAAATGAGTTCACCTTATTCGATTGGCACCACACTAAAGCTGAATGAAGGATCATCAAAAAAAAACAACCAGAGTTTGTTGCCTGATTCTTCTAGACTTAGACGCACGCCGATTCACTTTAACATTTTAAATTCACGTAGTTTTTAAGCTGAGGTTTCTATATGATCCTTGTGATTTCAATAAATAAAAACCTTTTGACTTTGAATTTGACTCTTTCACTTCATCCATCATCATAACATTCTTACAAGGTCGTCGGTTTAGTAAACTAAATATAAACTGACAATAAACCTAATATAAAAATATGCTTCTACTCACCTACACAACCATTTCAGAATTTGCCCATCATGTTAAGATAGTATTTAAATATAAATTTAATGAACATACTTTAACGTACACCTCAAGATTACAAAATAAACAAAAACTTAATATAACTGAAAGTACAATAGGCGGCCTTATCGCTTAGCGACCTCTTGAAGACAGTCTTAGATATAGCGTAACTGTAAGAATTGTTTTATATATATACAATATATACAAGAGGAAAGTGTTATGCTATATACAAACTACATGATAAGTATAATTACAATGCTAAGAGTGCTGTTCGCATTACTGTGCCGTATTGAAGGGTGTAGATGCCGGTGAAGTTACAGTCAGGTGAGACTTTTCACCCGTTATGTCTCAGTGTTACCTCTGGAGTTGCTTCCATAAGTTACAAGTGGTTGTCACTTTGTTTTATAAAAAAACTACACGATATATAAATACGTCGTTTTTTATTACTAAATACTAATAAAGAGGCAAACAAACTAAACGCCCATCTGGTGGTAAGCGGTTACCGTAGCCTATGGATGCAATACCAGAGGTATATGCATATAATAAATAATAATAATTAAAAAATTGCTGGTCATTTTTCACACAACATCATCTAGCCCCAAACGAAGCATACCTTGTACCATTGGAACTAAATAACTGATATAATACTTATATACGTTTTTTTTAATTACATACATGTTATACATAGAAAATACCCAGACCCGAGACAAATATATGCAGGTAGTGATCTGGCTCAGTTGAGCTATCTATAGATCGTTTGCAACGGTCTTTAGATAGCTATCTGTTTCATCTGTATTTTTTGTATATACCTACTTGTACATAGTTGTATGAATAAATGTAAAATATATGCAGATATATATTCATATTCATTTATTCATACTTTGGTATCACAAAGAACACATAGTCACGTCAATTCAAAAGAGTATAAACGTTATTGAATTACAGAGTTACAAGGATAGTTCTAAAATTGCAGCTGTATAAGGGCTTTGTTATAGATAGATATAGAGGGTAGTCACGCGCTCACTGAGATATCAATATGTAAGATCACGTGCCTGTAATTTCACCAGCAACTATACCCTTCAAACCGGAACACAGCAAAGAGTTAATTCCTGCTTGGCGGCAGAAATAGGCACACTTCCCCGGTCGAGCCCTTTCACAGAAACTCTACTATTATTTTGTAAAAACACTAGATGTTAAATTTTGTGGTCAGGATTGTCATCGCCAGTATCTGAAATTCGTATCTGCATAAGCAGGTTGTTAGTGTTACCTGAGTCTGCAACTTGTGTATGAGATGCCTCGGGTCCTGGTCGTGCCTCAGCTGCAGTTGGAAGCGCATGCGCGCTCGCCTCTCCAGCGTCCTCCGCCTCTCCGGCTCCACGTGCAGCACCACGTTGTTTATCACGTCCAGCAGCATCGCATACTGAATTAACAAACAAACAAACAAACAATCAATACACAATATAAATATATTGAGACCTGGTGCGGGGAACAGAGCTCATCAAGGTACCTACATTAAACTAATTTTATTTCATCCTACTACTATTATAAACGGGAAAGTTTTGTGAGGATGGATGTTTGTTACTCTTTCACGCAAAAACTACTGGACGGATTTTGATGAAATTTTACAGTATTATAGATTATACATCAGAATAACACATAGGCTACTTTTAAACCGGGTACCATGCGGGCGAAGCCGTGGGCAGAAGCTAGTTTATATATATTTTTTAATTATCATTATTTGGTTCACAATTTGAAATGTGCTGGACATTCACACAGCATTAAATAGCCCTAAAGTAAGCAGAGCTTGTGTTATGGGACATGACTGATATACTACTTATAATGGTATAATGGTGTTGCAGTTACCTGCAGTGAGTTGGTGCAGACGTCCAGGTCGTGGTGCATGAGTGCGAAGGAGTCGTAGGGCGGATGCGCGTCCCCCCAGCCCTGCGCGTCGCCCGCGCTTGCCCCGGCCTCCTCCGTCGACACGTAGTGGAACTCACACGCGCACCTGGACACTATCCTTTGGAGCTGTGGAGAAAAGAAACATTTTCCTTTGAGTCTACATCATCATATACCCTCGCTGCCAATATCTGATATGACCTTTATTCGGGCTACACGCGTTTCATTGGCTTACCTGTGCTAGTGATGGGTCTTGGCTGGGTCCAACAGTGCTGCCGATGACGCCGCCGGCAGAATGTCCGCTGCCCACCAAGCGCGGTACATCCGGCAATGTGCTGATCTCAGCGCTGCCTCCGCCTGCAGATATCTCCTCGACCGGCACCCATTGGATGTTCTCTGTTATGTACAAACAAATTGGTATCAACTTTTGATCTTTATTCTTATCTGTTAGGCTTCAGTTGAGTTTACACTACCGAGGTGTGGTAACATACTTCCGCGCCTACAGCACCACGTACCTGGTAGTTGATCTGGGTCCGCTGCGCTGACAGTGGCGTAGTACTGCATGGCGGAGAGGGCGCGGCTCCAGGCCGTGGCGGGCGGAGTGCGTCGGACCGGCACAGCACCACGTACCTGGTAGTTGATCTCGGTCCGCTGCGCTGACAGTGGCGTAGTACTGCATGGCGGAGAGGGCGCGGCTCCAGGCCGTGGCGGGCGGAGTGCGTCGGACCGGCACAGCACCACGTACCTGGTAGTTGATCTCGGTCCGCTGCGCTGACAGTGGCGTAGTACTGCATGGCGGAGAGGGCGCGGCTCCAGGCCGTGGCGGGCGGAGTGCGTCGGACCGGCACAGCACCACGTACCTGGTAGTTGATCTCGGTCCGCTGCGCTGACAGTGGCGTAGTACTGCATGGCGGAGAGGGCGCGGCTCCAGGCCGTGGCGGGCGGAGTGCGTCGGACCGGCACAGCACCACGTACCTGGTAGTTGATCTCGGTCCGCTGCGCTGACAGTGGCGTAGTACTGCATGGCGGAGAGGGCGCCGCTCCAGGCCGTGGCGGGCGGAGTGCGTCGGACGCGTTGCCGCACCTCCGCTCGGGCCGCGCACAGCACCACGTACCCGCGGGTCTCGCACCCTTTCAGGACCACTTGGGAGTTCACCAGCTCGACTGCAACAAAAACAAATCATGACCTACTCGCATTGATGTGATCAGGTTTGAAGAGCGCAAACCTGTCTTATCAGATACTCACTCAGACAGGCAGTGTGCGAGTTGTCATCGTCCAAGACATGACGGATGTGTGGCTGGTGGGCGGGCTGCGCATCCGCCTCGGCCCCGCTCAGCTCGTCGCTGAAGACCACCGGGGCTTCCCCGCCCGCCTCCGCCACCAGCGCTGCCAACATGCCGCCGCCCAGAGTACCCCCACCCCCAGAACCCTGAAACAAGGCAGGTAGCAAGGTCTATTTTTCAACAGACTTCAAAAAAGGAGGAATTTCTCAATTCGTCTGTTTTGGATTTGAGTCTGTTATCGTATATAAAAAATAGAAGACAGTTTGAAGTGAATAATAATGTAGTTGACGTGATGGTGAAAGCTAACACGACCCCATCTTGCTCCACCTCTGCGGAGGACTGTTATCCAAGGGGTTTTTTAATGGGTTGGAGTCCCACAAACTCCCTTTCGCAACTCCGGAGCGGAGCAAGCTGTTCTCGGGTGTAAGCAATTAAATACACCCTTGAACTCTTTAGGGTCCTGGCTCGTAGGCCAAAATATTGGTGCAATTGATCGCTTACGGCCCTTATATAACAATATACTATTGAAATAAATCGGAGTCACGCAAGCCATTAAGGCAGAAGAGCTCTCAGAGGGAACAAGAGGTAAGTTTAATAAAATGTAAATGTATATATGTAGAATATCAGTCATGTGGTTCCAATAATACAAGCTCTGCTTACTTTGGGGCTACATGATGCTGTGTGAAAATGTCCAACACTATTTATTTATTTATTTACTTGCGCAGTCGCAGTGGGTGGTGGAGAGATGACGTCACCGTCGCGGGTATGCTTCGGGGACGTCGTCGGAGGATCTTCCTCTTTGAGGGCTTTGGTCGAGAGATTCTTCTTCAGTTGCTAAAACAAAATATTGCAAAAATTAAAAAAAAAAAAAAAAAATAAGTTATTATTTTTTCCAAAACGCTCAGTCAAACTGACGCGATAACGGTGGTGGTGGCGATCAGTACAAGACGCGAACTATGACGACACTACTAGTTGCATGACACTAGTTTTATAACACTAACATCTTAGAGAAACGGCACCAACGCACGAACGGCACCCCGGAAGAAAGGGATACCTTCGGGAGCTGACCGCTGCTGATGCAAAGACCCAGCTGCATCTGAGCACAGAGCAACACGTGGAGATTGTACACGCAGGCGGACGTAACCGCAAGGCTCCGGAGACTCTCCAGATAACTTTTATATAATTAGTTACAGTAGAGATCTACCTCTCACCTGTGTTTTGATGTAGGTATCGATGAGCGCGAAGGCCAGGTCCCGGTTGAGCTTGGTCCAGGCGCCCCTCAGGTCGTGCACGGCGAGCCGGTGCGTGGCCCCCGCCCCCGCGCCCGCCCCCTCCTCCCTGCCGTACGACACGCGCCGGACGGACAGGCAGTAGCACTTCTCCATGGCGGTCGCGACGCCGCCGCCGCCGAATATTGACGCCGTCTGAAAAAAAAGGCATTGTTTTCTTTTGATTGCGAGCCCGTATCTCAAAACGAATATAGACTTAGAGAGTTTTATCTCAATCAATAAAGATGTTTCAAAAGGTCTAAACTTACTTTGTTTTTTAACCTAAAAACGGAGGAGGTTCTCAAGTCGACCCGAATATAATTATTTTTATGACACTTACAAATTTACAAATGTTTATTTCAGTAACTTAATCTACGTATACATATGTGGGTTTGAGATTTTTAAGTATGTAGATAGCTGTGGTAGGAGATCTCGCTCTTCCGTGACACTACTCGCATCAAACTAATTGTATGACACTAGTTTTAATAATTGTATGAATAAAACACGCTACATCAATAAAATAAAGCAGCTAAAAGAATAGCAATTGAAACTTTCTAAAGGAAAATAATCAGAACGCTTAAGTGAGTTTCCTCCTAACCTCAGCATCCTTGTCCTTGTCATCACCGGCAGATGAGCTCGGAGTGATGTTGGCCAATGTCTTCAGCCATATCTGTGCGTCGTTGAGGTCGCAGTTCATGTAGAGGGTGCCCCAGGCGGCGCGCGGTCGGCGTCTTAGCCCGTCGCTCGGTGCGTGGAGCGTGAGCCGGTGCCGCGACCCAAGGGTCACGCGACCGCCCTCCAGCTCTATACCGCGTTGCAATGATGATGATGACCAGTAGAATACCTGTTACAGTGAATTTCAGAAGCATGTTCAAAATATCGCCGTAGGGATCTAGGTTAAGTAGATAGAACTCCTAGGAATCTATTTCAGTACCAGAGACACAGCGAAATGACACATATTAACCCTAAAAAGAGTTTTCTTCCAGCAAACCTAGAGCTAGAGAGAGGTTATTATAGCCATCCAAAGGTTTCCTGGAAGAGATCGCTTTCAGCGATAAGGTCGCACATTGTACCACTAGGTATTCATATCATTTATTATGTATTTACTGGTGTACATTTAAGATATATCTATCTATTATAGATGTATGATCTTATGTGTTATGTATGTAATGTAACATTGTACCTGTAAGTTATGGAGAGTGACAGACACGCTGACGTTTCGATAATGTCGTGATAGTTGCGGCTTCCGCGGACGCACGTTCTCGAATATCCGACCGCGACGCGTCGGCCGAGTTATGCCTGATAATATCAGCTTTAGACTTTCAAACCATCTGCAAAACAAAATATACATTTATTTAGTACAACGATCACGATCAACAAAAAGTAAATAAATAAAAAACAAACACGCTCACGTCTGTCATCCTCGTGCTGGACATCCTCAGATACATACTCAGTGATTAGATCTTTGAGGATACCAAGTAGGGGGTAGTCAGAGGCACGCCCAAACGTTACATTTGGTACATCCCGCGTTTTGCAAGTAGTAAGTATTCCACGTGACAGGTTGCAAGCCCATCGCCGCTTATTAGAACACTAACTATTGGCAAATGCCTTCGAAATTTTGTTCTAGGGCATGCCGTTTTCCTCACGATGTTTTCCTTTACCGCTTTATGCACGTGTTAATAAATAAATAAATAAACTACAAAGCCATTTATTTACTTACACTTAAACAAACTTACCTAGTCTAAGTACAATATAATAATATGGTAGGTAATTAAAATAGTATACATAGTGAGAAGGTATGTCTGTATGTAAGTAAAAAGGTAGAGGATTCAGCCACGCTGTTTTTCAGCCCCGCCTACTGATGTAGCTGCTGACGTCACAGCTACCACTAACTAAATCTATAATTGGTATGACTTAATAATCTAACCTACATTCCCTAAATCGATATTTTCTAAGTAGGTATGTTAAGAAACTATAAACTGACAAAATATATGTAGTGATCTACTCACTATTCTATTACATTTAATTTAAAATGTTTATTGCTATATATTATATTCATAAATATCTTTCATTTCATTTCATATACACCAAAACTAGATTATTCTTTATGCTTTTATGTACACACAGATAATACAGACAAACAACTTATATATAGGACATGTACAAAGTCGAGCTTAACCCTAACAAGAGTTGTCTTCCAGCAAACCTTTAAGGATAGGGACAGCTGATGAATAGAGCTAGATAATTAAAATTAAGTTGCAAAAGTAAAATCGAGCGCCATTTTAATTATAGGTGAAGACAGCATTCATTGATTTAGATTCCCGTTGCGGGGGAGGAAATGTTTGCTTGTCTTTCCGATATTTGTACCGGGTCTGGGTGTTATGGTACCACGGTAATCATAGTCTCTGATACCTACGATACAAACCTCCGACCGAAGGACGCTTGGATTTGCAAATTGAATTCTGAAGTATGAAGCGTGTACCCTGGGAAATGTTATAATTTACCTGAGTGTACTTCCATAGAGTAGAATAACTGGTCCATATCCATCTTGGTCAAAAGGCTTCGTTTCCAATGTCAAATGTATGTCCAGACCTTGAGATCGGAACGCGCGGTATGAGTCGTGCTCCTGGAACACATTAAACATAACGCGATCACACATTTTAACTAGGATAACCCTAATTGTTGATAGATATTGCTAGATTTTTCTTTTTAAAATGGTACTGGCAACTAATGTGAAAGATAAATAGAACAAGGCGGGGAAACTGGGAACGCATATCTTCTTTTTAGCAAAAAATTGTTAAGACATTTTTAATTTCATCGCATTCGTGGTTACGTGTGATTCATGGGTGTAAGCGATCAATTACACCCTCGAACTGTTTAGTGTGCTTGCTCGCCTTCACTCGCTTACTTCAACGCCAAAATATCGCGAGTGTAATTGAACGCTTACGGTCCATGTATACAATATACCATTACGGCATTTCACAAAACAACAGATTTTAAGCTGTTTCTTTATTTTTTTTAACCCCCTACGCAAGTATTTGGTATAAGTGTAACGTATGTATCTATCTGTGGCATCTTAGCTCCCAAACTGATGCACCGATTTTGATTTAGTTTTTATTGTTTGTAAGTGATTTGATCGAAAGTGTTGTTAGCTATGATTCAATAATATATGTTCAGCCGTTTGAATATCATCAGCTCTTTTATGCATTAGATTTGTATGTTTTCAGAGGTGAAAAACACGTCGGGGATTTTGAATTAGAATGTTTTACCTACAATTAAAACATTAGTTTAAGGTAAGTATATTAGTTATACTTACCTTATTTTGAACGAAATATATAATTATGAGAGAGTGAGAGAGAGCGGTGCTCGCTTGAAGGTTAGCTAGTACTTCCGGGTGAGCGGTCTATTCACTATCGCTGTCTCGCTCTCGCATCGCCCCACACCATTACCGCCGGCAGCGATTACATACGACCTCTGTGGCGCAGTGGGCGATGGCCCGCCTCGATTCGGTATAAATGTTTGTACGATTAGCCAATGTTTATCGGGTCTGGGTGTTTTCTAATTAATTAATTAACCCCAGCACTCTCTCAGGTGTAAGCAATTAATTACACCCTCGAACTCTTTAGCGTCCTCTCTCGTAGGCCAAAATATTAGTGTAATTGATCGCTTATGGCCCTTATATAACAATATACCATTGAAATCTATCGGATTCACGGAAGCCATTAAGGCAGAAGAGCTTAAACAAATTAAATATATATAAGTATCAGTCATGTAGTTCCCATATTACAAGCTCTGCTTAGTTTGGGGTTAGATGATGCTGCGTCATCAGACGTGACGTACCTGATTGCTGGAGTATTCCGGCAGCCGCGTGGGCGCGCAGGGCGCGACGGAGTGGTGGTCTTTCGCGTCGGCTGCGCACGTCCAGCCCAGCTTGGCGCTCAGCTTCAGCGCGGGCACGCGCGCCACGCGGCAGTCGTCGTACTTGCTGGCCGTGCGGACCAGCACCTCCAGCGAACCGAGGAAGCATAGCTTACCTATGGACACCAACAACACAAGGAACACATTTCATAATAATGCTGGACATTTTTCACACAGCATCATCTAGCCCCAAACTAAGCAGAACTTGTATTTTGGGAACTACATGACTGATATACTACTTATACAATTTTTTTTTATAAATACATACATATTATACATAGAAAACACCCAGATCCGAGGCAAACATTTGTTCCACAGCGGGAATAGAACCCGCAACCTTCTGCGTCTCAGGCGGGCCTTCGCCCACTGCGCCACAGAGGTCGTCAAATTTACTTAAAACTACAATAAATAGAATTTTTTTTCTGTACACGATTCTACCTCTATAATGACTTCTCTCTAGCTCAAGGTTGCAGATAGAATACTCTTTTTAAGGTTAAGCTCGCCTTTGTACATATTGTTTAAAACTGCCTTTTGTAAGTATTTATTTGTGTGTATAAAAAATAAAGAACATAAAGTACACATCCATAATCACAAAGGGGATTATTCTTCACATAATAAGTAACTGCTTTTGTTCTACGACATTCCGCGGTTATTTTGCGTCACCAGTCATGTGATGCTGAAGGCATACCGTTGGTCCAATCGAGCACCAGCTCCGTCCAGGAGAGCTCCATCTCCTCGGTGGTGTTGTAGGGGTCGAGTGACACGTGCAGCAGGCACGTGAACCGCGAGCAGCGCGCCGTGACGCGCCCGTGTGCCACCAGCCGCACCTTGTCCCACCAAGACAGCGGCACGGACGGGTCCAGAGACGGACGGGACACTTGCTCGAACGCTGGGGGGACGAACAATGCTATTACACGGTCCTTTTATGGTCAACCGTTATGCTATACAGCTTACTGTAATCTAAATGATGGAGATCCTCAGATATTTTTTTTGCTGCGATGTTCTTGCAACCTGTCACGTGTAATGCTAACTACTTGCAAACTGTGGACATGCGCCATATGTGATGTTTGGATGTACCTCTGATTACCCCCTACTTGGTATCCTCAAAGATCTACCCGGTATGAATCTGAGTATATCCATCATGAGGAATACACTAACTTTCTCTTACTTCTTAGAACACTAATTTTTGCATTTTCAGTTCTTGAACGTGCCGGTTTCTCTTTTAATTAAACCAATTAAGCAACAAAACTAGCTTACCAAGGTTGCATTGAGCAATGACAGGTTCCCAGCAGGGTCCGAATGCGTAGCTGTACTCCGCCATCTCGCAGCAGAGGTCGTGGTACCACTTGAGAGGCATCATGCTGCGCTCCAGTTCCACTTCCCCCCAGGGGGCGCCACGGTCTATTCTCACCGTGCGGACGGCTGGAAGATTAAATGTAGTTAGATTATCTTGTGGCTGACCGAACAAGTTCCCGAATGCTACCTAGATTGCACTGTATGTAAAATCCAAAGGTTCTCTGGTAGAGATCGCTAATTGACGACCTCTGTGGCGTTGCGCAGACGCTGCAGCGGCCGGGGGATGCATGTTACCTCTGGGCGGCGGCGCCTCCTCGGCGGCGAGCAGCGTGCCCCACATGCGCAGACGCTGCAGACGCAGCAGCGGCTGGGGGAAGTCTCGCAGCGCCAGCACCCACGCCCCGCATGACACGCTCACGCAGCGGCACCACAGCGTCGTAAACTCCACGCCCTCCTCCGCCCACGCACTGCCATCGCAAACAACAAATTAAAGCACACAACCCTTATTCACAAGCATTATTGAGCTACGAAGTTACAATACAAAATTGGAAAATATTGGTAGGAAATAATCCCTCAGAATTATTTCCGAGGAGCTCATGATAGGGAGGTTCTCTCGTTTACAGGGAATCCTGGTTTCGAGCTGAATAACTAATTGGTGCACGACCGTGTTCGAACCCACAATCTCCGGTTCGGAAGTCGAGCTATACTTTTAATACCTAGTCCTAGTGTGAGGTCAGGACTATGTATGTGATTGTAAGGTGTTTTTTCGCAATGGATCCTAGTGTGAGGTCTGGACTATGTATGTCTTTGTTAGGTGTTTTTTCGCAATGGATCCTAATGTTACCTGTCATAGTCTATCTCCCGCATCCTCCTGACAGCATTGTCAGTGCCGTGTATGGAGGGGTCTGCCAGTGCGATGATGCGGAGTCCGGAGAGGCAGCACGCCACGAGGCGGGTGCGCGGGGGCGGCGCGGCGCGGCATCGCTGCACGTAGATCTGTGCGTCCTTCGCGCGCAGCGCCAAGTACAGCTCCTCCACCTTACCCGCGGGGAGGAACAGATGCGGCTTGCACAGCTCCTGTACCTGGAAACGGAACTACAATATCGGACTCCAATTGGAGACAGATTTGCCTCTAATCGGAAATGCGTTCACAGATTTCGCCATGAATCGTGTGACGCTTTGTGCGAATTCATTGGACTTGAATCATATAAGCCCAAACTCGAGGGGGACTGAAAAGTACCATTATCCACCTCCTGACTCCATCATCAAATCAGCTCCAAGATACCAAATTATGGTATTGTCATCCGAACTACATATACATACAAAATTTCCTTTCGATACGACAATTAGAAGTAGGTTAAAATTGACTTCCAAGAGTAAATTACATTGTTTGTTATTTAGTTAAAAGTGAAGCTAAGATAATCGTGTTAATAATTTATAAGACATTAAATGTCAAAAAACAAACTTCCTCACGTGTTAACGTGCACACTCGGGATGACACTCTTTCGAATAAAAAACAATAGTAAAATTACCAACAAAAATGTTTCGCCTAGTCGTGATTCCTAAACATGATGTATTTTAAGTTTTACGGGAAAAACAGCAATCCCTCAGAAATAAAACTTTTATGGGACCACCTCGGGATCATTCTCTATACAACAACAAAAGAATCATTAGAATCGGTGAACAATTGGCGAAGATATCAGGTACACATAAGGTACGGTATCACACACGATATAACATTTTTTTTTAATCTGTTAAAAAGACTTGGTGGTAAGGGTCGAGATGAGACAATGAGAGATGGCGTTAGAACCTCACCTTTGCATCCAGCATAGTCCTTCTCCTCTGACTCTCTTTATATTCATCTTCTAATAACTCGTAGTTGTCACGTAGTTTCACTTCAAATGGATCGTCACTCATCTCTATGAGTATCTCTTCAATCTGAGGAAAAAAAATATCATCATCATTGTATAGTCAATGTACATTTTATGCAAACGCGGCGCTTCCCATAGCGCTTGCAACTTGTATGTGTTTGTACTATCATTTAATTAGTTTCAATAAATCAGTTCACGTTCAACTACGGACTCGGGTGGTTCTCATTTCAAAACCCCATCCTCACTTATCATTTATCAATATCATCGTAGTGTAAGGACTTCACCTTACAATCATTGTACTTTTAGTTTTTGTTTGTGTTTGTTTTAACTTACCTTGATATGTAAGTCGCTGGGCAGAGGGCTGTCAGCAGTGAACGGTTTCTTCTGGATCGCGTGCACCGTCTTGATCCATTTGAACAGCGACACGAAGTCGCCCTGAACTGCATCCGCGAATCGATGCTTGTACGGGAACACTATTCGGATGGACTCCACGTTCACGGACCTGGAACATTTCATGAATGAGTAAAGTAAGTTTTAAAGTAAAGTAAAGAACTTCACAATATCACTGGAATAAATTAATGAACGGATGAAAGAAAAAGTGTATGAATGAGTGAATGCATGAGTGCGTGAGTGAATGAATGAAAATACTTTTTTGCAAGTACACCATATGAAATGAAAAATAACATTAAAAAACAAAAAAATTAGGCGATAAAAAGCGTTCAAAAGCGATATTTTCCAAAGAGCCTTTGGATGAAGAGAATTCTACGTGATTTTGAGAAAGGCCGGGGGTGTAAAGTACTTATGAATAACACCTCCGAATTTGTGAATTTAGTAGAAAGAATAGACTTACTATTAGATAAATTCCTAGAAATTACTATAAAATGCGTGGACTATTTATTAACTACCTCGATTAATATTAGGGTTATTTTTAATCTTAATCTTATTTTGCTTTAAGATAATGCTCCTAGTGGAACGCCCGCGACTGACCGCGTTAGGTTTATAATGACTTACCAAACCTTATTCCACATGAGTTGGAAGCCCTCGTTGGCCTTCCTCTCGACCCTGAGCTCCGCATCATCAGCGGCCCGCTCCTGGCTGTACCCCTCGACGGTGATGATCTCAGCTCCGTTCAGCACCATGCTGAGCTTACTCCACAGGATCGATAGGCCGGTCTCGTGGTCGTATGATATTGTCATGTCGTCTGGAACATCAAATGTTTTTTCCTTTAAATAGCTCTACACATATAATACTTCCTTTGTTTGTTTGTTACTCTCTATACTTTATTTTTTGTTTGTTTGTCTGTTATCATTAATCAACCGATTTGAAAATAGGAGGTTCTCAATTAATCTGAGTTTATTTTTTCTGTGTGTATGTTACGCGATATCTTCGCTAATTGTGAATCGCGTTTAATGATTATTTTTTTAATGGGTATGGGTATACCTCAAGGGTAGTGTCATATAAATTTTCTATTCAAAAATATCTAGCAGGAAAATCCCATAAAAATAAGGCATAAATTCAAATAGTTAATAAGTACACGATTCGAAAATTATAATCTAAAATATTGATTTTAATACTGTGACTTTGAGCACAGTTGGAAGAAATCTCATAACGGGATTTTTTTTTAAAGCTTTTAAAAAAAATAACAGTCTTGTGGCACAAAAATAAATGGCAACAACCTAAAACTCTACTCATTCCCAAAGATTAATTATTATATTTCCCAACTCACCAGTCCCGAAGATCATATTATTTTCCGCAGAAAGCAGAAGCAGCAGGTTCGTGTCCCTTTTGAAACTCACACGCCAATCTATCGCCCTCCCTTTCCCCCTCACTGCCGCTCCATTCATCTCCTTCTCTCTCTGCTTCAACTCTGATTTATAGAAACTCATCGCGCGTACAAGCGTCAATATCTTAAGATGCAAGTTGGCAGACCATTCGAACTCAACGCTCTCCAAGAATTGGAAGTCTAGGAGGGCGGAATGTCTTTCTTTGGAAGGCACATATTCGATTCGAGCTAGCTTTACGTGGAAGAAAAAAGACAGGAGCTCGTCCGATCGCTGGCAATGCATATTTCCTGGAACAGATATGAATTTAGCTTCAGGGGATTCTAGTTCTACCTTGCCTTTACTCAAATATGGCGACAAGTCAAATGAAATGGTGCCAACCTTAAGCATTTCTAATTCACTCACGAAAGGCACCGTTCGTGTATACGAACCTTGCATGTGGTGATTACGGATGCGATTGTTTCATATATTTTTTTGAGAGTGGTCGAGGTGTGCCTAGAGGGTACATCGGCGATTAAAATTTATATGAAAAAAACAACGCAGCCATTCCAATAGCAACAATACGCTATTCCCTTAGACAACAGCCACTTTCTGTTGGCTGCGAAAAGGTTAAATTGTATGGAAATGACATTAGCTTTTGAAATGTCACGTGGCAACTTTAGTGGCCATCAAGCATACGTCCCACATATCGGTAAGCGGTTACCGTAACCTATAGACGCTTGAGAGGTATCACTCGCGCATTGCCGACCCTGAGACATAAAGGATGAAAATCACAGTCCCTGTAATTCCACCGGCACCCTTCAAACCGAAACACAGCAATGCCATCATTACTACCAGTAAATACTAGATTCAAAAAGCTCACCCTTATAAGGCACGGTGTCTATAACCTTCAGCCCCGATATGAGAGCTGCCGACTTGACCGCCGTCTTCTCCAGAGTAATCGCGTCGATCCTCGTCATCAGGCACATGTCCTCACTCACGATCAGGAACAGGTTGATATGCGACAAGGCAACATTCACCGCAACGTTGCAGGGGGAGTCGGGTGAGGGGGGTGGTGGTGGGCGGGGGGAGGGAGGTCCGTAGTCTTGAATGCAGTCGCAGAGGGATATTATAGTTTCGGCGATCGCGTTGCTCCATTCCAAGCGGAGGCAGTCCATCATTGCTTCTACCTGCAATAGGAAATGATTAAAACGGCGACAGCCGACAGCGACCACAATCTCCTTTCCATCTTGGGAGAAGCAGACGCATAACAAATATATGTATAAAATAAAATAATGCTGGGCATTTTTTCACACAACGTAGATAACGTTGCAAAGCATAGCTTGTATTATGGGAACAACAGGACTGATATACTACTTATATACTTTTTTTTTGTAGTCTCTTTTTGTATCTTCTGGTTCTTCATGCTCAATCGTCGGCCATATCATCTACCAGGTGAGATTAAGGCCAAATGAAGATTTATTATTGATTAAAAACAATTAAACCCGACTGCATTCTCTCATAAGCGTGGTTCTATCATCTTAATATTCATTTATAAATAAAAATACACTTCGTACTGTATGTCACTCTCGTGATCAAGACGATTCCAATGACATCTCAACTACCAAAATCCATCAAGTTATTTCGCCTACAATTTTAGCTAAAGGATTTTTGGTTTGTCTGAAATCGAATATGGCGGTTTGTAGCCGCCATATTACATTTCTTGACACTTTATATATTCTATGTTGGTCCCGTGATCAAGACGAATCCAACAACACCTCATTTATCAAAATCCATCAAGTCGTTTAAGCTACAGCGAGAGCCAAAGGAAAAGACATACATACATACATACATAAACCCGAAAAACATCACCCTCCTCTTGGGCAGTCGGGTAAAAAAGCGACACTACTGGTTCCTATTCATTTCTTTGAATTTGTATAAATTACATGAAGTTGTTAAGCATTAGTATCCGCGGGTCCATGACTCCGAGTCTTAAAGCATGTCCAGTACCTTGGAGTCTCTGGGTCCATGGCTGCCCCACTTGACGAGCGCGACAGCCAGAAGCGCGGTGCCCCACGCGTGGTGCCTCCTGGGCGGGGGCTCGCGCACCCTGCCGCCCCCCGCCCCGCCCGGCCCCTGCCCCACCGCGCACCATCCCCCGTCCACGAGCAGCTCCGTGCTCCAATGCCGCGCGCCGACGACCAGCCGCGCCATGTCTGATCTGTACGCTTCTTCTGTTGACAAACAAACACACTGACCAGTTAGATGAGGTTGAGTGGGTTTCTCGACTGTCGTCATCATCATCATCATACCGTTCCGTATCCATCCAAAGGTTCTCTGGTAGAGATCGCTCATACGCTATAAGAACCCCCATTGTACAACTTATATGATGAGCAATATAGTATATAACATCTTCTATATCTATCTGTCATTGGCGGCTCGTAGTAACCCACTATTGGGCATAAGCCAAACGCCACTTCTGTCTAAATAAATAATGCTAGACATTTTCACACAGCATCATCTAGCCTCAAACTGAGCAGAGCTTGTATTATCGAAACTATATGACTGATATACTACTTAAATACTTTTTTTTTGTAATTACATACATATTATACATAGAAAATACCCAGATCCCTAGATATTTGCAGATACAAACATTTGCAACCTTCTGCGTATCAGGCGGGTTCTTCTGCGTAAGGGTCCAGACAAATACACCCACTGCGCCACAGAGGTCGTCTAAGGGACGAGACAACAAGATGACATTAGCTGTGGAAATGTCACGTGACAGCTGCCAAGTTTTCCCTTGACAAATTTGCGTTACTGTGAAAGGAAACCAAAGCGTGATTTATTTGTATAGACCCCCTGGGCCTATCTCATCCAGGTCTTACCCTAAACGGCTTCAATGGCATCCATCCATTAAATTTCACGCGAAGAACTAACCTCGTGTGTCGAGCAGTTGGTCCAACTTGACTTTAACCCCACCGCAGCCCACCGCCAGGTTCCGTCCAGCTTTGAACGCGGCTTGCGCGCACACCCCACGCAGCTCCGCGCAGCCCTGCACCACGCACGACGAGAACACGTGCGATACCCACGCGGGCGTGGCTCCTGAACATTGCAAACAAACTTCATGAAACTGACAGATGGCGCTATACAGAACATTAGATAGATTAAAAAAACATAGGAATTCATTAACATAGAATGGGCGGTCTTATCGCTAAAAACATCTCTTGCAGGCAATCTTTGATTTGATCTAGTTATAATACCCTTTAAACTAATTTTGATTACAGCGCCATCTAGTTGCTTAGTTTCAGTTTATGAGAGGTTCTTCTAACCTAGGATAGGTTCTTATAAATGCTAATTTATTTATTAAAAAAGATTTATTACCAATCACAAAAAAAAAGTGCTGGACCTTTTTCACACAGCATCATCTAGCCCTAAAGTAAGCAGAACTTGTGTTATGGGAACTACATGACTCATATTTTTTATGTAAAACATATTATCCCTAGAAATTTTTGATATTTTTCAAACTTTCGTAGTAAAAGAAAAAAACAAAAGACCAATTTAATAATTACAAAATTGTATTTCCCGAGTTTGGGTTTCGTCCCAGCCAAAACCCAGGTTGATAATTTGGACCAAAACTGGACCCTATGCTGCTATTTTCATGAAAACCTTTCGAGACGAGCTATATATAAGAATACTTGTACAGACTAACAAAACCAAATATTTTTATAGCTGCTATATCACTTACCTTTAGCATTTGTCTCTCTCATTTGCAACGGCTGTGACTTTTTCAATTTCTCCATTGTCGTCAGATACCAATGCAACATTTTACTGTGAGTGTAAGTTACGTTTAAAGTACTTATTATCAGGTACAAGTTGAGAACTCCTTTTTCTAGCTGCAATAAGTTAACATTAGAATTAAAGACAAGATGAGCGGATTAAACAGCTTCATAGAACCTTAAGGTTCTCGAAACTTCATTCCAGAACCTTAAGGTTCATCTGATGTAATATTAAATATCAACTGTCTCTGACACCTTGAGTTCAACTATAACCCGGAACCTTAAGGTTCATCTGCTGTTATATTCAATATCGCTTGCCTTTCCTACTTTGATTCCAACTATATCCCAGAACCTTAAGGTTCTGCAGATATTGATTTCACCTAGGTAGGCTATTCTTACCTTAGCATCTAACTTGAGTTTGTTGAGGAACAGGAGTTCTTTATCGTCAGCTAAGAACTGGTACTGGTCCATTTGGAAGGCCACATACACTTGTGGTAGACTGGTCACTTCGCAGCCCGTGTCATCAAGGTGAACTGATGCAGCACTGAATCTCGAGTTCACCTTTAAAATACACAATTTATATACATTTTGGTTCTCATATTTTGACTTAAATAAATAAATAATGCTAGGTAATTTTTCACGCAGCATCATCTAGTCCCAAACTAAGCAGAGCTTGTATAATGGGAACTACATGACTCATATACTACTTATATGCTTTTTTAAATAATAGGTTGGGGAAAAAGTTTCTTCGCATTTTTTAAGAAAATTCAAAACATTTTTTAATATAGTTTATTTACATTTAACTAAAGTATGTAGGTACCATTTTGTTCGATAACTTTTTGCCATTTTGTAGGCAGGGACATGATCCCATTGCTATAAAAACTTTGGGGCTTCTGTTCAAAATACCGCGACAAGTGGTTTTGGCAGTCCTCTCGTGATGTTAACCTGACACTGCCTAAAGAATTCTGAAGAGACCGAAACAGGTGGAAATCTGAAGGTGCAAGGTCAGGACTATACGGCGGATGCATTAACACATCCCAGCCAAACTCTCTTAATTTTTGCTGAGTGGCTAAAGATGTGCGAGGTCAAAAATGGTCAAAAATTTCTTCAAAAATGGTTCGGTTTCATTACGTCGTAATAAAGAATCACAAATGAGAACACGGTTCATTAGGTTTCTTTCAGTGAGCTCGTGAGGTACCCAAATATCGAGCTTTTTTGTGTACCCAGTTTTTTTCAAATGCGCCAAAACTGTTTTGTGGTCAATTCCCAGTTCTTCAGCTACGTCGTAACTACTGATATGCCGATCTTGCTCCACTTTTTCAAAAATGGCATCCATTTTATCCGTAATAGGGCGACCAGAGCGACGTGCATCTTTGACATCAAAATTTCCGGATTGAAAACGCTTAAACCAAATTTGTGCTACTCTCACAGACACTGCACTAGGTCCATAAACATCGCAAATTTTTTTCGCGGCTTGCGTTGCATTTTTACCTTTTTTGTAGTAAAATTTTAAAATGTATCGAATTTCTTCATTAGATTCACTCATCTTAACAGTACGAAAAACAAATAAAAATCACACATTTTCCTAATTTGAATTTGGAATTATCTTCTTTAAAATTTAAACTTTTAATGATACCAAAACCAGCCAGATACAAATAGTATAGCCAAAGAGATTTTATTACAAGTTCATACATACAATAATGCGAAAAGACTTTTTCCCCAACCTAATACATACATATTATACATAAAAAAACAGACCAGACCATGGACAAATATTTGTAGATCATACAATCATTTATCCCGCAGCGGGAATCGAATCCGCAAAATTCTGCGTCTCAGGCGGGCCTTCAGCCACTGCACCACAGAGGTCGTCATTTAATGTAGTACTTACTTTTATGTTTATCTGAGCTGTTTTATGGTAAACAAAACCTTATTTTTAATATAATTTTTAGCACAAAAAACAAACACGCTCACGACTGTCTTCCCCATGGTGGACATCCACAGATACATACTCAGTGAGTAGATCTTTGATGATACCAAGTAGGGGGTAGTCAGAGGCACGTCCAAACTTTTAGTACATGCATGCAAATGTGTTAAACGTAAACTGTGTTTAAAATTAAAAATACTTACTTGTAAACTTTGTAGTGACATTTCAAAGTTTGTTTCAGCACTTTTACTTGTACATTCGATTTTTGAAGCATCTACTCTTAGGCTAAAAATCTGAAAAAATAAATGCTTTCTGTAAAAAAAACATGTGCTCAGAATAATTGGAGTACCTTGGCAGCGGTCACGTGACATTTCCACATCTAAATAAATGTCATCTCCATACAATTCAATCTTTCCGCAGGCGCTAACGCCAAATTAAGAACCTCCTTTTTGAAGATCATTAAAAAACCTTTTTAAAAATCTGAGTGGTACCATTGTACTTGTGTGTCTGTTGGGGTGTTTGTTATTTAAGTATTTACCACTATTTTAAAGCAAAGTTCAATTTTCTCTGAGCATGGAGTCCATCCGGATGGTGTTCCTGTACAAACGCCGATTCTCGGACGCAGTTAAAGGTGACTTTAAATTGCAGATAAATAAACAAACACCCTAGAGACACACATAGTCCAGACCCCGCACTAGGATTCCTTGTGTCGTGGGTACTCGCACCTCTAACGTCGCAGCCAGCTACTCTACCGCCGCGTCACCGAGGCCCTAAAATCGATCAAAACGCGATCCAGAAGTAACCATTCGGACCAACAAACCCTCTGCCCAGCGACTTGCATATCAAGGTTTGTTCATTGTTTTTTTGGTTTTGATCTAAATAAAAAAGAAATAAATTTAAAAACTTACCTTTGGTATAACCGGTGAGAACCGGGGTAATATTGAAGCGAATTCCTCCTCCATATCTGAACACGGCCGGACATGTTTCTGCACTTTAGTGCGCTTCTGAACGAAATAGTAGAGCTCATCTTTTATTTTTATCACCGTATCACTGATTGAGGCATGGATCTTCTGCAAAATATAATAATCATATTAATTACATGTATTACTAATTACATGCAATGTTACAGTTCCCAAGTCACTAGGGAACTGCAGTGGAACATTGCATTTCCCTAGTGACTTGTGGGAATAAAACCTGCTTATACAAGGAACCATCCTTGAAGTTAAAACCAAAAAACAATTCTTCCAAATAAGAATCCTTTTGGAGAAAAATAATATTGGGGTGAGCCCCCAAACGCTCCTTGTGTCGCAGGTTTTGCTATGTATCAAGCTGCAACTAAGAGCATATTTATTAGGCACTTTCTATCCAGCTTAACAGTGAATAATATCTAAAACTACACTTTAAAATATATTAAATACTTGGTCAAGGCAGTATTATAAATAAATAAATAATGCTGGACAGTTTCACCTACTTACTACTTACATCATCTACTTACATACATATTATATGTAGATATGTAATATATGTATGCCTGAATCTTCTACGCTTGTTCGCGAGAAATCGGGGTTAATATGACCATTATGATTTTCAATGAGTATTTCCGGTCCATATATGAGCTGGTTCATGAAAATGTTTGATGTAGTCTACGGGGATACGATAGAACTGACATCGTCGAAAATCGACGAAAGTTCTTAAAAAAACAGAAGAAAAAAAAAAAAAAAAATGAGTATTTAATTGTGTTCTAGTCAAGAGTTCAATATTCGCGCCATCTAGCGAAAACTGATGACAACTAATGCGAACTACGCGCACTCTACAAAAAACTTCATTCTGCATCTGACTTTAGTTGATATCATAAGATTTGTTTGTTAATCTCGTAGACAGAATATTCTTAATCTTTGCTCCACTTCTTTGTTTCAAAATTGTAACATGTGTAATTATGTTATAAAAATATAAAACAATCTTATTATGAGGCAGAGATGTCCTGCCTCTTAATAAGAAGAATGAATTGCAGAAAACATGTAGGCATTGACTTTAAGAAAATATTACCTCAACATTCAAAGGACCATCGGCCTTCACGGTCCCTTCGATGACAAAGCTGCAATCTACATCAGCGAGCCTTTCTTCCACCAGGAGCATCAGAGCCCCTTGCACCACCTTAGTGGAGAAGACCAGAGCTCGGGCGGGTCCCCCCGCGGCCCCGTCAGCATGCACTTCGGTGGCTGTCATTTGGACCACATACTCGGATGATTTGCCGTACAAGATGAAGCGGGCATCAAATATGTGAACTCCCATGAACTGAAAAAATATATTTATTTTTATTCATTTAATGTTTTGTTTGTGTGCACAAACAATGTACAAAGTGAGGATTTAAAGCCAAAGCCGCGGGCAGAAGCTGGTTCATATATATTATAAACCAGCTTCTGCCCGCGGCTTCGCACTCATAGTATTTTAACAGCTCAGCAGTTTAGCCATGAAACATATAGGTATAGATATACATATATATTTCCTATATAATATTACTTTCTTAATTGATACTTATTGTTATAAATTGTGGACTATGTGTTATTCTGATGTATAAACTATGTTACTGTAGAGTTTCATCAAGTTCAGTAGTTTTTACTGACCGATTATTTTTTTATTGGGTGGTTGTAGTATTTTTTGTCTTGATCAAACAGAGAATAGTTTTTACATGTAACAAACATTCACACACACACACACAAATTGCCCGCCAGCTTGTTGCCCGCCGCGTCATCGAGGTTGTTAATTGTATGGAAATAAACATTCATTTAATTTCATCCAAATTAAATTAAATTAATGTTGAAATTATTGTTGCTCTATTGATATTATTAAATTTTAAACAGAACAGTTTGCGACCTATAATAGACTCATAAGCTACTTTTTATTTGGGTATGATGTGAGTAAAGCTGTGAGCACCCTGCACCTGCTTAGCCCGTTTCATGTTTCAAATGAAACTTGTTTTATATCTAGTAGTAATAGTATCAATCTGTATCTAGTGTTTCATAGAGTTACCTGTGCAAACATGATTAAGCTATGAGGAAGCTTTTTATCCCTGAAGTCCAGTTTATTTTTAGCCACATGATCAGTTTCAAAGTCCCTCACTCCACTAGTAATTTCTTCCATCCCTTGTCTTGACAATGAACTCCGCTTTGACAGTAAAGGCTTGAGTATTGTTTCCACAACAGGGCTCTTATTTTCAGTGAGTCTCTTGGTAATATACAGGCCTTGTATGACCACAGATACAAGCTTGTTGATTTCAGAGTTGAAGCAGCTGCTTTGAAATGATATTTCCTCTATGTCCTAAAATAGATTTGTTTTAAAATGTATACTTACATTAATGTATACTTACATTAAAATTTTACAAAGCTTTTTAATGTGGAAACTTCACATAAAGTGCTCAATAAATTTCGAAATAAGTGTCACTTGATGCATGGTGGAGTTTTGCAGATTTAAGAGATTTCAGAATTTTTGGTCACAGTTTAGTTTTGCTTTAAAAACCTTGGTTTCATGTTATTTATTACAAATTGCACTACGCCATGGCGATACAATTTCTCTAAGAATCTTCCTTGAAATCATACAATTTATTGCTACAACTTATGCGCAAAAGAAGAAGATTAAAAAGTAAAACTTCATTACTTACGATGGAATATCCATCCTTCGATAGTGTTACATTTTTGAGTATCAATTTTGGCACAGCGATCCTGCCGATCTTCAGCTTGATATGGAACTTTCTCATGAACAGCCATGCCAACAGGGTGGGCAACAGCCTAATATAACAAACAACCAAAATAATCAGTCAACAAAACCAAAACAAATATGAAATAGCGGTATCAACACGTAATTTCGCACTAACCATGAAACGCATAAATAGATTGCAGCAAATATTAAGCATAGTATCAGTAGTATATGCATTTTTGGACGTTTCTAAACAACATTTCAAGTAAATTTGCCAATAATTTACGATTATTGATGCCTTATAATTTCTCACAGATTAGTTAAGAATAATCTTTGAGCAACAAACAATCGATCTTCCGAAAATCGTAACCTAAAAACGGTGCCTCAGTAAAATGTGTTGCCAACAAGTTTGTGCTTTTTCCGCCGGTCTGGAAACTGATTTACACAATACTGACACAAGAGTAGCGTCAACACTTGTATGAATGGTCAGTAACAAAGTGACATGCATTTTTAAAACCCAAAAACAAGGAACTGCATCACATGATATGACAGTTTGCTGCGGTATGATTTTACGGTATACGGTGTCCGCGTCTATAGTTCTTTGATCTGCGAAAATAACAAGCAGCCTTTTGACAAGTCCAAACTTTATTTTGGCATAATATGCTGACGTTTTTCATAGCAGTAAGCAGTTTACGTGATTGGTTGTAAGCCCAACGACAAATGCCTTTTCCTCTCAAATTTTAAGCACGTGTTAATGCGCACATACAATTCTCAAGTTGAACATTTATGAACGAGCATGTTTGAACCCACGACCTTCGGATCGGTAGTATGTGCTTTAGTAGTATCTAGTAGACGGCTTTCTTAAAATAACATTTAAATTATAACTTGGCAGCAAAAACATAAAGTGATGTGGTGTAGGATGGGAAAGCCATAGATTAGCTGCCAGCATATATCCTGCTACCTTAATAAAAGCCAATTCCAGCCATCTATAGCATTAGTTGGCGACACAAAAAAGAATTTCCAGTTAACACTCAATGTCAATTTATTTTGACATTAAAGTTATCGTTAAAAATTATTTGCTTTCTATTGTGAGTGAATCAAAAATCAAAAAGGCTTTTAATTCTCGTCCAAATTGTTAAAAATCTTATGGGTCTGATTATGAATGGTAACAGACAAACTAATATCTGTTTGTCAGTGTGTAAACGAATGGTCAGAAAAAGTACCTTTATGCATAGGTATTTTAATAAATAAAAGTTACATTTTATTATATCATAACTTTACTAACTACATAAACAAAATTTACACATCAATTAAAATAAACTTAAGGCCATGATCTCTTGGCAGAGAACCCTTCATACTTCTTCCTCGTCTTTAGACCCGACACTATGTTGGAACTCTTGGGGTAAGCTGATGCTCCATTGAACAAGGTGTCTTTATCTGAAATTTTTATATTTATTAAGCACATATTCATAGGTTAATAATAAATTATATGCTAATTAGTAGGTATATTGTTTATTTACCAAATTGAATTCACATTAAAATCTAGCTAATGGCAGATGAACATTTAAGTTGTCTTAGGCCTTCCACAAATGTTATGGCCAGTACTAGTATCTTAAAATTTAGACTGTCCCATCTATTCTTTTTCTGGGTACCATTTCTGGTACATCCAACAGGTTTTTTATAAACAGCTTTATTTTAAGTTCATCTGAAGTGCTGATAAGTTGACAACAGCATTAATTGTTCACATTACATTATCAATAGAAACTAAGGTCTCTGATGTCAGAAGCTAGGAGCGATAGATGGTTGTTCTAATATTCTTAAATTTATGAAGGAAATTAAGAAGAAAGCTTACCAGGATGGAATCGCACATAATTCTCTTGCACATGCAGATTCTTTGGCAGTTCCATTTTCGTTAATGCATCAAATGGTGTTTTTGTATCAACTGGAGTCATGTAAAAGCTTTTGAGGTCATCTGGGGAAAATTAATAATTTCACTGCTTATTGTAGTTATCTGTGGTTAATAATAATTAGCACAGATAATAATAATATTATTTTAATAAGCATTAAGTACAGAAAATAAAGGCATTGTTTGTAATAACAGTCAAACCCTTTTGACTGTTACTCTGTTGATAATATAACTGCAAATCAACCACAAAAAAACATGGCCACCACTGTAGCGAGGGAACAGTTGTGCTTCATGCACCCACTAGGCTTCTTGAGAATTTTTTTCTGTGGACCAGGCCACATCTACTTACCTACTAGTGTAATAGTGAATAGTATACTGTATATATTATAAGAAGTTATACTCTACTCTTACTCTTCAAGTACAGTTGACTCATAATTGTAAAATCAATGCAACATTTCAAAGTAAAACTTTAAAGGTAAGGGTCAATGTCATATGTACATAGAAAAGTGCAATATGGCATGAGGGTTGCCTTCTGTATGATTTGTTGATATGAATGTAAAAGTTTAGCTGTTTTAAATAGCTGAATAAAACTAGGATTTACTCACCAACTGTCTCTATGGTGTGCAATAAAGAATTTGGCACACTGTATCCAGTTTCCTCGTAACAAGCTTTGAGAACAGCAAACTTTACATCAAGGCCTTCAAAAAATGAATCAGACTTTAAGCCATTGTCAGTACATATTTGAGTGATGGTATCTTCAATGCTGGCTGGAGGGTCCCATGGTTTGGTAGGCCGTAAAAATCTGGAGTTTACAATGTTTTTTTTAAAGAAACATAAAGGAGGTAGGTTAGTACTTATAGGTAGATGGTAAGATCAATAAGTACCCTCTTGATGCCAGTGATTCTGCAGCTGCCTGCATCTTTTTATCAACTTTAGGGAACTTCTTTTGTACATTTCTGACTGAGGTCACCTGTAAAGACAATATTTCAGAATAACTCAGAGAATTATTAGTAGTATTTCGAGCATAAAATAAATATAACCTGCAATTTTTTTCGTAGTAGAGACATAAGCACGTTCCTCAGCATCTTGAAAAATATAGTAAATGCACAGCAAAGATAAATTGTTACGACAAAATACAGTTGCTAAAAATGTTGTATTGTACTAATTATTAACACAACAAACCACCACAATGGTTATTTTTTTTTATTCGATACTGTCATTGACATATAGGCATTTGACATTGACAGCTTGTACGGTTCTTTCAACGCATTAATTAACCTTGTTTTTTATTAAATTTTTTAACCAGTTGCTGAGATTGTGAAATATTAGTCCTCTTCGAAAGCACCAAATATTGTGTTTATGCTCTTCTGCAGCACTCTCCTATATTAATATGCCGCGCCGTCAAACATTATGCAGTTAAAGCAGCTGAAGTAAACTAGTCTATAATTATTATATAGGTATCTTACTTATTTATATCTGTTAGGAGACGGGTATTTTTGATGGCGTGGTAATGTGTGGCGTTTTTTCTGATTAACAGAAATAATAGTGGTGATGTCGCCCTCAATTATTGCTACTCATTTTTGCAAATCTTTACGATATTTAGTTAACTGTTAATAATGTTAACATTACCATCCAAAAAAAAATGTTGCAGTACGTAGATTGAAACGGTAAAGTTTTTGGAGGAAACTAGTTTCCGCCTTTTACCGCTTGCGGCAGCACTATCGGCTTGGGTTGTTGTTTCGTATCCGCCATTTTCCAGTCGCCATTGGAAGGTGAAAACTTCACTAAATGTTGGTGATGATTTTAAGATTTTGAGTGGTTTCTTTGAGATTGGACCTGTTATTTAGTGTTGTGAAATGAAAATGAAGTGTCCCGGACTACCATGACGCATCAAAATCACCAAACAAACGGTGCAAGTCTCGAGGATTGCCACACAAACTTCTTCGCCTTGGTAAGTCACTTTTACATTGATGAAAGAACTCGTAGGTAGGTATGTACTTTTCTTTCGAAATCATTGGGATTTACGTGATATCAACTCTTGCGCTGTCGTTTTGAGGTGTCTCGTTGTACGTTTATACATTTTAATAACGTTAAGTTAGCCATTACCTACCGATAGGTAGGTATGTGATGATTCGCATCTAACGTTATTGGACGCTGCTATACGAAATTGACCTTATTGCGATGCTGCTACTGAATCGATTTATTACGGTAATGTTTTCATAGGAGACAATTTGGGTTTAGTCGGCTAATGACGCTTTACCGTTAGTCATCCTGGCAGCATTCTCGACGCTACTCAAGAGTCAAGACGAGTTGCTAACCCACAAAATGTCAACGCTTTCGGCGAGCGAGGCCAGTAGATGCCACCGGTCCATAGGGGTCATTTTAAATTCACCTGGCCATAACGCGAACATTATTGCGTTCGCAAGACTAGTTTCGCCGAGTTGAGGAAATACTTTCATATTACATTTTTGAAACGGTTCGCTCCGTTCGATAATGCGACACGATAGCTAACCGTGAGTAGCGCGTTTGTATGCGAGCGGGCATGGCGAAGAAACGGTCGGGTCATTCATTACAGCCGTGTTGTAGTGTCGAGTGGCTTTGCGTAATGTTCATAGCTGGCGCGAATTTTATCAGATTGTGTTCGCGCTAGGATCAACGGGTGTGGGACGGGGTGGTGCGGCGGGTGGGGAAGGGTGGGGGGGTCGCCGAGAGCGCCTCTTCCACCTGACGCGTCGCCGTATCTCGACGCGCGCCTGCCTGCACCCGCCTCCCTCCGCGCTCCGCCTATCGAGACACGATACAAATTACCGATTTCTTGCCCTGCCTGCTTATTGTCTAATTATGCGTTGTTGTGGCCTGTCGAGTGGAAATTTTACTCGATGTCGTCTCCTCACGGTGACGCATTCTCAGAGTCGAGGAGTTCAATACACTCGATCTCCTTCGAAATGCTCTCAATTTCCATGGTATCGGTATGCCGTCGTCACTTATCGAGTGCTACTCAACCCTGGTAGTTTTATTTAGGTCTGGTGCTGGTTGGTATGCGGGCATCTGCGTGGCGACACAGATGTTGGGGGTCGGTACGCGCGCGCTCGCCGGCTGCGCGGGCGTCTTGCGCTCATTCAACCGTTTATGAATGGTTGTAATGATTGTAACTTTCCCATAAGCGGCCTCTGCCCAAGTAGTATTTTCGTTAGCTGTGATTGCCTAGGTTGGGATGAATCCATTTCGCCTTGGTTCACTTGCTTCTGTTTTGTATGCAGACGTAAATAATGTGATATTGCTCTACAGCTTCGTATTTACGTAAATCTTAGTCACACGTTTGGTCTTTCGAGCTGGGTACTACGGAATATGAATTCTCCTTAAGTAGATAGGTAATCGTAAAAACTAGAATCTGTCTTTCCGGCTAGGAGATCGCGTATTTTGTTATTTGACAATGTCTTTCAGTTTCCTGTGTCACTTACTTAAGCTGCATTCAGTGTCGAATTTCATCACTAAGTTATTCATGGCATCCGACAGACGTACCATCGCGCGTCGGCCGAGCTGGCGACCTCGCGGTCCACCCTCTTATCTCCCTCTGCACACAGAGCACGACTCTAATTCCGCCCTGAATGTGCCCATTCCCGCGATTATGATTCCTTTTGCTTCTAGGTCGTACAAAAAGACTCGTCATTTCGGCCTTGTTTATAAAATTTGACTCAGATCAGCCAAAACTACTACGCTCGTTTAGCGTTATGCTAATTATAAATAGTATCTAATTATCGCCAAGTGTTAATTTAACTAGTAGCCAGAGTTGTCGAAGCTGTTATACCGGCAGGCGGGCGTGTGCTACTTTTATTGACAGATTATTTACTCGTTAACGAAAAGTATTTTATGTTTCCATGGGTAGGTACTATGTATCTAAGAAATACATCCAAGCTCTGGTCTCTTTCATTATTGTCTTGCGTACCAATATGAAACACGTTAAACCATATTCAGAGAACCTGCGGAAACCGCCATAGAAAGCGGTTATTCCTTGTTCAAAATCGATTCCTACCGACCGGGCAGAAACCTCAAAACTTCGTTATATTGTGTTGAAATAGTGTTAAAACAATAATTAGACGCTAAAAGAGCAATGATGTAAATTAAAATGCAATCATACAAGAACATTCAGAACTTGCTTTCGGTCCAAGGTCGCCAAAAAACTTCTACCTGGCTTTAACGAAATCTGTGCCTTATTCGCCGGAAGCCACCGCAAAGGAAACAGAACTTTATGTCAATGACCTAGAGCTGTCCATACAATGAATCCATTTCGTTATGATAAGCAAGGTGACTAGTGATGACCTCTTGCTCGATAAATGGTTGATTTGTTTCACGAATCGAAATACCAATACTCGTTGAAACAATTTTGTTTATTAAATTATTCGATAGCCGTTACAGAACTAGCATTCGAAGGTCACGCTGAAAGAATACCAAAAAAAAAATACCCCTATTTCAATCATTCGTTAAAAAACAAGTCGGCGAAATTGGAGCTTAATTCGAGGCAATAAACTATCCTTCATCTCCATAAAAACCTGACGAACCTTAATCATTAAACATTTATTGTGTTGCCATATCATGTTCCCTGTTCCAATGTCACAGAACTAATTAGGAAGTAGTCGATAACTATCAACATTTTCCACTAACCAGGTACTAAAAGAATGCTCGTAACATAACATAACTCTATTTAGAAAACATGTTTTCAAAAGCATTACTATTGTGACAATTTGTGTACAAAAATTCCATTTACACGAAGTTTGTTATGGCGCGGGGGTCCTTATCGCTAGCTGATAAGGGTGATACCATCGTGGCGCACTATCAAGGTCCGAGCGAGATCGGTGGCTATCTCACCTATCTGTATCTGCTACTAGAATAGACTGCGTTGATTATTATATTCTGTCTGCAGATGTGCATCTGTTTCGGAAACTAATTACTTTACATAATTAATTAGGACGATAATTGCATTGCATTGTATGATATGAATATTGATATAAATACGTGCTTTGATAGTAGTTTTATATTTTCATTCTGAATGACGTGACATACAACACGTTAGTTTATCATAATAACTTAGTTCAAGATATATTTCAGTAATTTGTAATCTGTAAATGCTATTTATCAATAAATAATCTTTTGACTTGCACATTAAATGTACAAAATTACACGCTGTGTAATTCCTGGAGTATTTTCTTCGGGCAGTCAAATGTATGTTTATTTATTTTAGGAAAACCATCGGCACATTAAAAACAAAACTAATGACTAAACTAGCAGCTATGAGGCAATTTAGAGGTATCCACTGATACATTAACACACACTGTTACATTATGTAACAACACACACACGCTCACGACTGTCCTCCCCATGGTGGGCATCCTCAGATTGCAGGCCCATCGTCGCTAAATCATTAAATCACTAAGTAACAATATACAACATTTATCAGTAACTTATATATAACGAACCCTTAGCAGTTAGGTGAGATATTAGAATTAGTTCTGACTAAACCTTCAATTAAGACGCATGTATTGCATGCGGTATACGTGAAAAGTTACTGACTGCATGTTATGCACTTTAAACTAAAATGGAACAAGGCACATGCCGAAACTAATTATATTCTTTGTTCGTAAATGGTGTTATTATAAGCACGTTAAAATAATTGGTTACGTCACAGCTTTGCTCCGGATAAGCGTGTTATGTATATTACTTATGCCATCTTTCCATATGTTTACATCTTTATTTGAAAGGATGTGGTGCTTTAAGACTACGTAGAGAATGTTTTCAATGCCAGCAGTGCTTGCTGTGTGTAACATTTAAAAAGGAAATACAGATCTGACAAAGTAAACAAACTGGATATCTGTAAAATATCCATAAAAGGAATACTAAGTTATGTCTGGAAATACGTGTTTTTCGTTGGCTACTCTGAAATGACGTAATATTTCGATAATGGTTTAATATTCGGCACCTATCAATCGGCCATATTTGGGAAGTCTGTTAACTTGTGGTCGGTCGTTCATCATGAATTTGACACTTTCTCGCGTATTTATGTCTGAAACGAAAGAGTCGAAATATATCGAGCGGAATGACGAGTTCGCAAAATCCTTGAAAACTTTAAAGCTAGTTTGCAACGTCCTTCGCCTAGATTGGCTTTAATCGGCGTATCAAGCGGTCTTGCTTACCTACCTTATGGAAAAAATATCGCTTAATTCATTTCCGATCAACGTTGATGCTAAACTAAAGCTTATTGTTGATACAACATTTAGTAAAACCAGTTTAAATTCTAATAAGGTTTTATAACTAATTACAAACTGCAAATTGCCTTTAATATATGTTGAGCATTTGAGAATCAAAACGTTTCGCCATTTAAAAGCAGACATCGAAGGTTGTCATGCGTCTGTACGGAACACGAGAGATATACTTATATTATGTTTATAATGAAAGAAACAGTGAAGGAAAATATCGTGAGGAAACCGGCGTGCCCAAGAATCAAAAATTCGAAGGCATGTGCTATCAGTTAGTGTTCCAATAAGCGGCGATGGGCTTGCCACCTGTCACGTGGAATGCAAAATGCGCGAATATGCTAAATGTAATGTTCGGATGTGCCTCTTACTAACCCCTACTAACCTTTACTCACTAAGCGTGTATCAGCATGGGGAATACAGTAGTGAGCGTGTTTTTTTAAGATATGGAATATTATAAAGTTACTAGAAGTAATGCTAAATGATACAATACATACCTGCTCTGTTTGCCCCTGGCACAGTAACAGCACAAGAGTCCTTTTCCTCTTAACATTTTAAGCGACGTATTTTAGGTCAAGGTTTTGTTTTGATGATACACGAGGATAAATATTGAAACATCTTGTTTTGCTTTTGATTTCATTACTCTTACTGCAGAAAATGTTACCTTAAAAAGGTATGTGGTTACAAATGGATACAAAGATTCTTATACTGCCGCATTTTTCTGCCTTTCCATGTCAGGTACTCTGATTTCCATAATCGTTCCATTCCTTCCCAATCGGCCCTTCAGGTTCTTTGGTCATTTTTATTCTGGATCAAAATTATGTTCTTCCGCTATTGAAACGACAGTGAGGCCGGCCGAGACCGCGGTCACGATATGTGGGTCAAGATAACAGAAGAGCGCTCACCGGCCGTCCCACATTCGATACCGCGACAGGCACATTATGACGCCTGCTTAATCGTTCAAAAATAATTATCATCCTGTTGTCAAGTATGAATTGATTTTGAACTTATTTAGGTAGCACATAAGCCAAGACTATAAAACTGGTCAAGTTTCGGTCAGAATCACTTGAATTAACTCTTGAGGTTTCGTCGTATGGTTTAAAATAATTTGTTCATGTTTACACTTTATCGATCGGTGCAGACGAGTCTTCCTTCACTAACCTTGTGCTCCACTTTCGCTTTTACCGGCTAATGGTTGTTTACACAACAGTAACTCTGTAATTCAGTGGAGTTCTCTTAAAATAGGCGATAACTACTACCATACACTAAATTCGAATGTAACTTATTGATCAATTATATCAATCAATACTTCGCTTGATAACACTAATATTACTTTTTGTATCTTTATCTTTGTTTAGATGGAGTAATTTAATAGTACTTTGTAGTTTTGTTTGCTTAGTACTAAAATATAGGCGAAATAGTAGAGTACTAGCAAATGTCGAAGTCGGTCGCCCCCACACGTGATCATCGGACCTTTGCATGCAGGTTTCGGCCCTCGTCTCACGGAAAACAAGTTTCACTCTACGATCAAACTACGTCGTTTGTAAAATGGCTTTACTTATGCTGGAGGCCTATCACAAACAAGCATTATAGAATTTAATGTAATATCGTGTACGTTCACTGAAAAATTTAGTATTTTATTATTCGTTAACAGACATTTTAAAATTACATAATAGTTTTTGTATATTCGCCTCTTGGTTGACCTTATTAAATAACAAGCAGCGAGCTGAGCAATCTACTATATTTTATTACTGTAGATTGCTAAGCTTGGCAAAAATAAACTCTTTTCTTTAAGTTGTGAAGATTGATAAATTAATATACTGTTGATTTTACTAGGTATGTCGATAATTAAATTCGGTGCGCATTGCTCAAGTCAAGCTATGCATCAGAGGCACTGAACAAGGGCCTCTCGATATTAAAGCCGACGGAAACTCGGCCAAATGCAATGTCTGACTGAATGCGATTAAAATTTAAAACGCTTTCACTCTACAGAGGTTGAATATGATTTCGCATCTTGGGCTTTTATCGCTCTTTTATACACTAGCGTGAGATACAAGTGCTTTGTTTGGATAAAATTATGGTGTTGCCGAAATGTTCTGCTGGAGACGCTGTTGTGTGTTCTTCCGTTCCATATTAAAACACGCTCTGATAGGTGAATGTAACGCTGCCTCCTCCCGCTAACCACTGCGGTACCTGCTACGAAAGTGTGACTCGTTTGAGTTTCAAGTACACTACGCGGAGGTCTCGGATATGTTATTCACATTGTTGTCGCACATACAATACCTAATACGATTGAATATAGTTTGAATGACGCATATAATATTGGATGCCGTGTTGGCCTAGTGGGCGATACCCCGACTTCTGATCCGGAGGTCGTGGGTTCGAACCCGGTCGGTTTTTCCACTCGGAAAATTTATGTGCGCATTAACACGTGCTCATAACGGTGAAGGAAAACATCGTGAGGAAACCGGCATGCCCTAGAACTAAAAATTCGAAGGCATGTGCCAACAGTTAGTGTTCCAATAAGCGGCGATGGGCTTGCAGCCTGTCACGTGGAATACTTACTACTTGCACAACGCGGGCATGTACCAAATGTAATGTTTGGACGTGTCTCTGACTACCCCCTATTTGGTATCCTCAAAGATCTACTCACTGAGTTTGTATCTGAGGATGTCCATGGGGAAGACGGTCGTGAGCGTGTTTTTTTTTATTTAATATTATCAAAGACAGTCACTATTTTAAGTGTCATTTGGATTTCTTAATTAAATATTACATGTTTTGTAATAATAATGTGAAATCGATCTCGTTTCAAACTAGCAGAAAAAGACAAGAATAGGTAGCATTCGCACTAGCTATGTTCCACTTGCTAAATGGTGCGCAGACAGACGACGGACGGAGCAATGTTTTGTTTACGTGTCATGTCACCATAGAGCAGGCAGCGGTATAACTAAAATTAAGATGCACTTGCTTCTCAATAGACTAAGATAGCTTTTAGTGGAGTGGAACTGATTGACGTAACCTAATTTTTCTCAGGACAAAAGATTGTCTTGGTTCACGTCTACAGTAATTGTCCTAATATGTTGTCGGAATATTCAGGAGTACTGGTAGATAGGTAGGTAGGTCCTGCTGTATAAAATCTTCACTGTCGTCCTTTGTATGCAAACCATTTTGCGGTTTGCGCATCGCCATCTGCATTATATGCGATATTTCTCGGCATATCCTTGAACTTATCACAATTGGGAATGTACTTGTATACTTCTGGACCTTTAAGTTTGTCTTTTGCAGAGTTCCACTTGCTATGTTTTGGTATACAATACATTTAGTTTCAAGTGCGAGGACATGTCTTCATGGATATCTGGTACCTTTACCGTGTTATACTTGATTTTCGTCATAATAATACAACCTTTAGTTATTTGATTGTAACTTAAAAACAATACGCTCATTGCACAATCTAGCAATTTATTATGCTCAAACTAGGGCAAACCTTCAAATTTCTAGACGCCTAAGGTCGTCGAGTTCGTTGACCGCTGCTACCGCGCGCCTTTACCGTTAACGGTGGGGAGTATACTTCGAACCGTCTACCTGTCTGCTCTGCTATGTCCTATCCAGGATAAGCAAACTAACCAGGATAGGCGAACTTACCAGGATTTTATCATCAGAGTGCTGTAAGTTTCCGATACCCTTCCCCACTTTCACATTCAAGTTAACGTCCCAGCACCAAGATAGGACGCTCAAATTGTTGTTATCAATACATAACTGCTGTTGGTTTTGTCAATTCCCAGCTTAACCGTATCCGAAATTATATAGATAGATAGATAAACTCTTTACTGCACACCAAAGTAAAATACAAAAACACAGGAATTAAAAAAGAATATAAGAGGTACAATGGGCGGTCTTATCGCTTAAAGCGATCTCTTCCAGACAACCTTTGGATGGACAGGATAAAATGGAAGCAAAAGACGGCGGTGTACATGTAAACCTATTTTAAAGTATAATATTTATAATATTAAATACCTACATAACTTTAAATATGTATTTAAATATCCTATATAATATACATACAAATAATAATAATGTGAGATAATAAGTATGTAACGATTAACTAGCAACTCTGAGATATGGAAAGGAAATGGTTGTATACCATAACTTTAAATATATAATTTATTGTATCAAAATTTGTTTAAGCTATGTTTTTTTGACATAATTTTACATACGTCCCATTGTTTGTTGCTTAATAAAGTAATCATTGTTTGATCGGCCGTATTGTGTCGAGTGTACTTGCGCCTGCGCTGCCCTCCCGGCGCGCCGCCGTGGCCTCTGAAACGATCCATGGCGCGTGCCTTCGTACGCGTTAGCTGCATAACAATACCATTTTAATTCTTACATACATGCAACATGATACTCGTTGATATGACGAAATAAACTCTGACTTCACCAACTTTTATGTGTGATAGTGCTTTTAAACCTGATGACGAAGGCATTCAATTGCGATGCTTAAAAGATAGGTTTTATTTGTTAAAAAATCTTATATCCTTATTAAACCCTTTTCATATGCAAGAATATGATGGTGGGACAGTTAATTAATAAAAACAACAGATATTAATTAGAATAGCCTACTGATACAGAAATGCCCCACGCACCTTTCTGATCCAACTACCTAGTCAAAGTCAAAGTAAATAGGTTTTTATTCATTGAAATCACAAGGATCATTTTATTTTATTTTAGAATAATAAGGCAACAAACTCTTCTTGGTTATTTTTTGATGATCCTTCATTCAGCTTTAGTGTGGTGGCAATAGAACAAGGTGAACTCGTTTATAGAAAAAAAGTAGGTACTAGTTGTTCAATGTCGCGCCAAAAAGGTGTCAGATCAGCATAATGCTAGGTACTGTAAGCTACCTACTTAGCGCTGGTATACTGCTGACCCTACGCATTCACTTATTAGTTTCGACATAAACTCGTTAATATCATTTTGATCAAATCATGAACCTTCCTAATGTGACGTAAAAGTTAATAAGACTTATTAGTTTAGTGTATATTATTATTATTAATTTATTAATAATAATAATATACACTATATATATATTAGTTATATATATTAGTATTATATATATTAGTTATTTAGTTTAGTGTACAATCTTCATAAACATACAGCACACGTAATTATACATTCGTCCTCGCCCTTGACGACCAACCAGTAAAGTGGCGATACGAGAATGGAAATCTCGTTTCACTACCATCGTGTTTTCCAAGAGTACTCCGTTCCATTTGTTGAGATAATATTGTATTTTATTTGCTCTAGGAAATGTGTTACTCAAATGCTAATTTGGTTGGTTTGTATCGAAATTAAATAAATATATACACACACGCTCACGACTGTCTTCCCCATGGTGGACACATCCTCAGATACATACTCAGTGAGTAGATCTTTGAGGATACCAAGTAGGAGGGAAGTCAGAGGCACGTCCAAACATTACATTTGGTACATGCCCGCGTTTTGCAAGTAGTGAGCATTCCACGTGACAGGTTGCAAGCCCATCGCCGCTTATTGGAACACTAACTGTTGACACATGCCTTCGAATTTTTGGTTCTAGGGCATGCCGGTTTCCTCACGATGTTTCCTTCACCGTTTTGAGCACGTGTTAATGCGCACATAAATTTTTCGAGTGAAAAAATTCATTGATGCACGACCGGGTTCGAACCCATGACCTCCGGATCCGAAGTCGGGGTATCGCCCACTAGGCCAACACGGCATAAATATATATAAATATTGACGCATTAAAATTGTAGTTATATTATGCTTGTAATGACCCCTACAGATTAATGCCAAATGAGACTGGCATTAATCAGTAGGGGTCGAACGGAATAATTTTAACACAGAAACAGCGTGAGTATATAAAAAAATATCAGTGGTGTCTTCAGTTCTTCGATTAGATTTTTACATACAAACACAAAGTCACGCCTGTATCCCGGAGGGGTAGGCAGAGACTACAGATTTACACTTGCTAAGATCCTGGCATATCTCTTTCGCTTCATTCATCGTCATCAATTTTTTCATACGAGCTCGGTGATTTATAATAATAATGCTGGTCATTTTTCACACAGCATCTTCTAGCCCCAAAGTAAGCAGAGCTTGTGTTATGGGAGTACATGACTGATATACTACTTATATACGTTTTTTTTAAATGCATACATAGAAAACACCCAGATCCCGAGACAAATATTTGCATATGCAAACATTTGTCCCGCGGCGGGAATCGAACCCGCAACCTTCTGCGTCTCAGAGGTTCAATTCAATTCAATTCAATTCAATTCATTTATTCCACAAAGATACATTATAGTACGCTTGGAAAGGTCAAAAATCAGATTACAAATTAAGTTCTCGTATAAAAATAATAATAATATCAATACAATTCTTACAATAAGTACCTAAGTACACACTTAAAACTACAAAATAAAAACAAAATATAATATGGTAACTAATATCGTCATATTATTATATTGAATTTATCAGCAAGAGCTTCGTCAAGAGTGTAAAAAGATTTTTCCATCAACAACCTTTTCACTTTAATGCTAAAGTCTGTATTGTCTGTGTATCGCAGTTCATGCGGAAGTTTATTAAATAATTTAATTCCTACACACAGAAAACTGTTGCCTACTTTGGCAAGTCTATGTTGAGGTATGGATATATTTACTCTATTTCTTGTATTATATCGATGAGATTCACCATTTAATTTTAAGTTTACAATGTTCAATTTAACATACAACAGATTCTGGTAAATATATTCCCCAACCATTGTCATTATTCCTAACTCCCTAAATTTATCTCTGCAAGATTCTATATTCTTTATTTGCAAAATCGAACGTACTGCTCTTTTTTGCAAAATAAATATTCTGGAGGACTGCGATGCATTTCCCCAAGCAAGAATACCATACGACATAATGGAATGAAAATACGCATGATAAACAGTTTTTGCCGATCTAATGTCACTTAGTTGTCTGATTGTTTTAATTGCATAAACCGCTGATCTCAGTCTTCCGACGAGAGTGTCAATATGTCTATTCCAAATTAATTTGCTGTCAATGTTTATACCTAAGAATTTTATTGTGTCAATAGTATTCATAAAGTGTTTATCAATTGTATTTTTTACGATGTCATTGTTATGTCCTGTACCTAAAAAAAATCTTACAATATTTGTTTTTTCTACATTTAATAATAAATTATTGGCATTGAACCATTGTTTTATGTCAATTATTAGACTATCTAATTTTACAGAAACTTTATCCTTTACTACTACAGTTGTGTCATCGGCAAAGAGAACTATATCATTTTCATTTTCGACACAAACCACTAGATCATTTATATAGAGTATAAATAACAAAGGACCCAGGATAGACCCTTGTGGCACACCCATTTCAATGTTATTTTCCTGTGATTTGTGCCCATTACATAATACAATTTGCTTTCTGTTTTCTAAATAAGATTTAAATATAGATAGTTCTCCTTCCCGGACACCGTAATGCTCCAGCTTTTGTAAAAGAATCTTATGGGAAACACAATCAAACGCCTTTGAAAGGTCACAGAATAGGCCGTATGTGGATTTTGAACTATCTAAGTCCCACAACACTCTTTCTAACAGTGAAGCTATTGCATTACAAGTGCTTTTATTTCTCTGGAACCCAAACTGTCTGTTATTTAGAATTTTGTGAGTTTCTATAAAAGTGTAAAGTTCATTGGCGATATATTTCTCGAAAATTTTACTAAATATGGGCAAAAGGGATATAGGCCTATAGTTGTTAGCGTCAGAATGAGTCCCTTTCTTATACAAGGGAATTACTTTTGCTAATTTAAGCATGTCAGGGAAGCTATTACTATGTATATAGTTATTTATAACTTGAGCTAGGGGTGAAGCTATTTCATTCTTAATTTTTTTAATTAACAACATTGATACGTCCCACAAATCGTATGAGCTTTTACATTTTAATTGGTCAATTATTTTAACAATACAAATTGGGGTAATATCCTGAAGTACAAACGTGTTTGTATTTGATGGTGTAAATTTGTTAAGGTATTTCATTGCCTCGCTTTCAGAGTTCATGAGATTCCTTGTCAAGTCTATTGCTATTTGTGTGAAAAAATCGTTAAAATGTTTGGAGATGTCAATTGGAGAGGAGAGTATGTCATTATTAAAACCTGTAATACTTTCTATGCACTTGCTATTTGTTGTGGTTTTTCCTGTTTCTTTTTTTATAATATTCCAGGTAGATTTAATTACATTTTTTGACGTAAGAACTTTGTTACGAACTTTGTTACGTCGTCAAAGCTTATATTAAAATCGAAGAATATTAAACCATTATTTGGAATAACGCCTACTCGCCGCGTTTTCTTAAAATAACATGGAGGTAGTAACTTAAGCAAGAATGAGATAATAATTGTATTGCTGCATATTATTGTTGTTATCTAGAAGTGCACCCTTCAAATACAGCTGCGATAAGGTTTTATTACAAAATGTTATCTATAAACGTTTACGTTTACAATGTATTTTAAATATTTTTCATTGGATCGTGCTTTGTAAAATGTGTGTCATCTTTTACCTATGTCCTACCTACAATATTAGGTTATCTCTTTTATTTTATTATTTGATTCTCAACTTGAAATGTACACATATTATATAAAGATAACAGGACCCATTGATAAGTAAAATTTTCGGTGTAATTTCTAAAACTAGTGAATAGAAATTGCAAAGTGTGGACAGTGTAAATATTAAGGTGCATATTAACATAAAATACATATATAACGTTACGATTCAAATTAACTTGAAAGTAGAATGAAGTAAAAGTGAATTGAAACAAGAAAACAAAAAAGAAACGTAACTTTTTACAATTTTGAATAATCGTCTAGTTTTTGTTTTTTATTTGACGAAATTTGTTTGTTATCATGAGAAGCTGTGATTGACGTAAAACCGCTGAAGGCCAACCGCAAATCGGATGGCTGCCAGGGCAAAACCAAGAGATGCGGGAGTAGTTGCAGCCAAATGAATGGGTTTATGCTCTTTTCTTAACCGAGCTGGTTGAAGTGTAGAAGACCGATGATAAAGATAGTTTTATTTTAAACTAGCCACGGCCGCCTTCGGCCCCCGCGTCGCATCGCCCGTCCGCGCTATTACTTCTTTTGCTCGACTCCTCAGGTTCTAAGCGTGATGGTAGCCTATATAACCTTACTGAAGAAATGGGTTATCAAAGGCAAAAATATTTTTCAAATCCGACTGGTAGTTCCGGAGATTAGCGCGTTCATAAAAAAAAAAAAAACACTTCAGCTTTATTATTAGTATAGATATAAGTATAAAATCTGTGGGATATACACTATCAGCTACAATACTGATGCTACAATCTTACTATTACATACAACCTCTGTAGCGCAGTGGGCGAAGGTCCGCCTGAGACGCAGAAGGTTGCGGGTTCAATTCGAAGCGGGACAATAAATGTTTGTATGATCTGCAAATATTTGAGATACAGTTCTATAACTAGTTCGGGGGACGATGAATATCCACGCCGCTCAACTTCGCTGTGTCGGTGGAAAAGTTAGATGCAGTTTATAGGTTTAGTTAGATTTAGTATTTGTTTGGTAGCAATAATGCACGGTTCTCTGGAAGAGATTTTTCATTTCTGTTTATATCTGTTATAGTATCATTGGTTGTATTTATTTCTGGGTTATTGATATGTAGATATGAGATTATTAAGTGTTTCTTGTGACGTCAGATGTCAAAAAGTGCAGTAGCGAAGTGCACGGTCGGGGGCGGTCGCACGCGCACGCAGCGCCGTCACATCCCCGATTGTTTACCCCGGCTAGGCTGCCGCTAGTAACGTACGTAACTAAACGTGCGATGTTGCCGCTCCGCACCTCGCCTCCTCTCACTTTCGCGATTAAGTCCTTTCCGCTCGCACCTAGTGCGTCTCGCTCACTCAAACTAGCGGTGCTCGACTTTTTTGGATGTGCAGTTTTTTTTCCGTTTTTGAGCTATTAAGGCTGAACAGGATTAAGATTATTCCTTTTCTTTAAAAGGATTTAGCAAAAAGAGAGAAATAGTCTCCTTAAAATCATTGTTACGATGTAATATTGTTCATCGAACTCTTATTTAGTTATGCTTTTTTATTACAAAAACTGCAATATCATCGACAGATCTAGTTGCTAGACTTGATGGTTTGAAGATTACATCTGAATGTTTATTTTTACTCTAGGTTAGGTTAAAAATACATGAATAGTGACACTTTCTGCCCTAGTAAACCCCAGTATTTTCCTAATAAAAAGTATATCGTCTTCTAAACTTTGCAAGAACGTGTTCTAAGCTCTGCCTCAAAGGTTTCAAAAGTTCACATAAAATACCGCTAACTCCTGCTTCGTGGTCGGTTGCAGCGGTATTTACCGGAAAAGGCACCGCTTTTCACCCGGCTCTATCCGGGTGTAAGCGCAGTTTACACTCGGTCATCCGTCGTCGCCGCGCGTTTTGCATTTCAAATTTGAATAATCGCAAATTTTTGCCGACAAACTTCGGCTTCCCGGAGCTCCTTTGTCGATGAATATGTTTGCGTAATGCCCTGCCGACGTTGTCACATCATCATAACCGTCCTGCATTATGAATTAAATTTGAATTTTCATCGTAAATCCATTAACCTTTTTGTGTAAAGTGAAGAGCGTTGAGAATTGTTTATGAAAAACGTGGTTTGCATAAATGCAACATTCTAAAAAAGTTAGCGCTGCGTGCCGCTCGAGACACACACGATACCTGACCTTTTAGTTTTCGATGTAGTTTTTTCGCTAAATGCGAGAACGCTGATTATGATCGCCCCTATAACTTGCACTTTCATGTAACACCCCTCTTTTTAATGCTTTATATTGAATGATGCGAGCGTATAATTTTATTAGCGTCGAATTGTTTTAAGCTTGTGGTCACATCGCGTCTTCGTTGTACTTACTTACAATAGAAAGTGAAGCGGGCTTGCGCAGGCGCATCGGACGCGTTAGAAAGCGGCCGGGTGGCGCGGCGAACGTTCACAACACCAGGCTCAGCGCATTCTTTCACATGTCGGCCATTAGAGGTGAACTTGATGTGAGGAATGTGGAAGGAATACCTTTCATCCCGTCCGTTCTCAGACTTCTCAGATGCTTAAAATACCACTGTTCTAGCGTTTCTCAATTTGAGAATGATTTAACAGTTCTCGTTATTAGTAAATAGACCGGCATATTTACACGCTTTGCATTATTTCTTTGGCCTTCTCGCTAGATAAGAGATCGAACAGGCAAAAGTGGTATTGTTGATTACTCATCAAATTATGAAGTTGAATTGACGAACGTCAAGAGTTAATAAGCTATGTAAGCAGAAGCCGACTAATAAAAGCACAATAAAATCTCCACTTCCATACCAAAGGGCGACCATAACATTCCATGAGCTGCGTTAATCTATATCTAAGCGTTATACAGTGGCATTATGAGTACCGCGAGCAATAACCCCCGCAGTTTACACTAAACTCGTTTAGAGCGGATCCTCCCCTCAGCGCGCCAGGTCGCGGCGACCCCACGCGTCACTGCCAGGTGCGACGGGAATCGGGCCCCTTTCCGCCGCAGATGGCAACGCCAAGACAATACCAGCTAGAACTTTCAAGATGACTGTTTTTTTAACCCTATATACCGAATACGCCATTCAAACTGATTTTACAGACTCCAGGTTGTCTAGTCCAACACCACACGCTTACTTTTCTTTCACGCTATCGCAAATTTGTCAAGATAAAACTTGGCAGGTGTCACGTGACATTTCCACAGCTAGTGTCATTTCCATACAATTCAATCTTTCCGCAGGCGTTAACGTCAACAGTGTCAAAGTGGTATTTGTCTAAACCCCCAGGCACCACTTTACTTTTCCTCAATGCAAAAGTTAAATGCTTTGCCGTATGGCGGTAGGTTATGGATTGTCCAGAGCAAACTGAGGGCGATAGGTTTATGACCCGGTGAAATATTTGCATATCCAAGGTCGGCGCACCACCTGCCGCACGGTTTCACGCGTCAGTGTCCGCACTCGCGTTATTTACACATTGTTCATAATTTACCAACGAAAGGGATACCGAAATTGAATTGTTAAAATAATATTTGTCCACGGCTACCGCTCGGAACCATGACCTTACGTATGATTGCGAAAAGGAAATCAAGAAAACGAGCTGGTTATCGTCTTTCTTCTTATCCTTATTCCGCTCAACAAGACTGTCTTCGTAAAATAATCGGAACAGCATAATGATAATATGCAGACGCTCGACTTCAACTACGCATCGTATCATGTATCGTTAATCTTGTTGTCACCGTTTTTAAGAGACACTTTAGCTAGCTCATGTTCTGTTTAGATGTTCCCCCATTTCTGGCATAAACTAGGTGTCTTAGATTTGCAAAGTCTCCTCCGGGTAACTAGTGGAAGAGTCTCGTCTCCCACCTATTATGCATTTCTTGCGCATACTTGTTTTGTTGAAATAGTAGAGGAGTAATAGGTTAGCATGGTATGGACACGTCATGAGGAGGGAAGAATGTCACATTCTTTTCGTAAGAAGAATGTTAAATATTAATGTGGATGGAAATAAACGCAGAGGTAGGCCAAAGAAAAGATGGAAAGATTGTGTGAAGGATGACATGGTTAAGAAAGGAGTGAGTACTGAGATGACGGCTGATAGAGGAGAGTGGATGAAGAAAACATGTTGTGCCGACCCCGCGTAATGTGGGATAAGGACAAGAAGGTGACTTGTTTTGTTTACAGCTCTTGGAACAATTAAGAGCAATCACAGTTAAAAACAAAATGAAATAAATAGTTTTTTTCGTGTGCGTAAAGTATCGTTATTTTGTTCCAGACGGAGCTGTATGGTATAAAATGGCGTAAGCTTGTTTGGGGCGAGGGCGGGTGTGGCGAGACAGAAGAAGGCGGCGCGCCGCTGACGGACCCGGTGATCAGCAGCTACGCGCGCTGCCTCGCCGGCGACATCCTGTGCGTGTGGCGTCGCGTGCCGGCGCCGCAGCCGCAAGACATCTACGAGACCAGCTCGCCCGCTCCGCCGCCGCTCTCGCTGCGCGCCGCCAAGGAGCTCTGGATATTCTGGTACGGCGAAGAGCCAGACCTGAACGGACTCGTCGCCCCGGAATTGATCGCCACTGCCAGCCGTGAGTACATTTTCATTACATCTCGTGCAGGCCTCTTCGCTACGCGATTTGAACCTCTCCAACGACCCACTTCCCTTAACCTTGCACGAATTAATGATCCGCAACTTAACCCCGTTAATTGATAACCCTAACAATTCCATGCGACATCTTCTATCAGCTCGAAACACAAAGTGAACCGTAGCAGATTAAAAGCGATAATGTTCCCGACTCGGAACGCGAACAATAGCTCAAGTTTACAGCTCGTTAACTAGAGCCGAGACGTTGTATCCGCGACAATTAAAGCAGGGATAAGATCTCGCGGCGACGTCTCGACGAAAACCCGACGACTAGGGACAATGGATAAAAATCCGCCTCCGATCCGAAGTGCGGAGTCTCGTAAGTAATCAAGTTAATGAATCGCCTTCAAAGTTGCCCAGACTTTGGAATTGCGGCATCTTTCTGAATAGCTCGGAGTGGTTGTGTTCATTTTCGTTGGTGCCCCTTTGTTTGTGATTCTCGCACAACTATGGTGTTTGGTGGATGGGTGCCACTGTTTTTAGCGTCTTGGTTTTATAAAACCGAATTGACCCAAAATTTAAAATTCAAAAAAATCTTTACACTATTCGAAATCATTTTCAATTCAAAACCCTGATTATATTGTTCATCTTAATTCCCTAGGTCGATTTGCCGAAATACTTATCGTAAAATTTTATCACAAAAGTGGCAATACAAAAGGAAATGTTCATTTATGCCGCACAACGACAATGCCCTCGACATAAGTGCGGGGCGCGGGCGACATCTCTGCGGTTACAATAAACCGCCCGCCCAATTTGCGCGGCGCAGGGCGGGCGGTGTCGTCAGCATCTATAGTGGCCCGGCTCTGCTTGTTAGCGTTCTTGGATATCAGGGATACAACTTCTCGCGGAAAATGTGTCCTTATGAACGTTATCGTAAAATTTCAGTACGGTTTATTTTACCGCCTGACAGCGGTCGGAAGACATTACAGACATCGATATAAATATCGCTTGATAGTCTCTTCTTGAGATTTGTTCTATTCGACACAACGTTTCCTATTTATTCTCCAGATTTACATGTAACCCGAGTTTATTTACTAAATTTTCTTCAACAATTTAGCGTCAATGCACTATTAAATTTATTTGTGTTTGATAAAACATTATTTCCAACTGCATATGAAGGTTACGATGGATGTATGATCGTTATTCCCATACAATAGATAGGCAGCGCTATTAAATTCTCGGAACCTCGTAGTAAATACTACGAGACATTTGAAATTAATATACCTAGTCATTTCATAATTATTGTCCGAGAATGCTGATTTCATTTTATGAAGGACCATTAAATTGGTCGGAACTCACGGATCCTAAAATTGATTAATAAAAAAAAAAACTGTAACTGTTTACGATTTTCTATTAAGCATATCTAAGGTTGGGGCCTTCTGTTAATTCAACAATATTTATGAATTTATGAACCACAAAGTAGGCAATAATGATGTTATGGCCAATAACTAGGATTGAATTTTATTAGATTAAGTTGTTTATGGTAGGTAGGTAATAGTTATTGACATTTTTAATTCAAGCGTTCGAGCATAAGTACTGACATTTAATAGTTATTGTTGTGTTTATATGTATTCTCAATTTACCTATAGACCACCATTTGTATGATAGAATATTATAAGGGCCTATACAAATTTTAACATCATGTATGTATTTTCTGGTCTATGTTCATGCAAATAAATGTTCTTATCCAAAATTAGGTTTGGTTACAAGAATTGATGACATGATAGATTTTGTAGATTTCTAATTACAAAATCAACTGCTGTTTCAAAGAAACTATGTAGCCGAACTAGATATTTATTTCTAACGTTGCCCCCACTATTGGACTCGCACTAGACGATTCTACTTTCAACGCCCACTTCACTTTTTAGTAAGTCAATCAATGCCTGGTGATTGATCTTTGTTAAATTACATTTCTCTGCACTCTGTAAATTCATAACAAGACTAATTTGTAATATGGGAATTTTGTTAACAAAAAATTAAGTATGTCGACTCACGACTATCGACAATGACAGAAACACTTCTCGCGTGACTAATACCTTTGGGGTTTTAGAATATTATTACGACTATACCACGTACTTTATTATTCTCCTGCTGACGTTTCGTGGACCGTTTAGAGGTCCTTCCTCATGAGCAACGTCCACGACCACGCTCGACGGTCGTGAGACGGAAAATTCAAAGAGTTCAATTTAGTTTTCCTGTTAATATTGATACATTTAAATAAATCGGAGATCGCGCAACGTTACTTCAGAAGTGCCCTATGGCGGGCATGTTTACGCGCTACCGGCCAAACATAAAAATAGACCGTGACATAAATCTACATAAACGGACTTTATTTAGCTTGTTCGGTGCGTATTCCATTGTTCTACGCTATAGAGGACCGTCTACCGGGAAAATAACTGTCCCGAAAATGCGTCTTTTAATATAGCTCACCCGTTGTGCGATGGAGAAAGCTTAGTCGGTCATTTCTCGCGGACCTCTGAGCGGTCAATTATGTTATTCGCGTGTATCGCAACGTGGTCGTGGCCGTGATCATACCAATTGATTCGGCCTTGCGTTTCCATTACGCGCTGGGCACAACTCGATAGCCATTCTGCTGGGACATATTCGATAATCGCAGTTCTGATTGTGTTACTGTTGAACGTTTGAATGCGTATTCAAAACAGTTTCAGACTTTCCTGTTTGTAGTTCAACTTTAAAACAAAATAATCAAATAATCGATCGGAAGCTATCGAAATATCTTCAGATTTTGCTTCGGATTTATCATATTGGCGTCATCAGACGTCAGAAAAGTTATGTCATATATCGCACCCTTGTGTTAAGTGCTCGAGAACCGCTGCTTTAGATACTATGCAGACTAGGCTAACAATTATTAAGGCAACTGAATGGGCTATCACCTCTCGAAACATCTCCATTGGATGTTTGAATCATCCACGATACTATAATCTATAGAACAAGTCATGTTGACCAATTGAAATCGTTAAATTATCCGTAATCTTCGAAGGATGAAAATGAACAGAATAACTCGAAAAAATGTTTAAATTATTTAAAAAGTTTTGGATACAAGTGAAAATGTTCAATAGGCAACAAACAGACGCCACCCTGCAACGATATCGCGTGTCTGACAAATACCTCTCAGAATGGCGGCGTTGAGCGTGGGAAGCCTGCATTATCTGCTTCCATTTCTATAGGCCCTATTAATATGCTACTTGGTTTACATGCCCCTGAAGATTGCCCGTCCCGGCCGCAACCGCGCCGCCCCCGCCCGGTCAAAGGCGCTTACATGTCACGCTTGAGGGTTCACAGTCCCCTGAATAATTGATAGTTTGATGCTATTGTATCTTTGCTAGCTTCAATTATATTGATACGCATAAATCGTTATGCTATCATTACGGAATGAAAGCTCCTACATATCTCAATATTTATTCAGTCAATGGGTGAGCGTGTGATCCAAATATTTGCCATAACGTTGTACTAGCAGAATACGCAGATGTCTCGTGTCCGACTTTAGCTAAATGTGCTAAAAATAAACCCCGTATTGCTCTATAAATCTCCCGGTCACCCAGTTTCCGCTTATATGGAAACGGAGACCGCAAGGGTGCTGTCGTCCTAGACGTTAGATGGGCCCAGCGTTTATCATTCCGCTTTTATTAGATTACATGACAAGACGTCGATAGCACGCTCATTGAACAAACCAGTTTGTTTACACTATCAGGCTACGTCGAATATTTGTGTTACTCTGCATGCATTGGTAAAGTTAATTATGTGATACACGTTGCTATTGCCCTAAGAATTAGGTGTAGTTTGGTTTTATTGTAGCCTTAGATGTCTAACAGCTTGATAAGTGATCGATCAGATTTTTTTTTCTTGTCCGTACTTTCACAGACGACTGTGGTTGAGTTTAATAAAAAAAATAAAAAAATACAATGCTGGACATTTTTCACACAGCATCATCTAGCCTCAAAGTGAGCAGACTTGTATTATGGGATCTACATGACTGATATACTACTTATATAATATTTTTTTAAATACATACATATTATACATAGAAAACACCCAGATCCCGAGACAAATATTTGCATATGCCAACATTTGTGGTGGGAATCCAACCCGCAACCTTTTGCGTTTCAGGCCACTGCGCCACAGAGGTTGTCAGTGGTTATTATTTTGTTGTCTTGATAACGTTGCTGAAGATTTGTTTGACACACATGAAAACAATTATACGAAGGTTAATACCATACCAATGTTATTTATTTACACGTGGTACATAGCAGTGCAGCCCGTGGGGTGCATTTATCCGAAGGTCAGAGTGTTGACTGCCGACGGACGGAAATAACGTACGAAAGGCAATTTCCCGTTTTAACAGACGTTTGAACGAGTTTATTAACGAGCACTTTAATTGAGCACGATGATTCGTATAACCTAGATGAACTCTCCATATGCTGAAGCCCATCAGGCTTTTTGAGGTCAGATCCAGATCCAGGCAATAAATAAAATATACCTATAAAAATTTAAATGCCTACATAACCTAAACACTTCTAGATTCGATGGGCCGTTTTCCAAACATTATCACGCCGAGATTATAGCTATTATACTAAAACGTTATATGATCCCAATTACCACAGCGTGCCCTATTACGGGCCGAGCAACCCCCGTATTAAAACAAAGATGAACACATACATTTCGGTCGAATATCTGGCGAGTAGATCTCCATTAATATTTAGCCGTGGTTGGTGTTGGTTTGTCGGTTATAATTTTTGCTGGTAGCCGTGCCGGCGCGGTACCGGTCGGTCGGTACGTGATGTTATTTGCACGGAGATTAACGGGCGGTAATAGCCGCAGCCAGCTAGCGGGCTATCCGTTGTCGGCGGGAGAGAGAGGCGACACTGGTGATACCGGTTAATCTGTTCAGTCCCTGTGTTCGGCGGCCGCGGGCTCTGCGGCATCGGCAGGCAGGGGGTTGCGGATAACGCCGGTCGGGAGAAGCGATTTCGTTTATTCTCACCGATTGTTACCGGCAACAGCTGCTGTGAAATGTTTAGGGACATTGGGTAACGGAATACTCCGTCTTCAATTTCACTAAAACGCACAAATCATAGTAAAAATCGCGTGCATGGTTAAAGTTTTTGGTACCATGATAATTTTAAAATTAATAACCGCGGAGCGGGACAAATGTTTGTATAATATGTATCTATTTACAAAAAAAAAGTATTTAAGTAGTATATCAGTCATGTAGTTCCCATAATACAAGCCCTGTTTACTTTTGCTAGATGATGCTGTGTGAAAAATGTCCAGCATTATATTATATTTGTATGGTAAAATCTACTGTTTACGTTCTTACATTCATTAGTTTTTGCAGGCTTAGAAATAATCAACATTTGTGTATGTTGATTATTAATAAGATTCTGATGAATTAATTTTTCTTTGTTTATTGACTTGAAAAATCACATGGTCAGTTGTAAGATAGTCATTTAATCGTTTACCATGCATCTATGAATATTTATATCGTCCCGAGTATTGGGTGCACTTGGTGGTGCTAGTAGGGCTGAAGGCACGAGGAGGCGGCCGAGGCCGCGGCGCGGGTCGGGTTGCAAATGTCACGTTAACCACTGCCACCCCGCCCCCGTAGGCTACCAGCTCCACGTTGCTTATCTTTACTAATTAATAAAGTATGCGCTGGAGACCACCGATTACTCTATTGGTTACGGCTTTTTGGAAAATTTGCGAATTGTTTTTTTAACATACGGTATTTTAGTTACATGCCTAAATATCATGAAGTGAATGATTTTATCGATGACCTTGCAGTGAGGGGTTGGTTCGCTATTTCGTCAACAGGTTCTTATTCATCTAATAAAAATTGGATAATTTTAAATGAACGTCATCATATTATCCAAGTTATCTCTAAATCATCGTCAAACAAAAATCATTTAAATTATATAAAGCGATGATAATACCGACAGATCGAACGATAACATTCCAATTAATTTAAATTGACCTTCCGATAACTGGTTCATCACACACCTGGCGATGAGGCGGGCGGGCATGCAAATAGCGACGGTCGACGGGGGTGGCTTCGGTTCAAGGGGTGTCAAGGTGCACCCCGTGCTCACCCGCCCAGTACACCCGCAACACCGTTAATTATTAATATACACCCGCCATACTCCGGCTATCGATGGGCATAAACGCCTTTTTTTTGTGGATAACGGACAGGTTTTTCATGTGTATGGATAAAATCAATGAAGCTTAATGTGATACGTACGGTACAAATAACTGTGTATGATTATAGACGTCGTTTGTATGACAAAGTGAACAATGTCGTGGAAATCCTATTTCTCTTATAGTTTACTATCCCATCTCATGATCCATTTTCTTTCCGATCCTATCATATCCAATTATTTTAAATGCGAAAGTATGTACTAATCATCGTGACGGCTGCATCGATTTAGATGAATAATAAGATCGCGGCCTGTTTGTTAAACACATAGGCTACATTTATCCGTATAGTACGCGGGCGAAGTTGAGGGAAAAAGCTGCGATACATTTCGGATATACATACATTTTGTACAAACAGCTCACAGCTGCAAAGAAGATTGCTTTGCGCTCGACATGCCGTGAAGTCGCCTGCAAAGAAATCCGCCAGTCAACAAGATGGCTCAAGACGGCACTTGAGTACGCCAAAGGGCGGAAAACAGCCGCAGCTGCATGCGGGTGGGACTGGGGCTTGCGCACAGTGCGAGCTGACGCGGACGCGACTCAATTCTGACCAGCTAGGCTGCTATCGATCGCACCCCTTGCCTTGGCCGCCTATCATCGGGCCCATTGGTCCCGCTTGCCGCGCCCGCTCCACGGGTACCAAATTTCGTTCGACCTTCACGCAACCCGCAACCGTGGAGAAATATAACTGTAAATTAATTTGTAGGTAACATCTTGATAAGACTGGTCACATTTGAGCATTCATCGCACTCTGCTCTACTTTGTTCAAATATGCCTCAATAATGTTGACCTAATAATTTGGTTAAATTAAGGTTTCTTATTGTGATATAAAATCACCAGTTTTACCGGAACTTCCGAAATACCGAATGCCATTAGAGGTTCTAGCTATTTCAATCACACGGCGAAAGTAATGCATACAGTACCGGCATTAAATCTGATAATAACTTTATCGCGTAATAAACCCGCACACATAAATGTACATAAACGCTAAGGAGTATCATAACTGTATAGAAACATCGGCGTCGATTGCGACACGCGATAAATTGGGTGTGAAGACGGCGATAAGTGGCACAGACCGGGCGCGCTTCCCTGCACCGCACCACCTCCGAAGCCTTCGATCGCGGCTCCGCTCGCGGGATCGATACCGGCCCCACCGGCACACGCTGCACGCCGATTTGTGTACAACCGCTGTAGCGGGGCCCGCTCCTACACGTTTATTTATAGTATTCATCCCTCACATACTCATGCTGGGTTGTTGCTAACTTACGTAACCGGGCTCCCATGGCGCATGCTTCTAAGACGTTGTTTCGAGCGGAGTAGAGCTTCTTTCACGTTTCGTGTAAAGCCATAGGCGGAGCTGTTCATAGGAATGCAGCTTTTAGCATTTATAGTTAGTTACGTAACTGAGCTTCAAGAATGGGTCAGTCTTATTAGTAACTTGGAAACATTACTTCGGTTTTGTTAAAAGCGCCTTGCGGGTGTGCCCCTCGTTTATACTCCCTCCCTATGCTATATTATTGAAATGATATCAGCCGCTCGCAATCCTATATCTTTGGCTACGATTATGTAACTAGCGAACCAAATTTATATTTATTTATTTATTAAATAATTTATATTTATTAAATATCTTATGTCAATCAGTTTATCTTGCTATGGCATCAAAATAAATTTCTTATAATCCTTTTCCGATCGAAAAATAAATACAGTAATCAACTCCTTTATAAGTATAAAGTCGTCAAAAAATAATGTCGGTAATAGATTTAAATAGCGCAACGTTTGAAAATAATATGCCATTCATAAAATACACTCTGTGGGGTGCGGAAACCGAAGTGACCGCGAAACTGAAATATCGTCCGGGCTAAACTTGCGAGTGAATGCGACAAGCGGCAACCCCAAGCCGCCGCCGCCGCCCGAGCACCCTCGTTCGATGTCCTGCGGTTACAGGCGGCAGAATACTTTAAAAATTGACACGTTTGGACATCTTCCCTGCCGTTTACCGCGTTATACATCTCGTTTATCTTCGACCAATAACCGATTGAATACACCGGCCGCCATCTGCTGGCGTACCACATTATTACTCTTTTGGACCGGTGCCAGCTTCTAGTAAAATTTCCCAAGTTCATTGAGGAGGTCAACATGAACTCTACTTTTAGTGTTATTCTTCGAAACTATACTTTTTATTTGTACACACGACAGAAGCAGACCGAAATAGTTCTAACTTTTTTGCAGCTTACGCATTCCCGTAACAAGCACTCAGTTTTGTCTTCGAATGTTGTGTAATTTCAAGTCGTCCTGAACCCTGCATAATCAGTCTAAAAGCTCCAGCTCGTAATCTCTAATCCCGCAGGCTACAAAGTTGGAATACGTCTAGACGTCGTGACTGGAGTAATGAGAGCCGTCTAATTAGCCGATTAATACACGCGAGCTTGCCTTTCGACTTGTGACACCACGGGGCGGGGCGCTTGCATATTGCTAATCCAACAATAGCACTATATGTATCAGTGTATTGTGTATGGTTATGTAAAACTTCTTTTTCTAATGTAATCATCTTCGCTGCTTCGGGCATAATGTTCGTTCCATTATATTTGCGACTATAAACCAAAATTCCAACAGCTGCTCATTCTAAACTACACCTATATTTCGATCAGAAAATCTCGATTAACTTATATTTGAGTCTGCAGTAACGCGAACGCAACAGGTTGTTTTGTAGGCTAATTGTGGACGCAATTAAATCGTTTCTTTTCGCTTCGGAGGACGCCTCGTTATCTGTAACGAGACTAACTCCAAGCCTTTTTGCTCATGCAACCTAGTCCAGTCCATTTTGCTTCTAATTGTCGCATCGTGGCTCTCCTCTTTGTTTTGCTTCCTTTACTTGTGATCCTGATGGCTCGGATCGAGAAGTTTAAATCTGTCGCGTACATTTTTTACTGTATCAGTAGCGCCCCTGTTTGATATTGAAATATGTGGTTTTTACTTTCTTGTGTGTCGGTGGCCGGCCAGGACCGCGGCGAGTGTCCCGATAACCCGTTCTGCCGGGTTTGCCCGCGGTCAGTGCGGCGCGACACCTGATCCCTGCCACACATGTCCTGCCTACTGGCCGGCATTATGTAGACATAATAGGTTGGGGAAAAAGTTTCTTCGCATTTTTTAAGAAAATTCAAAACATTTTTTAATATAGTTTATTTACATTTAACTAAAGTATGTAGGTACCATTTTGTTCGATAACTTTTTGCCATTTTGTAGGCAGGGACATGATCCCATTGCTATAAAAACTTTGGGGCTTCTGTTCAAAATACCGCGACAAGTGGTTTTGGCAGTCCTCTCGTGATGTTAACCTGACACTGCCTAAAGAATTCTGAAGAGACCGAAACAGGTGGAAATCTGAAGGTGCAAGGTCAGGACTATACGGCGGATGCATTAACACATCCCAGCCAAACTCTCTTAATTTTTGCTGAGTGGCTAAAGATGTGTGAGGTCAAAAATGGTCAAAAATTTCTTCAAAAATGGTTCGGTTTCATTACGTCGTAATAAAGAATCACAAATGAGAACACGGTTCATTAGGTTTCTTTCAGTGAGCTCGTGAGGTACCCAAATATCGAGCTTTTTTGTGTACCCAGTTTTTTTCAAATGCGCCAAAACTGTTTTGTGGTCAATTCCCAGTTCTTCAGCTACGTCGTAACTACTGATATGCCGATCTTGCTCTACTTTTTCAAAAATGGCATCCATTTTATCCGTAATAGGGCGACCAGAGCGACGTGCATCTTTGACATCAAAATTTCCGGATTGAAAACGCTTAAACCAAATTTGTGCTACTCTCACAGACACTGCACTAGGTCCATAAACATCGCAAATTTTTTTCGCGGCTTGCGTTGCATTTTTACCTTTTTTGTAGTAAAATTTTAAAATGTATCGAATTTCTTCATTAGATTCACTCATCTTAACAGTACGAAAAACAAATAAAAATCACACATTTTCCTAATTTGAATTTGGAATTATCTTCTTTAAAATTTAAACTTTTAATGATACCAAAACCAGCTAGATACAAATAGTATAGCCAAAGATATTTTATTACAAGTTCATACATACAATAATGCGAAAAGACTTTTTCCCCAACCTAATATGTTGAAGGACTCCTGTCCTGGAGCTGGTTATAGGGACCTTTTGAATCACTTTACTTCTGATACGGTTAAACTTAAAGCTGTGGTGATACGAATCTTAATAATTGACCCTCCAATAACTATTAATCGTCTTCTGTAATTGCCTTTAAATAGCTTACGATAAAAAAAAGCTGCCAGAATTCTCGTCGCCATAATTCCTGACAATGTATTCGTTGTTATTCGTTAAGTTGTTAGCCTGGCACCGAGCTCTACTGGCTTTCAGAGGTATTTCGTAATCATTTCCTCTACTCTTGCACTTGCATAAAATCTAGGCTAACTTCCTTTCCTACCGTGCTTCTGATTTGTATCATTTCAATATGTTATTTATTCTGTAAATATGGTTAGAATAGTTCGGAACGTCGGAATGTGTGAGGCGAGATTGACTGTGTCTAGGATGTCGTGTCGCGCTCCTATGGGGTCCCGCACCCGTGTCGAATGGACTAGATGAATTATTTCACCTCAGGCTACGGCCGGCGGTCGGGGCGCAGTCGTTGACCCGCCGCATTGCGCGCCTGACCGCCTGATACCCATACGCCCTCCACAATTAAGGGCTCTCATCCTTCATACCCTTCAAGAAACAGACTAACTGACGTAACAAATTAACTGCTCTACCCTAAACCACACACTTTGTGGGAGTATTCTACGGCTTACATATTTTTTTTATCGTCAGTCGCCTCTGGTCTGGTTTAGTCAGGTATCTAATTCAAAGATTATGTCATTATACTCTTGATGCTGCTGACGCCTCCAGTTAAGGCTACTGCTTCCGCTCTGTAAAGAGTACCTTTGTCTCACGTGAAGTAGTTAATTGAATCTAAAGGATGGTGCAACAGCATCTCGCCATGTTTGTTGTGATGGGATGTGAATTGGGTTTTGGTGATTGGGGAATATATCTTGGCTTAATTTTGAATGTCATTATCAATTTGTCCGTTTCCATTTCATAACAGAACTATTTCTATTGGAACTGTCTCACTGCGCCCATATTGTTCCGCTCGGTCAAATAAATCAAGAGAGTGTGGAATCAAGTCCGTTAGGTTTATTAATTAGTAGTTAGGGATGCGTGGGTTGAATGCGCGCGCGCGCTCTGCTCAGTTATTGTGGGAATTGAATTGACTCGAGTGCATCGCAAGTGAAACGCACGCATTCCGCTCATTGGCTGCTTTCTATGAACTGCACCACTAGTTTTGAACATTTTTCTACTTTAAAATAATTGCCTCTTTGAGATAATTTGGTACGAGGTAAGGAGGAACGCTTTCATCTTTCGTGTCCCATGATTCCAATCACACCTGTATCTGATGCATTTGATTTAGACTTTCGAGTCTCAATCTGATGCCAAGTTGTAACAATGTCATCAATGTGGGTACGCGAGTTTTGTAATTCGCGTAGGTTGGCTGTGAGGCCGTGAGAATATGCTTCCTTCTCACTTTAGCAGTTCGCCTATGACAAATCATAACGGTATCGAGTGGATGAAATATTCTAGCGTTCTGGCTTACGACTGTTATTGTATATGTATTAGGAAGAATCTAGTTTGTAGTTCAGGTCAGAGCGGTGTATGTGATGTAATCATGTAAAGAGTATTCGTAAGTGGCGGGTCGCGTGCGGGGTTGTTGAACGTTCGGAGCTGCGCCCGCGCGTTGTTCGGTGTTTTATTAATAAAATGTTCGTGACGCGTATCGACTGGCTATTTATCGATGCGCGTGCGTTGCGCACCGCCCGCCCAGTGCTCAGTGCACGACCCACTATACCAAAGTTATACTTGCCCTATAATGATCGCTAATATATCGAGGTATTCATATTTTATCATACAGTTATTTCTAACTATTCCACTATTTGATTCAAAAACAGGCTAAACAGAAGCATGTTTCAAGCATTACATTAATTATTTGAAAGTACTTTTTTTTCGCCGTTTTTTGGAACACTAACCGATTTAATGGCTTTGATTTTTTACTTATAAGGTAATACAAGCATCTTGGTATTTTTGTCGTGACGTACGACTGTCCTTGCAATGCAATGCTTACGTAAAACTAAACCACCTTCGTTGAAATCAAAGATAAATGTTATTTCGCAATGTGGAGACCTACTATAGATTTCTATAAGGTTTTTGATCGCATTCATCGAACGTTTTCGATGGGGAAGGAAGGATATGGGTCGGCGCATGGAGTGGGGCTGGGGAAGCTTGCGGGCGGTCTGTGACGTTGTCGACGGGACGTACGTGCTCGTGACGTCACGCGCACGTGGGCGCAAGCGGCACTGTGCGAGCAGAGCGACTGCGATCGCTCCTTCCGCCGCAGAGGGTGCACGCAAATTTACAGATTTTATCGCGCTCGATACCATCTTGTATTCGATTATCTACCAATAGGTACGGAACTGGGTTGAAATAGTAATATTACCGACAAAAAGCTTTTCGATTCGAATAGGCTAATCCTGTATAAGTTCATGAAAAGATAACAAAAGTGCTTTTGTTGGCGATGAACCAGAACAATTAGCTGTATTATCAGGTAGTTGATAAACTTTCTTCTGCTTGTTGACATTGATAAGCGTATGCCGCAGCGGCGGGCGGCCTCGCCTACCAACGGGTTGTAAACAAAGCGCGCGCAGATACAATGCGACGTTGCCAAGTCGCACACGGTCTCGCGTCCGCGTCCCACTGTGCGTTACCAAACAATATTAACGTTACATACTAAAACTATAATAATAATAATGCTGGACATTTTTCACACAGCATCATCTAGCTCCAAACTAAGCAGAGCTTGTATTATGGGAACTACATGACTGATATACTACAGATATACTCTTTTTTTTAATACATACATATTATTACTTAGAAAGACCCTATATACAACACATTGTATACGTCCTGTCAATGTAATGTTACCATTTTTGCCCTTAATAGTTGGTATATAAGTTGGTAATTATGTTTTAAGGCAGCGAAGAGTGAAAAAAGAGAAGAGGCCTTTGGGATCAGATAGAAGTATGTATAGTTTCGGGAATAATTAACACTGAATCAAATTAAGCTATAATAAGCTGACAATAAGTATCATAAGTTGACGACCTCTGTGGCGCAGTGGGCGAAGGCCCGACTGAGACGTAAAAGGTTGCAGGTTCGATTCCCGCCGCGAGACAAATGTTTGTATCATCTGCAAGTATTTTTTTCGGGTCTGGGTGTTTTCTATGTATGTATTTAAAAAAAAATATGTAAGTAGTATATCAGTCATGTAGTTCCCATAATACAAGCTCTGCTTAGTTTGGGGCTAGATGACGCTGTGTGAAAAATGTCCAGCATTATTTATTTATTTAAGCTATAATGCTGTGTGAATTTGTTAAAGAAAATTAATAAGTTTTATTTTGCGATAACCTTATACGCAGAGGAACAATAAACAAGCCGAGTTATTTCCAACTTTCTGATAAAATTCTGGCGACATGATTTGGTAATCGGGATATGACACACAGGCGGACAGACATACTTAACGTAACTATAAGGGTTCTGATTTCGCAATTTGCCTTCAGAAGACTAATATTAGCAAAACATACGATCATTTGTCTCGCGGCGGGAATCGAACCCGCAACCCCGCAACTGCGTCAAAGAGGTCGTCAAATAATATAATATGAAAAAGTAACTTTTCAGTGTAACCTACTCGAAGATTTGTAGTTATGTTGGTTGTTCATGTTTTGTAGGCACGCGGCGGACGCTCGCGTCTCGCGACGTAGTTGTACGACTGTACCTACTTACAACAGCACTTGTACTGCAGACAGAGGTTGTTGATGTTGTACACAGTACGACTTGTTTCCAAGGTCTTGAACTGTATTTATTTCGTTGCATGTCTCGAGCAGCGTATCAGATTATTGACGTCGCTGCGCTGTCTATAAATTTGTACACTTAATTATTTGATTAGGGGTTAAAGCAGACTACAAACTCAACTCGATATGGATCAGCATAGCAGTTCATGTAATATATAGGCTCCTTTAGCCTAGGAGTAGGTTCGTGAAAGTTTGTGAGGATGGATTTTTGTTACACTTTCACGCAAAAACTACCTACTGAATGTATTTTGATGAAACTTTACAGTAATTTGGGTTATACAGAATAACACATAGGCTACTTTTTATCAGGGTACCACGAGGGCGAAGCCGTGGGCAGAAGCTAGTGTTGTCTAAAATAAATTACTATCAGCGGAAAACCTTTTACGTAAGAGATTTATATATCTATTGATGACATTTGTCTTCATAAATTATGTTCTCAGTAAAGTTTCATTACATAGTACAGGCACAGGCCACTGAGCTCGAGGCTCCGCCTGCTTGGTACCCGAAAAAACTAGCCTATGTGCTTATTCAGTATAGTCACGAACTATACTGTTCCAAGTTTCATCCAAATCTGTTCAGCCGATGCAGAGATTAGCAACAAACATCCAGGCTTTCGCATTTATAATATTAGCGGGATAAGACGTACTCTTAGTTAACTAGTTTCGAATTCGTGTATTGCGAAAGTATATGCAGTGGAACACGAGACAGAAAACAATACCAATGTTTATGAAATTATAGTGAGAGAAAGGGACGACGACACTTCAGAGCTGCAGCCTTACGCAACCCACGTGTGGAGCGAGCGATAATGTTGTTGCACTGTCACCGAGATAAATCTCCCCCCGCCACTGTCAGACACTGACTGGTCCAACATTATGTGTCATACTTTATCGCTTACGCTTAAACATCTGCATCTTCTCAGTCGGATAAATGCGGAAATTACATCTAACATAAGATGTACATGTAGGTACTTTACTTGTATGTAAGTAAAGTACCTACATGTACTTTACGCACTAGACTTGTTAAAACTGGGAAAAGTTTTATTTCCATTTCTATTAAATTGTATAACTGTATTCCTATTGACATAAGAAATAAGAGTGACATTGAATTTTACAAGTATATAAAAAATAAATTATTATTTAAAAGCTTATTACAAAATTGACGAAGCCTTTGCTGATAAAAAATGTTTTGTGATGCTGACTAATCTTTTGGCAATACCGACAAATGTTAACTAATTTTAGTATTTATGTCCGATTTATAACCTACCTTAAGTACTTTTGTAATTTTGTTTTGACGAATCTACGAATACGAATACGAAAAGTACATGTAACATGTCAAAAGATAAATAAAAATTATGATTATTTTTTATTGCCAATTACATTAATGAAAGACTAAAATACACTAAAAATTAAAATAATATAAGAGAGATCAATAATATAGAATGTCAAAAGTAAAAACAGAAATATAAAACAAAAATGAATGACGCTCACCTTGTAGTTGATTCTGATTGACCCACAACAATACCAATCAATAATAATAAAATGAAAATGCTATCTGCTTATCTGATTGAAAAGTGTCCGCGACGTTGAAATAATCTGTCGCAATCTATGGACAGTGAATCGCATAGTGGTAACTGCGTTCATATTGGCGCGGACGAAGGCGTGTAACAAAAGCGCGGCGCGCGTCGTACCCGCTATTGATTCTAGACCCAGCGTAAGGTGGTGCCGACCACCGCACTTACGCCGCCTCTATATATGCGACCTTGAACCTTAAACCATCCTCATTACTGCACGCAGAAGAATACACTCTCACTCACTACAAAAATAATATCTAAACAATACACGGGCAAAAATTCTTTAGAATCATTTCAATATTAACTCGTTTTGCAATTTGACACCAAACAATTTCTTGACAATGTCCAATAATCCTGCTCTGACCTGTTCACTGGATTGTGATAATCCTTCCTTGACACCTGTGGAAGCTTCCTATCTTATTCGAAAAAGTCTAAAAAGCTGTGAGCGATGGTCGCGATTGCGGAATGGGTGAAATCGTGACTGGCTCCGATAATAAAGCACTTTGTACAGTAAGCGCACCGTATGTTGCGTTAACGGCCTTGAGAGATGATGGCGAACTGCCGATGGTGTCTAACATGGCGGATCTTCTTTATCATACGTACTAGTTCCATAACTACAATAAATCTTTTGAACGCATTATGTGACGATTGCAGAGGAGCAAACATTCTGGTTAAAAATGTCTAGCCTTGTAATTGTGAGCTGTAATTATTGATAAAATAAAGCTATGAAAAATCGGTAGAAAACAAATACGCGATATATACGTTTCGCGGTTCATAGAACGTGATCACGTGATTAACTTTTCCGGAATAACGTCGTATTTTACGTTTATTTTCTTCATATTTCTCGGTACCTTTTAACTTCTACCTCCATTGTTTCACAGAGACGTTGGTTATTTTTAATGTCTAGTATCTAGCATATGCATAGAATATATCGTACCTATGAATGTTCTATACAGATGAGTACTTGATGAGATACTAGCAGCGATCTAACACTAATTGTATAAAACATGGCTCATTTATGAATCCCAAAAGAATTAAGCGAATTTACGTTCCGTCCGCTTCACTTGGCGCCCTTGACTAGCTGTTCATCCGAGAATTGTCTAACTGCTTATAACCCGTTTTATGTTAGTTCGGTCTGCTTATCCGATTTATTCAAAGCTTAATAGAACTTACAAAATATGTAACAAGACAAGACAAGACAAGATGATTGAAAAGTGTACTTAACGATTGCTAGATTAAATAAGTACATAATTTAACTGTCTTATTGCAAAAAAAAGTGTAGAGTAGCATACGAACTAGTTCGTTGAATTGAAACTTTGAAAGAGATGGCACGCGTTCACCTGGAGCGCGAATGTCAAGGCTGACGGTTTGGAAGCTCTCCAGGCGACTTGAATGTGAACACAGAATAAAGTGTTCGTGGCTTAAAGTCGTTAAAAACATCTACAAAGAAATGCTGAATTCAAGACAACTTGCGAAGATTAATTGTTTCCATAATCTGCCTCTCTCAATATTCTTGTTCTAATTTTCCACCGTCATCGCTCCTTTTGTCATACAGGCTGAGTAAGCTTAAGCGCTACTTAGGGATGTATGTATGATCCAGCCAGCGTATGAAATTCAATGTCAATTAAATTGTTAGCGGACGCTAACCACCTCTCGCTTGTGTGTCTTTTGCGGCGCGCGCTACAAACACAAGCACGTGCGCTGCGAACGACTGCCTGACGTCTGACGTCACTCAGGTTGCCACCGCCCCGCCCCTTTGCTAGACAAGGACGACACGCATGCACGGAGCGGCAACATTGCGCGCTCCTTTTTGTTTTCGCATCTAACGTCGCCGGTGATAGGCCGAGTTTATCATCCGATTGCGAATGCAACAACAGCTATTTCTAGCGTTACTTACCATTTATCGTACAAAGACAATGATTTGGACTCTCCGGTGGCAATGTCCCGCAACTGCATTTCATTGTCATTATGACGACCTTGAATATTACGACGTTTTTATTGAATACCTTTGAATGGAAATCATAATACTGCTAAATTTTGCTCTTATCTAGATCACTGTAAGATTCAAAGTCGAGGCTAAGCATTGCAGATAGGATAAACAAAATCAAGGTCAAGGATAAAATGTCACTTCTTACTAGGTCGTTAAATGCTGGTATGATTGTTAGATTTGTTTGTATTATTCTAACATATTTTTCACTTTACTTACAGAAACCGGTGATCAGGGATCGTGGGAAAGCGGATTATCCTATGAATGCCGGTCGTTGCTGTTCAAGGCCTTGCACAACCTCATTGAAAGGTAATTATTAATAGCGATAAGTAAATTAAATTTAATGCGGTATTTTTATAAGCCAAAAATAAAATACTGATAAGTGTTATAGATCTTTATCAGCTTTTGGATCTCGCTAAAGCGTTTGACTCAGTTGTTGATCTAAATGTATCATAATATTAAATTGTAAAAAAAAGAACTGATGATAAACATTAAATTTAAATTTAAAACCTTTATTTTGAATAAAGTATTAGTTACAAGGTTATTTCATGGTGTTTGCTAACTCAAGGCTCACTTCTAAGCCCACTGTTGTACCTAGTTTTCAATTGTAATTGAATAACTTGCGTACGAACGAATAATTTATATTTTGGTTACTGGATTAAATACAGGGTGGTCCAGCCCAGAATTTGAGTACTAAGTTTTCGTGTACTAGTAGACGTCCCAAGTTTTTATAACAGAATTAAGTTTAATTAAAGTATCTCATTAGTTGTGTGTGATATACGTGAGTGGCATTTGTAATATGCGGCGACGTAGCATACACCTGGCCAGGTTCAGGCGGAATGGATACTGGTCTGGGCCGGCTTGCTGCCGCGAAGGTCGATGCATCGCGCCGCCTCGCCGGCCGTTCTAATGTCGTTTTTTGCTGCACATTTCGCGCAATATCCTCCGTCCGTGCCTGTTTCCCTCGGGCGAAGCTCGCTTCTTTTAAATGCCTATTGCCAGTTATTACACGCTTACTGAGAATCTGACGGTAACTTTATATACGTCCCTACTGTGTTAAAACATATTTTTTTCTCTTAGATACTTCGATGTTGGCAGGAATAATCTAGCCAACAAAGAAATTAGATTCGGCCAACACCGTTAACAGGTTGCTTATTCGTATAACTTGTTAAACTTTTGTAGTGAAAAATTTACAACAAAAGTTACGTGTTTTTAATCAACTGTAGATGATGTGGTGTGGTGATGCAAGTCGATCACAGCCTGCGTTCAGCATACGAGACGGCAGAATCTCGGTATAGAGCGGAATCCAGATGAGTCGTTGACCCCGGTGGTCGGCGGCACGTCAAAGTAACAATGCATTCGTCGCTCGGTCGACTGAGATGAGAACCTGCGACGATTTTACGATACGCAGCCGAACGCTCTCCTGGTAATGATGGCAGCAAAAACAAACAAAAACACACCGCGTTTGTTCATACTACGTCGAGCTTGTTCATACGTGCGTTTAGCTTATCTCCCGTTTCATTTCCATCTTCGATTGAGTCAATATTTTTATGGCGTGTTTCACGGTCGGCGGCATGTTTGTGGCTCGTTCTTCGGAGGATATTTTCCGTTTATGTTTGTTTGAAAGTATTATGCCAGGAATTTTTGTCCTTATTCTTAATCTTGTTAGCTGTCATATTCCATTATTATTGCGTTGTGCTTTAATTGTGGAGTGCCATTGTCTGTTTTGTGTTTTGCTCCATTTTTATGAGTATTATCAGCAGAGTGTATTCGTTCAAAAATAATATGAGTACCTACCTTTAACTCATTTCAATGAACTGGTGAGTTCATTCGTCCGTTGCTTAAAAACTTTCAGCAAAGTATCTATTTGTACGCGCACTCGCGCCACGGACCAGTGATTCACGTAAGGAGATTGAGCATTGTTTACAAAAGCAGTAGGTACTGCCGGTACTGCGTTATGGAGTGCGCCGGCGCTGGTACAAAGATAGTCGCTCGCGCAACGCTAAATATAAACCCGCGTCCAATTATATCGATCCTTGGATCGAACCGCTCCAGATATCGCTAAGACTGCTGTACCTACCGCGTACAAAATAAACATAATCCAGACGTTATGTGGGTTTACTATGTCCAGACTAAGTCCATTTCAAACTGAGATCTATGATTATGATTATAGATTACGAATTTATGATGCATGAAAAAGTGGAATGTCCGTCAGACTTAATCGATTTCATTGACCATAAGGTTGCTATTTCAATTGAGTTAGGCTTGGTTTCTCCATTTTGGTTACGGAGAGTTGGTCAAATATCGCTGAGGCTGAAACTGTGTTGGTAGCAGTTGTAAAACATCTGTGTACCACCATGATGAATGACCAACCAAACAAAACCGTGTCATTGGTGTCAATATTGACAAGTTATTAGGAGACCATGTATGGAAAATGCCTTGCTGACAAATCACAAGTATTGACTACGTTATAATCTACTAAAATGTCTGAACCTGTTTACGTCTTTATGCCCAGCGAATATGGTTGCGTATTCAACAAGATTGTGCATAATGTATGAGTATCATAAATGTCGCATTACGCAATTGCTCCGTATAGGTAACAACTAACAACGGGCGATTATTCATGTTCTCGCTGGACAATAAATACTGGAAGTGAAGCACGTACGTCTACAATATTGATGTTACTTGGTCGGTCATGAGTTCTCTCTTAAATCGATTCAATAAGCTTCACTAAGCTACTCGGTATTAACGTATACGGTTCTGCTTTAGATATGTTCTAAAAACATGCTGAACACCTAATTCGAATACGAGTAAGCAAATGTTGGAATGGATGCACTGAGGAGTATTTCGTTTCAATAGAAGTAGACAGGCAATCGATTGTACTGTCGGCCGTTAGAGTCTATAGCTTGCGGGGGGGTCTAAGATTTAGCAACGCTCGATTTTAATGTCTCTGTATCGCGAGGTATGCTCGTAAAACTGAATGTTCGAATACAATCGGGACCGTCGATCGCGGCACACTTACAACATGCAGAAGGTACTAAGCACGGCTGTAATGGCAACGTTGCCGGTTCACGGTGCGCCAATACGTGCTGTGCTGCCTGACTGCTCACTTATCTAGCATAGCACATACTCTGGAGCATAACTTGATGTATCAAATAGTGTCATAGTGTTGTTTTGATTCGAATTCATTTGGCGATATTTCCTGTACGCAGTCAATCGCGATCGTAAATCCCAGTCTGCAATTACTATTTTAATGACAGGCTTTAACTTCTTCAGTGTGAATTGATAGCTACAGACGTGTGCGTCTAATAAGAATACAAATGCAAATGCAACGAATTGTTTTCGCATGATTTTGTTCTTTTTGTGAACATGCACATCGCAAAGTAGAAGGTATTCCAATAAAAGCAAGAGGCGATGCAGTCGTAAACTGGCGAAATGTTGCCAGCTTCGGTCGGGTTATGTTGCTTCACCGTGAAATTAAATAGTTTATTGTGAGGTTCTATAGTGCCTGCGTCACTCATGCTTTCTAAGCTTTTATCATCTTGGTTTAAGATTCAATATGGCTCGGAAGCGAACAATCCCCATCATTCACAGCCTGCTTCACTGGCTGAGTTTAGGCATCTGTTTGCCTATGCTAGCCCCATCCCGGTTCAGATCTCGACGCTTGCTTTATCGACTGCCCATATTGCTGCTGGACGACTGACGTTTCTGTACTCATATGGCTGAAAGTTTGGCTAACAGCTCGTGCAGGAACTTCAAATTTAATCTCGCAAGCGTGCCACAGGCTCATACATAGTGTTGTGAAACTTAGGTAAGCACGTACTCATATTTCTTCTGTGTCTACCCTTCATCGTTCCCGCCCACTGGACTAGCAGCCTTCTCGTGTTCCAGTCGAGACGATTGCACCTTGTTTGACCGGCGATTATGTAAAGTTGCTTTCCAAAATTCATTTAAATTATATCAATACCTAAAAGATACGCATACGTAGCCTAAATGTATGAAGATTAAGACAAGTTATAAGAGAATATTTATTTTTACTTTATTTTGAAGTGTATAACTGTGCTAATAGACGCGGCTATGGCCTAGTTAACCAAAATACAATTAATTTAAAAGTGAAAGCACTTCAATGTCGGTGAAGTTACCTTATTGGTGTGCATGTATAAGTTTAGTGTCGTCGTATAAATCCACCATGTATTATTGCCATGATTATCTAACAGTTCCATCGCTGGTCGACTCTCGAAAAGTGAGAGGGTCATAATTCTGCCTCACGCGTAGAGTAGATAAGTGTGTGGATGACACACACTACACAGCTTGTAGAAAATATGTGCAAAAATGTGTCGAGCACAGTTTTTGATCTGCTCAAAGGATATCCTCGAATTCAAGTACTGATTGTTTTTGTTTTTGTTTTCAGATGTCTCCTATCCCGAGACTTCGTGAGGCTGGGCAAGTGGTTCGTCCAACCTTACGATGGCGATGAGGAGGACGTTGGTAAAAGGTGATTACTCTGACAATGCATTAATACTACTTGATTTCAAACGGCGATGAAAAACATCGAAACAAAATCTACACGTTCTAGAATCAAAATGTTTAGGACATGCACATTTATAAAAAGCCCTCAGGGCCCACAGTCATCTTCTGGTCACACAATGTTCCAAAGAAGATTGTTGATAATTTTGAATGTCTGTTGCGTTTATTTAGATTTTAAAAAGAGCACAAGAAAGTACCCTTTGATACTTCAATTGTATTTTAATGAGCCATTATATAGTTTCGATTTGCATCACACAAGTACCTGTTTATGGATCTACGTAATAACAGCGCAGGATCATAATTTACCTGTTTTTAAAAGTGGAAGTTGAATTCGGTGTGGTCCGTCTCAGTGGACCATTACCGAATCGAAACCAGTGGTAACACAGGTTTTAATTCCAATAGCAATATGAGGATCTCTGTGTCGCATTCGTCAAGACATAAGAATGTGACTTCGTTCCCCTTCATACATTTCTATTAATTTTACGGCTACTTGTTCCCATCGCTAAATACTTAACTGTCTTCCGAGCATAACTTGAAGCTTTTAGAAATAATAGTGGACTTAATTGGCCCTTACAAGACCGACGTCTATATCAAAGTTTAATGGAACTGCGTGAGTCAGCCCTGTCTTAATGCATTATTTCCTAAAATTTCAGCCCCTGGCATCTGTCGTTCTCTTTCGCGTTCTTCCTCCACGGCGAGAGCACGGTGTGCGCGTCTGTCGACGTGCGCCAACACCCGCCCGTGCGCACGCTGACGCCCAAACGACTCGCACGGATCAACTCTCCTGAACACCATGCGAACGCTAAAGGTAACCCAAAAGGCATCCGCATAAATTCGTATTGACATTTGCCTGCTTCAATAGTTTCATGCGGATCGAACATTGCTCGGTTTGATCACTCTCAAATTTATAGAGTGGCTATGTTTTAAGAATAATTACATAGAACTATTCATGAAAGGCCACAAAAGTTTTGATCTCGCCTTTTAGTATGCGTTCTGATTTACCAACATTGTTGATATCTGATTGTTGTCGCTTATTTTTACGTTTATTGTATAAAGTTATTTTAATTTCCAGTGATCTTAGCTCCGTTCGGGTTGGAAGGCATGTTGACGGGACGCGAATGGAGCGATAGCGACCCTCCTACCACACGCATGCTCGACTCATGGCGCCAGTTGTACCCGCTAGAACAGGGCTGTGGAGCCGTCGAGGTAAATATACGACCTTCTGAAAAACATGCCATTTCATTTTGTCTGCTACACTTGTGTCTTTAAGAATGAATACATACAATCGACAACCTATTTAATTAAAGTACTTGAGTTCCTTCTTGGTAACGAAAAGGAAACTAACGTTATACGTTAGTGAGCGTTATCCCGTAGCTAGCGTCACGGGATAACGCTCACATGGCAATGACACATGATAATGCGTATGTTTTCGGTGATGTCATCTTATATAAACGCTTGCCACTCACACGCCGCCACATTAGCAGACAATTTATTAGCATAATGATTACTGCCAAAACGGTCACATTGATTTGATCTAGGACTAATTTTGAATGGTCACAAATAGATCTGATCTCGTCTGGAGATTCCTAAGTTTTATAATGCTTGAATAAAAAAACGCTAGTAGAGTTGCGAGCGGCAACTGGGATGGATACATCAGTGTAAAAACATTTCGTGCTAACAATTAAATTGGTACGTGTTATCGCGCTGCTGGTTTTGTGTTATTCCCTAGCTATGGCACTTACCTACCTGGATCGTTTTTTCGTCTTCAAAACCCACTAATCTGAAATTTTTATCAAAATTGATCGTGTTGTTCTCAAGATTAGTCTACAATAATAGATACAAATAAAATTATAAAAAACGAATAATAGTTTCAAAATTATTTTTAAAATTATTTTTCGTATTTTATACGACAACCCGTGACCACGATAAAGACTCGTGTAAGATCTGATGAAAATACGTACAAAAATACGCTGTCCGTTGGAAAAGTGAGATTTGATAGCATTATGTCCTATTTGTTTCAGGTATTATGCGGCGGCGCGCGAATGCGGTATCCGCAGCCGTACGTGCTGGTGACGGAGATGGAGCCGGCGCCGGTGCCCGCCGCGCCGCCCGCCTCCATCGCGCACTACGCGCTGCAGGCGCTCACCACCCCCGCGCCTCACCAAGTAACTATATACTGCACGATCACGGTCTCTTCAAGTGGAACTTAAAATCAGCTTCATGTACAAGGTCTTGATAAAATAACGCAGAACCTCAGACACTAACTTGTTTGTTTTAGTTTATTATTTTAGAAGATATTCGTATTTATGTTGTAGTGAAAAGTTCTGATCGCTTTAACTGTTCGAATCTAACGTGCATGCCGCGTCGTGCGGAACTGTCAGAGAAGGAACACTTTTTTTATTTTTTTAGACACTGCTTTTTATAAAATGTTTAGTTTGAAAAAAAGAATTACCCAAAAAACAAAAACTATTTTCGGGTGTTGCGTTATTTTATTGGGACGTTGTATAAGTTTTACTTGATTTATTAGGAAGTGGGAAACTAAACTATGTTTCAAGCAATACATAGTTTTGAGTGATCTTCCAAGATTATAACGAAACGAACATTATTTCCTATCGCTATTGCTTAGTCTGATGTGGCGATCTCAAACGTTCGAACATTTCCTTCAATCTGCTAATCTATATCTATCTATCTATACTAATAATAGAGCTGAAAAGTTTGTTTGTGGTTTTTTTTGTTTGAACACGCTAATCTCTGGAACTACCAGTTTGATATGAAATTATTTTTGTAGTTTAATTAATTTAATTATATTGTAAATTAATTTTACTGCGGTCCAATGAAAGAGATTGGTCTTAGCGAAAAGACTGTCCATTGTATAACCACAACTTAGTTTAAAAGAATTATCAATCAACTAGCCGATGCCCGCGGTTTTACTTATTACATGCTTGCACCTAATATGTATTCAGTTATTTTGTACAAAGTTGTTCAGCCCTTTTAACCCACTTAGGGGTAGAATTTTCCGAATTCCTTTCTTAGTGCACCCCTACACCATAAGAGGAATATAACCTCCAAGTTTCATACTTCTAGGACATATGATTAAGGCTATGCGTTGATCCGCCAATCAGTAACGGAACAGTTTAAAATATATTAATGACATTGGATCTGAAAATGACAGTGGATTTGCTTTCTAAACTCCATAATAACTTTTCACAGACCGCGGAGCTATGTTACGCGGACGCGGCGGCGGATAAAAGCGAAGATTTTATGGACCCCACCAGAAAAACACCCTGTACCTGCGCAAAGTGAGTTACAACCACAGAACCTCCATTTTACCTATAGATTTATACATCATGCACCATAGAAGCTGTGAAACGCAGCTTGTTACTTATAAGAACAGAGTTGTCTATGGTATTAGCAAAAGCTTTGGTAATGCTATTTTTTTGATGCCAAATACTCTATTATTTATGAACTCTGCGTAACCTTGGAACAGCTTATTTTGTATTTCGATCGAACTTTTAACTATTCTTAGTTTACGCAAGTTCGTAAAGGGTAAGTTTTGATAGTCAATGGGGCAAATATCAGCTTTTATGATGCATGTCTATATAGTTTTAGTTTATTTATTTAATAACTAAAATACAGTAGAAATGAACAGTATTAAAGCATTATGTAGTTGTATGAACGTTGTGAGTTACGCCTTTATATTAGTAAGTATAATATGTATGACAGATTCTATATTTTTTTTATATATTTTGTTGTTTGTTTTGTAAAATTGCATTCGAATGAAGTTCTGGCGCCTATCACGGTCATAAGTGAACCTTATTTCTTAAGGCAAGATGCGCATATTGGCAGTGATTGACGTTGTTAAAATTAACCGGGCTAAGTTGCCGTGTAGATCGTTAGGTAGATGTTATGTGAATGATTTGTTACTTATTTTAGTTATAATTAAGCTACTAGAGGCATAAAACGCTTCGTCGGTAGAATTACCCCGTAATCTACCGATATATTGCAGCCGTGATGAAGGAATCCGGATACGTTACAAATCAAAATTAATACGAATGCAATTAAACTGGTTTACTGCTTCCTGATTCCTTCGTCGGACATAGCGCGCGCCGACCTCCATCACACTTTATCCGGTTCAGTAATTAGTAACAACTTTTATTTATTTTATTTTTAATATCTCATGCTCTAACTTCGATTAAACGTCTCGATTATAGACGTTGGAAGCTGCGTCAGTTTCGTGTAGTTATAATTTGAGTATCCGTTAAAATAGAGTGGTGAGCTTACGATTTGCGCTCACAAAAATCGTTTTTTCTAACGTATCTGCCGATCCACCATATGTATTTTCATTGAATCTTTTTTTGTTACCCTGTGTAAGGTCCATGATTAGCCATAGCATGGCGATGGCATCTACATAAAATCATACTTACACAAGTGCTTGGCTGATAATTTTGGATTGCGGAGAAATCGGAAATGGTAGATGGAAGGCGAGTGGGACGCTTGCTACTTTGTACGCTCTGAGTATATGCCATACAGATTTATTCCCACTTTCAAAGATTGTAGCTTCGGAATTTTTTTCTTAGTGCACCCCTATAATATATAAGTAGTATATCAGTCGTGTAGTTTCCATAAATAAATACAAGCTCTGCTTAGTTTGGGGCTGATACTGTGTGAAAATGTCCAGCATTTTTTATTAATTTATTTAGGTTACGGTTAAGTTACGGTTTAGGCTGGGAGTTGATAGTTTCGGTTGGTCGTTGACGTTGGAGCTTAGATCGCACGAGACCGGGTTCGTTATAAAGGTCGTGATAAAGTGTGAGGGGTGACGTGGTGCGAGGGTAGCTGCGTGAGGGTAGATGCGAGCGCGGGTAGCGGCTAGCGGCTAGCGTTGTGTTGGTGCAGGTGGCGCCGGCGCCGCGCCGCTCGCGCTCCGCCCTTCCACCGCCGCGCCGCGCGTCCGCCCCGCCCCGCGCCCGCGCCCGCGCCCCGGCCTCACGCCCACACTCTGTGAGTACACACATACACACATCAACACACACACCGACACACCACTAACACGATCTCAACTATCCGTTCAGTTACAACTGACGCTTGACAAGCCAAATCATTTTCACATGCACATAGTTTCTATCAATATGACAACAGAATACGGGCTTATGATGACTTTCAAACGTTCACCACCGACTGACTGTCAGATACGTTTGTATGCTTGAATGTCGATTCAGTTTATGTTTTTTTCAGAAATACGGGTCCGACACTGTCATTTTTTATGTGCACATCTCATGTTCAACAATATTCAGGCACCAATCAGCACACAGTTGACCTTAGGTTAAGAAGAAACTAACCACTCTCTTCAGAAAACATGAGAAAGTCGTCAACATAAACATATCATTATACATGTTTTAAAAATAAACCTTAACCTAACCATCAGATTTTTCACTGGGACGTAGGTGCCATCTTGTTTTGTACGTTTTACATACTATTTTAACTTCATACATTATGAAATAGAACTCGTTACTTGATCATTCGACGCACGAGTTCGAATCAATTCGATAACGAATTCTACGTACGTTGTCTTCTATCGACCTGACGATACATTCGAGTTAAGTCGAGTGTCGAGTTACGTAAAGAACACTATTTATGAACAAAGAGAACTCGTCAATAACAATATATTACATATCATAAATACAAGTACGATCGTGTCTAACGTTATTCCTGTCACTTAATGATGGCAGACGGTACAACGTGACGGGGATATTGTAGATGTGTTCGAAACATTCTAGTTAAGCCCAGAATGTCGAGCCACAATGAATGCAACGCAGCTTGAATAATGCATGTTGTAGATAATACCTACAAATTATGATTTATTTATCGCATTGTAGACAAAATTATGATGCATGCTATTCCATAGCGATTGTTATATTAATTGCATGTTCTGTGGCTTTACTTATCGATTGTATCGTATTATTTACATCTTACGTATTGTCGTATTTTACTCCACAGCTTGGTTAATTGTTTCCATGAAAGAAGGGTGTTTTCTTGAAAATTAACTATATTTTCAAGAAAACACCCTTCATCATCCAGGTAACATACTCTCAGTTGTGGACTGAATCGGATGATGATGTAGCTACTTTTGTTTTGTCACCTAATCATCAAACATTTCAATAGCATTGTGAAGATCTATGTGTGACGTCTCCCAATATCAAATTAACTCCCCTTCACGGATACTGATCTATAACTCTCATTCAGTACATATAACTTCATTTTGGCTTCCAAAGTTATAAGAAGGTATTGGAATCATCATCAGGCACAAATAACATCTACCTCTCATCTCGGGGCACCTTTGCTCATTTTCAAACAGTTGTACCATTGTTATGTCACGGTCATTCATTGTCAGTCGTGTGTTTGTTTACATTAATGGAAACGGGTCGATAGCATTTGAAAGTTACTGCAGTAACTATGAACTATGATAGCAAAAGATAATAAGGTTCCGCCCGAACCCTGTACCGGTACGGTGTTTGCGTATCGATTTTGAATCAAATTCCAAGGCGTTCACATGCCACTTTTTAGTTTTAATAACTTTTTGCTATTATGTTCTGATAGTGATGTTACACGCATAGAGCCCCACTGACTAAAAGGCGATTACATTCACGAACGTGGCATTGGCAATGTCGATCATAAGATAAATTATTTCTAAAAACTTTGCTGATAATTGGGAACTGAAATTGCCACCTCTGCTACGTTTCGACTGCTACAGACCGGTTTCTATGACATGTCATTCTTAGAATATAGATTAACCAGAAGCCGCGTTCTTACAATACAAATAGTACGAGGCGTATTGAAACCAAAAACGCAGTAAACGGGTGGGAAACCCGCGTAATTTCGCCTCCTCGCGAATGCAATTTGTAATTTATTATCACGTTGTTGGTTATACAATGTAAATTGATTTTGTTTCAAATAATTTTTAACTTAAATTTATTCTTTTCAATGAATATCTAAGTACAATCTAAAGGTAGAATAGTTTCAAAATCTTGTGCCCTTAGAAGACGTATTGATTAACTCTGATTTCCATCAAAAATGTCGGTAACGTTTGACGTTCTTCGGTTAAACAATATGTTTTTTTAACAAATTCTTTAACCGAAGAACCTGTGATACACCCCTCAGTCGATATTATTAGGTCAGTACATGATTGTTTCTTTCACCACATTAGTCAATTTACCATCTAATAACAAATTAGCTCATGAGCTAGCATGATTGTGCAGATGGAAAGTACAGTGGCATTGGGAATTGCGTTGGGTTTTTTGTTTCACTTCGCATCGTACTATTTGTATCGTACTCGGCTTCGTGTTGAACTATATTCTATGTGTGTGTTCAGCGAACGCATCTATTAGACAGGTTGTGAGTGTGTATGTTGTGGTTGTTCAGAGGGGGCCTAGGCGGGGCGTGCTCGCCGGGCAGCTGCGGCGGCGGGTCGCCGGCGGCCGCCGTGTCCGCGCCCTCCTCCGCCGGCCCCGCGCCGCCCTCGCCCTCCGCGCACGCGCACCAGCACCATGCGCACCACACGCCGCAGACCAACCACCAGGTAACATATACTACATCTGCGACCGCCGCGTCCGCGCCCTCCTCCGCCGGCCCCGCGCCGCCCTCGCCCTCCGCGCACGCGCACCAGCACCATGCGCACCACACGCCGCAGACCAACCACCAGGTAACATATACTACATCTGCGACCGCCGCGTCCGCGCCCTCCTCCGCCGGCCCCGCGCCGCCCTCGCCCTCCGCGCACGCGCACCAGCACCATGCGCACCACACGCCGCAGACCAACCACCAGGTAACATATACTACATCTGCGACCGCCGCGTCCGCGCCCTCCTCCGCCGGCCCCGCGCCGCCCTCGCCCTCCGCGCACGCGCACCACACGCCGCAGACCAACCACCAGGTAACATATACTACATCTGCGACCGCCGCGTCCGCGCCCTCCTCCGCCGGCCCCGCGGCAACATATCTCTAGAGTATGGTGCTCAATTCGACTCCCCATAATAAAAAGTTACATCCGCTGTTTGTGTTGGTGTGTGAATTTTTTTTATTTCTTTATTTTGATAATTATGCACGTATGTTGCAGTCCTCCAACACGGTGCCGACGACGCTGCACACGCCTGCGCCGACGCCGGACCCGCACGCGCCGCCCACGCCCGCCCCACCCTCGCTGCCTCCCCCCAAACACAACCAGGTATAATAAGACTAGCTGTTCCACGGCCGCACACCGCGTCGCGTCGCATCACCCGGCCTATCTATCTCTATCTGTCTATCTATTGTAAACATTTATAGATAGAAAATACGTTATTGCACACCAAATATTTCAGTTTAAATAAATAGTACAAACTTTAACATTGTTGTGCAATGGGCGGTCTTATCGCTAATTTAAACATAAGTAATAGCAAAGCGGTTAGTTTTAAGAAATCAATGATAATAATGCTTGACAGTTCCCATAATACAAGCTCTGCTTACTTTATAATATATTGAATGATTGTTCGATGTCGTCAGGGCGACTCGCCGGCGGGGTCGCTGTGCGGCGTGGAGCTGGCGCGGCGGCCGGTGCTGCCCTCCGCCGTGAAGCGACTCGACCCGCTCGAGGACGAGCACTCGCTGCACATGCTCTACGACTACACAACCGTGCACGCGTGGTGAGATATAACATACTGTACCGTACTATACTATACTATACCATACCATACTATACACGTGCTCATCTCAGGAGAATAATCAAGTACGTGGTACAGTCGTAATGGTATTCTTAAATGCTTATAATTTGATTACAAGTGGTATTTGAATAACAACGTTTTTGGTTAAAAATATATCTTCGAAACTTTCATGAAAATAAATGTAAATGTGTCCGATTGATTTTAATTCAGCGGGACTATTTCCGTCTGATTTCGGATGGCAACACAATAATTTGTTATCTTGGAGCTGATCTGACGATGGAGCCAGGAGGTGGATAGTGGAACTATTCAGTGGCTACTAGTAAACCCTTCGAGTTTGGGCTCATATCTTCGTTTTGACAAGTCCAATAGATTGGGCTTGGTAACGAGGGTTTGATGATGGAGCCAGGAGGTCGATAGTGGAATATCCACATATAATAGCGTGTTCTTTAGTTTTCTTGTAAACTACTCATTTTATGAGAGTGATGTACTCTCAATGCACCTATCACCTGAATCCACGATGCGAGGTTTCCACGGGCATGCCGTATAGAGACCACTGCGGCATGCATCTATTACTTCGCTATAGCATCGCATACGCCGCATGCGCAGCAACCTCGCTCGAGTCTGTGACCGTTGTGTTCATGTTGCGGGTACATTTACACTACCACCATCATAGATAATTTACAACAAAATAATAATAAAAATGTTTATTGGAATCACCAGTCCTAAGGCTACGTGTAGCCTTCTAGTATATTACTAGTATATCAGTCATGTAGTTCCCATAATACAAGCTCTGCTTAGTTTGGGGCTAGATGACGCTGTGTGAAAAATGACCAGCATTATTATTATTGTTCTAGATTTATTTATGAACATTCGATTGATGATTGATTGATTCTGAAGTGCGTAGAAAGGGTCTTTTGACCTGGGAGTCTAGACAAATACCACTTTCTGTTGGCGTTAACGCCTGCGAAAAGACTGAATTGCATGGAAATTATATTTGCTGTTGAAATGTCACGTGACTACTGCCAAGATTTTTTATGCCAAAATTGGCGTTAGCGTGAAAGAAAAACTAAGCGTTAGTTATTTGTTTGGACCCTTGTAACGTTACAAATTCCTGGGAGGAGGAATTTGTAAGGTCACACTTCCTACCTATCCTCAGATCTGGAGGAGAGTACGGTTCAAGAGAAAAAGGTGAACTGTATAACCAAATATATTAAAAACAAACACTAGAAGAGGCCAGGGGAACCGGGGCACGAAATGTTAGCGTGTTCACGGGCTTGTAGAGGAGAGAGGCCTCTTGAATCAGGTTTCTCTCTCCTTTTAGTGGAGGGCTAAGCGTCCCTGGAGTGTCCAGGACTAGGTAGAGCCGGCTTGGCGATCTCCAGAAGGCGTCAAAAGAGAAGGAAAAGGCGTCAAAATAGGATGACGCGTCGTTTCACTTTTTACTCCGACATCACTTTTATACGCGTAGGTAGTAGGAGGATCGGACTCTCTGTTCTCAGCTAGGAGGAAACTGCCCTTCCATCCACTCCTTTCTATTCACGTCTTGCCGGCTTCAATTCCAAAAGTAGACTGCCCGTGCTCCCCCGTTCCCTGTCATCGTTTTTCCTGATGAAGGGCCTGTTATTTATTTGAACCAAGGTTCTAGAACATAAAAAATAAAGTGTTTTATATGAAGGTCTAATATCAATTACATAGAACCTTAAACTCCTAGCTCCAGCGGTGAATTAAAAATAAAATCTAGGCTTGTCATTAACTGACATTACAGAAAGTAAACAAACATGTCTAAAATCCACAGAAAAACCTTAATAATACAAATTATAGAGCCCTAGGAATGCTTAACCTCCAGATAATGCACATGCAGTTATCTGGAGAGAACTTATGTTTCAATTTCAGGTTATAATAGTCAAAAACGTAAGTATAAAAACACGAACATTACACCCTCTTGTCAGTGTCCAGTCTGTAATGTAAGGTGTGTTCCACCAGGTTGGAGCACCCTGTGAAGCGGTTCAAGCCCACCGAAGCGTGTTTCCGCGAGGAGCTGCTGCTGGGCGGCTGCGAGGGAGACCTGTACGCGGGCCACGAACACACCAGCATGGCGCCGCACCACCACGCCACCATCAAGCAGGAGAAGCAGGACCATGTACGTATCCCGTCCTAACCCCTTCCCGCCCCTTGATCACGTGTTCTACACCAGTTCCTGGTGTTAATATTAATACAAATATTAATACTGGCGGTGTAACGTTGATTTCTGCCATCTTTTTCTATGACTTCGAAGAAGGCTCTTAGATAGATTTCATATATTTATTCTCGAATGTACATCAGCTTAGGTCTTACATCAAAGTGGCTGTAGGGAAGTACATGGACGCTGTCAGGGCGCTGTAAATTTTAACAATTCTTTGATAATATACATTGGATATGGGTACAATAGGTTTTTTAAATTGATCACTTGATAGTTTGGTCTAAAATAATTATAGATTTAGAATTAAAAATTACATATATGAAGATGACAAATTGTATTATAACTTATGCTATCTATCTAGCTATTTATTTCTACCTGCATGTCAATATTTTAACCACATGGCCCACGTCATTGAGGGCTTTAAGATCAATAGTGGTTAAACCACAAGAGCATTTTTAATCTTCTATCTTCGATTATTTCATAAGTTCAATTTTAGTTGATCCACAAAATCGATTAACTTTTATCGTAGATTTACGAAATCCGCCGATTATATGAATATATAAACTACTATTGATCTTACGGCCTTAAGGAGCACCGCAATAGACAGAATACATTTGTAAACAGTTTTTTAACCTGTCTGTATGTATTCAGGACGATTCGAAAGAGTACAAGAACCTGTTCACGTCGGACGGTCTGTGCGCGACGTTCAAAGACCTCGACCAGATATTCGACAACTCCGACGACGCGGCTAGCGGCGATGAGTCGGTAAGACTTGTGAGTGTGCCCTTCTCTATTACTCCTACCACCTAAGTACACCGCGGTGAATGTACTCTACACCAAATTTACAAAGTCAAAGTCAACATTCATTTAAATCACAAGGATCACTTTGTAACAGCGAAAACGATACGCGGATCAGTGAAAAAAATTCGGTTCGAAAATAATAAAACACGTAAAATAAAAACTGCTTGCTTAACTTGAACACTGGCCGAGTCAGAGTTGATAGGTACTGCGTGGTACCACGGTACCTACTCATAGATCCCTGATAATCACTATAGATATAATCCTAGTGTGGGGGCAGGGACTATGTATGATATCAGGTCATGTGAAGTCTTAAATGAAAGGGTTTGGGCAACCCAAAAACATTTGAAAAATTTCTAAATTTAATTCTAGGAATATTCACTTGTTGACATAATGCCATAATGTGGAAAAAAAACTATTATTTTACCATTATCTTTTGAGAGTGGTGTAATGGATATTCAAACATTTTGATGTACGGTACATTTCCTCTGTGAGTGTTGTACTGACTACTGCCCAGTCACACGATAGACCTTGTGATTTGATAGTCACACTGTGGACATTGTGACGTTCTTCAATTCCTCGTGTTGTGTATGTTTCACTCACATCTGTGCCGTCTTCAATTCCTATCAATATCTGTTTGTTTTGTGTCTGTCTGAATTTTTATTCTTCACACATTTTTTAATGTTCTACGATCACACCCCAAAGTGGGAGCAAGGAGAATGTAGAAAGAAATATTCTTATACAGTTTTACAGGACTTTTATTTTAGAATGTTATTACGACTATAGCACGTACTTTACTATTCTCCTGCTGACGTTTCGTTGACCTTATAGAGGTCTTTCCTCATGAGCACCGTCCGCGACCACGCGACTTAGAAGGGAACTCGCTTAACTTCGACGAGAATAGTAAATAACGTGGTATAGTCGTAATAATTCTATAATGATACCAAACCACGATAATTTATATTCCAGGTCTAGACAAATACCTCACGTTTAGTTTTCCTTTTACGCTTTCTGTTAACGTTAACAGAAAGTAGTATTTGCCTAGAAACCAGGACTTTTGTTATAGCTATACTAACAATCAAATTCTCGGCCTAATTGGGTATACTTAAAATGGGTGAACGAAAATAAATATTTTTGTCTCGCTCGTTTGTACGAAGTCGCCTCGACTGTCGATACGTTACGTTATAACAGTCTGCATGCGTGATCTCCCCCCAGCTGCAGGTGCAGACGCCCCCCGACTCGAACAAGTCCGGCGAGGAGGCGCGGTGCCGCGTGCGCGCCGAGGAGCTCTCCAAGATGTTCCCGACGCCGCCGTCGATGGAGGCCCACGCGCAGCCCTCGCCCGGCTTCACGCTGTCCGACGACACGCGCGCCTTGCTGGCGCCGCCCGCACCGCCCGCGCCCGTCTCTCCCGCGCCCGACCAGCCCATCGAGGTACCAAATCCCACGCCCTGCTACCTACATACATGCATGATCCTGGAGGATTACGCAGAGATTTCCACTATTATATCTTCTCTTCTTTCTCTCTTCTCCACGTTCTCATAACCGCCGTCGATGGAAAGGTCGCCTGCTCGCGCACTCAGCTCGTGAAATGTTCTCATTTCCGTTTGTTGAGTAGTTGTGAATCTGTTCCAGGACTGGTCGTACGTGTTTAAGCCGCCCACCGTGTGCAAGTACGTGGGTTCGTCTAAGTACGCCCCGCTGTTGAGCCTGCCCAGCCAGCTGCTGCCGGCGGTGGCGCTGCCCGCGCACGCGGTGTACAGGCCGCGCGTGCGGGAACCCCCGGCCCCCGCGCCCGCACCCGCGCCTCCCTCCACGCCGGGACCCGCGCCCGCCTCCGTGCCGCCGCACTCCGCCCCCGCCTCCAACGAGCCCGCTAGGAACAGTATGTACCAACTGTGTGAAGACCTGCCCGGCCGCGTTTCAAACTTGTCGTTTACATATCTAACAGTCAGTTTTTGATTGGATTATGATGATGGTAAAAGAGTATGTATCTCGTCCAGGTATAAAGCGGTCGGCATCCCCTGCAGTGGAGCGGGGGGTGGGCGCGCGGCGCGGGGGTCGGCGGTCACCCCCCGCGCCCGCGCCCGCGCCTCCTCGGCCGCACCCCGCCTGCCCCCTGCTGCTGAACGTGCTGCTCGCGGACACCGTGCTCAACGTGTTCCGGGATCACAACTTCGACAGCTGCACGCTCTGCGTCTGCAATGCCGGACCCAAGGTACACATACATTGTCTAACTCGAAGGGTACATATATGTACATACTTTTTAACAGCCAACAGTCGCATAATGTTGACCTCACACTAAAGTATGTCGTGGGAACCACAAACAGATCCAGAACATGCAACGATTTGTCCCGCATTAGGATTAGAAACTGCATCACTTACGTCATGAAATTAACCAAAAGAAGAAGCTTTCTAAAATGTTCGGTCTTTGATTGCCCAATTTGTATGAATATTGATTTGTTTGCGCAGGTTGTGGGCAACATCCGCGGCGCGGACGCGGCGACGTACCTGAACGAGGTGTGCGCTGGGTGGGGCGAGGGGGGAGACGAAGAGCCACCGAGATGTACCTGCGGCTTCAGCGCCGTCGTCAACAGGCGGCGCGCGCATCGAGCCGGACTTTTTTACGAGGTTAGAACCCTACAATCCAGCATGCATTTTATTAAAATTTTGCACCTCTAATGTAAAATACTTGAATAGCTCGGTGTATATTTAGAACCTTATGGTTCTAAAATACTTTTAGTTACATTTGGTTCCTATTTCAAAACCTACTGGGAAAAGGCTAGAACACCTCCTTTTATGATAAGAACCCTAAAATTCGATGTATAATTTGATGACTGATGTGTTTGTGTGTTGCAGGATGAAATGGAGATCACCGGTCTAGCGGAGGAGCCGAGTCCGGGGGTCGGGGGCGGCGGTCTATCGGCCGTGGCGGGTCTGGTGGTGGAGCAGTGCGCGGGCGCGGGGGGCGGGGACGCGTCCGCGCTCGCACGGGCCGCGCGTACCGCCGCAGACCACGCGCCGCACGACCCCCTCGCACTTAACCTACTAGAGTGAGTACACAACACAACGAAGGCGGGGGGTCATACTAATTTAACGTTTTCTTTTTCGTGGCAGTCTAGTCAAACAATCTTAATTAGATTCTCATTCAGATTGTTTTCTTAAGTATACTTGATAAGTAGCAAAGATGGGTCTAGGTTAGTACAAGTCGTCAACAGGTCAAAGATCAATCTTGTTGAAGTCCTGACCTTTAATTACATTTTCTCGATATCAATAGGGAACCCCCCTCGTTTCTGAACGAAGCTGGCTGTAGTGTGTAACAAGTGCATGTTTATTTGCGCAGATATACAGACGGCGGCGCGGCGGCGGCGCGTGCGCTGCGCGCAGCAAGCGGCAGTGGCGCAGGTGCCGCGGCGAGCGGGGCGGGGAGCGGGAGCGGGGGCGGGGTGCACCGCTGGCCTTTCATAGGAGCCCTAGCGCCGCGGTCGTCGCGCGACGTGGTCCGGCTGATGCGTCGCCTCCGGCCGCTGCTGCAGGACGCTATACAGAAGCGTTGCTGCGGCGCGCGCATGTGGGACGGCGTCACGGGTCCTCTCACCTGGCGTCAGTTCCACCGGCTGGCGGGGCGCGGGAACGAGGACCTGTGCGAGCCGCAGCCGGTGCCGCCGCTGCTGGTGGGGCACGACCGCGACTGGCTCGCGCTCGCGCCGTACGCGCTCCGTCACTGGGAGCGGCTGCAGCTCGAGCCGTACGCTTACCCGAGAGATGTGGCGTACGCCGTGCTCGCGCCGGACACGGAGGCGCTGCAGGTAAATACACATGCTGATAATACTTCCGCATTGCGACAATAAAACGAAGGAATAAACGCGTTTCGTTTAAACAAATACATTTTTATCTATCTATCTGTCATTCAATTAATAAATTTGGACTTTTTTCATTCAATTACGATGTGACTATTGTGAAATTAATGATTTTACTTTCCGTATTTTTGAAGCAATTGATGTTTTAATTTAATTTCGTAATTTTTATTTAAAAGGTTGATGGAATTCCTTTTACGAATTCATACATTCGAAATTCCGCCTAATTACGGTATAAAAATAGGTGTTAATCATCGATTTTTACCATAATCAAGTACATTTACATACATTGTTGACCAACCAATTTTTGTATGTTCTCAGGACCCGTTGCGAGCGTTCTTCCGCGAGCTATCAGCTGCGTACGAGGCGTGCCGGCTCGGTCGACACCGCCCTTTGCGGCGGGTCGGCAGGGACGGCATCCTGCGAGCAGCGCCTACCAACACCAACAATGGAGACGAGGAGTGGACGGGGCCGCTGCCGACGGGCCGGGTCAGCGCGTACATACGAGGGTGAGAATACATCACTCAGTGAACACGGGGCAAGGTTAAGTCGGCAAAGGTCTTAAACCTATTTTACCTTTTGTCCCTTTCACCAACACTTCACTTTTTTTATAGATGTTAAAATTTTAAACATTACCTTTGATATATAACGTTCCAATGCGCAAAACCTGAAAAATAGTTTGATCAGAGGCCTGAGCATGGTTGTATCGATAAATTAAATTCGACTTAAATTCTCGACAAACCCCGTTTTATTTGTGGAGATCCGTAGCATGGAACTTAGTGTATCGACGGGTAGATTCGAGAAATTATACCGTATATATCGGATTTTATCGAAAACCGTAGTATGAAATTATTACGTACATATGTCATCGGTAAATTTTATCTGTTATAACGATATTTTATTGGGTTTTGGAAAGTAAGAAAGAAATTTGGAAAACTTACGATCAGAAAACTTACGATCGAACTTTTCACAACTACATAAATACGTATTTTGTACGCCTCTCCCTGATCTCGTGGGAGTTATTGATGACGGAGACCTTGAATTGGAGCACTCTCAGTCCCGTCCTCGTACTGACTTCGTTTGTAACGGTGTGTCGGGTGACCCTTCGTTTATTTGACTTCCGTTTCTTTGAGTTGAATTTGAATTAAGAGTTTAGCTGTTGAAATATCATGTGACTAATGCAAGATTTTCCTTGACAAATTTACCATAGCGTGAGGTATTTGTCTAGACTCGTCGGTCTCCGTGGGCAGTGTATAAAGAACTTTTTATACTGATTTTGATTATTATCATCCGTCTCCAGATACGTGGAAGCGCTGCGCAGCTCGCTGGTACCGCAGCTGGCGGGTATCACCGTGGACCGCACTCTGTTCGAGGGCGAGCGCTCGGACACGGTGCGGCCCCCCGCCGCCGCGGAACCCGGCCTCGCGCCCGACGAGAACGAGGGCGGCATCACCGCGCCCCACAACCCTCCCGCCTGGTGCGAGGAGGACGAGAGCGGCTCCCCCGCCCTCGTCATCTACGTGGTGGAGCCGCCCGCCGCGCACGCGGACCGCGCGAGGACGCTGCACGCACTGCTGCGGATAGCGGCGCGGACGCATCAACATCTGCACCACCATAATCCCTTAGTCAAGGTCAGTGGAAGCCTGACAGAGCTCCTGCAACATGCAGATGCGAAGCCGCGTCCGATCGGAATAGGGGTTAAAAAGCTTCGTAAGATTACTAAAGTATGTCCCCATCTTTAAGCAACCGCTGGGGAAGAAGGGTTCACGATTGGTGACCACTAACGGGAAGGCCCCCCACCAGCCCCCCCTATTGTGTATCTGAAAGTCACTCAGTGACGAACAATATGGCTTCTGATGATCATTTGTCTTGTCAAACATTTGTCACTTAAAAACACTTGATAGTGAGATGTATCAGAAAGGCATTGAGGCTGTCTGAGGTTTTTCTAAGATCTGAAGTAGAAAGCCAATTTGTATGAGAACTTGCTTCACAAACCGTTAAATTCCAAAATTAAATCCTTTGTCAAAAGGAGCATTCTTGTCTGTGGCCTGAGGCCTGTTGATCTGAAGGTAAATTGTAGATGTTGTTGTTGTCAGATAATATCGGTGGAAAGCGTGTGCGAAACGTGGGGCGCCGGCGTGGGGTCCGAGGACGGCGTGCCGGCGGGCAGCGGCGGCGCCGGCGCCGGTGCCGCGGCCGGGGCGCGGGCGCTCGCCTTCAGCGTGTTCACCGGTGCGCGCCGCTCGCTACAGCACCGCCCCGACGGCAAGTCGCTCACCGGCTTTGGCACCGCCGCCGCCGCCAACCTCTTCCTGCACTCCAAAGATGTAAGTGACGTCACAGCGTGTTCACCGGCGGTGCGTCGCTCGCTGCAGCACCGCCCCGACGGCAACATGGTGGTGCCTTGACCGGACTGAGTGGATGTGTGTGGTTTGGAGCGGCCCGAGCATGCGCACGCTTCGCTATGAGCATGTATCCACTATGAATGTGACTCTGCTATTGAACGTCACAAATAACAAGAGCGCGGAGCCATACTACATATGTGGCTAAATTTTGGTCAAAGATTATGTGAATAGATCAAACGGTTGACATGAGGAAGAATCGCGTTATATATCACTTAATAGAATGCGTTCGATTGGTGTTGCAGGAAAAGAACCGTTTGCCTTACAAGCTGTTCTCCCCGGCGTGGGTGCTGTCGGCGCCGCGGTCGCTGGGCGGCGGTGGCGCGCGTGAGGTGGCAGACAGCTGGGGGCAGGGCGGGCCCGAGCAGGGCGCGGTGCTGTACCTCGCGTACTGCCTCTCGCACGACCAGCGCTGGCTGCTGGCCGCCGCCACCGACGCCCGCGGGGAGCTGCTCGACACCGCCGCCATCAACATACACGTACCGCACAGGTAACCAGCGACAGCTACCACCATACAATACACAGATGGATATAGAAGTGTCGCAAGTAATAATAATAATGCGGGACATTTGTCCAGATGACAAATGTTACGGGAACTACAAGACTGATATACTTCTTATATGTTTTTTGTAAATAAATATATACTATACATAGAAAACATCCAGACTCGAGACAAATATTCGCAGATACAAACATTTGTCCCGCGGCGCGAATCGTACCCGCAACCTTCTGCGACTCAGGCGGTCCTTCGCCCACTGTCAAAGTCAAGTTAAAATCCATTCATTAAAATCACAAGGATCACTTTGAAACGTCGGTTTTATCTACTGCCCGTGCCTCCGCGACCTTCGCCCGCTGCGCCACAGAGTGATCTATAGATTGTTTAGTTTAGTTCAGGTTGTGTCTCGTGTTTCCAGATCGCGACGGAGACGCGGCGGTCCGGCGCGGCGGCTCGGTCTGACCAAGCTCATGGACTTCACTCTCGGCGTGATGAGCCAGGCGGCGCAGCCCTGGCGGCTGGTCGTCGGCCGCGTCGGGAGGATAGGACACGGAGAACTGAAAGGTATAACTACATCAATTATAATAATATTATTTTTTTACTTATTCAGATAACTTGATCCATAATTTGTTAGTAAGACCTATTCTTTTTTTTGAACACGCTTATATTAGTAGCTTCACTTGTAACTAAATAACAAAAAAAAACAATGTAATCAAACCTTGGAAGTAAATTTTAACCTATTTACTAATGTCGTATCGAAATGAAACTTTGTATATGTTGTTCGGATGACAATACTATAATTTGGTATTTTGGAGCTGATCTGATGGAACAAGGAGTTGGATAGTGGAACTCTTCAGTGGCTACTAGTAAGCCCCTGGAGTTTGGGCTCATATGATTCGTTTTGACGAGTCCAATTGGGCTTAGTAACGAGGGTCTGATGATGATGGATAATGCAATTATTGTTTATTGTAGCTAGGTATTTTAAACTTAATATTTTTTTCTCTTATAATTCTTTTTATATTTTTTATCCTTCAAACTCACTACTGACCCAATCTTCATTACACAAAGGTTAGCTGGAAGATGATGCCTAAAACCTCGTGTTTAAATGTATTTGCAACCGCGTTAAATGTCGATGTGAATTGTTTCTAGGTTGGAGCTGGCTTCTCTCCCGGAAGCACCTGACGCTGGCGTCGGGCACGCTTCGCGAAATGTGCGGCGTCTGTGGCGTGCTGCCGCAAGCCGCGGTCCCGTGTATCCTCTCCGCCTGCCTCGTGTCCACGGAGCCCGAGCCCGCGCTCAGACTCATGGCTGACCGCTTCACGCCGGACGAACGGTTCTCACAACACTCGCTGCACAGCGCGTTGCATACGCCGAGAGACGTCACCGCAACGCATATTCTCGTCTTTCCTACCTCTGGTGAGTATTATATTATTAACAGAGCTAAAGTTCGTCAGTTTGGTTTTAAGAGGAAACTAATCTTTTCACCAATAATAAGGTCATGGTGGATATAGGCTATATTATAAAATGAAAGGACTTTTGGTGGAGATGGAAAAACAGTTGAGCAAACGCTGAACTTATTCGAAGGGTTACTTTTTATCTGGTTGCCAAGCGAGTGATGTAGTGAGCAGCAGTTCGTAACTACATAAACCCACGTATACACTCCTCTTTCCCACACCTGGTAAATCACCGCATTTAGATTTCGGCACCAAACATTCAGTAGCTCTAGGTCTGATGACCCCCATAAAAAATTTAATAAGTGTCTCTTGCTCTCCAACTCGCACACTGTCGAATGGGCTAATAATGAAAGAGATACATTTTAGTCACTTATTTTCAATGTATATTCTTCCTTCCACAGCTACCACCCAATCAAACCAAATGCCATTCGAGCCGCCCATGGCGAACGGCGAGGACAACGATATGATGTTCCTGAACGTGGACATGGGGGACGAGGACATGGGCGACGACCAGATGACGGACATCTTCTCCGCGGACATGTTCAACTCGATGTTCGCGCAGACCTCCCCGCGCCGGCTGGACGAGGACGGGGGCGGGGAGGAGGCGCCCGCGCATGCGCACGCCAACGCGCACAAGCAGCGGGGGGACAACGAACAGCAGGAGGCCGTCGGGACAGTGCTGCAACAGCCGCTTGCACTTGGGTGTGTTAATCTTTCTAATCCTAATGCGAAGGATTCTTTCTGATCTGACAAGAGTGACACTTTATAGCTCCGCACGGTCACACAGATGGCGCAGCACGGAATGAGATTTAAGACTTCATGTTTCCTAAACTTTCCCAGTTTCAAGTTCTAGATATTTTTAAGTCTGACAACGAGTGCCGCTGTCGCATTTTCAAAGCCATTTTTGCTAATGTTATAAGGGAGCTGCTTTATGTAAAAGAAACCTTGAGGACGGCACTAACGGTTTTGAGGGAGTTCTGGGGACGAAAACAGAATCTACCCAGTTTTCATGGCAGGGCAAATCCCAGAGAATAGTTGGCCACTGGCCAGCCGTCTGTTCGGCCGAGAGTATGAAGCACATTGGGTGTGGCCGAAGCACAACTATGTCTACTAATCTAATTCTAATTGTAAGTGGTGGAACTAAGATCTGCACTGACGTCACGCTTTAGGGTGTATTGTGCATTATCTCCCTTCTAACCTGACCCCAAACAGCCCAAATCCATGAAGTAGCGGAGAAGGACTCAGGGTTGATGACAGCATTGTTCCAGTATCCCTAACTTTCTGTCAGTTAATGATGACGGAGAGCATGTGTTGATGAGTTCTCGGTCTACTATTAGTAAGTATGGATAATGAGCGGTTCTGTATGCGCAGGTACCTAGTGTCGACCGCCCCGCTGGGCGGCATGCCGGCGTGGTGGTGGGCGGGGTGCGGACACCTGCGAGACGCGTGCCCCGCCTTCCTGCGCAGCGCGCTGCATCTGCACGCGGGCAGCCTGCAGCAGGCGGACGACTTCACGAGCCTACTGCAGCGCCGCGACCACAACGCGCACCCGCTAGACTCGCAGCTCACCACCGATGTGCTCAGGTATTATACTATTATGTTAATATTACTGTTCATTATTAAAATGTAACAAGAATCATTGTACATTGTGTGTGGAAGAGCAACGACGCCCTGCCGTCATACAGTGAAAACTAGTTCGGAGGGTAGTCACTTGACTGTGCATTGCATACCGTCTTGTTAAAAACATACCTACTACTAACACCTTAGAATAATTAGATCAGTTTGCAAGTGTATACTGTACTTTTTCCTAATCAAAAGGTAAAATAATAACGCGAACGAATTTTTTTTCAGAATAATATATATTTTCTTTTCTTAATTATTGTGAGTTCTTACGATAAGCATACACTGCCTGTAATGTATAACTTCAGAACATTATCAATGCTTGAATTTATCTAGAATTGTTTATCATCAAAGATTGCCACTGACAATGTTTTCCATTTCCAGATACGTGCTGGAAGGTTACAACGCGCTGTCTTGGCTGGCCCTAGACGGCAACACAGCTGACCGCGTGTCCTGCCTACCCCTTCACGTGCAAGTGCTCATGCAGTTGTACCACACCGCGGCCGCTCTCGGGTGAGCGGGCGCTTGTCCCGCCACCCGTCATATCGGGTTACTACAGTAACGCCAGGGAACAAACTGCGACGTTTGGCGTCTGTGGACATCAGTTGATGCGCACTGAATTCTTTCACCAAACGGGTTCTCTACCATCGGCCACTAGCTACATCAAACTGGTCTCAAAAAGAAGAGGAACCAAGAGAGAAGAGAGAAAGACCACTATCGCCTTTAGAAGCAATACTGAGATACTGCCAGAATATAAGGGAAGCTGACTCGAATGAAAACTGTCGGAAGCGAGAGATATATCTTTTTATTATGTTCTTTGATATCTTGATTTTTTAAGTTGACCGAGTGCGAGTGACCTGCCACTAAGGTGGCGCCGAGGTTCCGATAACACAAGCAGAAGGTTGTACCTGGCATGCAAACAACTCTAAGGAAGCAATCCTATGGGGCACATAGAGCTATTTACTACCAGTAGCGTCATCTGACGAAAAGTGGTTCTGAAACTAACACTGTGACGGAATCAGGAACAAATTCGCAAAGCTCTCCTTAGTTTAGAAAAATTCTTCAACCGAACCCGATCTTTAAACTCAAACAGTGACATTATTATTATCCAATAGAGCCAGAGTTACTTGCCGTCAATCATTTACAAGGTTGAGAAGCTTGAAGCGAATTAAATACCGGCATCGATCAGTATTAAGGACTAGCGTAGGCCTGAGAGCAATAACATTATGGATTAGAAGAAAAAAAATAGTGAAAATATATGGTGATTGGCGCCTTGTGTTCATTAATGAAATATGTTGGGAGTGTTAGTGTTGTTAGGAAATTGTCTGGATCACACAAGTTTATATGTGGATTGTGACTTCAGAGGGAATCTCGAATAAGTCAGTTTTATGCAGTTGGTACCGACTGGTAGCAACTGATTCTGTTATCATCAATAGCCTGTTGAAGACTACTGCTGGATACAGGTCTCCAAAGAACGCCATTGTGCCACCTCTGAGCTTTGAGTCATCAGATTCTGTTTCGTCTTGGATTGTGTTTTTATATGGAAAAACTAATAATGTAGGTATGTGCAAAACCTGAACACCAACAAAACCTCAATTGTCCAAAACGTCCGTTATAGACATCTTCCATCACCAACTGGTTTTCTTGCAAATTTTATGATAGTTATTGAAATTGTGATTTTGATAAGCGTTTTGCTGCTGCAGCCAAATTCGTCCAGTTTAATTAATTTTGAATAAAAAAGTGAAGCCTTTCTTTAATATTCATTCAATAGTAATATCATTTGAATGTATAGGTTCACACAATTTGTTCAAAGTTCAAATTCAGTTGAATGATTTTTGACTTACGTGTCCATTTTGAGTGCGGTGGCAGCATTAAGTTGTTTTATTTATACTTCTGGGATTTTGAGGTACCTTTGAGAATCGCCAAAAGCATATATGTATTCTCAAATTTCAATAGGTCACTTGCATAGGTACCAGATATTATACATTTTTAGTCATGACCTTCTTCCACACCCTCATACTTCCTTGATCTTTCGAGAACCTCATTTTGTGTAGTCAAGTTTTACATACATCAATCAGGTACCTAGTTTTTATTGTTATGATGACTCAAGAGTTTGCTCAAATGCTAAGTTTCTCATTGAAAATACATAAAGCATGTCAGGAATCAAATACTTTAAATTAATCTAAGCCAACATCACAGCCATTTGAGAGTTGAGTCACAAACAGTAGGATAATAATTAATGTTGAGCTGTATAAATATTATTTTTCGTTATTATATTTAGACCGGTATGAATTACCAAAGGTGTTAGATATTTTGTAGTATTTTAGATATTTTTACCAACATTTTTTTAACTTTTTTATTATGAAATCGTCCACATCAACTCATTTTACGATTTATATTTATTTGACATTAATATCTTGAAAAAGCCTCTTAATGGGCGGACAGAAATATATGTTACTCATTTTTTTTTTTTTACTAACTTTTATTTATGTTCATTGAGTGAAATTTACTTTCATTTCGATTTTACCACAATTTAGATGAAAATTATGTAGTTTTATGATTTTAGAGGCAATTATTTATAGGTGAATGGACATGCTGAGTGAATAATATTCCTACTCATGTGCAGGTTTTATACAAGGGATCAAAAGCTCAAAAGTTGCTTCACATTAAACATTCCACATTGCATGGACGCTCAACAAATACCTTATTTATTTTGAAATAACAAACCCTACCGAATGTCCATGCACTGCGGCTACAAACTGGATGCTAAAACATTTCTTATGATAAAACTAAATTTCCCGATCAGGAATAATAAGTAACACCAATAGTTTATGGAATAGTTAATTAGTTGTAAAGAGAGTTTAGATGATGTTTGACGTAGCATTTGTAATTAGACAACTCGTTTTATAAAAATATTATAATAAAAAGAACTTCAGAGGCAACTATGCTGAAGCTGAGTCGTCGAATCTCCGACAGTTCATAGATATATAAAATTTTCTATTTTAATATATTACTAAATGCGTTAAGAGTATGGACGCGTGCTGTTGAACTGTATCATAACGTCCGTCGTGTATTGTTTGTTGGCTTCGAGATACCCCGTTTTGCATTTGGTTCTGTGGACTGATTTTCGAAATTAACTTAGTTGGGTTATTGAAATGACCTTGAACGGTTAAATTATTCTATGTCGCCTAGCACCAGTACCTTAATTTATCAGTCGCATTGAGTGATTTTAGACAATTTGTACAGGTTTTTTGTATGAAGCGTGTGCGCAGATGCACCTTTAAATTATTTAATAGTAGAAGCGGTGCGTCCGCTACTTAACTGAAATTATGTAAAGTTGATTATAAAATGTTTTAAATGTGTTACAGCATTTGGGAATATTTAACGATGTTGTTTTTGTGAAAAGTGACGCGATGTAAATATATTGGATAGAGGCGATCCTGTTATTATTTGCCTACTTTGCCGAAATCTAACTGAGCACGTTTTGTAGAAACCACTCTTAATATTTGTACAGTTGTTGAGCGAGATTCTTTGTAGAATTAATTAATTTTAAGGATTTCGTTTTGACATGTTTTGTTATTGTGAATTTGTCAATTTTTTAGGGAATCGGGAATGTACTGTAAATAGACCTCACCATTTTGTTTTATATTAATTGTAAGCTGCAAATCTAATGATTGACATGGAAATCAAATTTTCTAAACAGAGCAATCATTAGGAATTCGTAAAACAAATTTAGTGTAATACTTGATATTAATATAACTTTATAAATTACTGTGAAAATAGGTAATTATGAATAAAATATTACATATTTAACAGCACTGTTTTATTTGATGTTATTATTGTTATCAGTAGGTATTCTTCCTACGTAAAAACCTTTCATTTATCCAATCTAAATTTCTGTAGGTATCTTTAACTTGTGAATTAGCAAAATTAATCCAAAAAAAAATAGTAACATTTTTGTAATTATTAAGGCAGGACTAGGTACGGTTCACTTGACGACCTCTGTGGCGCAGTGGGAGAAGGCTTGCCTTAGACGTAGAAGATTGCAGGTTCGATTCCTACAGAGGGGCAAATATTTGTATTGTGCCCTATAAGCATGCGCGTTACAAAACAAGCCAAGCCACGGTCCAACTCACAGTTAATTTTATTTTTCAATACTTAACTGAATTCGAACAATATAATTCTGGTTATTCAGCCGCCGCAAGAGCAAGTGTTTTTAAAATTATAACTGATTAATTAAGTATTTTTTCTAATGTTTACTATACTATAGTATATATATGAGGGAGCAGAAGCTCCAAGGTGGTCTTTAAAAAGTGTGACGTGCAATGCTAACGTCACTATCATCACCAGCATGCCGGTCGCTCATAGTTGATGACGAAAGTAAACTCCAGGAGATGTTCTTCTGATTTATTCTTGGTTGTACAGAGGCTTTCGAGGTCTGTACGGTCCGATGGCTAGAGCGAGAATTAATTGTTATGGGTCCATCGCCCGTATTTATGCAAAAACACAGACTAGAGCAAGCAACTTGTGCGAACAAGTTAAAACTACCTGCAAGCATTAATCATTTAAGTTTACAAATGGTTTTGAAGGTAAACATGTTCAAAATAACAACTTGATTACGTAATTAAGTAATAACCTAATTATTATTTGATTACAACCATCAAATAATAATCGGCCACTAATTAATTAATTAATTTAGAGATTTTACATTCTAATTTGACAATCTAAGTGATGAATCGTTAAGTAACTCGTGGTTCTGCGCCGATGACTCATTGTAGAAGCAGAATAACGGCTTTGCGCCGATATATACATATAATATGACTGTATCCTCATATATACACTGTGCACACATTGCATGATGCGTTCAGTGTTTGTAGTGTAGGTAGGCTACCATCCAATTCTGGAATTGAAATAGCCACGTCCGAAATTAAAAATTGTTTTGTCCGCTTTGCTATTACTACATTTGCTTGCTATAGGAAAAATCACTAGGTACTTTTTCTACGTGCGAACGTGAATTTATAAATAATAAGTGTGTGTCTAATACATAGCACCTAGCTACAATTTATTAAATTAGGTACTCATTAATTCTGCAAGCCAGGACTAAAGTATCTTACGTAAATATTGAAAACAATGGCGGGAGCACCGAGCGATTGGCAGCTTGAATGTGTAGAACTGAAGCAAAGGGGCGCTTACTTGCTGCAGTCAGGACAATGGTCGGACTGCACGTTCCTGGTTGGCTCGGAACCCAACCAAGTCACAATTCCTGGCCACAAACTGATCCTGGCGATGGCCTCTCCTGTATTCGAAGCGATGTTTTATGGAGGGATGGCGGAGCGCAACGAACCGATTTCTATAGTGGACGTGCAGCCCGAGGCCTTCAGAGCGCTTTTGGAGTAAGTTTTACGCGTTTACTACCTAATAATTATAATGAGCGTGAAGCCTCTTCACGAATTTTATTATGAACTAATATCTGCCCTTCCCCCTCTTCGTCCGTGTTGTACTGGAATATAAAATAGCCTTGTGTGTTATCCTATGTCACACACTATACCTGTTTCAAATATCATCCAAATCAGTCCAGCCATAACAGATACTATAAACTACAAACATCGAAACTTTGACATTTATAATATAGTAGCCTGTAGAATTGTTGCTGATTTTGCTCAGCACCACTGAATCCTGGATGAATCCATTTTAAGATATATTTGTATATATGTTTATAGTTTTCTAAACTGAGGTTAATCCTTACAAAACAGCTGACCTTAGCTATATGTCAAGAGTGATGAGAAGATGTGTTCGAAGGAAAAGAAAATGGTCATTTATTGAATGAAAAACATTGAAATCCGAAAAGTTATAGAACAAACATAGTTCCCCTGATCATTTTTTGTATAAAAATGTACCGGTTCTGGGGCACCCTGTATCCCACTTTCTTCAGAGGCCTAAGCATGAATATGTGTAAACTGTGTAGCATTATCAAATGTTAAATAATAACATATGTAGTCCTGACCCCACACTAGGATTCTCTTTATAGTGGGTATCAGAAACCACCACCAAAACCCCCACACCTGATGAAGAAGATAAAATATGTTTATGAAATTTATAGTTAGTTCTTACTTAGTAGTACTTTAGTTCTTGGTAGCAATGTTACCAAGAACTAAACTATACCAACCAACTAACCAAACTATGTTGTCTGGAAGAAATTGTTTTCACCGATAAGACCACCCCTTGTGCATTTCTTTTGTTTTGTATATATGGTGTTATGCTCAGTAAAGAGTTTATCTATGTAAATTTACGTATGTATTTACAAAAAATATATATAAGTAGTATAACAGTCATGTAGTTCTCATAACACAATTGTTGCTTACTTTGGGGCTAGGTTGTTGCTGTGTGAAAATGTTCAGCATTTTTATTTATTAATCTGTCTATACCTTTTGCAGATATATCTACACAGATAACATAAATATCAGCTCATTCGACAAAGCCTGCGAGCTGTGCTATGGAGCCAAGAAGTACATGCTGCCTCATCTGGTAAAGGAATGCACTAGGTACCTCTGGTCAGACTTGTACCCAAGAAATGCTTGTCGGGCTTATGAGTTTGCACGCTTGTTTGAAGAAAGTGTGCTCATGGCCAAATGTATTCAGGTAATTCAATTCTTTATTCCATAACTATACAAAGAAAATACAGACAAAAAACTTACACATAGGATACTAACACACCCACAAAGCTTCTGCCCATGGCTTTATCCACGTGGTACCCGGGTTAAAAGTAGCCAATATTCTATTCTGATGTATAACCTGTATTATAGCACCTTCCAGGTCCTACAATGTAAGTTTTCGAAACTATGGTTAAAAATAAAAAAGTATTAGTATGAGTAATACTGTAAAGTTTAGTAGTTTTTGCGTGAAAGAGTGACAAACATCCATCCTCACAAATTTTCGCGTTTTTTAATAGTAGTAGGATGTACAAAGGCGAGCTTAACCCTAACAAGGTCTTTCTTTCAGCAAACCTATAAGGGTAGGGATAGCTGAGAAATAATAGTCGTAATTTAAGGACAAATATTCGTAGTATTTTATGTAAGTTAATTTGAGCTAGTGGCCAAGAGTCTTTGACTCAATACCTTCAATAACTAACAGGACTAGGTGGCACAGCAATAGACAATGCATTTTAAACTAATAATAATAAATAATGCTGAACATTTTTACACAGCATCATCTAGCCCCAAACAAAGCAGAGCTTGTATTATGGGAACTACATGACTTTAGGAGCTTGCTCAGCAAAAAGGAATTACTATTACTATCAGCCCATGTTTTCCCATTGTTGGGCAAAGGCCTCCCCCCATTTCCGACAGTCACTTCGATTATGGGCCAGCCCCTCTTTTAGGCGTCAAGTTCATCCACCATCTTTTTGTAGAAAAAAAATTATGACACTAAACTTTAAGGAAATAAAAGATGTATGATACGAAAACTCAAATGGAAATGGACAGGACATTAGTATGTATCATCAGGGTAAAGAAAAACGAAACAAAACAAAAATGAATTGGTACCCAATTTACAAGAAACATTTTCAGATTATAAGCACAAACACAAAAGAGGTGCTAACTGACAGCAGTTTTGAAGATGTGGAACTGAACACTGTCATCACCGTGTTCTCACTCGACCATCTGAACGTGGACAGTGAGCTGGACCTGTTCAACGCCGCCGCGAGGTACGCCAAGGCTCAGGAGAAGAGGGCCCAAGAGAGGAGTAACAGCCCATCTGTGGATGTGGGACCACCCTCGGAGAAACGATCTAAAAGCCCTGAACCATCCACTTCTAAAGAGAAGGTAATAAAGAAAACTGAGACTGGTGCTTCCTCAGTGAACTCTTAAAACATACTTGGTAAACATTAAAAAAAAAACAATAATTATATTCATCATCAGATCGAAGTAGTCTGCTAGACATAGGTCTTCTCAAAACACCATGATGAATGTTCTAGGACGACCTCGGCGGTGCGGCGGGCGAGTAGCCGGCTGAGTCTCAAGAGGTTCGGTTTCGATTCCCGCTGCGGAACAAATGTTTGTATGTACTGCAGATATTTGTTCCGAGTCTGGGCGTTGTGGTACATGTGACTCATAGTTCCTGATATCCAACCACCTAGCTGATGGTCTGCCTCGTGGTCTTTGACCCTCGTGACCACCACTCCGTCACTGCCATCACCCATCCCATCTCCACTTCTACTGATTTATCCTCCTACCCACATCCATTTAATATCGTCCACACCCATCCAGAGTTCAACTTTGCAGGTATTGAATGTTGAGAGTAGTGCTGAAAATAGTCCCGCTGCCCCTGCCGAGTCAACCATCCGGAAACCGGATGAAAACACCGAGGAAGTGGCACCTGACAAAAAAATAAAAGAAGGTAAGCATTGAAATAACAGGCTCATGAGACTTTCAATTGTCTTTAGGGCAGGCAACGCATCACAATGCTGGGTAAAACTACAGGCAAATGAGACTTTCAATTGTCTTTAGGACAGGCAACCCATCACAATGCAATAATGTTACAGAAGACATACAAATCGCAAAGATATTGTTTTGGAGATAAAATCTTAACAGACTAACAAACAAACGCTCAAAGAAACAACCCCTTATGCAGTATGCAATCACATGCAGGGGCTTCTGTCGTCGCGGGTAAATGATAGAAAAGTAGCGTTATTGGTAGTTTTATTGAAAAATCATATTTCTAGGCGATAAGTAGGTACGTTTAAAAAAAAAATTAACTGATGTTTAAAATGTTATCGTAATTAACCTGATGTTTTTTAAACAAAACTTTCTATCTACAAAATAATAATAGCTTTATTTCAGACGAGATCTTTTTTATAATAACATAAAAAAGAGATCCTTATAATAAAAGCGCCTATAAAATCATAAATTTATATTTCACTTTAAAGATGTTACGCGCTTAGATTCGTCAAATATTCCATAAGTTTTTTTGTCACTGTTACCAAGAAGCGCGAAAGTGTGGAGTCCACACCTGTGGACACAGCATGTGACCTGCCTATTGCATGTACATCTGTTGAATGGTTACAGAGACCAAAGAAAAAGATAAGCCGAACATCCGCTCCGCGATCGAGAAGATCCGCTTCCTGACGCTGACGCCGCAGCAGTTCGCCGAAGGTCCGGCCCGGTCGCCCCTCCTCACGGAGTCGGAATCCTTCGCGGTCCTCATGAATATCCTCTCCAGCATGAGCGACGTGGCGATGCCGACTGGTTTCTCACTGTGCCGCGTGCCGAGGAAACAGCTGATAGGAGGCGGCCCGCCTTCTGGCGTCAGAGATGTTGGTACCCACAATTATCCTGTTGAGCACTTTAGTAGATTTATAAATATTACCAACCCCAAGCGTGAATCCAACATAGCCCCAATTAGTGAATATTTCTGATTTCCGTATAAGTACGCAGACTTACACCCGGCCCATCAACGCTACTTTTCTGACCTCGCTCGATGGAATATTTGATTGTCCATTTCTAAATCAGCTTTCGGCTTTTGAGTGGCCAGGCCAGCAGGGTCTACAAAAATATTGTAGACTAGCTTTTGCCCACTTCTGCGCCCGGATAAACAAATAACTTATGTTATTCTAGGTTCTTCAAATTATCAAACAAATTATCTTTTAATTATAGTCATACCTAATACAGGTCACCCGTGGTAAACAAAACACGAGCTTAATCAACACCTGCAATTTTTAAACTAACAATACTTTTGAGCTTAATCCACACCTGCAATTTTTAAACTAACAGTTCAGTTATGCTAGGAAATTAGAAAAGTTGTTAGGAAACACAATTTTCTATGCTCACATGACATTTCTATTCAAACATGACAGTTTACTCGAGGGCTATATCAATGCTGAGTACATTGAGAGCGAGGAATTTTAAATCAACGTAGTTTTTAAGTTGACGCTTCTATAAGTTCCTGTTGATTTCAATTAATAAAAACCTATTGACTTTGACTTTGAGAAACAACAAAGTTTTCTAGTTATTTTTGATCTTACACTACACAATACAAGGGATTTTCTAGTTTGTGGTGCTTGAGTGATGAATCAGTTGAGCCTTTTAAATGCTTAAAACTTATGTATGTGTCCTGTGATTGTGGTGATAGTACCGTGTGGTAATTCGCATTATATATTTTGGCAGATTTTATAGAAGATAAATTCATTTATTTTATTAAATAAATAAAAATTAAAATAATGCAGAGCAAACTAAGCAGAGCTTGTATTATGGGAACTACGTGACTGATATACTACTTATATACTTTTTTTAAACACCTACATATTATACATAGAAAGCGTTTTTGTAGACCTTGGCTTAAGAAACAATTAGATATAATGCTTAATCTAGATTTACGCTATTATTAATTTTATTGTCTGCTTCAAAGTGTTACTCACAGCTTGCCTTCACATCCCTTAAACAAACTATCTGTTATTCTAACACTAATCCACTTCACAAAGACGCGCCCCACCACAGCTGAGTTATAAAACAATCATTTTCACAATAGCAATAATGATCTTATATAACTTGAAAAGTAGTTTGCCCAATGACACTTTTACGTATTGCTATTAGCTCAACCGGCATGCCCTAAAACCAAAAATTCGAAGGCATGTGCCATTGGTAAGTTTCCAATAAGCGGCGATGGACTTGCAACCTGTCACGTGGAATGCTAACTACTTGCAAAACGCGGGCATGTACCAAATGTAACATACGGACGTGCCTTTGACTATCCTTAAAATATCTTCGCACTAAGTAGGTACGTGTCTGAGGAGGAACTTCCCGATCTAGGTATACATTTCTGTTTTCAAGTTTTACAAGCTATGGACATCAAGCCTAAGGTTGTCTGGAAGAAATCGCTTTCAGCGATAAGACCGCCCATTGTGTTTTTTTTTTCTTTTATTATGTGTTTTGTACTTTAAATTGGTGTTTACAGTACACATAATATAATACAAAACAATAAAGAGTTTATCTATTTATCTATCTATCAACAGCTAGGACTAAACATCTAAGCATTGTACCAGGGCAATAAAATAATCAGGTCTGCCATCCTTAAAAACAGTCCTACAGCTTCAAATTGACTTATAGCTTAAAAAAAACCGACTGGCCCTTTTCTGGCATACGGCCAGAATTGGGACTATAACTCAAATATTTGGTCAGACTACGACTGGACTGCCCAAATATTAGTCATAGCTGTGGTGGGACGCCTCTTCGTGGATTCTACAACTTTACTCACAGTGCCAAATTATATAAAACACCAAATTAAAAGGACAACAGGTTTTTTATGCCTCTATAGTTCTATTTTTCGGTCGGAGCATTCAAATTTGACTGCAACATTGCATGAATAGTTTTGCTTAGAGTCTCTTGGAGCCCATGCGGCCATGCGAAAATGTCATAAGCTGTACAAAATAACGCGGTTTTATCGCTAAAAGCGATATATGTCTGTCCATAGATGGCGTTCACGGTCGACACTCCCAGTCCCGTGATGGTGGAGCAGGTCTTTGGTGAGGGTTCGCGCGCCATTCCACCACGCGTTGATGGTACGTACTTGATGCAGAGATCTGCGGTTCTGGTGTCTTCTAAACTACTATTAAACACTTCCAAATCTTTCAGAGGTATCACTCGCGTTGATAGGGCATCCTGAGACGGATATAGTCTCATATCTGCTTGTAATATCACCGGCACCCATACTCTTCGAACCGGAACACAGCATACGAGTATTACTGCTCGGCGGCAGAATTTTTTATGGTCCGATTCATGGGGACTCGCTTCCACTTCTAAACGCATTGCCGATTAGAGGCGAAGCTGCAGTCCCGTTGAATCAGATTTTTGATTGACTATGAGATTAATCAAAAATAGCAATCAGAGTCCCAGGAGACACCCTGGCTGTCCCCTGGGACTTTGATTGCTATCCTGTCTTCTATCCTATCTTATAATTATTAATTGATGACGCTTTTTTGGTGTTCTTTAAATTTGTGATGACTTGGTTCAAGATATATGTACATACATATTGAGAATCAAACTATTTCAATTGTGAAATTACAAAAACATATTTTTACGTTTTGAGGTTATTCGTAACCATAAAGAACAGAATTAGAAAGCTAATTACTATCCTAGAAGCTGTTTGGCATGTTTTTTGATGGGATTTACGAGCCCACTATATAATGGACCGTGTGGTCAGTTACTTATTCAAATTACTCTGTTAAGGTCTCATTTCTTTTGAACGACTTAAAAAAAGGAGGAAGTTCTCTATTAGTCTGTATTGTTTTTGTGTGTATGTTACGCGATACCTTCGCCAATTGTAAACCCATTTTAATAATTCTATTTTTATTGAATATTGTACTTCCATATCAATTTAATGTAAAAAAAAAACCCACCCCAACGAAAAGTAAGGATGAAAGAACAAGGAATGAAATTTATATTGGACTATTAAATTTTATATTATCAACTTTCCGTTATTTAAAGTGGGTCTTAATTTGTTTCCTTGTTTTTTTTTGTTTGTGGTGATTTCAGGCCATATTGTATTGTGAGTTTGTAATCCCCAGGTGGTAGGGTCCCTCCGTCCGCGGTGCACGGAGCCAGTCTGTCGGGTCTCGCGGACCCGCTGGACCGGCACGGCGGGCCCGAGTTCAACAAGATCTACTGCCAGCGCGCCATCATCCAGCACACGGACTGCCTCAACACGAGCGTGCTCGACTGCAGCGTCACCTTCATGGTCGACAAGAACATCTGTCTGCTGGGAGTGCAGGTAGTTAACCTGAACATTGTCACACATGTCATCCAGCACAATGCAGCATCAACACTAGCGTGCTCGACTGCAGCGTCACCTTCATGGTCGACAAGAACATCTGTCTGCTGGGAGTGCAGGTAGTTAACTTGAACATTGTCACACATGTCATCCAGCACAATGCAGCATCAACACTAGCGTGCTCGACTGCAGCGTCACCTTCATGGTCGACAAGAACATCTACGCCAAGAATCGGCGTAAATTCACAGTTTTTAAGCTGTCATTTTTATTTGTCCTTTGTCATCATCATCATGGGTCTTCTGCACTTCAACCTTATCGGGAAGTGCGGGAATGAAGCGAGCTAAGCCCTTTCTTCTGGCTTCGACTTCGCGACTCCCGTTCGCGGCTTTGGTTGGTTAATTTTTATTATTTTGTGCTTTGGGGTGGTCGGCAATCCGTATTGCCATCCAACGGAGAGTTGGATGAGCCCAGGAGCCGGGGTAGATGTCGCTAGGAAGATTGGCCGTCGGGCGGCCGCGAATGCAGAGGAGCAATCCCTGCATTCGCGGCCGCCCGCCGCAGGTGGCTGTTGTTAACGCCTATTGACTTTGACATTAATTTTAGGTCCCGACGCAAGCTCCGAACGAAGAGAGTTCAGTGTGCGCGCTGGGGCACCTCGGCGCGGGCGGCGTGGCGGGCGGCGGCGGGTACTCGGAGCTGCTCTACGCACACCTGCTGGACGCAGATGGAGCCCGGCTCACCTACACCCACTACACCTGCCGCGTGCCCTACCGCCATCTGCTCGACATCATGTTCAACCGACCCGTCTACATACAGCGCAACAAGGTACAGCTCCACAGCCCGGCTCACCTACACCCACTACACCCGCCGCGTGCCTAGCCCTATGTCGATGGTATCAGATGGTACCATACCACCCAGACCTGCAGGGCGATCACCCTAACCCACGGCTATCGAGATGGCAATCAATCCACAAATTATCTGATTATAAGTTATATTAAAAACGGAACGCCCAACGGGGAACCAATTTCTGTTATTTGCATTGTCCATCTGTGGCACATCCAGCCTACAAATTAGCGTGATATGATTCATCCCATCCGTTTTTTACATAACTTATAATCAGATAATTGGTGGATTGATTGCCATCTCGATAACCATGGGTTAGTGTGATCGCCCTGCTGGAAGAAATAACTGTAGAAAATGCAAACGTAATGCTCTTTATATTTTCCAGGTATACAAAGTGGGCATAGTGTTCAATAAGGTCGGCTGGTATCCGATGGGTACTTGCGCGCAACACGTCGCCGCTGAATCCGTCTTCTTCAACTTCTGCATCGGACAGAGCTCAGACTCAGTGAGGGATGGTCTGATCAGATCCATCATATTCACCTACTAACATCAGCCTATACCTTTGGCTTTAGATGACTCTAGCCAGGATTGCATTGACTTGACGTTAGACTAAACAAATCGCGTCTTGTTTGTCTAAAGCAGTGTTGCCAGTCGGGTCTTACCAAAAGTTACTTAAAATAGATAAAAAAAAGTAACCTTTTGGTGTGAAAAGTAACCTTTTGATATTTTTTTCCCAATAATATAAGTTGATGAGATGTTTACTCACAGAAAATAATATAATTTAGGAGTAACTTTTTGAGCTGTGTCATCTAGAAACCTAGAAACCGACATAGTTAAAAATCAGCTAAAAGGTTACAAAAGTACCTAACCTTCTGGTAACACTGGTCTTCAGTATGAGTGCTGCTAGAACTAAGGCCTATTTCACCAGATATTGGACGAAAGGTTGGCATTATGCTCGTTTCGTTAGTCCATTGTAAGTGTTGTTAGTTACAACTTACCATGAGAAACTATTTTACCGATCTGATGGAAATAATTATATAGTTAGACAATAGTTGTGTGTTTAGGGATAGCTTTTCATTAATTATATTGCTAGATAATTAAATAATTATTGACTTAGTCAACATTTTTACTTGTAAATAGGATCTACCAATTTTTATATAATTAGAACATTTTGCCATTTTTGTGCCTCTTGTATTTTAAGTTACAGTGTCAATTTTATTCTTGTGTAGGTAGGTATGTAAATATTAATCACTAAATTATTGTGTAGAAGTGAATAAAATGTATGTAGGTTTTTTTTAACAAAGGATTTTTTATTTTTCCCGATATCTCTATCTCCCTATCAATCTCGCCCTAAAATAAAGGCACCACTATAAAGCAGTCTAGTCTACTGTTGGTGACGAGAGCTTAAACATTTCAATTTTTTGTGCGTGTTGAACTATCTGGTAGGTCGCGACTTCACCTTGAAAAAACCAACGCATTTAATAAAGGGGAGAGCGCGGCGCTGCCTGACTGCGCACTTCGCCTGGATATCGTATGGATAATGGCTAGTTGGGACACTGCCGGACTGCCAGTGTTGCCGAGTTTTGGATGTTACTGCGTGATGGCTGAACCGATTTGATAAAATTTGGAACAGGTATACGAACGTCACGAACTATATCGTAACGAACACTGGCTACTTTTTACTTGAGTTTCGCCAGTGCCCAGGAACCACTACGTTTAGAAGGGCTGCTATGCAGCCCAGCTGGTTTTTTAATCAGTTTCTATTGAATGTGTAATTTTGTCAGTTAGTCAGACAGAAATGTCAGTTGTCATGTCAAGCCAGCAATCAAACGAAATTTAGCCTTTTGTTTCCTTTTCGCTTTTTACTGATATTTTGGATTAATAATATTGATTTTTCGTTTGATTTTTGTGTAATTCTCAATTGAACACTATAATTAATTTAATTTCACATACATTTTTGAAGAAACTAGCTTCTCCTTACTTGAATTTGTTCGTTTTGTGATGAGACTATAGGTACTACTACTAGTTAGATATAAAAATAGATGGTGTGTTGAATGCCGAAGTAAAAGCCTCCCAGTCGCAATACGCACAGAAAATCCAGATTTTAGCTAAGTGTGAAATGAAAATAGTCTCCAATGACTATGAAGATAAACGAGAAGAATCTGTGCTCGTTCGCGTCGTCTGCCACGCCGGTAGACAGGGAGGGCTGGCTCGACATGCGAGTTGATGTGGGAAAGAGCTACCAGCAACGATGGTTCACGCTCAAAGGAAACCTGCTCTTCTACTTCGATAAAAAAGGAGATAAAGAGCCAGTGGGGGTCATCATTCTAGAAGCATACACTATTGGTAAGTAAGTTTAACTCGAGATCAGTGAATAAGTTTGGAGATAATCTAGAACTTTAATAAATAGAAGTGTCTTGGAGCGGGACTGATTTCAAGGGTGATTGGACCTTATCAGAGAGTAAAGAGTTTCATGGTGGGAACTCTGTAGAGTTAGCATGGTGAGGCTTGCCTAGTTCCAGAACAACTAGGCTTACCTGCTGCCTATTTTCATCTATATGTTACGATTAGTGTGATTTACTGAGTGTTTCTATGATTGTGGTGCTCTCACTTTTGTCTTGTAATAACTGGAGGCAGTGGCGGATCCAGGATTTTGGTTTAGAAGGGGCTTGACCCAGCTGAGGGTAAATTTATTCAGAATTTTGGTTTGGGAGGGGCTTGACACAGCTAAAGTAGGCTATATCAAGGTAAACACTACAACAGTTTTGTTGGTCAGGGTTGGACCCAAATGCTTTCGGGGGGGGCTTGAGCACCTTAGCCCCCCCCCTTAGATCCGCTACTGCTGTTGTGTTTGTAGTTGGTCTATAATGTATCTGAGCTGTGGTTACCATGGAGCTCAAGTCACAACAATATTATTGATCTTTTAATCTGTAACTACTTAATGAAAGTCAAACCACACTGTCAAGTAGGTAAGTACTGTTGATTTAATTTTGCTGGAGCAATATAATATGTAATTGTATGTTAATTTCACTTTAATATTGTTTAATTTCCTCTTTTCCATGTACATAATATTATTCATGCAATGTACATAATAGGTTGCATCACAAATCTATAAACTGATATTTTTTAATATCATCAAAATCTTTATGTTTTATTGAAATAACTTGCCTAGAGAGGTTTCTACATTATAATGACTTGTAGAATATTATAGTACTAAGTAGAATTATAAAGAAAGAATGAAAGAAAATTGATCAATATTATTAGAAGAAAAGTCCAATACTATTCATTCATCAAACCCCTCTGATCTACTATGTTCCTGCACATCACTATAGATGGACCAGTAGTGACATTTAGAATGATACCATTGTGCATTGAAGGAAAGTCCAATTACTATTCATTCATCAAACCCCTCTGATCTACTATGTTCCTGCACATCACTATAGATGGACCAGTAGTAACATTTAGAATGATACCATTGTGCATTGAAGGAAACATAAAGATGTCTTCTCGATACTCTTAACACTAGACTTATGCACTAGCACAAACAAATTTATTAAAACATTGAAATATTTCAGAACTAACAGAAGAAGAAGCATACAGCTTCAAAATAGTGTTCCAATGTGAAGGTGGACGTACATACTACCTGTGCACCTCCACACAGGCGTCTATGGAGGCTTGGATGAAGGCCCTCGCATGTGCCAGCTACGACTACATGAAGCTCATGGTTGCTGAGCTGCAGAGGCAGTTGGAGGAAGCTCAAGGTATGTTTGCATAAATAAGAAACTCTAAATTTTTTCCAAGTAGTGCTAGTATGTAGGTTTTATGTAGTTAGTAATTATGTAGGTAAAATATTAGTATAGTGTATTCATAGTATGTGGTACACCAGTTACAACTTGTAATCTTTTGTACAGTCCTTTCCATCCGAAGGTTGTCTGGTAGAAATTACTAATATGATTTGAGCTAATTAATTGTACAACAAGGTTAAAGAAAGAAAGAAAATACATTTATTTACCACAACACAACACAACAGATGACAAAATAGCTACATTAAAACATTACAAAAAATAAAATAAATATAAAATTAAAATGATATAGATAAAAAGATGTGTTGTGTGGGGTCAAAAGGTTCCTGTCTCAGCATAATGCTGCACCAAACCTAGGAAAGGTGAAGCGCTGATTTTCTGACAGGGCCTGCATTGTGATGTCATGAACAACGGAGAGCAATAAGAAATAAAACATATATAGATAGATAATATATTAATAAGTGTTGTGTACAATACATAAATATATAATTAATGTTATAATATTAAAATAGTGATGTGGGAATAAATTATTATTTGTTTGTCTGTGGTCTGTGCAGTCAGAGTCTATATTAATGGCCATTCGAATTTTTATTTGAAATAGCCTGTGGTTCTAAGTCAATAAGTTAAAGTTTGTACTATTTATTTTAGCTGAAATATTTGGTGTGCAAAAAAGTATTTTCTATCATTCTATCTAGCTCCTTGAGGTTAGTGGTTTTGAAACTAGAGGTTAGTGGTGGAAGTACTACTACCATAACCTGTTTCTACCGCCAAGCAGTAATAATGCTCACATTTATGTGTTCTGGTTTGAAAATTACAGGTACATAAGGCTTTACACACGTTATGTCTCAGGGTCAGCAACGCGCAAGTGATACCTCTGGTGCCTGTAGGTTACGGTAAACGTTAACTAACAGGTGGGCCGTATCACCACTTACTTGGCCACTATAGTTTTATAAAAAAAAACAGGATTAATCGGACTGAGCTAAGATATCAGATAATTTTCCTGTTCAATAATTTTACCAAGAAGGCTTGATAAGGATAGGATCACTATATAAATACACATATTTTCTCTTACTATGGATGAATGAGTCATGACAGGTGACAGGCGCTTGATCGCGCACAGGCACCTTCGAAATGCGATGAGCAAGAGAGAGACAGACGCTCGTCCATACCTTAAAAGACCTGGCTAATGTGCGCTTAATAGGTTTCGCACCCAAGATGGCCGTTGCAGATGCAATCTAGCTATATGGAGGATAATTGCCCCAACCCACGTCCAGTGTGAGTGCGGGGAACCCGTACATTATATGGCTCTCTTACTCTCCTGCCCTCTGTGCCGCATCACCTGCACACGGGAACATCTAATAGAGGCAACCAATGAGGCTGACAAGTAGCCAAACATTGCTCAAAACAAATTTAAAAATGAGTCATTGACACGAAATCAATGAACGAATGGTGACCCTATTCTTCTCCCTGGCCCTGACCAGCACAACTCCTTGTAATAGCGGAAATTATCTTTTGATGACAGAAATGCTCCAGTGTCGCAAATGAATTATATTAACCACATTATGTTTGGCTTTCAGCCGACACAGCAGAAGTGGTCATCACACCTCCAGACGGAGAGCCCAAGGTGCCTCCTCGAGGGCAGAGACATAACCCCTTCAACAAGATGAATGAAGCCAATGAACCAGCCAAAAACTTGCCGGGAAGCAGGAATCGTAAGTTCATATTACTATCTACTTGTAGACGCATGAGCAAATCGAGACATACAACAAAAATTTACAATTAACAAATTATATAAAAAGTAATAAAAATAACTTTATAAAAAGGCATACTATATTACTATATCTGATTATTTAGATGATAAAAACTCTTGGGATTGAGAATTCTCCAACTCGATAAAAATGTAGGTAACTATTGTTTTGTAAAAGGATAATTTAAAAGATAACCAGCCTTGTTTTCTTGAATTTCTTTCCTGGCTTGGTCGTGGAGGAACAGGCAGTAGATAACACCGACGTTTCAAAGTGATCCTTGTGATTTTAATGACTAAATGAATTTTGTCTTTGACTTAAACTTTATAATGGTACATGGCCCCGGCTAGTTGGCGGCCTTTGAATTGGTGGCGACAACATATAATCAGAACCCTAGCTCATTATTTTTTTTATTACAGACAAGGAAAACGTGAGAATTGAGCTCCCCCACAAGCAGACCCCGTTCCGTGACATTCACGCGGCGTACGGGCGACGCATTCTCGCCGACAGGAGCGACTGGCGCGCGCGACTCACCAAGCAAAAAGACGTTACTCTCATACAATTCTGAAATATATTTCTAGAATTATATACTACTCTGTGTGAAGAGGATTTTAAGTCGGGAGAGACATGCATTGATCATTTTATCTCCCCTTTTCTGGGAGCTGTACCTAGCCCCTGAAAGGGTTCAAACAGCCAAGCACATCTAAATCTGAAATCTTTCAAAGTGCATCGGCTAATCACATTTGAATTTAAGAGTAATTTATTGTACCTACATTACTACGGTAATTGCTCGCATTTCGTGACAGTCAACAGTATTTTGGTAGAATATCTGACAACTTTTATAGTGGCTATCCTGGGTAGACACTCAGCTTGTAAGTTGTAACCATGGTAGGAACCCACCACACATTAACAAGAAAACACACATGTGAAATACCTTGCAGCGCACACTGTTGAACACACACAGAACACAAATAAAAATACGTATGCATACAAAATAACGAAGGCCAACACGACAGATAGACGTCGGCGTATCTTATCTATCTTTAAATTATCAAAGATAAACACTTTCTCCAACAGTACTGATGATATGAATTGGATTGACCTATGAATTTAAGAAAATAAAAACGTAATTAAAAATGATCAGACTCTTTATAATTTCTGGCTGATGAAACATTGTATTGTAGCGTTATGGACGCTCTACAAATTCAATCCAACCAACAGTTTTACATATTTGGTTTAAGTCAATGACCTATACCTTGTTATCGATAAGATGAAATAACGAACTAAAAAAAAGATAGCGTAACTTTGTGCTTGTATAATTAATTTCTCGAAAACTATTAGCTTCCGTGGGAAATTTAGTAAGGTTGTTTTAGATAATAATATTAGAATATTATTATAGACAGATTTGTCTATGAATAATATTCTATTATAATTCATAGATACAAAGGTACAAAGGTCACATTCATTAAAACGACGACGCGGCGACGTGCCGATTATCAAAGTACGTGAAGTGAAGTAAATCGTAATAATATCCAAAAATTATACTGAACTACGATTTTTCAATTTTAAAATATTAAGTACTTTGTTATTTTAGGAACAATTAGATTTACCAACTAAATTGTCTGTAAACAGTGTTATGACAGTATTATGTACTTACATTAATATTTTTCGAGCAATATTTACGGCCCTAAGGAATTATAATTAATCCACTATGTAGTTAATGGCGTCGATTCTCTTGTACACTAGTTAGTTAAACTTAATTTAAACTGTTGCTCTTTTTTGCAAGTACTGATAGTACACACAAGAAAAATATGGCAGAATATTTACTCCTGTCAAATTAGTTTATGTGTCGCTGTTCTTCATGTAGTCAGCATATTTTGAAATCACGTCTAAACTTTTAAGGAAAACTTAAAACTAACTAATTTGACAGCACTAAAATTGTTTCTTTTGTTACTGTAACAAAAATATTAAATATTTGTAACTGCAAATATTTGTCTCTCTAGGTGTTTTCTGTGTATAATATGTATGTATTTACAAAAAAGTATATAATAAGTATATCAGTCATTTTATATTTCTTATATACTTAATACAAGCTCTGCTTGATGCTTTGTGAAAAATGTCTGGCATTATTTATTATATAAGCCTGTGCAATTGGGTAAATAAAGTTAATGCCCATGTTTAATGCCTGTGTAAGTTTAGATGTTGTACAAGAGAATCGGCGCCATTGTATCGCACTATTCGTTTCACTAGCTACAGTATTTGTTTTAAGTTAATGACAATTATGATGAAAAAATGAGGGTTTCGTAAAAATCGCAGTTCCATTACCGAAGACCGCCGGATGGAGGTAGCCCAAGATGGTTCTAGGTGAGGCCTAAATCCAGCAGTGGTCTTCTAAATACTGTATCAGATGTTTACTTTTCAACTTAGGTCTTTAGGGCAGGGAAAGCATCAACAATATATCTGGTGTTGCAGATGTCGGGTAGTTCTTAATCCGCTGGCAATTGTAAGTAGAGCTTGGTCGTCAGGTTTTTGATTGATTGTTATATTCTTAAACATAGTTGAGTGAATGATATTGTTAAGTTATAACTTGCCAAATATGTACATTTTCGTGTTTTGTTACATTATAAAGTGGCATCGCACTGACACAATTAGTGTAAAGAAAAAACATTAAGTATTTATATCTTCAAATTTATTTGCATAGTGTGCAAACATTTATTATAAACTCATTTCGTTGTACTTACATTTAACATTATCTAGTTCTACTGACTTCAATATGAATAAAATATATCGTTTATTGTAAAGGGTGTTTTGTTAAAACTATCTACTTATGCTGCTTGGTTGAGGCTTAAAGTTACCTACTTCTTAGTGAACTGGTAAAAAAACTCGAACGGGAAACAGATAGCCTCTAGAGTCGTAGAAGTTTTATGGGTCTTACATTTTTGTTGGTACAAAGTGCAACAGACAAGATGCAACTGGTGGAAGAACAAATATGTTTGGACTGGGGAATATGGGGGATACTTCCACTGAATTATTAATTATTATCTGTCACCCTGCTCTGTCCTTATAGGTTCAAAAAAGTTGATGGAATTCATAGATCCAGTATAATGTTTGCCCAGAATGGTATGTTGTGCATTATCCCCCTGCTAACCTGTCCCCAATCAGCCCAACACCTTGAAATAGCGGAGGAGTTGATGGCAGCAATGTTCCAGTATCCCTGACCTCATTGGAGTTATTGATGAGAGCTTGAGTTGATGAGCTCTTGACTCCCGTCTTCCATTTGGCTTCGTTTGTGGCGGTGAAGTGTATTACTACATGTTCCACTTCCTGTCTCTTCATACTGGAGTGATGATGGTGGTGGTTGTAGTGGTGGTTTATGGTGGTGGTGGTAGTTGGTGGTGGTAGTTGGTAGTGGTAGTTGGTGGTGGTAGTTGATGGTGGTAGTTGGTGGTGGTAGTTGGTGGTGGTAGTTGTTAGTAGTGGTAGACGTGGTGGTGTTGGTGGTGGTAGTGGTGCTTTCTGTTAGTTTTGGAGGGATTTGAACTAAACAATGTTACCAACGAGACCAGATCAACATTGGACCAGAATGTTTCAAGCTTAACAACAAGCCTAGCATTAAGGTATTTTTGAATAGGATTTATTAGGTATATACCTACTCAAAAATTATATGGATCTTAATGTAATTTTCAACTCTTAAAAAACTTCAAAGAATCCGGAGAAACCAAAAAAAACAAAACAGCGTATTAAGTACATAGTTTATTTAAAAATCTTTGTTATAATAAACTCAACACTATAACAAGGGCAACTAATACAATCAGACTCACACCAAGAAAGCCAGCGATTACATTAAATATTTGAAATCTCATCGTAACAGTAACGCCACTAAATGCAGCATTCGTCACACACAGAATAACACAAGTTACATAGCATGCTGCACGCGTCATGGTTCTATTGTGGTTTTGGTATAGTTTTCTATGCAACTAAATAACATTGAGCAATCTTCTGGTACAATATCCCACTAGCTTTCCTTGCGGTGAACGTACATTAAACTTTCCATTTGGGAGTTCTTTGAAAAAACGAGCAAACGAAACGCGAAATATAGCCTTTAGTATGCTAATGGGATTTCATATATCCACACACAAAATGTAAGAAGAATCGGTTCATTACTTGACTTATAAACGGACAAACTAACCGACAGACATTCTCATTTTATAATTACTAAGATTTTACATACAGTCAGCGACAATTAACTCAAATATTTCATTTGAAGTTTCGCCGTAGTTTGCAATCGAATGTTATTATTAACCTCTTTGAAAACGAAAAATAAGAGCATTTAATTAAAAAACTCAAATGTATTAATACACTTTTGTCGCTGACTGTACAAACTTGAATAGTGACACTATACATAACAAAGTGAAGCGATGGAAGACAGAATGCCCATGACGGGAACTGGTAACAGGTAAATTTTAGACAAAGTTAACATCAGGGTTAAATAATGAATCTAAAAACTACACTAACTATAAAGTTTAAAATTTAATATGCCTCAAATAGGTATGTTACTTTATATATTTCTTAGCTAATGTCGTTTGCGCGGGGTTTAAGGACGTGCTTAAATAACAAACTGTTAAAAGTTTAACCTAGTTTTAGTAAAAATGTTTAAAAAGTTATTTCATTTAAGTGTCAAAAGTTAGCTTACCATTAAGTATGGTTTGTGATTTTTACTCCCAACTCGGAAACGAAACAGCGATCTTACAAAATAATAAAATATTTGATTGAAATTACAACGATATATTAATTTGATCAGTATACACACTCCTACTGGAAATGCACACATCAATAAACTCGGATAGATACTGTCGAAACACCGATATAACAGTACGAAGGGCTCTTAAAAATAAGTATAAAATATGAAAAATATTTGGTAACAATTTCATAGAACAAACAAAAATACACTATTTACAGTGTTAAATATACAAATCACTAACCAGAGAAGGGTAGCTACACTAGACTAGGATACAAGCAATTAAATAGTTAAACAATATATCCATTAAGTTGCATTTACATCGTGTGGTGGGTGGGAGTTAATCTGGCCACTATAAACAACTTTATTTGGTGTTATTTCGTTACATTTACGCATACATGCTTACATTTCTAGCTTCGATAAATAACATACAAAATCAGTCGATTATATACCGGATTATATATCTCAAACTGTGGCCAGTTGCTAGCGTGGTGGGTGTGCCTTAACTTATTTACTTTGGACCTTAAACTTGAGCGGGACGATTCCCATTCTGTTTATGTCTCGAATCTCTTCTTGCGCTCTGCGACCATGCCCACCAGAGGGCGCGCCGTCGGTCGCTCGCCCCTCGAACACCGTCGCGGACTGATTAGTTCTGTGAAAGGAAACGGAAATAGGTAACGTAAGTAATAAAATAACGTAAAAAGTTCCTTAACAGTTTTTATGATAAGATTTTCATAAGAATATCCTGATCATCTATCATAGAATTTATAATGTAATAGAATTTTTTGTGTTCAACCCCGGCGGTACTTGAATCCGCGACCTTGGTACGACCTTGGTTGGCTTGGTACGCGGGGTTATACCAACTAATCTGTGGCAGTTCAGTTCGAAAGTCATACAAATTGGCCTTCTGGATAAATGTTTATTCTAGACTAGATGATTAGTGAGTGACTGTATGGAGACGGCTAATCGTCGTGTCGCCGAGAAAGCTGATGTCAATCTGTGGATTCTTCTCTGATGATGCGACGATGGTACTGACCTGGACGGGCGACAGCTGCAGATTCCTGGTGGTTTCCGTCTTCGCGAACTGGATCTTGGCGCGCGATGGCCGAGCAGCCTCCATCAGCAGGCTCGAGCGGGACGCCTTCGCCTGCTGTCCACAGAACCATGAATATAATGGTACTAAAAGCGAGGCTCTGGCACACAATGCTGCGCTGGGTGCCGCTGCGGTTGCGAATGCTGCTACTCTTTTTGATTTATTTAGCCAGTTTGATGTTGAAAGCCAATTTCTATAAAATGACTTCCAAAGTCGTCAAGCTGGACCGCCATAGATAAAAAAATAAAAATTGTTCATTGAATTATTTTTTACTAGTGTGCGTAAAACCTACATAGGTTTTTACGCCATGGCCAGTCGTAATTTATTTTTTTAACCTTGCAATAGCCCTCCTTTGGTGTGCCTTTGCCTTTAATTTTTTTTTATACAAGCGTGCATGTGCACATCGCAGAAAAAAATAATCAAAAAGGTGTTACAAATCAATCAAATTTTATTTTGCGGGGTCACTCGGTGAGCAAAATTTATATTTACAATTCTGATCCTCAGAAACTAAACGGTTGCAAGTCAGTCAAAGAAGTTCTGGAGGGAAATTGTTGCCACCTAAAATATTTAATTAAAGTTTTCTGGCAACATGTTAAAAATATAAAAAAAATCATACAGCTAGGCCAGGAGGATATCTATTTAATTTCGTCAAGTGTTTGGGAGTAAGTTTGATTAAGAGCGTATCCACAAAGCACACAAAACACCATTGTATGTTCAGAGGAAAAATTTACTACAAAGAGCCTAAATCAAACACATCTATAAAAAGTTCGTACAGTGACATAACACAGGGTAAGCCCAGTAGTATACTATTCCTCGGAGTGCATGAAGCTAGAGTGAGATCTGTTACCTGTGCCGTTGCGTTGCCACGCCGCCGCCAGATGCCGCAGGTGCGTCCACAACGGCGCCTCCTTCCCATGCTGTTAGTGCACCCATATTACCATCACGCCAATAAATTGATCGCAAAAATTCAACAAAACTACCCCCTTTATCCTATCTTGTCCCGCTGCTTGGAAAAATATTCTCCAATACCCATATATTTCTACCACCAGCATCAGACGGAGAGCACTCGTCATTTTTACCTATATAAATTGAATGCACACTTTATTATCTAATTTTGCCCCACTGCTGGGTAAAAATTTCGCCAATATGTGTCCTACTACCACCAGACCAAACAATTGAATTGAATAAACTTTCCATTAGTCTTAGGTTCATAGGACCATAGGTTACGGTAACCGCTTACCAACAGGTGGGCCGTATGCTTGTGGCGTAACTTTAGTTGTATATAAAAAAAGTGTTGCATGTGGTGTTAGCATTATAAGCTCACTGTTTGAATTAGTTTTATTACAACAAAAACTGATTGAAATTGCATAAACTTAGACTACCTACATAAAAAAAACATCACTTAACCAACTCTTTCCTAACTTCAGTTTAAAATAATTTAAAAAAAAAGCTAAATTTTTGCGATCATCAAGAAATGTTTTTCAAAATGAAAATATTTACAAAATCCACTTTGTTGTTCAACTGTTCCAACGACAGATCATATTGGATTGCTAAAATATAGGATGGTGAATGTATATTCTTTATAAAACGCACCAACAACGTTCTAACAAGTCTGCACATAGGAATGTTAGGCTATATTCAGACCGGCCAAAATGATTGGCGCGACTACGTGCTATGTCCATGCCAAGCGTGAGAGTAGCTTGAAATGGTGAATGATAAAAATCCTCATATTCATAATTCCTCTATAACTTTGATAAATAATTTTATGTCTTGACATTTCAATCGAACAAAAAGTTATGGAGGGTTTATGAAGTGGGTTAAGTGCTAGCATAGGCTGTAAAGCGTGTATCGTGATCATCGAGTTTGTTGAATTCGGGAAATTAATTCGTTAAAACCAATAAATTTGCCGATAATTAGTTGGTAGCACTGTGGTAAAAAGCGAGTGAAGAAGAAACAAAAATTTACTACATAAAAAGAGCTTCAAAATTACGTTCAAAACCAAAATAAAAAATTACAATTTTATATAATGTTGAAACTCTTAACTTGTCGTGGAGGGATAGGTGAGAATTAATAAAACAAATGTGTGCGTACCGGCGCAGTGTCTTCAATGAGCTGCGAAAGAGAGGAACCCTCGGAGTTCTTCATCTCATTCGCTTCCGATATCAGATGGGCGCGCAGTTGCTTATTCCTGAAATTATATAGATTTTTACAATTAACAATAAATTAAAAAATGAATTCCGGGCGGCTAAACCTATGAGAAGATTTTAGATAGATAAGTAAAACGCAAGATTTTACAATATTCACTCCGCCGGAAATCGAAAAGAAAACAGGTCGTAATCGTTGACTTCCAACATAACACTAATCAGAAATTAGAACATTTATTTGCATGTACAGGTAAGACTATATACATGATGTTACAATGAATAAAGCAGGACAATCAGCCAATAAATTGTATGATAAAATGAGGACTCCGATGTCGTGGTAGATAACTCCTGTTCCACCGAAGAGCCTGAACGGAATGAAAATACTTTATTGTGCACCTTATGATATAAGGTGAAGGAAAACATCATGAGGCAACCGGCATGCCCTAGAACCAAAAATTCGAAGGCATGTGCCAACAGTTAGTGTTCCATTAAGCGGCGATGGGCTTGCAACCTGTCACGTGGAATGCTTACTACTTGCAAAACGCGGGCATGTACCAAATGTAATGTTTGGACGTGCCTCTGACTATCCCCTACTTGGTATCCTCAAAGATCTACTCACTGAGTATGTATCTGAGGATGTCCACCATGGGGAAGACATGGGGAAGAGCGTGTTTGTTTGTTTTTTTTTTGTTTTATGATATAAATAATAACACAAGACAAAAGTACAATGGGCGGTTTTATCGCTTAAAAGCGACCCTTCGAAAACCTATGGATGCAGAGGACCACGGGAATAACCCTAACACGTCGACTAGATCAACTTTTTCTATCACATGATGTCGCTCACCTTGAATCCAGCTGCATAATATGATTGTGGGCCTGGGCTAGCTGGGCGGTACACGTCGCCAGTCTCTCCTCCAGCGCCGCGGACTCCACGCACTTCACCGAGTACTTCTCAGAGAGAGAGAGGATCTCTCGCTTTATCTCCTCCATCTCCTGTCTGCTGATAGATAAGTATAACATTACACTCTGATAACGAGGCATGAGAATATAACACTATACGGGATTTTCTGCAGACTTCAATGGAGTTTGTGGCATTCTGATCGCCTGAATCTACTATCTGCTTAGAGATTAGTATAACATTAGGTACAGGGAAAATTGATACGTAGCACGATAAATGTTAACTAATATGGGGCATTCTGACCCTAAGAAGTGTTTAGCTAGTGGCCCGCTTACAATATCAATAACTTAAATGCAAGAGATCCTAGACTTCTATAATTTTTGGTCAGTGGTCATCAGTGCGATTTTCCCTGCTGAAAATAGTCTCCCCATCTAATATCCTTGGCGGTTTACCAACATTCCTTCTAAAATTATACGTCTTTCTGTATTGTGCATTTTACTATTTAAATAAACGGAGCATATAGAGTATAAAGGAGGTAAAAATAAACATCATAATTACACTAGAATGAGTACTGACTGGTGCCGTGAGCTGAGCTGGCCGAGGTCTGCGTGCTTGACGCCTCTGGCCAAGAACTCAGCCTTAAACTTGTCCACCTCGCGCCTCACTTCACTCTCGTGAGCCTTGCGCATCGCGTCGAGTGCAGCTAACGTCGCGCGGGTCTCTTCTGCTAGTGCTTGCTCTTTGTCCATTCTGTAACATAGTTTACTGTATTTAACAGGTCGGAGTAGGGTCATTATTAGACAGACCTGTCAGTAAATTTAATAATGGTTCTAATTATGAATTAGTGAGTTTAATGTCTTCAGGTCTGTAGTAGTGTTACCTGAGCTGCTCTCTCTCAGCACGATGCTTGTCCTCCATCTCCCTCACGATGCGGCGATGCGAGCTCTCCATAGCCATGAGTCCCTTCTCGCACAGCGCTCGCAGCTGCTCGATCTCCTGCTGGTATCGTGCCCGTAGACCGTCACCGTGCGTGTCGGCTGCCACCGCACTCTGTAAAACACCACGACATCAATTCCTCTCCCATTAAGTTTATCATAATTAGAACCCAACGGTAAAGTAAGTCTCTAGAACTCAGCAGCGACTTTAAGGCCAAATGACACTCTGGTGTAATGAAGGGTTACCTGGTACGCGGCGCGCAGACTGTCCAGCTGCGCGGAGTACTCGGAGTCGAGCGCGGCGAGCCGGCGCTGCAGCGTGCGCGCCCGCTCGCGCAGCACCCCGCGCTCGCGCTCGTGCGTCGCACCGAGCTGCGCGCGAGCACGACGCGCTGCTGCCAGAGCCTGCGCCTGCTGCGCCAACGCATGCTCACCGCGAGTACGCTCCTCCTTCAACCTGCAGGAAGAGATAGGGAACGGTTAGCGTCAGTCGATGCAAATAAAGCTGATGATCGTAATCGGTCCAGCATCGGGCCTTTACCTGTCTAGCGCGTCCTGTAGCTGCTTGCAGTGCTGACACGGAGCCAGCTCGTGCAGAGCCTCAACGCGCTGCCGCAGCGCCTCCGCGCGCTCCGCGAGCCCTCCGGGGACGGAGTCCTCCGCCTCCGGGGCGTCGGCCCCGAGGCGCCGCCGCAGCTCCTCCACCGCAGCCTCCGCTCGCTCGAGGCTCTCGCCGATCTTCATCGAGTCTTCACTGTCGCCGGAACAGTCACTGGAGAAGAGCGCTCGGCACTCGGTCGAGAACCGCTGGAAGAGGAACACGAACTCCGCCTCCTGCGCGGGGTCAGCCGTCATCGAGCTGACGGCGTCCTCGCGCCGGGGCGACCCGTCCGCGGGAAGCCCCGAAGCCCCCGCGGCGCCACACGTGCCGGCCAACACCGCCACGCGTGCCGACACCAGGGCGCGCATCGCCAGCGCTTCACCCAGCTGCTGCAGCAACGCGCGGGGGGAGGTCGGGGGAGCTGCGCCGGAGGGCGCGGGCACGCCGGATGCAGCTCGCCGGTACAGCTGCGCCACGTCGCGCGCCGCCGCGTCCATCTCGCAGCGCAGGTGGTCGTGCGCAGCGCGCCACCACAGCTCCAAATCTGCACGCTCTTGAGCCGCTAACGTCAGCCGGGCGCGTCTGGCGTCATCCAATTGTCCTTCACAAGCCCGGGCCGCTCTGCCTAGCGCGCGGGCTACTTCCGCCTGTACCAGCTCGGCTCCTAATGCGTCCCTTGCAGCTGCCCAAGCAGACCGGACCCTAGCAGCTTCGTTGGCCGCGTCATCGTCGGCGTCTCCCAATGGACCGGGCGGGGCGGAGCATGCCAACGCCGCGGCTAGTTCCCCTAACTTCTCCGCTTTGAAAGCGTCCACTGCAGCGTCCAAGTCACGCTGTGCTGTACGGAGCTCCTCGAGATCTGCTCCATGCGCCAGCAATGCCGCTCGTCGCGGTTCTCTAGGATTCTCTTCAGCCTCTACGCGCCTTGACAGCACACGCGCTAGATACTCCAGCGAATGTCTCGTTGCAGTGTCTCCTCTATGTTCACCGCCCAATCGCCTCCGTAGATCCTCAATCAGCTGACCGGTCTCGGTGATCTCTGATCGTATCAGTCTCGCAAAGAAACCGTCACCACCGGCAGTTTCAAGCGCGTCTCGAATACGCCCGACTAACACCGCTTCATAGGCCAGTTTCTCAGCCAGGAGTTCAAGTGACCGACGTGGAGTAAGCTCCCCTGCCTCGTACAGTGCTGCCTTTCGCCGCGAGATATCCAAAAGCTTCGCACGTAACTGCTCTTCCAACTGAGCAACTGCCTGGGCCACCCCCTCATCAGGCTCAGGTCCTCTCTCACCGCACTTTTCCACACACTCTTGTAGCCTCCTACTGACATCCACCAGACACTTCTCCATAGACTTTACACTATACTTCTTTTCCAAGCTCGGTGATGGTGATCGCCTGGTTTTGGCAGCACGCATATTGCTCATCTGGCAGAGACACTCGTTGACTTTATTACGGGAGTGAATGACAGCACTTTCCAAATTATGGAGTCTCTCCAGCAAATGTCTTGGCGCATGCGCGGTTACGATATTTACTGAAGCGTCTGGACTGTCATTTAGTGAAGGGCTTTCTGTAGATCTCGTAGCTTGGCCAAGGGATTCACATGAGTTGGTAAGCTCTTTACGGATTTCAAGCGCGGACGCCACTTTGGTTTCTAGGGAGCTCAGTCGAACTAGCATCTTCATTGGCTCGGAGCTGGTTGCACTATCTAAAGACTTCCTTCGCAGTCTTGCAGCCAACCTCTTCATTCGCTTCTCCTCCGTTGATTCAAGTTTCTTGGTTTCTTTGGCGGGTGATGCACTCTTTGACGGAGAGTTGATTGTAGGAACTGGCTCTCCAGACTCGAGCATAGTAATTTTCTGCTCCAGTTCCGTAAGTTTCTCTTCTACCTCTTTCCCAAGCGTGAGAGACTCTCTACCCTTGAGCGATAGACTTCGTCTCTTCTCTCGTGATTCGGTCTTTTGAATTTTATGCTTCAACGTCCGTACTTGCTTATCAGAAGCTGTCAGTTTTTGTGTCAAGTCTAAAATACGAGCCGCCATTAGATCTATTTCCGATCTACTGCATTGTTCTCTTAGTTTCATCTCATTCCGAAGTTTCATATTGATGACCTCGAGCTCATCGTAAATAGAGTGCGAATCTCGGAGCTCCTTTTTCATTGCTTTGATTTCTTGTATCGCTTTAAGGAATCGTCCTCTCAGTTCGTCATACTCCTCAATCAGTCTGTTTTTGTCCAAAGATTCAAGGTTCAAATCGTTGTTGATGTTTGTGAGATCGCTCAGGGAACCAACGCTTTTTCTCTTTTCCCTCGTTGGCGATTCATTCACCACTCGTCCTTCTAGGTCTCTAATCTTCGCGTACAAGTTGTCGTTTTCCTTGACGCTCTTGAGTAACCTGTCGTTTAATTCGTTGAGCTCTCGCTGAAGTTGTGCGATGGTCTCCTGAGCCGAAGCCAGCTGCCTCGTTAACAGTTCGCAATGTTCTGTGGACTCTTTTAGAAAGTTCTGTGTTTCCGTCAGTTTATTCTCCCACATCGTTTTGTCTTGGTTGTAAAGCTGTTTAATTGTGTCTAGACTTTCAGTTTCCTTCGTTCTCAAAACCAATTCTTCTTCTTTCTTCTGCAGCTCAATCACGAGATCTTCCATTTTCTTCTCTTTGACTGCCGCATCTGATTTGATTTTGTGAAGTCTCGTGAGTTCGTTTTCTGCCGCGCTAACGTCGCTAAGTGCCATCTTAAGTTGCTTGCGCAGATCTTCAATTTGTATCGTCTGCTTGTCTATCGTAGAGATGTAACTTCGTTTGCGCGGCTCGTTCGGTTTCTCGTTTTCATCTACTTCATTAGGCGGGCGATCTATATCATTTTCTTTGGTTGCATCGATTTCGTCTGTTTCAAACGTTGTGGTGTCTGACAATGGTGGTTTGTAGCAACCTCGTGCTCGGACCTTTTCTTTAACTTTGGATATGGGTGTGCGATTGAGTATGGGGGAAGGAGGTTGCTGAGATCCCATCTCTCCCCAATCGGCACTGTCTCTTCGGCCGCCTTCGGAAGCTGTTCTATACTCCTCGTCTGACGAGAATGGTGCTGATTTTCCTGTTAGAGGCGTCACTGGAGTAATGGGTGACGTCGATGATTCTGACGCTCGGTCTACATTGTCCTCCCGCAGTATTAATGAGAGGGGACCAGTATCAGGAAGGCCTGCAGTTCTTCGCATGGCTGATACCCAGTTCGCTCTGATACCAGCTGTCACCGCTGACAGAACTATGTGCTTGCCATCCCAAGTCTGTAAAAATAAAACACATTTTCAGTAACAGTTGGTCCACGAATTTTATAAACGTGAGAATTGTATAAATATATTACTTACTTCAGTCTCAAAAGCATATCCGTTGGTGGAGTTCGCCGCCGGAAGATCCACGACCCTCGATATCCCGCTAAGGTCGATAACTCCATCCATTAGTCCCCGGTGTTCTGCATGAGGATCCCTGAAGTACAGCAATGCTGCCCCTCGGAGGACAAACCAGTGTCGTGACCAGACACCTCCAGGTCCTCGCCTCTGAAGCCACCCTGCTCTAGCATGGAGGAGTCTTTCTGCTGGGAGCTCTACCCTGCCCGGTTCAGCGCTTTCAGAGTTTTCCACCGTGTCTGTGGTCTCGCTGCCTTCGCTGGCTGAGCTGGAAACTCCTTCTTCTGGTGGCGCACCACCATCCGGTGATCCTCGAGCCTATTGGCAAGATAATATATTTTAACTGACGGAAAACTAAAGGAATCGTCTATACGGTTGGGGTGACCTGGAATTGCAAAATAAATTGCGTATTCCCTAACTTTTAAATCGCAGTTAGCGAAATTTAACAAAAGAAAGTAAGAATATTGATATAAAAACCATCAGTAATAATTTTTAGAAAGTACTTTTTCTGAAAACCTGTTTAAAATTGCACTTTCATTTCATTAGTTACTTTATTAGCAATTTTATACATATCAATTGCTAAGAATTCAATAAAAAATGATTATGCTCCAAAAAAATAATGAGTGCTGTCTTCTATGTAACTATTTATTTTCATGTTCGTTGTGTAACTGGTTATTTCTTGGTTATCTTAAGTCAGTTACGATGCATAGTTGCCGGTATGCATCGTAACTGATAGTGCAGTGCGGTGAACGAATTCAGTCGCTGAGGCTAGTACAATATTGCCGTGTAAAAGTACATAAAGGAATCACTGACCGGTAGACGGTCTGGAGGGGGCAGACGGGTGGGGCGCTCCAGTGGAGGCGGGAGCGCCCTACGAGAACGGGGCCTTGTCAGCGACGCAGCTATATCTCTTAGCTGCTCGTCGTATTGCTGGTGCTGATGCTGAAGAAGAGGCGAGCGGACACCCACGCCAGCTATAAGGAAGCATGTTCAATAAATTGTTGGAAGTTAGTTAAAAACACGAGGTGGTGATTAGTTTGTCAAAGGCTCTAGTAATTTGTGATATCCCCTAATCTAACATAACTATAAACCTGTGTTATACGTCCATTCACGGTTGGAAAATCCTAGAGACCTGCCTGACGTCATCAAATATGAAACAAATCCAAGTGTATAATTCTTCCGATCTCTACAAAACTTGAATTATTGAAGTCATTATTGAAGCATTGTGTGTCACCTAGCATCACATGCTGGCTGATCACATGCCTCCTCTATCTTATACACGTATTTTTTATGATATTTGATTGCAAACAGACATACGGCCCACCAGACGGTAAGCGGTTACCGTCGCCTATGGACATACTCAACACCAGGGCCGTTCTGATAAAGTTAAAAAGTATCATGTGCCTGTATTTCCACCGGTGCCCAAGCCCTTCATACTGGAACAAAGCACAAGTATTAGTCACAGCTTGGCTGCAGACAAATAAGTTGTCTGTACTTTCCGGGGCAAACTCACAAAGATACTAACTTATTTATTAATGCGACCTCTTTGGTAAAAAAAATCTAGAAAATAGGCACCACTAGCATACCTTCATCAGTTCCCTGGTTAGTGGACGGTTCCGCCCATGTGTCTCGTCTCCTCGAGCGCGCCTTCTCTTCTCCATTGATCTTGTCCCTTGTGGGTGGAGACGCTGAAGATACTGGCTGGTCTGTGTATACTGTAACAAAGAAATCGCATTGGTTTACGTCTATATGAATTAGTGACCAATCTGATATCGGAATTAGGCTAAACATCATTCTGTTCCTTGGAACTGCTCAGTTCTACAGGTCACCCATGCCAACAATGATTGACAATGTTAAGGTGTAGGCCCTAGTGATCGATGGTGCAATCAGTTTGATCAGAGGCTTCTTTCGCACTCAAGTTCCACGCTACCTAGTCTTACTGATATAACAGGCCTAGTTATGCCTGCAGGAGTCCAATGACACAAAAGCCAAAATTGCTGACGAATACAGACGAATAATTAATAATATTATCATCAGACAAAGTTATTAATTCCAGGTACCTATCATAAATTTATAGTCGCAGTCTTTAATTTTGAGGACCGCAGTTCCGATGGCTGATCCAGGTTGTAGATACGCCAACACGCTATCAAGATTCCGATAAGATCCCACCAAAATGATCATCCACAATCACGAAATTAATTAAGATTTACAACATATCAAAAGTAACCAATACTTTCCGTCTCACGTCTCATCCAAAAGAAAGAGTAATTACTTATCTCCTGCCCATCCCGATTGCATCGTCCATAATTGAGTCTAACATAACGACCGGATCGCATGCACCAAGGTCGACAATAAGACCAAGATGCCTATGCTAAGGGTGCGTTACACATGAACAATCATATGAATAACCACAAATCTATTACATAAACAAACATCAATTAATCGCCTCAGACATTCGAGAGTGTTGGTCCATGGCACAGATCACGGTACTCCGTACACAGATTAGGTAATTCCGAGATCTGTGGTTTGCGGCTTTGCTTCGTCGCCTAACTAATGTTTGTTGTCTTGGCTTTGGTGATCGTGAACGGTTCTTTCTTGGCAAGACAATCAACCGCCAGATTATTTCGCTTGCGCTATTCTGATCTTTTCAATTTATCATTCGATATACGTTGTATGAACTCTTAGCTACGCTTCGTATCACTTCACGTGTGTTGATCGCTTCTCGTTGATGTAACGTAGCTCAGTCATGTGGCGAGAGCTGCTCGCGAGCTAGCTCAAAAAAACACGCATTCCCCAGTGTGCACTTACCTTTTTGTAACATACGCCCTTTTAGCCAGCTATCAGCCCGAATTATCTTGCCGCGGCGGTCCGACCATCAAATAATATAAATGTGTCTGTCATTATACGGAATTGTACATGTTCTGTGGAAGCTTTTTAACTGTCTACACGCGAGCATTTAATTATACCGGTGGATTTGCGAACCCGGCGAAAGGAAAATAAATGAGAGTAGGCAGCGAATACAGGGTGATTTAAGCAAGATGGACCAATTCACAACAGAGGACCTCGAGGTCTTTGAATCTTCATGTTACATAGAAAGGGGTTCGAGTTAAAAGCTGTGACTAAGTGGCATTTTTTAGGTTATCTTTCATTATAACGTTGAGCCTGAAGAGGTCCACAGCTACTCATAGTTCTTCCACAAACATCGACGAAAGATCTTGAGCCACATTCATTCACCGATGGAAAATATCGAACTGAATAAAGTAGAGATCAGACTCACAAAGATAAGGCAAGTATAAATAGTATGTTCTTTCAATGGTCTTTTTTAAAAAGTCAGTCGAGACAATTTAAACATTTTAAATTCGTGATATTGATGTTCATTACAACTTTTTTCGTCCGTTATTTCAAAATCCGGATAGCGACATAGCGTAGATTTGACGTGGTTTGAAAAAGCATTCTCTCTTTTATTACGTCAGACAGGGATAGATAATGTTAAAAAGTTACGCTAAACCGACGCTTTACAGAGTTTTTAAACGCCACATTTGGATTTATTCGAGAAGAGTAATCTAGAGTATCGCTCGCGATAATGGCTCGAGTATTTTATTAATTGACAAAATAAACAAAGATGGCATCGAAGGTTCGCAAGCTTTGTCGGCGGCGCAGGCGCAGATACGTTTCAATATATTCCCTATCTCTATACTTTATTAAGGCAATGTTTGCTTGTTTGTGCCTGTGTTAAAACGCTTAATATAATGGGATTTGTAAGGGCCGGAATAAAATGAGATTTTCACTAGCTATCGAAAGGTTTTTCTTGGCGGTTGACCGATGTTTTTTATAAGGTGCACTTGCATTGACAGGTCCTGTCATCCGATTGAGTTGTGACTTTGCATTACTGTCGGCATCCAATGACAATGCAATATTATGGTGACGGCGAGCTGATATGATGATAGAGGCCTGATGTTGACGGAACTCCAAGGAGTTCAAGGCTTATTAAGTTTAGGCTCATTTTGATCAGCTTGTACGGTTCCACATTACGAATTTCACAAAAGCTCAGGATTTCATAACATCCCAAAAATATTAACCACGGCAGGGATTGAAACCGCGACCTCCCTTTTGGTTCAAGGTCTCTAAGCGCCATAGCCTACGGGGCAAATGCTGCAGTTATCCAAGACTTTCAATGATAATTTTTCAAAAGGTAGTTCCTGTTAGGTATCTTCAACAAAACGGGCAGAGTCGAGAGCTAACGCTAGTGAGAGATATTACTATTCCATGTTGCCTATGAATCATCATTACTGGATTAAACGAACGCATTTATTAGTTATCAATGGAAGATAATCATGAGTTTTTGCAGTTTAATTTCGCGCTCATGGGCTTGAGAACTGGAGTCGGGATAGTTTTATTGTTGCTAAAAAGGGTCCAATCTTGTTCATATCGTTTGCCTTAGTGCTTTCTCTGTCCGCGATAATATGCACACCTAGGTGTCTAGACAAATATCACTGTTGGCGTTAACGTCTGCGGAAAGATTGAAATGACATTTATTAGCTGTGGAAATGTCACGTGCACAGCTACCAAGATATCTTAGCGTTAGCGTGAAAGGAAAAGTAAGCGTGAGCTATTTGTCTAGACCCCTGCCTGCTTAGCATGAAGACCCAAGACAACGGTTTTGTCTACCGCCGAGAAGACAAAAAATATTTTGTCCCTCTCTTTTGTTTGACAGAATAGGCGACAGACATAATTTTTCGTCTTCTCTTTCGTAGACAAAACGTTGTCTTGGGTGCTCATGCTAAGTGGGCTGGACCACTTAATAAAGAAGAGTTAAAAATATTCTACTTTCTATTCATATTCTTCTATTTATATTCTTCCACCGCAAGAGTGTATGTGTTATGATTCGAAAATGTAACCTAACTACGCTCGCACAACTTCAACTTGGACCTCATTAAAGACATTAACAATGAGTCCCTTATTAAGGAAGTGCTTGCACTATTTTATTTTTTTTATACCACCGACATGGCAAATAATCCTTAGGCCCACCTGACGGTAAGCGGTTACCTATGGACGCTTGCAACACCAGAAGCAACTGACGCGCGTGCGGACCCTCGGAACGCCCTTTTTGATGTTTAGGACTTATTGAATATGGAACGATAAAACGCTAATATTTTTTACTGGAGACTCAGGGTGTTACGGTATAGATAGGTCACTTCTAAAAATCTAAACTTTACCACATCCGACTACTATTATAAACGCGAAAGTTTGTGAGGATGGATGTTTGTCACTCTTTCACGCAAAAACTACTGAACGGATTTTGATGAAACTTTACAGTAATATAGCTTATACATCAATAGGCTACTTTTTATCCGGGTACCACGCGGGCGAAGCCGTGGGAAGAGGTTAGCAACATCTTGCCTTTCTTTTCTGGCTTGGTCGCGGAAGAACAGGTAGTAGATAAAACCGACGCACACAAAGTGATTCTTGTGATTTTAATGAATAAATGAATTTTGACTTTGACTTTGACTATAATACTATACTAGTAGCTTTATTATGCAATCTATACCTGGCCTAGAGATTTCAGTCTGGACTTTTGTTAATTATTTTAATAAACGAGTTACCTAGAAAAAATAGATCGATTTTGACAGCTACAGTTTTATAAACAGTCCTGAATATGGTTTTTGTGACCGTTGGAAAAATGAGCACCGTGTTTGAGACGGGGTCAAATTGCCAAATGAAATATTTCACTTTAGAAATTCCTAATCGCTGTTAACGACCACCAAAGCTCGCCTTTCTAAATGCCAAATCATAGCAAAATTAATCATCTTTCGGCAATTATTTATCACTGCACAGTTCGGCTCATATCTGCCGACATGGTAGATGCAAACAAATAATTTAAAAGAAATAATCTGTTATGTGAGCTATGGGTACCGCATCCAGAAATAGCTATACATCTAAAATGTTCAATATTGCTTCACACTCTGACAAATAGTACCTACCTTTACACTTGCTTAAAGACACTGTGCGCCAAAAACAACTAAACATTTAGTTAAAAATCATAATAAATTATGTCAAAGGTTTCACAAAGTCAAAATAATTTAAGTTTGCTAATTGACAGTTTTGAATGCACATTAAAATTCGTTTACTAAGTTGTAAAGCAACTTATGACCGCTACAAGGTACTCCCACAAGCGTGTCGAGGTGTCCCGTACATCATGCTCCCAAGATTTAGTGTTGAAAAAACGCGGAGTTTAATAAATATGAATGAAGCGGTCGCGCGGGCGCTCCGACGATGTAAATCATCGACACCCACTGTGCGTGCGCACCATTGTGACGATGAGGTGGCCATCATTTCAACTCAGGATAATTCAAAGCGAGCGATATGAGGAAACTCTTGCAATTGAAATCTGCAATTTTCAGAATTTAAAATCACGTATGTTTTGTGACCTTTATCTTCGACTGACGGACTTAAAGAGTAACTTGGAGAGATTTTATCCGCGTTCAGGTTTTTCCCATTCAAACTTTATCTATCCGCTGCACCCTTAAGCGAAATAATCCTATCCAAATGAACATTATCTGTGTACTGTGCATAGTCTTTCGATCAGAAAGTGAGTCACAGAAAAAATATATTTAAATTATTATAATGAGGCATGCACGCAAGCGGATGCTCCGATTTTAAGACAATTTTGGTAGTTGAAAGACTTGTATTGGTGAAATGTTTCACAGCTTTATTTATTAAAATATAAAGGTACACACACAGAAGGCATTAATATTGTAAAATTAACTTACGTTAACACTCTCCAGTTCCCAAATCATGGTAAGCCTACTCCTCATCAAAGCAAACGCACCACTACGCAAGTCGAACCGCAAGTTAGCATGCTTAACTAGCAGCTGGCAACTCTTTTAACTTATTGGAACTGACATAAATAACTTACAACTGACAGATATGCAATGGTAGTGGTTACGTTTTGAAACTTTTGTTGGAACACTTGGTGCTTGGAATGAAGCATATTTCGCCAGAGGCGTGGAGTCCAATGGAAGAACCACAATCCTGCATATTTTCTACCATCTAGTTTGTATAGCTGTGTTTGGTTAAATGATTGATTTGCTGCAATCATATGTACTATGGACTATCTTTTTCAGTTTTTGGTTGCAGTTGTGGCAAGCTGTAGTTTCATGATTGTAATACAAGTGGTAGAAACTTTAATACTAAAAAATAGTCGTTGATAAGGATGGCTGATTATCAATTTTGTTGAAAGAAATTCGTTATTGGTTCCCGGGGGCGTTCCCCTCGAGATAAGAGGTCTTCAACATCTTCCACGAATTTGATGAGTTTCATAAAAAGCATCGATGTTCGTGACATATTTTCGGCGAAAGCCTCATCACAGCACCATCGCTCATGTCATGACTAATGGGAAGGTCAATGCCCGGCCAGTAATGGTTTTTAGGTTGCCATTTTCGATGTTTTTTTTGCCGCATTTTTAGCTGAGAACTTAAGACATATTGTAGCTATGTATGGTCAAGATCATTATTTTGGTGGCAGAGATTGAATACGAGTTCTAGTCAGCTATTAATAAATAAATTACACTCACGATTATGATTATGCAAATAAAGATCTTGAAATCTGTCTAAGCTAAATATTGAATAAGGTGATTGCTGTAATCTAAGTGCTTGTTTGTGTTTCATTCAATATGTAAAAACTATTGTATAGGGGGTGATTTAACCATTCATATTTAACATCTCTGACCCCTGAACCCTGGATGGCTCGCTGAAGAAATATTGGCGTAAGGATGCTATAGTTTTGACCATAAGTCAAGTCAAGATTTCTTGCCCCACGCAGTTATTGAATGTCCACTTCATTATAATATAAGTATCTCAACAATCTAATAAATTACCGAGTAGTTTCACCAAGCATTTAAGATCACAAGTAGATAGACACTTCATCGTAACAGGCTTAACACGCAAATTATATTTATTATGCAATCGTAAAATTATTGACTCGGACGTAACCCCTGATAATGCTAATATAAATCGGTGTCATAATAATTATTCAGAAAGCATACTGTTGTGGTAGAGAGCGATTGATTTCTGTGTTTGATGGCGTAACTTGTATGACCGTCAGAGAGGTTAAAAAACGTTCAGCATGGACCACATTCGGTTAGGAGACCGTAAATGACATTTATCTCAGCGTTATCGCATTTCGAAGGGCAAGTTAAGTGGTCTGCTATTAATAGTCGCTAAATCATGTCCGAGCCCTTTCGATGGCCTGTAAGCTCCGACACATGAATTTGGTGGTTCATACTAACTGCAACGCAACGCAAGAGGTGGGGGGTCGATCCCCGCTGCGGGACAAATGTTTGCATGTCCTGCAGATATTTGTTCCGCGTCTGGGTCTGTGATCGTAGTTAATGATACCTACGACACAGGGAATCCTAATGTAGGGTCAGAACTGTGTATTGAGTGTGTTTTATAAACTTAATTTTCAATTTAAGTAGGCACGTAGTCTCTATTATTTTTCCTCTGAGGAGATAACTGATGTGGGCTTAAAGCTGTACGACAGTGTTTACTGGCTGATGTGTTCCTGATTATATGGAAACATGTTTTTATGAATAAAATATGCGTTGGTACTTAACGCGAAGGAAGTGTTCACCATTCATATTTAAATCGCACTTGCTATTTATGCCGGGAATCTGCGAATGGATGAAAGGAACCAGTATAATAAAGTTGCCTGAGACAGAACCTAAATAATTTAACTACGCGTATTTTAACTAGCTTCTACCCACAGCTTCGCCTGCTTGGTTCCAAATTTCAATCAAAGCAGTTCAGCTGTTAACAAAGCTTAGGTCAAAATTCATTTATTCACTTAAATTACAAGGATCACTTTGAAACGTCAATTTTACCCACTGCCTGATCCTCCGCGACCGCGCCAGGAAATAAAGGCAAGAAACAAAAATACGTCCATACTTTCGCATAACATACGAATTATGCGAAAGTATATCATTTATTAATGGGATCAGGACAAAGAACGCTTTTGACGTTAGGTGTATGTTGCCAACTTCAAAAAGGAGGTTCTCAAATCGGTTATTTTTTTTTAAATATGTGCCTTGATATCTTCGCCAATTGTTAACTGATTTTGATGATTATTTTGTTGTTCTATAGAGAATAATCCCGAAGAGGTCTTATAAAAGTTTTAATCTCTGAGAAATAGCAAATAGCAACTTGTCCCGTAAAACTTAAAAAAAAACATCATCATCTTATGGAAACACGACTAGCCGAAACATTGTTTGTGGGCTATTTTACTTTTGTTTTTTATTCGATAGTGTCATCCCGAGTGAGCAAAATAACGTAAGCACGTGAGGAAGTCGATTTTATGACATTTTATGTCTTAAATTATAATGAACACTAGAGTTGTCAACTCATGAGGTTATGATGGCGTCACACTACTTTGCACACCCATTTTCTACATTTATTTATATACCACAAGGAACCAAAACTAGCAACTTTCAAAGGCATTCCGTAGCCGTTTACAAGTAAAATAAACACACACTCAACCATAACGACTTAGTAAACAGCGAGTTTCTCATTCCATATCAGAATCAGTAATTAAAGCTCAGGTTCTCCATTAGATCAGCAATTAGGATCAACCAGGTGCAGGCATGCTAGATTCACACTAACTATAGTCTGTGGTACCACTATGATACCTTGATAGATAGATACTCTTTATTGTAACCAATTCCAGTGAAATTACACACGATACTTTTCACCATTATGTCTCAGAGTCGACAACGCGCGGTAGGTACCTCTGGTGTTGCACCGTGCATAACCGCTTACCAATCGGTGGGACGTATGCTAATTTGCAGGTTTTTATAATGCAAACACAGAAACATGATAAAAGAACAAAAAAAAGAAAAGCACTATGGACGGTCTTATTACTTGCTTAAAGCGATTTCTCCCAGACAACCTTAGGATGGAAGGAACTACTTAAATGACGGTTGCCTTGGTAGAACCTTGGTTGCCGACTCAGAAAAAACTTACAAGAAAAAACAATTTGTGAGTACCTACAGCGTCACATAAACTGGGTACTTCTAGGTGAAGCCGCAGGTTTGATTTTTTTACTACATTTTGTTATTTTTTCTGAGGAATTTTGCCATACACTAAATGCACATGTAATTATTAAAAAAAAACATCCTACCTACTCATTTTGTGGGCAAGGAGCCTTATCCTTACGAGTATGTACCGAATATTTTACGAACACTTAAATTTTCTAATTTCAGCCCAGATGGATGTGAATAAATTTCATTGTGATATTATTTCATCTTTGTTACTGTTTTTCGAATATCATGCGCGTGCGCAGAGATCACAGAGATGTTGAAATTTAAATGACTATTGCTGGATGACAAAATAATTTGTGATTATTCGAGTTCGTGAGATGAATCATAAAACAAAACGAATCACAAAATAAACAGACAGTTTTGGCAAACTATATGATTGAAATGACATTTGGGATTTGATACAGGTAGGTTAAATAACACTGTTTTTAAAGACCAAGAAAAAAACAAATACATAACATAAGAAAAGAAAAACGAAATCATTTTGTAGTAACTTAACTATAAAATGTTGATATGTCTATGTAATAATTAGTATTAGGATTAGGTAGTAGACCTCAATGCAAAACCAATTGTATATACCATTGCCCGTCAATTTCTCACCAATCTCCCAGCAAACATCATCAGGCATTCACCTTCCTCCTGTTAGTGGTATCTCGCGTGCCACTAGGAGCAGGAACCCATGTCTCCGAAGACTCCGCATTATTTATAGTCTTAACGGTGCGAAATTTAATTGACGCCAGGAATCTAGCTGCGAAAATCTCGCTAAACTAGTGTTTGGCACATCGATGGTTGAAGTAGTGGAAGACTGGAGGAAAGAACGCTCACCCCCCCACTTGCACTTGCCAGTTCTGGTACAGAAATAATTTTTACGACCTATAGTGTGAATCATGGCCCTAGGAGTAAAGTACTCTTTTTCTTCGGTTTAGAATTTCGACTATCATCAACATCTTATAGACGTCCACTACTGGACATATTCCTAACGAGTGCCATGACGAACGATCTTGGGCTTTCTCCATCCACCGACATTATAAGTTTCGATGGTGGTCAAGAAAAGAACTACGCCTCGGGAGATAAAATATAACATTTGTATTACCAGTCCTTTCCGCTAATCGGCTAAGCTTCTACGTCCTCGACCAGCTCCAAAGGTTAAGACGTCCACTGCTGGACATAAGCCTTCTAAAGAATGCCATGACGAACGATCTTGGGCTCTCTCCATCAACTGATATCGATGGTAGTCAAGAAAAGAACTCCGCCTCAGGAGATATCACGATTCAGAGGCTCTTTTCCGCTAAGCTGCTACGTCCTCGACCAGCTCCGAAGGTTAGGCGTCTCCGCGCTAACGGACTTTAATTAGGTCTAACGCGCTGTCGCCTGCGCCAAGATTTACGGCTGGGCGCGGTGGTCCCGACAAGGACGCCGATAGGCCACTTTGCAACGGATGCTTAGAGAAACAATGTGGTATTGTGAGATCGCGACAATGATATTTGGCTTGAATGTTGGCTATTTCACGGTATTTCTGCTATGTTGGGAATTTACAGCTAAACCAGCAGGTCGTTGTGTCAATTTGTCAACGTAATTTCGGCTTCATGGTTACCAACTAGAATCAAGCACGCTTTACAAGACGTAAGTAGTACCTACGATATTTCGATAGACAAGACTCTTACAGTAACAGCAATAGATTATAGTACAATCTAATGCTGTTACTGTATAATGATTGTACATCTTTAGGAATGAAGGTATTTTGTTTTAACTTAAGGCCCTTACATTGCCTCATAGTCTTAACATTAATCATACGCCCTAGTTTTACGATCGTTCATTACCATACTCTTTGGGAGCGGCGTATGTGGCATAGGATAGGACTGCTTCTACAGACTGATGAAGATGATGTGCAAAGTAACAAATTTAGTGGACTGTGCAATGGATTTTTGACAGAACTGTCGTGTACCGCGTATCACCAAATATTAAGATTCGATTACGCAAATGTTGGTGAATATGGCGAGCATGGGAGGAAAACTTTCGTTGTAAGATGGCCCAAATACACAACTTTAGTAAATGTGCCGCAACTCCATTTGTAATGCAAATATCGATCACCGTTTATAGTGGGCTGCAGAAATTGATGGCTGTAGTCATGTCTGTTAGCAGTCCATATCTGATGCATGCCTTGGAGCATGGGGAAAGGGCCGGGGGAAGCGAGAGTCAATGAAAGTTGACGTATACTCCAAAGATTGATGTTGCCCTTTGGTTCCTTAGATAGCTGTTCCGTCATATGACGGTATATGTTCTGAGCTGTCATTTGACGGCCGTAAGAGCTGATGGCAGTAAAAATGGTATTTTTATAAAGACGACTCGGTGGCGCAGCGAGTGTCAGCTTAGACGCATGTTCGATCCCAGTTTCGGAAATCGCAGATTTTGGAAACATTTAGCCCGGGTCTGGATGCTGTTGTACCAGGGTACTCGAGGTTTCTGATCGAACGACACAGGGAATCCTAGTCCACACTAGTACTTGACCTCGCGGTCAAGACCATGAATGTGAATTAGTGTTAATGACGAAGATAAACGTCACAGACGCTTTTTAACGATTGCCGTAAAGTGACAGGCGCGTCACTTTACGGCAATCGTCTATCTTTAGAACCTTGGTTTTATAGGACGATCGCGATACGGAGAAAGCGGTGTCTAGGATTGTTGTGATGCTTGAAACATGTCAGTGTGGATTTATTGAATTGTTATTCTCAAAAGAGTTTCACTCGATGGAAAGCGCTGCTAAGGCTCTCAGAATTTCGACCACTTTATTTCTGACTCAGAAAATATGTGTTTAGTTTCACAGGTACGGCAAACTGAAGCGTGATTAAGACATCGGACCCTGCGCACTCCCATCTGCTGTTCCGGAAGAAGGGGGAGAGATACACACACCCACCACACGTCTCTAATCAACACATGGTCCACTGAGAAAAGTTTAGTGACGCGTCACCTTTGGCCAGTAGTTTCCTTTGGGCAAGATAACATACCTTTGGTATCGATTGGAGTAGGGGCAGCCAAGCTAGGGATCTCAGCCTGCGGCGGCTGAACCCTGGGTCCTGGCCAGGTTATAGTGCCGTCGGAGTACCTCTGCCGAACTGGCCCGCAGTCTGCCACGTCGCGCAGAGTCGACGCATCTGCTGAGTACTCTGAAATTAGCAGGTGGGATGTGATTCAAGAGCCCCGAAGACCAAAGATTGAGATAGAAGAAAGATGCGCATATAAAGTTTAATCGATAAACACCAGTTACAATACAAAATATTTAACTAGAACAACAAAAAACTAAACAAATGTACAATTAGCCGTTTTAGCGCACAAGGTGAAGGTTGAAGGAAGGAAGGTTGGTTTGATAATCTAAAATACCAATGAGAATTAATGGTGAGAGATTACCAATAATTGTGATAATAAAAGTTAAGTAGGAGTGTTTTTTCACTAAAAATAGAACAAAAAAACAGGTCAGTAGAACTAAAAATATTAGGTCCATACCATACGATTTTATTCTTATAAAACTTTGGTAATACAAGTAGCTCCGATTTGAAAATACCAGAATTAAGTGAGTTTATCTGTTGGTGCCAAATTGTAAAGTTTAGTGTGAAGCTTGTTTAACCATAGAACGATTTTTTTTATCCTACCCCCAGGATCCAGAGATACAGAACGGAATAGCCGCTCCATGCAGGGTTGGTGTTAGTTAAAACTTACTTCTTGTTGTAGTAGAAGACTGCAGCAGGCTCGCTGTTTGTCCTCCAGGAAACGTAGCGTTTCTTTTGTGACGACCCTGAGAACAAAAATCTAAATTAAAACCTTTCACAGTATGCTAAAGGCGAAAGTTATATTAACCATGGCGTGTAGACCCAGGGCAAGTTATAACGGATTAGTAGGTAATATAAGACGACAGTCCAAAATCGATAAGTACATAAAGTTACGTCAATATCCAAAGGGTCGGCAGGCCAGGCTTTCCACTTTCATCATCCATACGACGCCCTAGACGAGTTCTTCCTTTCCAACTGATACATCCAGTCTATCACTTAGTTTGAAACATAATGTTGTTACTCTCTTCAAACCCATAAAACTAATGTTTTCCACTAAAACATGACTAAGTACTGCAATAATTTCTATATACAAGCAATTAGCGGAAACATCGTGATCATATCACAAGGCCGTAAAGTCTACTCTCGCACCTCCGGGACAGGTGATGTGAAAATGCGATTAGAAATCGACGGGTATCTTTTAATTGTTCGAAAGCACATACCGACTGCTTGTTAATGGCCTGATACCATCATACCATCAGTTTACGGAATAGCGATACCATCAACTGAATGGGATATACTGTTTAGAGGGAACAGCAGTTTTATAAACATGATGCCTTTTTTGGGACATAATTTGATGGGAAGTTCCGTTGGTTACCTCGCCTCGGTTTAAAAAAAAGGCTGACTACATCTCATAAAACCACAGAGATAGACAGATAGATAATTAAACTTTATTGTGTACTAAAATAAAAGCGTTCGTAGGCATGTGCCATTTTTGTGGGCAAAGGCCGACAACAAAGGCACATGCCTACGAATTTTCGATTCTAGAGCATGCCGGTTTGCTCACGATGTTTCCTTTTACCGTTTTGAGCAAGTTAATACGCATATAAATTTTCCGATTGGAAAAACAAAGGCCGACACTAGTTTTACTATTAAATAAACCTGATCGATAATTAAGAATCGATTAATGCGTCCAAATTGTAAGTCTCTGTTTGTACCAAACTAGGGTTCAGCTCTACATTATATTTTTCTGGGTTCACTCCTAAATTATTATTTTTCAGTAAAAATTTTCATAGAGGACTATCTAAATTGCATTGTATTGGGCACTAGGCAGGCAGTAACAAGGTGTCAAAAATACTCCAAGCGACTAGAATGGACAATCCAGAAATACGAATAGGTCTTAAACAAAGGGCCTGCTAGTTACCACCTGGCATTAGCATAATACAAGTAAAAGTGGCTGTCTGTCGGTAAAATTGAGTAACCGCACGTGTATAGAAGGCATAATAGGCTTCGTAATAAGGTAGTTAAATGGTTACATTATTAAATAGCCAGTGTAAACTTGCGATAAGAGATTGACTCATTGTAAGCTATTACAAACTTATCAGAAATAGCTTTCTTTGATGCGATTTCATGTGAGTGAATTGCAATTATAGCGAATATAAAAAAGAGTCCGTATTGGTCAAGACGTTAGAGGGGCTTGAATTTTTAGACCGAAAGATCTCTACCTATAGCTTATACCTTTATTGCGATACATTCTTCAAGGGCTGTTATTATTAACTTCACTTAATTTTTACAAGCACTGATAAAATTTAATCAACCCTACAAAACTAACATAATATACCTGTGTCATTCAATTTAGATAATAGATCTATATCTAAAAATAGGTAGTGTAAAAATTGTAACCTAAGTATTTAGAATAATATACCTACTTACCTTTTATTAAACCAGGTGTGAACTCAGTGTCTAGTTAAACCTAACATATGCTTTAAGGCACTTCTAACCGAAATGTAATGTTGTTTTTTTTTACCTGAATAAATAATTATATTCTATTCTATGCTATCTGATTACCCTTAACCTACACAGCGTCACGGATTAATTGGCATTTATTTCCGTATTTTTTTTTAACTTACGATCGTTAATTCTACTTTCCAAAGCGGGGAACCATTCGTTGGAACTCCTGCGTATTTTTGTTATCTAGATAGATCAAACAAATAGAGCATTCGCGCTAGTTACAGCTTTGATAGCAAGATAGATAAAAAAACTCTTTATTGCATACATCAGAAATAAAAAAACACTTTATATAGGATCTTATATAGTTTATAAATAGATCTTATATAGGTTCTGGTGATACAATAAAATAAATAATGCTGGACATTTTTCACACAGCATCATCTAGCCCCAAACTAAGCAGAGCTTGTATTATGGGAACTACATGACTGATATACTACTTATATACTTTTTTGTAAATACATACATAGTAAATACTAATCCGAGACAAATATTTGCAGATCATACAAACATTCGTCCCGCTGCGGGAATCGAATTCGCAACCTTGCCTACTGCGCCACAGAAGTCGTTAAATGAGCGGCTTTATCGCTAAAAGATTGTTTCCTGGCAACCTTTGGACGGACTTGATTTAAAATAATGTGAAGAGAGTAACTGCCTGCCTACTTATTCACATATATCGTAGATTTTTTTGCATATTCAATAATATTAATAGTAAGGAATGTGCATTTGTAGATTTACCAGAGCGTCATAATCGCATCTTGATTAAGCTCTCTAATTCAAAATAATTTACAATCCTACTACTATTATAATCGCAAAAGTTTGTTACTCTTTCACGCAAAAACTAATGAACAGTTTTTGATGAAACTTTACAGTAATATAGCTAATGCTTCAGAATAACACACAGGCTACTTTTTATCCGGGTAATACGCGGGCGAAGCCGTTGGCAGAAACTAGTATAATATAGATACATTTAATAATCCTACAACCTCTGTGGCACAGTCGGCGAAGACGCAGAAGGTTGCGGATTCGATTCCCGTCGCGAGATAAGTATTTGCATCTGCAAATATTTGTCTCCGGTCTGGGTGTTTTCTATATATAATAAGTATGTATTTACAAAAAAATATGTATTTAAAGTAGTATTTCATTCATCCAGTTCCCATAACACAAGCTCTGCTTACTTTGGGGCTAGATGATGTTGTGTGAAATTGTCCAGCATTATTTATATATATATATATAAAGTGGTATAAAAAATATATAATATATGTATAATAGTTTTGATTCATAAGCGATGCCCAGTTTTTCTGATCGCACGGTGTCTGCTAACCTGCAGCAGACAGACAGACTCGAGGAGCATGTAACAGGTTGAGTGGAATGATTGCAGCTAATCCGTAACTTTGTGTAGGTGATGGCGATGAAAGGCAGCAATGCTGCGTCATTATTACGAACAACACGCTGAATACAAGAAACATGTGGATAAGATATTAGATTATCTATTCTCTAATCACTTAAGCTGAATGAAGGATCATGAAAAAAATAACCAAGCAGAGTTTGTTGCCTGATTCTTCTAGGCTTGGTCGAGCGCGAGGAATCGGCGTAAATTCACTTTAAAATTTTAAATTCACGTAGTTTTTAAGTTGACGTTTCTATGATCCTTGTGATTTCAATGAATAAAAACCTATTGACTTTGACTTTGACTATCAGATAGGTAAAATTTTCAATTCAAACTCAAATCCTATTTTATCGTAAGTATCTACAAATGAATGCACTTACCTAGTTTTCCAAATTTATGTAGATAGGCTACCTATGTTAGGTTCACTACCTGCTATTGTCAACTAAGCAACAATGCAGACTCAGACATAGCATCATCTGTACAAACCTTAGCGGTTTTTAGGTGCTATTATTGTTCAGTTTTTTTTTTAAGTATTTTTATTTCTTTAATTATCAGATAAATAAAAAAAGAATGTCGGGAATGCGCGGCTCGCTGGTAAAAATAAAGTTGTGGATACAGGGAAATGGTCCTAGGCAAGAAAGGAATTACCTACTTTAGGTTGCATGAGTTCGTTGCATGAATGAACACTAGTGAAAAATAACTAGCAAATATCTTTGTTCTTAGAGTCACTGTGCCTATTGGAATTTACGGCGTATCCACACAAATCTTTCAGGTGAGGTTCTCAATATCGCTGTTACATATTTGTAACAAGCCGATCTTCGTGATACGGGTTCGATGCCGGCTCGGCGCCGCTGAGGACAATGAACTATGAGTTTTTTTGATATTCATACTTCTTGCATACACCGGTGATTAAAGCGATAGGTAAGACACATTTTGATGATGGAAGTCGTATTTTTATTAAGCAGTTTTACGTTTCTATAAAATTTCATTATTTCATTTTGTTCATATCTTTGTAATGTCGATGCAAATAGTTATTAAGTACATATTACTTAGTGTAGTTTCATCTAAAACTATATATAAAAAGTAAGTTAGTTTGTATGTTGAGCTAATGGCCAATTCCGTGAAATTCAGAATAGGAACGTGCTCTACTTTAAATCTTATTCCGAAAACTCCTTGAATACCGTCTGGTGTCTGACATGTGCCATGGTACGAAAACTCCTTGAATACCGTCTGGTGTCTGACATGTGCCATGGTACGAAAACTCCTTGAATACCGTCTGGTGTCTGACATGTGCCATGGTACGCCCGCGCACAATCCTTTATTCCAATTGCCGATCCATTTACGAAAGTGGACCACATCTTAAGATCATAAGATCTTAAGAAATTCCCGAGAATTGATCCCCCATTACAGGCAATTGAATAATTAGGTTGATTGGGATTTGGGGAGCAGGTCATCGGTTCTAATTTGAACTAATTTGAGTTGTTCAGCTGGATTTGTAGAAATATGGCTCGTATGTAGGACACACTACATTGGTTGTGTGACTCAAACTTCCGATCCAGATGGTGTGGACACAGATATACTATACTAGTAGGTAAGTGCACAGAATTTTCGGTGTTTTAGAGAAAATAAATATCTGCTTCTTTTACTTTTGTCTTAGTTTTAGGTTCTACAAAAGACCTTAAGTTTCTTAAAGTTCTTTCTATGAAGAAAGAACTGGTAGGTATATTTATAAACGTGGTTAACACAAAATAACACATTTGAAATTCTCTTGCTGAAGGTAATAAGCACTTTTGAATACCTATAATCATACAGTAGAATTTTAAAAGGGCAAAATAATAATTTTAAAAAGATAATGACGAAAAAAGTTGAAGGACAAACCCGCTCCTAGCAAATAGGATTCCCGAGATGGAATTTACGGAAAAAATATAATTACTGCTCAATTTAAATCTCAACAGCGGACACGTTAACTCGCTTAGGACGCATCCACGAAGATCTCTATTTTCGTAAAATAGTTTTTTCATTGTCTCTCTGCATTACCGGGACGAGAACTGCTTCGTGTTGGTAACCGCTGCCGGTGCCGAGTGACTGTTAGCGGATATAGTTTTACTAGCTTCTATCCCTGGCTTCACTCGCATGGTAGGTACTTAGATAAAAATAGCCTAAGATGTGCAATTCCAAGTATCATTAACTAATTTAAAAAAACATTCAAATATATCCACAGATTTTGGAAGACCGTTGCAAACTATCTAACATTCATTGTTTCATACTAAAGGAGTGGTTAGATTTAGTAGAATATAGAGCTAGCTTAAATAATATATTACGACTTTACCTGTATACTACTGCTGACGTTTCGTTGATCGTTTAGTTAGACTGATTACTTTAACATAGTATAAGTAAGATACGTAAATACCGCCTTTATTATAATAGAGTTGGTGTGGCATGCAGTTAATGAGACAATTCGAAGTCACAGAATAGTAATGTGAGCCAGAATACTGCAGGTAACTTACCTATGTACTAGTCAAGGTTACCAAGGAACTGTTGGTAGCGCTGTGGCCAAGGGCAGGGACAGTGGAGGGAGGTGTTACCGAGGTCGCCAGGTCGACACATGGATCAAGTTTCACTAAAGGAAGTATGGAATCTCTAAGCTCAGAATCTTCATCTGAACAGGTTATAGTTTCCTCAAGTTTACCGATGCGTTTGATTTATTGTTTGCTAGCATCTGCCTACGGTTTCGCTCGCGTATTATAAAAAGCCCGTGTTGAGTTATTTCAGACGTATATATCTATTCCCAAATTGGTGACTTTTATTTATCATTAAAATCACAATAGAAGTAAGTAGGATAGTGTTATGCAAAGATGTACATACTTTCGGACCGATGGTGTTCAAATTCGATAACTGATTATAAACGGTCTATTGGGTTTGTCAGTGGAGTATGTACGTCTGAAAGTGACTATGTACTTTCATCATGGATGTTTAAAACATATATATATATTTACTACAGCCTCAACAATGTATGAGATTAACTCTGAAATATTTCAAGAGAGACTTGACAACGACCGGTTCCAGAGGGTTGTTCATTTTTAGGGCAATCATCACATTAAGGACACGCAGACGCCGCCGCCTTTTAACTCGTTTTCTGTCTCGCATTCCAGCCTTATGATTATAATCACCATCATCACAATGACCCAAGTTTCTCGCCCTGATTTAATATTATCTGTAACGTATAATTTTATCGTAATCGTTGTATTATCTAGGAAGTGGTGCATTAGCATACTCTCTTTACCCGCACGCGCCGCTTTCGCTCCAGGAACTTGGCTCAGGCCTGTATCACTCTGAATTGGCGCTACTTGTTTTAAAATTTAAAATATTCTTGAGAAGATACTTGTTTGAGTAGATCTTCTTATACCTCTGTGTCCTCTAAAGCCTTACAATGTGTCTAGGAGTGAGGCTTTGGTAAAGTTAGTACTGTTAGTTCTTCTGCGTCTTATTACCCGCTCTCAGCCGACAGTTTACTAATGCAAACACAGTATTTGAAGTGTAAACGCTGACGTCTGTTCGATAGTAATGAGGATGTGGGCAAATTACATCGGAGCTGAGAGAGAGGTATTTATGTCGTGTGCGATGTCTGAATGATAGCACTTCCTATCGGGGGGTAAGCGGCCTAGTTGCATTATTGCAGCATTTGCAAACACTAATTTTGCAATTGGCAGGTTGTGTGTCCAACTTCTAGACCTTGTTACTTATTATTTACTGTACACACAGAAAATACAGACAAAAAACTTACATATAGGACATGTATAAAGGCGAGCTTAACCCTAACAAGAGTTTATCCTTATCCTTATACATTGACGATTTGGCATGTGTCATAGTATTTTTATTTTTTCAAACTACGCGATTAGATAACATAAGTTGTACGGGTCTGAAAGGGATCTTACGGGGGATAACGTGCTATCTAGTGAGCGCTAATATTATAAGTGAATGATTCGTGAAACGATAGAAATCAAGATGTACCCAAATTTTAAACGTGCATACGGCTATACCCTCTGCGTCCTGGAATCCCGTGATAAACAGATGTTCGCGCCGCGATCCGATTGATTGTGCAGTGCGGTAATACGGTTAGTTTAGTGTACCGTAATGTGAACATGGACTTTTCTGATTGCGAAGATGAAACTCTACTACTCACGCTACTATGGCAACAGGTACTGGCTAGTGATGATCATTTGATTTGTCAAACATTCGGCACCGATGACATTTAGAAACATAATAGTTTAATAGCCTATCGGGATACTCCATCAGATGCTCAAAAAATATATAAGGCAGTACTAACCTTACTCCTCGGATAGACGCTGAGGACATCAGCCCACCAGCGAGCCTCCTCCCTGCAGGTACCCTTGACAAAGGTGACTCGCTCAGGAGCCGTTATGGCCAGACTGTGTTGGTGCCCAGTTACGGAATCCGCCTCGCTGACTTCCAGGACGGTTGTCATGTCCACGCTAGCCTGGGGTACTGTGTCCGGCTGTGGGCAAAAGAAAAAACATTTAAGCTTTGGCAGTGGGTATGTTTGGATACTATGCATCAATTATTAACAATAGGTAACTAGCATCAAACATCCAATCATCCATTAGGTATCATATCATCCGGTAGATAAGCTAGGGTTCTGCTTGGAGGAAATAAAAAGGAAAAAGATAGTATCTTGAAATACCAAGGTTCTATGTTTTCCAACATATATGTTTCGAGCTGTCTATAAATAAGCCTTGATAAAATAGAAGACGTACAAAAGCAGTACGAATAGGGATGTGATAAAACGTGTAACGAGTTAATTTACATTTTCGGCGTAAATCGAATATCATAATAATCGAAGTAAATGCGCTACCAAGGATTGAATTATAATCAACTGTGCGAAAGTAGCATCTTTTTATTTGTAAATCTTTATTTATTACACATTATCGACTACTGCATACATTAAGTAATGGTAATAAAATGCATGAACGTTATATGCTAACGAAAAAAAACTGCTATCATACGACAACACCATGCACTTGACACTCAGGCACAGATAATATATAATACTATATTATCTGTGCCTAATAGACTAACACGCATAGTAATTTCCATTCACTTGGTTACAGATTAAGGAATATCGATAGGTTTTTTCTCAGTTCTGGGATTTTCGGAACCAAAACTTGTCTTGTACTTTTTACAATTGTTCAGCTTATCAGTGTTTTGTTTTCTACCGTTGAATTTGAAATGACACATATCAGAAAGAGATAAGGTGATTATTTATCAACTGTTTTAAAAGCTTTATAAGTAGGGCCCTCGGTCTATAAGTCTAAAGAATGAGTATCAAAATGTGTAGTACCGCCGCGCTATTTTCAAACCATATTCAAGAAGTGAAGTGTTAGCATAGCATCCCTGGTAAGTCTGTGAAGTTGAGTGAAGTGAAGTGATACCGTTGCAGAGCAGGGTAACCCGTAGTTTGTTATGATATATAATTATAATAATATTATACACTGATATATATATATTTATACTTAGGATAGATTTAAAGAAAAAGAAAGAAGATAGAATAATATGTATCATAATTAAATAGCACTACTCTTATTAATATAATAATAAAACTAAGCGCTGAACTTCAACTCCTATAACTATGTAATGTCTCCGTAGAGTCCGAAGGTAGTTACTATGGCCATACAATACAGGCTTAACCGAGGCCTAGTGAGGGGAATAGAGTTTTAGATGTACAATAACTAACAAACAATGTAATCAATTCTTGGAAGTAAATTTTAACCTACTTCTAATTGTCGTATCGGAATGAAACTTTGTATGTATGTATATGTTGTTCGGATGACAATACTATAATTTGGTATATTGGAGCTGATCTGATGATTTAATTGTCACCCAGTGTGGATAGTGTATTTTTTTTTAATTTTAAATGAATTTCTTCGCGGTCGTTTCTTACCACTTAAAATAACTTGCCAATTTTAACATCAAGTTCTTAATATATAGAGATTGATCCCGAGAAGGTCCCGTTAAAGTTTTAATCCTCAGGATTAAAACTTTTCAGGATTGCTCATTTCTGCACAATAGAAACCGTTAATTTGCAAACATATCGCGATTTAATTACTATCACTTGACTTCAAAAAAGGAGGAGGTCCTCAATTCGTCAATATGTTTTAATGTGCGTATGTTACGCGATATCTTTGCCAATTATGAACCGATTTTAATTATTCTTTTTTTAATTGTACGATAAAATCAAGTGTAGTTACGATTTCGTTAACACATCTTGCTTTCGGAAGTACAGGATTTCTTCGGCCACCACTTTTCGAGGCTTTGATCCAACCGGGTATTGCCCCAGTATCCTACTTAACTCCACTTCAGATTTATCGCTCTATCGCCAAAGTTATTGACTTTCGACGATAGATCTCAGTACTGCATAGTACTTAGAATCTAGAAGAATCAGGCAACGCGAATGCGCGCTAGGATCTGACTAATGGCCGTATTAACTAGTACCAGCTCCCGGTGCGGCTTGAAATATGATAATCGATCTGGTACACCACTCAACGTCGCACTTATGGGGCGGGGTATATCTCCCTGTCAGTACGGGTTACCTATCATGCCTCATGGTGACTGTCGTTATTAGTTAAAGACCCATTAAGAATGGCTATTAAACCTGTAATTATAAGGACAGGTAAAGGATTGAGGAAACACACTAATTTATTGAAGTTAAGTAGGCAGTGATGGTCTAACCCTTTTATTTTGTAGATAAATTATCCGAAACGTTTTTCTCTAACTAATGATTTTTAGGCGTGTAATAGGATCTTTTTTATTTTGTCTAGAATAGTTATGTTTGCCAAAATAGCAAAATAATGTTCAATGATGATCATGGTCATTCTTTGGAGACAGTTGTCGCTTATTGTCCTAGAGTCGATATTAATAGTAACTGTGTCGTCAAACTTTAAAAAAAAAAGAATTCAATCTTTATTGTTTACTAGCCGTTGCCGGTGGCTATACACGCAGTGATGTTTTAAAAAAACATTCTCCCATACAAAGTTTAACCCTCCCTTTCCCGCCTAACCCCCTAAAATGTGAAAATCCAAAAACCCTGAAACGCGGGATACCTAGTTTATATTAATTTTAGTTTATGTAATTGTCTTCTCTATTATGGACAACGTTATACTTTTCTTTGTGTTTTAATATACTGTAATAATAATGTTTCTGACATTATTATAAAAAAAATATTGAATTAAATTGAATTTAATTATTTTGTTACTCCTATACAAACTTTTAACTCCCAACTTACGTTATAAAATAAACTTATGTTCAAAATTTCAGCTTTCTAGACTTAGTAGTTTTGACTGTGCGTTGATAGATCAGTCACCCAGCCATTCAGTCAGAACAAACGATTTTATAAGTATAGATTATTATTCAGCCATTTTTATCCCACTGCTGGGCAAAGCCCTCCCTACCCTCCTTCCGTTCCTCGTGATTTAACGCGATAAACAGGCCACGATCCCAGATGTGCGTCGCGCTTGTCCTACCATCTCATCCAGGAGTTTCCATGTCATCATTTATTCATTCTTTAACTACAGCAATTCCGTATTCAAATCAAAAGACTTTGATACCTAAACTTGAACCTAGGTTCCTCGTTTAATCGTCAGTCACCGTATAATTTAGTATTTATCACTGAGCTTGACCTGATGTTTATCCTAGCGGTATGCAAATCCTCGTTGACAGTTACGTCTGACTGGTGCAAAATGCAACCAATTAATTTAATTTCATAAATCAATATGTTGTGGTATCCTTTTAACCGTTTATGCCGTCTATTAATAGCTTCAAGGGTAGAAACAGCTATGGAAGACCTTGATTGCAACATATTTATTAACGGAAGATATTTTTAACACGGGCTGCTCACGATTTCACTTTAAAATCATTATTTGCATCTTTCCTTTGCAGTTCTTTCCTACGTCGTTCCATTCGTCCTTTGTTGGTTACCTTGTGTAGGTTAGTGACCAGATCGAGGTACTGTGGCCCTGAAAAAGGTTCTTGAGACCGAAAAACAATTTTATATTTATATTTTACACTTAAATAATAAAACGCTGCCTCCTCTCCCTTGTGCATCGACCACAAACATAGAAACAGCTCAGTTGACGACCATCAAATGGAACGTTTTGCCCGCATTATCTGCTGCTATTTATTCTGCGGCGTTATGCAACGGGATACGGACTGAAACGGACCGACTCTGTAATGCCCTAATGCCACCTTTATGCGTGCTTTTATCTCTTAGAAACTTTGTAAAGTAGCAGGCCCTGAACAACCCCATAAAATTGACCGGCTTATAAAGAGTGTGTTGCAATTTGTGTTAGTTTTTTCATTTTCATACTAAGGAAAGAACTTTAAAATATTTCTAGAGAGAATATTCAATACTCTTATCGATCAAATCCAATGCTACTTATCTCCAAGCTCATTGAGATTATTTATTTGACTACGCATTGTTCTCTTATCAATGAGACAAAATAAATATAGAATTCCTATGTGTAAATAATGTATTTCACAGTTGATTAATGTCCTGAGCAATGACAACAACAGCACGAGCTTTGATTTATAATATAACTTTCGCCGTATCCCCGAATGGTCTAATTTGACGTTTGCCAGCGCGTGCGCAAGACGCTGATACACGGTAGATTGCGCAAGGTTTCCCATGGTACCTAGGCCATAGTTTTCGATTCTGAAATAGCTAGACTATGAATGGGATACATTCCTAACAGTTCCATGTCTATTTTAGGTTTAAGCACTGGTTGGGCCATCAACCCTTTAATGTTGGTTTCAGTTATAAAATTATTATTTTGTACGTGCTTTCGTGTTGAATATGGTTAGTGTATTGCCGGTATGCGCTACAAGTAAATTTAATTTCGCAAGAGGCAATAAAAATGTGTACTTCTTAAACCAATCTGATTTATTAATAACCTTTACACCTCTATCAGAAATTATGAACTTTGAAAATGAGGTCAATTTGAACCTGAACTCCCAGTTCTATACGCCGCTGATTATGTAGTTCCATTGAATGGGCCAACAAATCAGACAGTCTCGTTTTGCAGATGTGAGAGCCCTTATGCCTTAACCGGTCCGAACCTGGGCATTGTTTATTGATCCACTGTCAACCTCTAAATTAAATATTTCAGCTATAACTGCTTTGAGACCGTTATCATTATTGCCTGTGTTAGCTTGTTTTGTTTCAACGGTATTGGAATTGAGCGATGAATTTATGTTATTTCCTTTTATTTGTTCAGCAGAACATGTTGTTTCATTTGGGATGATAATCTGATATTATTGTTATTTCCTAGAAACTAGGTATGTATGCCAATACTAATGATCGAAATCGATCATGTTTAAGAAAATAAAATCATAAATGTGTATAACAATGTTTTCTGTAAATTTTTCAGGTTATTTTATACTTTGAATATTACTATTTAAAATTATTCTGTGATTTCAGATTAATACAAATTCCAGAAAGCATGCCATCTCCTTTCCTAGACCCGGAAGTAACTAGAATCGTGACGTCATAAATCTCGTGGCGGAGTACAAAACAATTAGCCTTGCACCTTAACGGGTCCTGACCAGAATAACCAGACCTTCCCAAGATCTGAAGCTGTATCTTGAGGAGCCTGGGTTTGGAGGATGAGAGGGGGGTGTAATGGGTCCAGCTGGCTGGTGATTGTCGTAGTTGGCACATTAGAGATTTGTCACGGTGGAGGAACCGTTGTGATTAGGGTGGATCGAGGCCGTTGGATTGGATTATTGGATGCTAATGGGGTACACAGGTGGTTTGACTTTGTAACGAAACAATTGGATTTATCTCTTCGATGTATCTTAGAGTCGTACTTACGACGAATGGCGATTGCTTCGTGAATAATATACAAATGGAAGACAAAGCTAGACATGTAGCGCACTTTTGACTGCGAAATTCCGTATGGATTTATCGACAAACATGTACAATATTTGTGTTCAGTTTCATCGCTATTGCAAAACGACTTATGTAGTACCAAATGGTTGCAGTGCGAGTAGTTATTAGACTTGTTCCTGTTCAGATAAAATTATCATTGATGGCTATAAGATCTTTACTGCCATAAACCACAATCACCGTTTCAAATCCTGATTAGTGCATAAATTAGCTGCAGCCGTGTCCCCAGCACCGTAAGGATGCATTTACAACGAAAGCAGTGCGTCGACTATGAACGCCAGAGTTTACCGGCACAAAGTCACACACTGTGTGAAGCCAGTGGGAACTGCGTAGCGCTTTCTGGCACCAAGTCGCGCAATGTGTGAAGCAGTGCGTATATTGCTTTCCGGCACGAAGTTGTGCAGTGTGTGAAAGCAGTGTATAGCGCTTTCTGGCACACAGTCGCATACTGTTCATTCAGTTTAGCGATTATGATATTTACAAACACTACAAAAATATGCAGATTAAAAATAAGAATAAGATTGGAAATAATAAAAACAAGCTTTAATAAAAAAGTTCTTAGTATTAACTTTCCGAACTGCAACATCGCAAGTGATTGCTATTTGTGTAGCGTTATTTTTATTTGGATAGCATTCTAAACGCAGGCGATCTGGTTTCTACAACAATGTGGCCTAGAGAACAGTTAGACATGTCACGCCCACGCCTGCATGCGATTATCCCTGGAGTTATGGAGTGGACCCCAAGCGACCACAGCACCTTAAATAGCTGAAGGTCGAGCCTTAATTGACTGCACAGGGTGCGTCCAAAGTTTTATGAATTACAGTTAACTCAAGCGAGTTTCAGGGTGACCTAGCGTACAACTAACAATAAGTTTTTAGAAGTATTAGCTCCATATGAAAGAGCTAGGTATGGTAGTAGAAGTACTTCTACCATATCTATTTCTGCCAAACAGTACTTTATGTTCGTTTTGCTGTGTTTCAGTCTAAAGGGCATGGATGCCGGTGAAATTACAGGCACGTTTTACCCGTTATGTCTCTCGCAACGCGCGATTGATACCTCTAGTGTTGCTAGCGTCTATAGGTTACGGTAACCGCTTACCGATAGGAGGCCGTATGCTTGTTTACCATTTTAATTTTATAAAAAAATGCTGAATCTGAAAAGAAGCAAGAGTTTCGATGACGTTTTTCGAAAAATTCGGTGATTTTTAAACTACCTTCCCTGAAAAGGCCTTACCCTAGCTTGGGGTAGCTGTTGGCAGTTACAAGGGAACACTATTTCTTTTTTTTTTCTTAATTCTCTCACAGATATGGTCCATATGGTCATAACTCTAAAGCTGTGAAAATTCATGGAACATGAATGGGGTAATTCGGATCACGATATCCATTGCCCTGTAAACTTTGAACCATCTCGCTTGTCACCCTGTACTAGACACATGAATATGCCACTGGTCCTTTATTAGTGACCCTGCAAAGGGTGTTTTTTCTCAAACCCACAAGAGAAAATAGTAATTTTCTAACTGGTCACACTAACTGGTGGTTCGTTCAATGCTTTTAATTATTATGCATTAGTAGCATGTTACGCGCTAGATTTATTGGCAATGAATATTTTCCATTAACTAAGTATTGATTTGTACGACCAGCCAACGATTGGTAATTTCTAGTTTAACGTTAGAACTCGTTCTGGGGCTTATTGCAACATCCTGTAATTAGTTTTGTTACCCCATTCACGTCATAAGGAGGGACGAATCATCGCAAATAGAAAGTTAAATTTAAATGTGGATGGAAATAAGAGCAGAGATAGGCCACAGAAAAGATGGATGGTTCGTCTGAAGAATGACATGGGTAAGAAATGCGTCATATTATTAACAGTAAGTACTGAGACGACGGCTGATAGAAGAGTTTGGAAGAAGAAAATATGTTCTGCGACCACACGTAATTCCGGGCATTTAGATAAAATTGATAGTGATCGATCTCATAAAATGTTGTTGTCAACAGTCGGGGAGGTGGTATCCACAGTATGTGGAGTTAGGGTCCGGTCTAAATGACGCGCTGGCGGTGGCAATCATAGGATAATGGTTGTCAATTGGTTGTCAAAGTTCGCGTAAATGATCGCCACCGTCACCGCCACCGCGTCAGTTTGATCGGGCCCTTACGATGATATCTTTCTGACACTTTATCAGGAATATTAAAACATGCAACCTTTTTTTTAAATGATCCTTTTTTACCTAATGTAACTTCGACTTTCTCAACAAGCCAGTGGTTATTTCCTCTATGAAGCCATGGATTTCTATTTGGTAGGTTAGGTAAATCAAATATTATTGTGGGTACTTTCTCCGTTTGTGTTGTTTCACAAACAAACGATAGCTGTCATAACTTCGACTTCCTATCGACTACCGCCATCTCAATATCTTTCCTATTATATTGAAATGTCTCCTTATAATTTAGACATTATACGGGGCAGTTATAGTGTAATAATATCTAGTAGGGCAGTTTCTAGCTGGCGCGAAATGTGAACGGAGGCCGACGCGAGAATTATAAGCATAACCCTGCATATTTATAATTCTCGCGCTTCCACCGGCTGTGACGGAATGACGATCTATTATTACGCGGTGGGAGTTACAGGCGAAAAACACCAGAGATTAGAAATAAAAAAAAAATGCTAATAGTGACTACTTTGACTAATTGTTACTCTCGTATTAGTTTTTGTTGTGTTTGGTATGCAATTGAATAAAATAAATAAAAAGTCTGATGAGAATTACCTAAATATTTTTATTATTGTCGTTATAAAGTCATTTTAATCAATTCGGTTAAAATATTAAAAAGATGAAAAGCACATAATTATCGATAGAATTCATAATAAAATTAGAAGATTGTTAATGACGTTCAACAACCCAGTTTCGATTGAAGACGTTAAATCGCCCGCCGCGGTCTCTCATAACTTGCACTGCCATTGAAAAGACTTGCATTTCCTACCTGCGGCTTTGTTTGCATTACTTTCACTCTACGCTATTCTGTGGCATTTGCTGGTACTGTTACTTATGCTGTGGCATTACTGACATTTGGCTGCATTTACACAGATTACCTACTGATTCCCAATTGTCGTAGATAATTATTTATTGATGTACATAATTATATAGAATAACACGCTCACGACTGTCTTCCCCATGGTGGGCATCCTCAGATACATACTCAGTGAGTAGATCTTTAAGGATACCAAGTAGGGGGCTACATTACATTTGGTACATGCCCGCGTTTTGCAAGTAGTAAGCATTCCACGTGACCGGTTGCAAGCCCATCGCCGCTTATTGGAACACTAACTGTTGGCACATGCCTTCGAATTTTTGGTTCTAGAGCATGCTGGTTTCCTCACGATGTTTTCCTTCACCGTTTTGAGCACGTGAACGCACATAAATTTTTCGAGTGGAAAAATCCATTGGTGCACGATCGGGTTCGAACCCACGACCTCCGGATCAGAAGTCGGGGTATCACCCACTAGGCCAATATAATTTACTTTCCGTCAAGTTTCGATCATTTGACTCATGAAGTAATGTAATTTTATTTTGGCATCAGTATTTTATTATATATTATATATTCTGGGTATATATTCAGTAACTTTTACATTATGACCGCCCTCGCGCCGCGCCCGTAGTCAGACAGTCACCGGTATGCTGAGTTTAAAACATGTCGAACGGTGATTGTCCACATTTCCGTAGAAAAATTGTCGATACGGTGACCGAATCGAAATGTGTTTTGAACTCAGTACAGACCTTCTATCAATGTGAATGCGGCATGACTACTATATTGCGGTGATGCCAATAGTTTTTGCATCGGATAGCGGTGCCGACTGCCGCAGGCAGCAATTTCCATCGATTCAAAGCTCTGTGGTCACATTTTACTTCACTTTACTGTTTTCTATATTATTTTCTCAATTTGGTGTGCATTTGCGAAACTAAAATATAGTTCTGATGGACTAGAATACAAAAGCGGGTTTCAAACTAAGATGTAGGTAGACGTACAGTCATATTTTCATAATTCTATAAGCTGTTTGTGTTCCAATCGTTAAAGGTTTGTTTCTTAATCTTTTGAATACATCATACAATGTATTCAAAAGATTAAGAAACAAACAGGAGATAGATACATAGAAAACACTTTATTGTGCACAATTTATGTTTCTAAAAAATTAAAAGTACTAGAATAAGTAATAGAATAGAGGTAAGTACTCAAATTTCGTGTAAACAATACCAATAACAATAATTTAGGTATGTAGTACCTAAATTATTGTTATTGGTATTGTTTACACGAAATTTGAGTACTTACCTCTATTCTACGAGTTTTTATACACGAAATTTGATTACTTACCTCTATTCTACGAGTTTGTTTACACGAAATTTGTGTACTTACCTCTATTCTAAGAGTTTTTATACACGAAATTTGATTACTTACCTCTATTCTACGAGTTTGTTTACACGAAATTTGATTACTTACCTCTATTATATGAGGTTGTTTACACAAAATTTGATCTTCAAAAAGAGAATCTTACGCAAAACAACAACAGCATATTCGCCGAAAGCAAACATTATTGCCGAATATAAGTTCATAATTCACACAGATATCGATCTCGTAATGAATTCCACTGCGAATTGATTGAATAAAAGGTTTTTTAATCGAATTTGATTAAATATGAACGTTAATTGCAGGCCAGTGGTTCGTTTGATTTATTTTGGTTGTTGTAATTACGATAATTCCGTTTTCGAGTGAAAGTGTCTGACATAATATTAGCAAATCTTTTAATATTCGTGTAAGTCGATGTAATTATAGGTTTTAGTTTATGAATAGTCGTAAGATTTGTAACAATTTATGAGATTGTTGTTTTAATTATGCAATTATCAGAGCCATTGTAAAATAATTAAAACCTAGACCTAGATTTGGTCAAGATCTTATACCAGAGAAGTGAATTTGTTGTTAATACACACCAGCACGAAACGGTGAAGGAAAACACAATATAATGGAAACCGCAGGTCTTAATCACAAAAGTAGTAATGGTAAACATTGAGCATCTGAATGAACCTCATGAATAAGACATTTTGTTCTATTATTCGTAAACTGATTGCTTATTGTATTTTAATGTGACAAATTACTATACACATAACGTGCCTTGTAATGTCAGTTACACATGTGACAATAATGTTATGTCATATTTGGTTGCGTTAGTCATGTATAACGGCGTATTCCACAAATCCCCTGCGACAATCCCCTGCGAAGGGGATTTATGGACTTTTTGTCCAGAAATCCCCTGATCTTATTTATACTGTAATAAAAAAAAACAAATACGAAATAAGTAATCACAGTCTTAAACTAATTGATAAAGTGAATGCTTTAATGAGGAGAATTTCACTGTAAAATATTTAGTTAGGTAGTACTTATTTACTTCGACAGTATCTGCATAAAAATCCTTTTTATGAAGATGTTATGCTTTTTATAAACAAAATATATACGACAAGATCTACAGCGATTGTCGTACATATTTTGTTCATCGCACAGTTTTAGTAAACTTTGAGATGTAATTCACACAAATTGCTCCACGATGTCATACCTAGGTACCAGCCTAGTATCCGCTAGGTAATTACAGTCACAATAGCTTTGTTTGTCACACGGCACTTCCGGTTCCTGTGCGCCCGCGCATCCGAGCGGTCGTAGATCCCAATCTCGAACATTGTTCGAGGCGTTGACCACAGACAATCATTCATCGGATGTCGCGTGTTATGTTGTAATTTTGTGTCGTGTCTATGTTGTTATCATTAATAGTTTATCTACCATAAGAACTACTTCAAATAATTCTATTAATAATTCATCTTACGTTGGTTTATACTTACACTGTATTTTAATAACGAAACGTGATCAAGAGTCTTCTGTATCAAAAACCTATTTCTGTGTATCAAAACAACATAGGTAGTTTATAGCCAGTAGCAAATGGCGATATATCATTAAAGTTTCAAAGCCGTTTTTTTTTTTAAAGTAAAACCTTCTATTCTTGATTTGAACCAAACTTATTCATTTATACCAGCGTTTATCCTCTAAACAGCATTTAAACATGATTAGACGGTGTCACAGTGTCCAATCAGCTGATCCGCAGTAAGCCGCTTATGAGATTTAACTGTCTGTCTTGCTGACTCACTGCGCCGTTATGACAGATTGAAGTGTAATTTATCATAGCATTTGTGTGCGGAAGCGAGGTGAACAGGTTTTTGACGTAGGTCGATGGAAGCATAATAAGGCATTCTCGATAAAACTGCATAGGATGCAAACTCGGCACAGCATAGTTCATAGTTCTGTCATCACGACGAAAGGACGAAAAGTAGACCAAATTTCTCAGTTGCTTGGCGACAGAGAGGTGGTAACTCGAGACTCTACAAAAACCGTGAACCAATACGTCAATCACCAGAAATTTTGGATGAACTGAACAGTGTAAATTGGTACAAAAATACTTAAAAAGAAACACGATCTTCCATACTTATAAATAAAAAATCAAAAGATTATGAGCCCCTCATGTCCGTATAACCAACTCCCTGAAGCGTGAAACTCAATAAAGCCGACATACTTTCGTTTTTATTTAGTCCGGACCGGACGGAACTTTCTTCGTAAATTGTGTGTGATAAGGGCCCAACTTATCGCCCAAACGATTCAGATGTCAGATCGCGCTGACATTTAGACCGGAAAATGTGGCACAACCTGTGGTGTGGACCACAAGCGTGGCGCGGGCGTCCTGAACAAATACACAACAACATTATCTGGAAAGCAACAGAAAGGATCTTTCCAGCCACCCTTCCACCAACTATCTAAAGGTGATCGCGGTCACTATCCTTCGTGTGACTTTGATCTTTCTGCCTTCTTTTAACACAGAAGCACAGAATATACTGGCATTCATGGCCAGTAGCTGTACTTCTGAACCTGTACTACTGTGACAATACAGCCACCACTGTGACGAGCCTAAATTTAATTTGAGTAGAGTTCAGCATGGCCTTATTACCGCCCGCTAATCCGCTCCACTTGCACCACGCCAGCTCCGGTTAAGATTTTCGATTCAAGGGCGTCGCATCGCTAGTTTATCGCTATCCTCATAATTGGCAGGCCACCAGGGTTCTCGCTAGGATCTTTGTACCACACTAGATCAAAGCTTTACCTTTACTTGCTTGGCTGATGGTGACATATAACCTACTAGCGTGACGATTTTTTGTAACACTAGCTGTGCCACGACCGCTTTCGGCCCCCGACCCGCCGCGTCGTTTCGCCTAAGGGTCGTAGTGTGATGTTAAATAACCTATCTTCATCAAGAATTGGGCTGACATATGCAAAAAAAAAACCGGCTGGTACCCCCCGCAAACCACAAACACAAATTATTATTTCCTTTATACTTGTTTCTAAAGGAGCACCGGGACATAGACTTGTTGGATAATCGGATATAGCTTCTATATACTAATGGACTTTCTATCAGCATTTTCAGCGTATTACGATTTCCAAATCCGTAGATGAATTAGGGATTAAGAACGTTTTTAGACTCAACTGTGGCAGATATCTGGCTATCTGCCCATTTCGTAAGTGAGTTCCTAGCTCCATCCCTGCCAGTAGGGCAGTCGATAGAGTGCTAGATAAATCGCAGCCTCGATGGTCAAGTGCCGATTACCATTTGACATAGAAAGCGAAGAAATATCACTCAAAATCGACGCTAAACGGTTAATGGAGGGACGGGGAAGATTAAAGATGATACTGAAATAGATGGCTCGGTGGTTAAAGCCAAGTATCTACTCTAGCGTAGTGGTGACACGCGAGTCTGCACGCATGTTGTGGCTTCTTCCTATAAAAGTCCTACCGCTTTTATCGTAAGGAGTAACAATTGCTTGAAATTGTCATTGCAGCAACGAAAGGGAGTTGATCCCGAATGTTTCTGTATCCTGTATCTAACCTGAAACTAGCTTGGATCATCTTTTGCGGATGCTACGATGATCCATGTTGATAATTACGCATGGTTTAGTTCACGGTGGGCTTCACAGAAAGATCTAGAACGTGATTCTGAATTAGAAGGATCGTTAGTTTGTAAAGGATGTGCTGTGACTCCGATCGAAGGTGATAACGCAATTAGCTACTCAAATACAAATACTTAGTTAATATACCTAGAATGGTGTTGGTAATGAGATGAGGGATTATCTTTTGGATATGTGGTAGTCTTGGACATCCTTGAGATTTTTAATGCGAATTGACTTCATAGATTGCAAATTGGGCTGGATAATAAAAAAGGCATCCCTAGATTTTTTGATTACTGTTTTGTTGTAATTAATAAAATACCTAATTAAATACCTGGTAGCCAGCTACGTTTAATTTGATGGCAGTTTAGAAAAAGTGCGTTCGAATTCCTTCTGATGACTATGGGCGAACTAAACAAAATATCTGCCGTAATACTGAAACTAGATTTGGGTTGCCTACGAGCTATTAACGATTTTGCTATTTGTAAACGATAACATTCTTAGAAAACCGCCATATTCCTCCCTGACCTTGGGATGCTTTTAAAGGAGATTAAACAAACCATAAAAAACTTTAAAACGTATACATTTTAGTAAACAACCAAGTTAATGCTTCAGATAGTCTTATCGTGTGTGGCCTAGTGAGCCACATAACTTATTTAATCTTTGGTAAAACGACCATAGATTATTTTGCGTTTACAAATCGTACGCGCATTCCTTTGTGAAGGTAAAGGTTAAGTACTTCGAGTGGTTGTTAATAAACATATCGGTTTTACTCAGGGCGATAGGCTAATTTATGATCCAACAATGCTGTTCAGTCAGTAGGTAAACATGTTTGGGACCCATAGACTTTAGTTCAAAAAATTGGGCTACATTCAAAGATTCATCTTGGTCCTTAACTATTAGCAATATTAGTTATAATTTCCTTGTTAAATCTGAACAAATTTAGTTATCTATTTTTGTCGCTGACTGTACCTACCAATTGGCATAGTAGGATAGTCTATGGAACAATGGTACAGGATGGCGAAAGTAGGCAGACGGTGGCTGTATTGGTCCTGGATCGGTATAGCTTGTACCTAATGTGAAAATAAAATAGAGAATAGGCTTGTAGAATAAAAGGAATATATGAGTTTCCTACAATAATTAGACGACCTCTGTGGCGCAGTGGGCGAAGGCCCACCTGAGACGCAGAAGGTTGCGGGTTCGAATCCCGCCTCGGGACAAATTTTTGCATATGCAAATATTTGTCTCGGGATCTGGGTGTTTTCTATGTATAATATGTATGTATTTACAAAAAAAAGTATATAAGTAGTATATCAGTCATTTAGTTCCCATAACACAAGCTCTGCTTACTTTGGGGCTAGATGATGCTGTGTGAAAAATGTCCAGCATTATTATTATAATATCAAAACACCTTAATATTAATACACATATTTGTTTAAATAAGTAAGTAGTTATTTAAATAAATACCTTGTTTTACAAAAAAAACATATTCTTGACTAATGTGTAATGAAGGATGCATCATTTTCAGACACACCAATGACCTAAAGTAGAAAAATATTTTACTCATTTCTCTGCTTTCTACTTTAGTCACACTATCACTTCATTAGTCATAAAAAAATATTTCGCCGAATCGACAAGTTTGAGGAAGAAAATTGATTATTTATTGATGCCGCCGGAGGGTTCATTTCGAAATTACAGACAGAACTACCATTTAAGAGACTAGACGCATTCGGATATAAAGAAGGTAGCCAGCGTAGCCTACTTACTGTTTGTTTACCGGCGCTTACCGGCACGAAGACCGGCAACTGTTTTTTGAGTGTGCGTGACTTTGTGACGGTACTGGTATAGAGTATTATATTAATATCTATAGTTTTGATAAACGGTTTGAAAGTCAAAGTCGTGCCTCGCTAGGACCCGGTAAGCGCTGGAGTTCGGTAAGGCCTACGTAGACGACAGACGACATTTTCTAGAACAATACCTCTCTTGGGCGACTTATTGCATTATTTATTATTTGCCACGCTTTAAACTACCGTATTCTGTGACAATTTCAACTGGCCACATTATAAATTTGACAAATGCAGACAGACGACAAGACGGCACCTTCTGGGTACGGATCCTCAAAACTAATAACTAACTAATATTTACAGTTTTTAGGAGCAGACAAGCGAGATCATCTAAAAGTGGTATTGATTTTATGAGAGAGTTGAGTACACTGAGAGGCAACCAGCCTTCATTATGATATTGATGCTCGTATAGCTTTTGGTAGATCATTAAGAAATTCGGTAGATCTAAAATGCCCTATGCATTTTTGCAACACTGCTAGGTTTTCCAGTTGTTCCGATCAAGATCGCGCGATATCGCTGTTATCGCATCTGAACAGGTAGATCGGCGGCAACCTGCTTTATACCTAAATGTGCCTTTAGAATCCGTCACCCTACTTACGATTGCAGTAAAAACGGCAACATGTTTGAGAAGTGTGATTTCACACTGGCACTGTTTATGCAGACACTTTTTTACCCGACCCCGAGGAAGGTTAATGAATTTAAGGTCTTATGTGGGGTGTTTTTTTTGCTTAATGAGATGCTGCCGTTTCTGTTAAATGTACGGTTTACGTCCGGTTGAAAGAAAAGGGAGACGCAGAATGTTTTAAAATCTTTTTGTGTATCTCACGAAAATTAACAAACCCTCATAATTTAATGTGTCCTGTGCATTGACAGTCAGACATTCAGCCAAGCAATTATTCAGAAGGCTCGGGTAACGAATGGCACACGTTGCATTAAAAATAAGTACTAAGTACCTGACTAGTAGATACATCGAGTAAGGTGGCAGGCAGGTAATACACGACAGTGATTCAGACATTGTTTGCACATCTGTATTTTTTTTTAATAAAACTTTACCTAATATCTTTATTAAGACCCTGTAGAAATCTACTGTTTGTGGATGGACACTGGGCAAGAATTAGTGCCATGAATAGTCTTGAGCCAACACTATAGAAAAAAATCTCTGCAACGCCCTGACAGGGCCGATGTACCTAACAACCTACTTGGAGCTACACTAGATCTAAGCTTAACCATTGTATGTAGGACATTAAGCATGGACATTAACTTTAATTAATAAAAAAAAACAAATAAACACGCTCACGACTGTCTTCCCCATGGGTGGACATCCTCAGATACATACTCAGTGAGTAGATCTTTGAGAATACCAAGTAGGGGGTAGTCAGAGGCACGTCCAAACATTACATTTGGTACATGCCCGCGTTTTGCAAGTAGTAAGCATTCCACGTGCTAAATATATAAGTTTGTTAGATCATTGAGAAACGTCTTATAAACTAAGTGAATTTCAGACGTGGCTCGGAGTCCTCAAGATATATGAAGGTATATGAATACTTCAATTAAAAGTGATAAAAGTTCTAGTGTCATAACTAGAACTTTTATTAGTTGGTCCTAGATCCAGTTTGCAAATCTTGCAATCTATAACGGACGTAGGCCCGTAGGTCGGTGGGCCCGCCTTTTGCCGTTTCCACGGCGACGTCCAGAGCAAATTCCAACGCAAATCACTGTTTATTACGGCTATTTCCACTAATCATATACCAGTGACTAGTGACGGACTTGGCAGCTGGCACTAGCCTTCCTTCAGACGCATTCACGTGTTAAAGCAGATTTACCGGCACGAAGTCTTCTGCTAGCACGCATCTACTGGCACCCAGGTCCTGCGCAGACTACGTAAGTTTGATTATTATTATTTTATTATTTGTAGGAAAATAAGCATACCTCATTTGCCGATGCGTTGCCTGACCATACAGATAAAGTTGAAAGATCTATGTGTCTGTTCACCGGTACTTACCCATAATTGTCACAACGGTTACAAGATATATGTGTAAATTTGACCTAAAGGCATCCACTCAAAGGCATCGACAAAGTGGATACTTAGGTTTGTGTTCAAAACAAACCTAACTTCAAGATTTCAAGTTTTTATTTGTTTATTTTTTTTAATTTTGCCAAGCACCTTCTACAAAAAAATTCACCTAACTATGTCAATCGAATCTTGAAACTCGTACTCCAGAGACTCAAGATACAGGCTTGCACGCCTAGTTTGTGTCTCGCAGATAACCATATTAAAAAACCTTATGCATTAATCAATAATCTGTATATATTAATCTGTAACACCTGTTTTTGGCAAATAAATATTCTTATTCTTATAGATAAGATATATTTAGTTTTTTTTTTTAGCTCCGAGTAAATTTGTTCACGAAGTTTTTCACATAAGTCGAACGTAACATCGATATCGACCTCAATGCCCTATGGATTAAAAAAAAACGCAGTATCTACATAGGTACATAGGTACTCAGTAATTTGCAGTGTCCAGCTCACGTATCTTACCTGTACAATTAATAAAACAATGACCCTGTTAAGAAAACAACTAGCCTGTTCTATTATGAAAACAATGACCCAGTATTTTCCTAGCTCTTATAAGGAGGCACAAGGTCAGAACTGTTAAACGAGCGTAAAACAAACATTAGTACCTACCTAGCGATCTAGACAACACTCAAAATACATAGACACAAGTATTTTACCGGCATGTGTTTAAAACGATATAGTTTTGTGCTGGATGATTATTAAGATTAATAATAAAGATGAAGAGTTTTTTTGAATGCGCTAATCTCTGGACCTAGGCTTATAGGCATCACGTTATGGCCCTTAGATACCGAGCAAAGGAAGTAATAGAATAATATGCGACGCGGTATGTCGTTCGGGGGCCTAGGGCGACCGTGGCACAGTTGTAAATAGTGAAGTATGAAAAGCGGTAAACACTGATTTTCCATAATAATGCTACTTTTTATCTTTTTACATCGTTTTGCGATATCGTTTTTTTTTTCAAACTTCAATCACTTGTATTACCACAGATCCTCGCTCCAATGCCATTCTATCAAACTCCAAGTAGATCGATATATCAGAGATCTTGGGCTGCCTGTAACTTTGCTCTTTGGAACAGGGGGTGCTTGTTTATTTGGTGATATTTAGGGGGTGACAACATTTACTATAGGCGTTGTTTACTTTTGAGATGGTATTTTTTGGCCAGGTTAGTTTCTCCATCAACTGTCGTCACCGTCATTCGAAGCTTTAGTTATAGAAGACTAGCCTCTGCCCACGGCTTCGCCCGCGTGGTACCCGGATAAAAAGTAGCCTATGTGTTATTCTGATGTATAACCAATATAATTGTAAAGTTTCATAAAAATCCGTTCAGAAGTTTTTGCGCGAAAGAGTAACAAACATCCATCGATATATCAGAGATCTTGGGCTGCCTGTAACTTTGCTCTTTGGAACAGGGGGTGCTTGTTTATTTGGTGATATTTAGGGGGTGACAACATTTACTATAGGCGTTGTTTACTTTTGAGATGGTATTTTTTGGCCAGGTTAGTTTCTCCATCAACTGTCGTCACCGTCATTCGAAGCTTTAGTTATAGAAGACTAGCCTCTGCCCACGGCTTCGCCCGCGTGGTACCCGGATAAAAAGTAGCCTATGTGTTATTCTGATGTATAACCAATATGATTGTAAAGTTTCATAAAAATCCGTTCAGAAGTTTTTGCGCGAAAGAGTAACAAACATCCATCATAGAGGTGGATGTTTGTTACTCTTTCACGCAAAGCTACTGATTTTGGATAATCTATTTTGTAAGATTTAGATACGATAAGATATAAATATTATAAATTGCCTATGTACTTTTTTGATCAATAAACATTATTATTATTATTATCCTCACAAACTTTCGCGTTTATTATAATAGTAGTAGGATAATGTTATTATTTTCGAGAACTATGTTAGAGCTAACTGTAAATGGTAGCTTATTTTAATATCCACCGTTGTATATGACAGTAAAAGTTAATATTAATAATAAGCCACTCGTTTGTAAGATCTACAAAAAGTTATGTAGTAGGTAGGTTATTAATACCTTGACTGACTTGAGATTTAGAGTTTTTTTTTTATTTTTACTTTAATTTTACGTGGGTCGTGCTGGTTATTTTAGATTATCGGCAATACAAGCAATACATAGAAAAAACATTAATGTTTTTTAGGTTTAAACTAAAACAACATATTTTTAAACTGCAACTAAATCAATTAATTTAGCATAGGAAACACTTGTTTATATCTCCGACTCTGCCTCCTCCAAATATCTAGCTACTTCGTTGGCGCTCGAATACTATGTTAAATTAGTTTATTGTGTCCCTAGGTTTATTTTATTTTATGTTTGTTGTAGGGATATTATCGTTTGCTATTCAGTAAATACGATTATTTATCGTTTTAAGTGTTGTATTTTGCGGAGTATTTTCTTTATTTTATTTTCTCAGTAACGTGTTTTAGTTATTAAGTAAATATAATTTGTAAGTGGTGGTCTAAATAAATGATTATCTATACATCTATCAATACCACGATAAGAAGCAGTACCACGGAATAAGGAGCAATGCTAAGCACCGTAAGTAGGGTAAAAGTGCCAATTATTGACCGTGTCGTAATTGCGGACGAAACGCGCGGAATGCCACTAAATCAAGGCGATTGCTATAGCGGGTGTTTAAGTTTACATCACTGCGCGATCGCATAGGGCTAAGTTCACTAAGTAACACTTTAAAGTTTACGATCCGATTGTTAAGTATAGAAATCGCATTAACTTTTAGAAGTGAGAGTTTCGAGTGTTGAGTGTAGACGTTGGTGGCAATAAATAAACAAATAAGTGAAAGAAATCCCTATAATTTTTTATAACAATTTTATTTTAAACTTTATCAACATACCTACTTTAATGTAGACCAGAAACAAATAACACAATTAAGAACAAATTCTATTTCTTATTAAAATAAATCTGTGTAATCGGTCTTTACAAATATCAAGTGCGAATGAGTAGTTTTAACATGAAGTTAGTGTATTTTTGTTTTACTTGTCAAAAAAGTTTTAAAAACTTATAAATCATTAATGTTTACTGACAAATACTTCCGCCAAAAACACGATCAACACTCAAAAGAGCAGTTTGTCGTAACACTTAATATCGCAAATATCACCCAACACCGACAAATTGCCGACAAGCCTTATCCATCGGGCCGTGTCGTGTAAACATCTCAAGTATTGGGCAAGCGCACACGGAAGCGCACAGGCGCAGGTGAATCGTGGGTGCGCCGCTTGCTAAACGCATTCCGTGGACGTGGGACGAGCTTGATAGCATTGTTGGAGATTGACTATCAGATGAAGCAAATTAGAACTAGGAAGAATTCTCTCCTATTTTCTCTAGTTTTGCCGAAAACACTAAAGCAGAAAAGTGCAATAGTCGACACACATCGAAAGATCAACCAAAATAGGCACTAGAATAAGTCTTTAAGTCCTAACAGAACTTTAGAGTAGGCGATCATCATTATCACCTAACTTAAACTCGAAAGTTTGTGACGATGGATGTTTGTTACTCTTTCACGCAAAAACTACTGAACGGATTTTGATGAAACATTACAGTAATATAGCTTGTACATCAGAATAACACATAGGCTACTTTTTATCCGGGTACCACGCGGGTGAAGCCGTGGGCAGAAGCTAGTAAATAATAAAGCCTTTACTAGGTAGGTACGCCATTCTTTCCGGTCCTTTGCCAGTCTCATTTATTGATTCGAACTAAGCTGACGATGACATTCGTCCAGGTGATAATGACATTAAAGCAGGTATACATTTTAAATAGAGTAGGTATTGGTGTTTACCAATAATTGCCGTAGACTTGTACATTTCGCACTAAATTTCAATTGAAACATAGCTCCATTAATTGTTACACAGTCAGAGTCACTCAAATTCGCCACTCAAATACAATCAGCCCACGAAGGGCGTGCACCTTATAAAGCAGCTTGTAATTATGAACAATAATTCCTTTAGACATTAGGGCTCCGTCAGAATGAAAGCGTGATCACACGCAGTGATGGTTGAAACAGAGAATTACAGATCGGACACATATATTTGAAGAGTTTCTTTGGACGAGTGGCCAACTTAACTTTAACTTTATTTAACTTTATATAATAGAATAGAAATGAATACACGTTTTTTTGGCACAAACAATATAAAGGCAAAATCTAAATTAATAACAACAAAATCGTTCGGCTCATGTGTACCAAATGTACAGCATGGATGTACCAAACTGGTGTTCATGGCTCAGCATGTGTTGGAAGTGTTTCCAACATTGAACACTGGTTTTCAGCCTTAACAAAAAGTGGAAAAGATAGTGAGTGAAGGTGAAGAATATAATTCGCGGTGTTAAGACGGACTTGACCCATTTTTAAAGCCCACCTTTCTATGTTTCAGTACCTTTTGTTGAATCAAACGCTCTGCTCCCGAATGCGCCTCTGTTTGTGTCTGTGACAGAGCGTTTAAATATTCCCCTTAGGGCTAAGCGAGATAAAGGGCCAGTAATTGGCACATGCCAGTTGGCCACTCGAATTACCGAAACGTAGGTCGTTCAAATTATAATCTTTGCATGGGTGTTGAATTTTAAATTGTCTAATACTGAGTTGTTGCAAGTAAAATTGTAATGCAATATGAAACCTTACTGTATATTTCACTTAAATAATATGAATGATATTGACACGCTATCGAAATGTATGCCTCAAACAGTATTGTACCATTAGATACCTACTTGATTATTGAAAGGGAAACCGCAGACGTGACCGCAAGAATGTATACCGTACTAATAAAGACCACAAATGTTCGCAAATAAACTGCCAGGTAAAATTCTTGCCAAGGATGTTAGCACACTATAGGTACATATCCAATAAACCTCAAATGGAGTTGGGCAGGACACCTGACCAGACGTGTTGATGGTCGTTAAAGTACATAGATCCTTGACTGGGTTGTGGCAGAGGACAGGTTGAAGAATCGTCAAAGTCGCAGGGCATATACCTGGATGCGAGACGCACAGGACAGAGGTTGACAAAAGCGAAAGGAAAGCCTATTCTTCCCAGCAGTGGCTGATTCGGGCTGAAATTATGATGAGTTGCTCAAAGTAGGATTACAGCCGCAACTTTATTTGGCGATTAATATACAAATGATAACGATCGTTGATTCAATGAGTTCTTTACGATGATTCGATTCAAACAGCTACGTGGCGTGGCATTCACACGTTATCCAAACTCATTATTTGTACACGAAGTGTTAGAGTTAATTGACGATGAGAGAAATAGTTGTGGATTACAGAGAACAAATTGACGTGGGAGTCTCAATTGCAAGCTATGTTGAGATTTAGGTAGCGATATGGCATTCCTCCATTGAAACCTTGCTTATGCAGCTAACACTGCTATTACAGGTTTTGAACATTCTAGAAAACCTACGCAATGCTTGCATGTTTACAAATAAGTACTTTATAAATTAAAATTACAAATGAGTGCCCGCGTAGTTCCGACTCACCGGATGGTAAATGGCCGCAGGGTTCGATCCCGCTAGACTGGCTCAGTTATCCCTTGCCGGAACACATTATACCCACACGCTATAATTTAGCCAGGCAAGCTAGTTTAGGGTGGTCCATCTTTCTGGTACGGAGTACATTTATATTAACCACTATAGGGAATAGAACAGGTCAGCAGTTTGACTAAGTAAACTTGTAGGTCTTTTTAATCCAATAAAGAAGTAAGGCTTCATGACGCATAAGATTCACAATGAAACGGATTGCAAAAATTACACCTTTAAAACACCCTATTAACAGCACGTTATAAAGACTTAAGATACAAATGGATTCATCTCCTCCGATTGTATGCTCAATAAATATTGTGTCTACAGTGAACGAATGAATTTCTCTTAGACTGGGATCGCCGAGTCTGAGTGCCAATGGATAAAACAGTAAAACTTTATAGAGTCGTTATGAGGCATAAAGAAAAAATACTAAAAATACTAATATTCTAAAAGTCGTGTTTGTAAAGCTCATGGCATGCTTTATTTCTTCCTCAATCAACGTTCTGTTTATTTTCTACTACCATTTGAATACATTCAGTTTTGAATAAGGCATGGTTTCCGTCGGGTGCTAACATTTGCATTCCAATTGAAATTTGAAAAGATCACCACATTAACTATCATAATGACGCTATTTTCGGATGCTACTTTGTTGGTCATTTTGTTTATTGAGCCACCAGCTTTAGAATCTTCAGATTTTGGAATATTTACTCGGAACTATCAACGTGATTTATATTTGACTATTCGTAACTTTATCGACCAATAAATTTCTTTTTCTTATTGATAATTTAATTATCTTTGATGAAACGCATCGAACGATGTAAGAACTTCATCGAGCCGTGGGTGACACCCACACTTGGCCCGTTTTACAACGGCTCGGTTCCGCGTTTCATTAGCTCTCACATTAATTTATGATTAGTGTTTGCATATGCATGGCCCGAGTCCCCGATGGGCCTTGGAGTCTAGGAAGCGGTATGTAGGCGTTACACTTGTGCAGGCCAGAACTCATAAACTAAATCAACGTATCGAAGTTTAATTGCATTTAAATAATGAAAACCTAATTAACAGTGCATCACAGCACAGCCAATGAAGTAATAACTAAGGGAGGAGTAAATTAACTAAATGTAAAACTCCAATTAAAAATCACCACGCCCTCATTATTTATTCAGTCCAATGAAACCCTCATAAATCTTTAAAGGGAAACAAACGATAAAATCAATATAATTAAATGTATATGTACAAAACAGCAATAAACATCGCGAGGCTATTAATTTTCCAACTTTCCCTTCAAAAAGACGTTTACGACTTCCCTTCTATTTTAGTTGCGAATTGCAAATCTTCAATGCTGTGCACATTGTAACGAGGTGTGAAAAGGCGGGGATACACCGTCCGTCAGCGTCGCGTCCCCGCCCGGTTCCCTGGCCCCTTTACTCAGACAATTTAGCACTTCATAAATGTACAACTAGGTTTATCGGTAGGTTTGTTTGGTCTAGAAACTGTTTTGTTTATCGCATGTAACTTGTCCGTTGAAAAGTAGCCCTTGATTGGCAGACAAGCGTCGCACCACTCAGCTTGTCTAAAAGAGTTATATCCGATGCAAATGCGTACCACAAATTTAAGAGCAAAGACACCTTTTATCGCTCATTGCGCTTTAAGGCTCGACGTGTCAGATACCGTATAAAGCCAGCGACAGGCGGCGAGAGCCATCCTAGTCTTCCCGTACTCATTGTTCCTGGTGCACGTCAAGTTTTTTCCCGCTCACAAGGCACGGTAGCTCTGTATATGGCGGGTATTAAAATTCATGTACGCAAGTTGAAGTCGCATCGATGCCAATTATTATGAATATTTATGAGTGAAGAAGAAAAAATTGTGGAAGATTTGATACTGATACAAGCGACGGGTCGCGGCGTTTAGTCGGCCCGCGTTACCAGTTTGGCAATGTATGTTTACGCAGAAAAACAATGGTAAATTATCTTTTAAAATTAATTTAATATTAAGATTACAGTACCTGTAAAATAGATAATAATTATGAAATGGAGTTTTGTTGAAAATACAATACGTAGGTACAGCTTAATTAATTTAACTTCCTGCATTGAATTACTAAATTATTGAGCTGAAACAAGAGCTGCGTTGAGGCGGCCAATCATAAATCGTACTAAAAGGAAATAGATACAGACTACTATCTCTAAAATAAAAAAAGTATACACATAGACTTTACAAACTCGATGTTACTTAGCGGGGAAAGAGTGCGCTATATCTGGCAGTGTTTCCGCTAACAAGTCAATTACTGGACGCGTTACCCTACGCGGCGGATTCAATGCGGCCCTGTAAGGCGGCGGGCACACCGACTGGTTTGAATTTGTACCACGGCAATAGATTAGCCCGTGCTTCTATCAGGCGTGTGTCACTTCAAGTCAAATCTTATCTATGCGAAAATCACTCCTATTCACATGCCTGAGGATCTCCGAAAATTCGGATCGCAAAATCTAGCGCGAGATTTTGTCTTGTGCGAGATTTTAACTGCGTATCAGCAATTAATATTATTCTTATTATTTTCATAACTTATCCCACCATCCTAAGTAACATATGGATGGTAGAATATATAAGGACCTAAAAACAAAATTTACCATCATGTATTAGCCGACCTTTTTACATGCAAATAATATTCTGATTTCTGAACAATCATTGTGGTTTTTTATGTCGTGATAAATAAATGTTTTTCTTTCTTTCTTCTTCTTTCAATGAAATCAGCTCAATAAACTGCTTGCATTGCTGATACGCAATATCAAAAAGGGAGGTATTCAAAAAGTCACTTCTGTGTTTTGAATTTTTTCGAATTTATAAAACGCTTCTGTAATGACACAGTTGTGCATATATTGCGTCTATTGTAATTTTATTATAATCATGTATTAACTGGAATCATATTCTATTGTAATTCTATTATAATCATGGGTCAACTCTAATCATATTCATTTGAGTTATAAGGAACCTCGAAAAATTAAACTAACAATAACCAATAAACATGAGGAAGTTTTGGAGGAAATCTCAAAGCGCCGAGTTGCTACTGGAGCAAGAAAACGTCTAGAAGAGGTGTTTCTTTATATCAAGAGAGACGTGAGTTAAGAAGATACTTTTGTATCATCTGTGCCTGCAAGAAGTGAGATAAATTCGCCATAAAAGTGTTTGAGGAAGTGGCAGCCGAGCTTTTTTGAAATTATTATCTAGCTAGTCAGTCTCGGAAGCTACTGCCGGTAATTGGATGTTGTTTTACAATTACCGGCCTTTGTGATCATAAAAAGTATGTCGGCTGCAATTTTACTGACTGCAGAAAACAGAGCGGTAGCTTCAGAAACACAGTGGGTGATTGATTTATGTCTGTGAGGATAAGTATTTCTCTATTATTTTCTAATATTTCTGACATTACAGTTGTTCTATACATATCCTAAACTGTTTAAGCTATGTACTTACGTGTTCATCGAGTGAGTAAGTCAGTTCTCCATCATCGTATAACACAAACCACCGCCGCTGCCATCTCTGTAACAAAAAAAAACATTTGCATCACACATGCTGTAAAAGTAGGTCATAACCGTAAAGCGAACGAAAAAGATCTTGAAAATAGAATGAGGCTGATTATTCATAATATTATGCTACAATGAAATACAATCTCCATGACAAATCCTTATTTCTATTTAAAAATGGAACTGGCCACAGTCCGGTTGTGGAAAAAAAGAAGAATGAAGGATAATTTTCTTCATATCAACAAATTTATATGAAATTTTTAGATTCCTTGCATTCGCAATGAAAAGTTATCTGTTATTCTCGGATATAAGCGTCAATTACCCTAACAATAAACCATTGTTTTAACCGTCTCATATTTCGTGATTGACGCATATAAGAACCACGAAGAAGGTAATTTTGAAAAAGGCTTGGAAAAGTTTTGACGACTTCTTTGGCGCGGTGGGCGAATGCCCGCCTGAGACGCAGAAGGTTGCGTTTTTGATTCCCGCCGCGGGACAAATATTCGTACTATGCAAATATTCGTCACGGGTGTTTTATATGTATAATATATAGGTACCTATATATTTACAAAATATAGATATATAGTTTTTTATTAATCACATACGGATACAGTACAGACAAGTACAAATGACAATAAAAAAAAACAGTAAATTACAGTAGAATACAATACGTGGGGCAGTCTCTTCTGCAAGTATTATATCAGTCATATAGTTCCCATAACACATGCTCTGCTTAGTTTGGGGCTAAATGATGCCGTGTGAGAATATCCAGCATTATTTATTTATTTAGTTTAAATCTCCATTCTATGACAAATAATAAAGGTACAATCAAGATAGCATAATCAAACATGTATCAGCCACCACAGCACCTATAGTAGGTACGTGTAACAATGAATGGTCCTAATGTCACTGCAATTAACCTATTGCTTGCGCTGATTATTGCTTGGTGCATTCTGAGATCACTGTTGCTAATTTTAGATTCAGTCTGAATTAAGAACAATACTTGGATCGGATGATATTGGATAAAGCCACAGTCGCTTGTAAACTTACAATAAGACATACGTCAAGCAGAATTCGAAGGTGAATGACCGATACGAATGAAGATAAGATAATATTTATTCAGTAACATTATATAATAGTGTACTAGTTTTGGTACAAGAAAATATGGTTGGGACTTTTGGGACAATAAAGGTGTCCAAACTACACATTTATGTAAAAGAAGCTTCATGTCTATGAATACACAGACTACTAGCGCCACGGATAGGCATAACAACTAAACGAAACAAAAAATAAAACACGCTCACGACTGGAATCCCCGTGGGGACCAAGAACCAACAATTCGAAGGCATGGGCCATCAGTTAGCGGTAACGGGCTCGCAAACTGTCACGTGGAATGCTCACTATTAAGCAAACGGGTACATGTGCCAAATATAATGTTAGGACACGTGCCTCTGACTACCCTCTACTTGGTATACTCAAAGATTAATTGTTTAATTAAAATCACAATCACTTTGATTTTTTTTTTTATTTTACTACCAATTCCACCGCGACTAAGCCATGAAAGAATGGCAAGGAACAAGCCTGGTTGAGTCGTGAGCGTGTTTGTTTGATTGTAAATCGAAACTGAAAGTATCCAGTAACAATTGTTTTGTTTACCCTTTTAATCCTGATAGTAAATACCAGCCTGTATCAGGCTTGCATCAACGTAATTAGGGCCCGAGAGCTCTATTCCGCCACACCTCGACATAAACGATCGTTCGATATGGCCGATCTATCGGTGCGAGACGACATGCCAATTATTGGCACAGGACGGGAATCGAATAGTTTACTACATTATTACGATTTAGTCGAGTGCAAATATTAATGAAAATAAGATTAAGGAGTAGACAGGTGCCCATTTAGCGCATCTAAAATTTGCCATGCATATGCAAGAACGCAAATTCAGTTGAGGTTCTAACAGGAACGTCCAAATTTGATTAAACTTAAAAGATTTAACGGGAACTATTCTTTTTATAAGCATTGGACAGGACCATAACGCTTACAACACCGAAATTAGGGAATTTTCTCTCTGAAAAGATTACTTTTTGAAAATATAGTATAACAACAGGATTCTTAATAAAAGTTGTACTTATTATTCAATCGTCAAATTTTTGATTCGTAAATTGTTTTTAGATGTATCTTTGACATAAAAACAACAAGATGCTTGATAATATAATTAATTAAGCATAACATTATGTTGTTCCTACCGCCACAAACTAAACAATTTTTTGTATGTAAACATTTTTTTAGTAAAGGGCTTTTTCTGCGTCATCCCCTTGAAAATGCAATATGAACTTAAAACAGAACAACGAGCGAAACGTTGAACAGAAGTTTCAAATACTTAATGCAAAGATTTTTCAAATTTTGCCCAACATCTGACATAACAAATAAAATAACACGCTTATAGAAATATCACATTTCACAACACATGCAATGCCAAAACTGACCCGTGAGAACAAACAAACATGAATACTTAATCGTCAGCAATCAAGGGTACAACCTATCTCTGCTAATGAGGGGCCATCTTCATCATGCATTCAATTACATGGTATTTCGCAATAGGTGATTACATTTTGGGCATTTCTGCGAGTAAACGTATTTAAGTAGTTACATCTTCTTCCCTTTCGTCTTAGAAGGAAAACTCTATTTAAAAAAACCAAACGATCTATTCCAATAGGTAATAAGTAAAAAATAGTTTAGGCTAACCATTGATAATGAATGAATGAAAATACTTTATTGTACAATATATAAAGAAATTATAAATATAAGTTTTCTGCTTCAAACATGTTTGTAAAACTATTTCTAGTCAGCTGTTAAATCATGAACTGTTTTAAGTAAAAAATGTGTAGCTAAATTATATTGAAAGATTAGAATAGATAATTTTTAAAAAGGTTTTTTAATGTTTCGTGAACCCTTTTTTTAATTTCTGTTCGTTTAAGAAATTATGCTACGTCACTCGAGGTGACGAAATATCACACTTTTATCACCCACCCCGCCTTAATGTAATGCTCTAAACGCACTAACCGTACACCGGATCAAACAAGGATGGTCTGACATTCAGTCATCGACAGTTGTCATTCGTCAAGAAACAACGCCGTCATACGTGAACTTTTTCTTACTATAATTATTTAATATTACTATCATGGTCCGGTCATTAGCTTTCGGAAAAGCCAAAACAAAAACCATGCGAACAAAACAATCCATCCATGCGGCCAGTATTTTGGGAACGCTTCCGCCTGGTAGTGATCTGGATCAGTAGATCTTTAGATAGCTAGCTGTTTCATCTGTATTTTTTGTATATACCTACTTGTACATAGTGGTATGAATAAAATAAACAACAAACATAGAATAGAAGTTTACGGCATCACCAGGCTTCACTGCTAAAATTCCATGGCCCACGCGTGATTCCACTAGGTCAATGATATTAACATCTTAATGTGTTAATTATATATTCAATTGCATAATATACATTGTACATAATGATCAGTTATTTCATTGTTTTCGCTGTTCTCTACGCAAATTTATGAGGCATCACAGATCCTAACCTAATCTAACCTGTTGCAGTCGAAATAGGCCTTCTATGTAAAACGAGTGCTATAACGCTGCCTTTAAGTTTAATATAGGACGAAACGTAACGCAAGTAGTGGAACTTTTCCCGATTGTATATTTGTTTCGAAATCAGTTCTTCCAACCTTACGTCCAATCTAGTCAATAATCTTCCGCAATAATCTTATGTCATTTAGAAGGTTATCAAAAAAGATTTTTTTTTTTTTCAAAAAATAGGTACTATTTGTTTCCACACTGCGCGTATTTTCGTATTGAATGCGATTTTAAATTCGATCTAACCAAAGACTATTCGACGACCTCTGTGGTTCGATTCTCGCCGCGGGACCAATGTTTGTATGATCTGTTATATTTGTCTCGGGTCTGGGTGTTTCCTATTTACAATATGTATGTATTTATACAAAAAAATATAGTATATCAGTCATATCAGTCCCATAATACAAGCTCTGCTTAGTTTGGGACTAGATGATGCTGTGTGAAAAATGACCGGCATTATTTCTTTCTTTCTTTCCTAAGATTGATGCCACAATAAAACTCACAGATCATGCTAAATATTGGACCTAGTGAAAATTATATTCAAAACTAAAGTCTCAAAAAAAAAAACAATACACAAAGACGGTATGTTTCTCCAACAATGCTCGCTAGCGTCTGATTTGATACCTATCATTGGAGTGAGACTTTCCATTAAGATAATTCAATGATATTTAATCTGTGCCTTTTGGTGCAGATTAAATAATAGTAACACACGCCCACTTGCCCAAGTGTGGGCCGTCAACAGCTACCTGCGATCAGTATTTATTAGCTAGTTGCAGTGGGTATGTGTAAACAGATAAATCTAGGTGAAGTCTGTCTGTGATTATAACAACTAGGTTGCAAAATTATTATTTACTGTAGATCACAAATTATAAAATGTCGGGTGTAACACAATAAGCTGATTTTATAAAATTTAACACTGCGATGTCTATCGTCAATGTTTAGTAATCATTTTTTTAAATTAAACTCGAAACAATTTTTGGGGACGAATGGAAGATCCGTTGGCAAATCATATGCCTTTGGTACTGTGAGAATGGTGGTGTATGAATGGTATTAAATTTAATTATTGTAATAATTATTAAATTATTGTGTACGTATTAAAAAAATACGATAATTTTCACATTTATGCAATATTTTACATTTAATGTAATTTGACTTTTTTGTCTACTAACTGTAGCTAGGCTCTGCCCATGGCTTCACCCGCGCGGTACCCGGATAAAAAGTAGCCCCCCATAAGCTATCCATATGATGTATGAGCTAAATTACTGTTAAGTTTCATTAAAATCCGTTCAGTAGTTTTCTCGTGAAAGAGTAACAAACATAACAACCTCACAAACACACTCACATCCGCGTTTATAATAGTAATAGGATTAATTTAATTGGTTGACCCGTATTGATTACTTATAAATAAACAAATAAATAACAGCAATGATTTATAGCCCGTCACCGAATATCGGCCACCTAAACGTCAAGTCCTTTAAAGGCCGAATAAATTGACCCCAAAACGACCATCGTGAATCAGAGGCCGGCAGGAGGCTTAGTATAAATATCTATATAATTTATAAGGAATAAAGTGTCAGTGGAAAGTAACTATTGGATAAATAGGAACAACCCGCGATAGTGCCATGGAGTATGCGCTAAATGGACAAGTATAAACTCATGTCGACAAACCAATGTTGAGCCAAAAGTATGCCCAGCAAAGTACATTTTTAGATGACATGGGTTCTTCGGGTTCTAGCTAGCGCCTTCTTCACGTCGCTCCAGGTCAGTCCGATGCTCTGCGCTTCTGCGGTGACCGAGCGCCGCCAACTTTGCATCAGACGAGCACACTTGCGTCTCCCTTGCAGGTCTCAGTCCAAAGCCTGTTTGGCTATGTGATTTTATTTCTGCGCAATGTATGGCCAATCCCGCTCCATTTGTGTATGCGAATGAATCTGTAGGTCTACAAATTTGTCGTGGCACATCGTGGTCGCCTCAGCTCCACTTTGGAAAGCGTCCGGCCAGAAGATCAGATCCACCTTAAACATCGGTTAATGAAGACCTGATTTTGGTGCGCGATTTGCATAGAGGTCATGCTACGTTGTCCGATTTTACACCCAGCGGTTTTCAACTTGCTAATTCTGAGATCTGTGTTCATATTTTAAAGGACCTCCAGTTTTGGTAGCTCAGCGTCCCATCATGGGACAATCGTCAGCAATCGGCCAGTGCGCCGCGGGGAAAGTTGGCCACACTAATGGGTCGTCGAGCCCCGATACAACTAGATAAGATACCCATTATCTACTAGCTAGTGGATGTAGCCGGCCGGCGGCTACGAGTGTTATTACGTTATGTGGTAACTGGCCTAAAATGAGTGCTTTTACTCTAGACTAGAATATAATACCATAGCTGAAAAGTTGCTATTTTTAAAATAACCAGTTTTAGTCTTTTTGTTTTAGATCACGGCCACGGAAACAAATTTCGTAAAATCTGAATTGGTTTTTTTTTTACCAACTTTTACTTGTATTAAAAACAGTATTCTATGATACTGAAACTACAAATATGAATGTTTGGATGTTTAGATGATTGCTGCAAAATTCTCCGTAAAGGTTGAACCGATTTAGATTGAATTTGGAATCCGCTAGCTAGATGATGCTATATGAAAAATGACCAGCATTATTTTTATTTATTTATTAAATGCTACTTTTAATTGTGGAACTACGCGGCCAAACCCGTGGGCAGAGGCTAGTGGACATACAGTTTTGATAGCTAAGCGTCCCATCATGGGACAGTAAAAATGACTAAAAATGTTCCGTATTCCAAGATCGAAATAATCAAGAATAATTAATTACCTGTCTATGAACGAATGAATCAAATGAATTTTCAAATATCGATCGAAGAGTTCGATTCTATAAAATAGTCCTGATCGTAGGTTATGAACGCACGCGACTGATATCGACCTATCGCATCGCGCGAATGCTTCGCACCGCAGCAAAGCGCGATCGGAACACAGGATAGTTCGGATATTCGATCAAATTCCGTATCGATAGGGATGTAGGTAGGATAGGGGCTTAAACCCCACTTTACTTTACTTTACATCTTGTACAATATAAAGACCTCGACGACTTATGACGAACTTGGTGACTGCGCCGAGTATGTATGATTAAGTAAGTACTTACAAAAAAAAATGTATCTAAGTAGTATATCAATCATGTAGTTCCTATAACACAAGCTCTGCTTAGTTTGGGGCTAGATGGTGCTGTGTGAAAAATGTCCAGCATTATTTATATATTATTTATTTAAAGATGAAAACGGAATAAAAAAACAATTAGGGCGTTTAGACAAATACCTCACGCTCACGTTTAAGGCGTCAAGGAACATCTCACAAGCTAATGTCATTTCCATACAATTTAACCGTTGTTCAGGCGTTAACGCCAGAAAGTGTTTTTTTGTCTTAGGGGCCAGAACAACTAAGTGCAATTTAATTGATTGCTATTAATTGCATATGTAAAGAACGTTAACGATTATTGTTTTCGTTTTATGGATAGATTTGATGCTTTATTGATGTGCTTTGTTAAGTAAGTATGATTAACTAATTATTATATTCATCTATCCCCTTTAACACATGCTCACGGCGAATGAAAACATCGCGAGGAAACTGGCATGCCCTAGAACCAAGAATTCTAACGCATGTGCTTTCAGTTAGTGTTCCACATAGAGTATGTGCGGACAAATGTAATGTTTAGACGCACCTTTAACTTCCCCCTATCTAGGCACTTAGTATCTGAGAATGTCCAACATGGGCAATACAATTGTGAGTGTGTGTTTTATTTTTATATCCTTTTTGGGATTTTTTTTAACACCCCTTAATTATTGCCTAGTTACCTGCCTGCCTCAGCTTGATATCTCGATAGCGAACACAATGTGAAGGAAGCATGCAGATGATAAACTGGAGGATAATGCGCATAAGATTCAGAATTTATCAGATCCTTATTTAAAGGGAATATTTTATTGGTAGAATAACTTTATCGATCAATGTTAGGTAAATTATGCCTATGTTTAAGACAAAATTTTAATTACCAACAATAAAAAGGAATGTGCTAATTTGAATGATTTTAAAAATAAACGTAATTTACATGTACGTACATGCTTTGTAATACAATACACAAATAGAAATGCTAACCTAACTAATATTTAGTAACACCAAAATATATGCTACTTCATAATTAATTAAGTACTTACTAATTGTTATAATGTACTCAACATTATTTATATAATATTATTCGTTATTATGATAATATTTAGTTATAATTTTATTTCAGGTAGTTTAAACATTGTAAAACCTAGATTAATTTGTTTCTAATGTATTTCATTATAAGTGAACCATGTGTTTGTATGAGAATAAAGTTCTTTAAACCTAATTATTCGGTCGTGATACTATTATTTATCCAAATCACCAACACACCTGTGTTCGTTTCTGCAAAGTAAATTAAAACCGATAAATGTGAGATCTAGACTGTCAAAAATGTGGCTTCCGGTGACTTTGTTTCCACACTATAGTGGCGTAAAAATAAATACATTGTATATAATAACTGCATATAAAGTGCGCTTTATACTTATGCATATTACTCGTATATAGTGTCATCTTGTAAGCTTCAGGGAACTAGCCCAGCCTGCCACAGATAAAAAACAAAAACCTAATTTTTGATCGTATTGCAAAAAAAACGGGCTTTTAAAACCAGAGGGCGCATCCGAAGGACAAGGCGCAAAGTTTTATTTATTAATCTCAAACGTATTGAGAAACTCATACAAAACGTTCGGCGTTTTACGTTCGAACAATTTTTTGAAGAGATTCCTCTCCATCGAACAGTGTTACTAGCCGAATAGGCATTCGGCCGTTTCCGCCGGTAGCTTCTGAGACATTACGATGGGATATGGCGGCATATCCCAATTAGAGGCCATGATTGTGAATTATTTGTATATCGTTATTCTAACTGAGGTTATAATACTTTTTATTGCCTCTACACAATGATAATTAATCTGGTCATCTTAACCTCAGCAGGGAGATCATTCTACAACCTGAGTGTTCGCAGGAGGATGTTCCTCTAAAAGCGCACGATACCCTGATGAGCGATTAGATTAGTTTAGATTCTCAAAATGATAATTAAAAGTGAAAGCGTATCTAGCATATTTATTGCAAGTAATCAAACAATTATATCGGCAACAAAGAGTTGCCATCTTACTTTTGTTGGTTATTGTGGGACTGTCGGCAAAACAAAGGTCGCAAATGTTAAAGTGTTACGACTTTTGATATAATCTGTGTAAATACTCACACTAGGAAATGTGATTGTTAATTGATCGTTTTTATGGCGTTTCTGTGGTGTCTGCGAAAGTGAAAATGGACGTATTATGTAAAGCATTCCATGTTTGGAGTGTAGTTGATTCGTTGATGATATTTAAAAATACCAGCTTCTAGTTGAGTTATAAGCAGTGATCGGAATTAGGTGAGCTAAAATACCTAAAGTTCGAAAAATAACAGAGACTAAGTGGAGACGCCTTGCGACTAAATATTTTTCCGGGAAAATTTTCCCGGGTTTCGAGAAATTACTTAGGTCCATCTAAAATTAATACAGTAAAATAACAATCGAATTAATTTCCTCTTCTTATTATTGATAACAAGAAGAGGAAACGAATTCGATTGTTGTAAAAAACGGTAAGCACGATTTTTATTGTTTTCAACAAATAAAATGAACGATGTAAGTAAGCGCGGAAGCTAATGTGATTTATAAACCAGCTTTAGTAAATAGCTATAGTAATAAAAACATTTTTTTAAGCAAGGGAATAAAAAAGCCATTTTATAGTTTTTGTACCATTTATTCATTTTGTACAGATAATGGAACTCAAAATCAATAATTAAGAAAGTAACCAGTCCTACCTAAGATACACAGTCGGAACTCTAAACATTATTTCCATTGATGTTGAATTTGTCCCTTAATCTGAATCGCTAACGTTTTCATCATGGACGGAGTATAAAGAAATATCTTCGTCCGGAGAATTAAAGAAAATCATTAGGAGTTTTTCCATATTATCTATTTTCAAACGATTTCTTTTTGTACTTAAAATCCATTTATACGTAGAGAAGGACCTTTCAACATCAACTGAAGTTACAGGTACATATTTATAGAATGACAATAATTCATTTTCATTATCTAATCCTTTATCTATATTTTCACAAATGTCTCTTAATGCATCTAGATCGGGATTTCTGTCCATAACGTTTTCTAATTTTTGTTTTACTGGTTCAGAAGAACACCAGCTTAGAACAATTCTTGCTTCATCAAAAATATGGAAAGTTTCCGTCAACAATAAGTTAGACTTTTGCAATTTTTTTAATGAAATTTGAATTATTTTAAAATATTCGTCAATGTAATCTAAATCAGTTTTTAAACTTTCTTTTCCTAGGACAGTTTTAGCATGCCTGATAGACAAAGAATCAGAACTTCTTAGAAGTCTTACAATAGTTTTTATTTCTTCGTAATATTCAGCATAATACGAAGCTGCTTCTAGCCATGTACCCCACCTTGTTATGACAGGTTCAGGTGGCAATGGCAGGCTCGGAAATTTTTCCCTTAACAATTTTACTCTATTAGGAGCTTTTAAAAATATTTTTTTTACATTTGAAATTAAAGTATCCACATCCGCATATTGTGTCCGTATTTTTTCTGCAACGCGGTTAAGAGCGTGTGCTAAACAGGTAACATGTATCATATTTGGCAAGGAGTTCTTTAACATTCTTCCTGCTTTTAACATATATGCTACGCTATCAGAACATAAAACTAAAACATCTCCTACTTTGTCTTCATACGAGTCACCCCACATATTTTCTAGGCATCCAATCACAAAATGAGCTATTGTCTCTCCATTTACTTTTTCTAACATTTTGCAAGCTATTAAAAATGGTTTGTTTGTTGCGAGATTTAAAGGTTTTACAAGAAAATTTACAATATAACGACCTAAATAGTCGGTAGTTTCATCTAGAGATATCCAAAGTTTCTGATTAAGAATATGGTCATGGATTGATGCAATTTTTTTTTTAAAAACTATGTCTAAATAAACCTTTCTCAATAACGATTCATCGGGAATCCTTTTAACATTTGTACATTTACAACACATATATTTCATTAAAAAAGTTTTAAACTCTGGTCGATTTACTCGTGACCAGGGTATGTTACACCATATAAGAAATTGTATTAAATCTAAATAAAATTCTTTGTTCACTTGCCTAGCAGTACCTTGATGTTTTGGTCCGTCAATATGCCTCTGTATATTGCTTTTTTTGCATACAATAGAATTCTCACATTTAGAACAAAATATCGTGTTGCTAGCGGGGTCGTGGTACAATTCGGGGTGATCTCTAATCCACGACTGTACAATCCCGTCGGTAGGTTTGGTCGCCATTTATTTGCTAGTTGCGTTGAGGCAGAAAAATTACTGAAAACAATGAGACAAATATATAGTTTCTACACTTTTCCAGGGACGTCTTCGCGTAAAATATAGTTTGATGATAGAATTGCCAGTAGCTCCAACATTTGTGCACGAACTCAAATATAAAACACTGAATAAAATTCCATAAATAAATAGTTGCATAAAATTGTTTGAATTTGGTAAATTTATCAAAAGCAGTCTAATATTTAGAATGTTTTAAAAGTGTAGTACAAATCAAAGACTTACCAAGTAATTTGATTGCCGTAAAGCGCAGTAAATTTCTGGTTGCAGTAAATCGTAGTCCGTAAATTCAAGCCAAGGTAGATAGGTACAAGTAGTGATATGGTTGCAATAAATCGCAGTCCGTAAATTCAAGCCAAGGTAGTTATGTGAAGCAGATCCAATAAACGATACGAAAACAGGTTAATAAAATATTCACGAGTCTAAGATACACACGCTGCCGAGGTAACTATAGAAGTGATGCACGCACGCATACAAGTTATGACGCCGTTTGGATGCAAAACACCCTCACCCTTCAACCCTTTTGTCATTGTTTACTTAAACAATGATTCGTTTCCCAGAATAGCCAAAGCATGCTGTCCCTTTCTTAGCGTTTGTTGTTGTTGTTTATCACTGGTTTGCAGTGTATTGCTACAAACACTTAAAGGGACAGCATGATTTGGCTATTCTGGGAAACGAAAACATAGGCGAATCCAGTTTTTTACCTGAGTTAATAACAAAATAAATCTTATTGAAGTTTGTTAAAAAGGAAAATTAATTCTTTCTGTATGAATAACATTAATATTAAATGTACTTAACTGATATCCTAAAACTTGGAACAAATTCCCAATTTCCGGGAAAGATTTCCCGGAAAAAAATGTTAATGGTAAGGAAGTCTCCATTTTTTTTGACTCTGTTCTTTGAACTTTAGGTAAATTAGCTCACCTAATTCCGATCACTGGTTATAAGCTTTCCCTGTACTTAATATGATAAACTTGTTAAGTTTTGTAGTTTAACGACTCAAATCTCATCACGAATTTGACGCATTAAGTTTTTATTTTAGGTTATAAGTTATAACATTATGTTCAGAAAGTAAAGTAATTGCTTAATGTACCTAGGTAAGTGGCACAAAGCACTATAAATAGTTCAAAGACTTCATAAACTATGGAGGATAGAGGATGCCAATACTAGCTTTCAATAAATTATTATATCGAAACTACACTCACGTTTATTATGTTTTAATAAAACTACACTATCGCGGCCTGATTTCTTAAAGGCTAAATGGCGAGAATCGAGCATTAATTCACTAACTATTTATAAGTATACTGAAATCAAAAATTTACTTAGTTTCGTCTATGCTAAATAGATTGACATTTGAGATTTTTGACGAACTTGATGGCGCATGGCGGGGCGAGCGCGATACCATCTGCGACACTTTGAATTCACTTTTTTGGTACCAGTACAAAATCAGGCGTCGTCGCGGGGTGCTGAATCGAAACCAAGTTTTTCTGAATTGATCGAGCGTCATTATCAGAACGATAAAAACAAATGCGGTTGCATAACAAATAGACAAATAGTTACACATATATTTATAATCATAATAAACATCTGCATAAACCTGACCCCACATTAGTACTCCCTGTGTCGTGGGTATTTACTAGTTTTTTTTTTCATATATTACCATATAATAATAATAAATTCTATATTTTCAGACACAATATCCATAGTGTACTACAATACAAATCCTACTAATTTTTAAAAATAAATGCACACATAAAAAAACAGTAATAAGTTAGGTACATAGGATACGTAAGTCCAAAAAATATAATAGTATAGTGGCAATAGCCACCCACCGTTTGTACATATCTGACAAGATAATTATTGAAGTTTGTAAAAAAAAAAATATCTAAATAGCACAGCGGAGTCCGAAATCAATAGGTTAGAAATATATCGATATGTCAAATTGACAGTATTTTTTAACATTATCATCAGTTTCAGTAATGAAATAAATTTTTAATATTTGTGTTTAGTTAATTACAACTTTAACCTAATTAAATAAATAATGCTAACTACTAGCAAATGCGTGTCCAGATGTAATGTTTGGACGTGCCTTGAACTAGCCTCTTCTTGGTATCCTGATAGATCTACGCACTGAGACATAACGGGTAAAAACTCTCATATGCCTGCAATTTCACCAGCATCCATATCGCACCCCCGGTGCAACAGTGGCACAATTGCAAAATTTAACTTTCTCAGGAGAAGCATTTAAAGTTTCAAAGGCTCATTAATTGATAACACTTGCAAATTATAACAATGTAACAAGGTTTTATCGTGGTTTTAATATTATTTTACTCAATATAATTATTATTTTTGCCATAAAACTTCTAATATAAAAGTTATAATAACATAATATCCATGGCACCCTCAATTGTGACGTTATCGCACTGAAATTAAATTAAAAGTAATCATGTGACGAGGTTTATTTAATAAAAAATATAAATTAATTCACGTTAAAGATTAATTTAAATTAATTTATGAGGAGATTAAATGAATAAGCAGGCATACTTTTTTATGATATACCTACAAATAAAAATATCAAAGTAAAAAACATAATTTATACATTTTCATAATCAACATCAGTATTGTTTTGAAAGTCACTTGAACTTACTCACTATAAAATACGAAATGCACTAGTTTAAGTCTTATCTTGGTAACTTTGTACGTGAAATAACTTTGTAACTACGAAGTCTATCAAACATTTATGTTATATAGATTTATTAAGCTGAACTCTCACATACAACCTACACCAGGTCTGCGGCGCTTTATGCTGAGTCCTACTCCAATTTTTAGCTACTTACCTCATCAGCAGTGTAACCATCTTAGTTATATACCTTATTAATACGTAGTTGCAAATAAATGATTTATCTATCTATCTATTTATCTATCACAATATTTGTGATTTTCGTGTTTCAATGTCCAGTTAACATTGCTGTCCATGCTTTCCTCGCATATCTACTATAATTCCATCACTTCTGTGTTTCATCAATAACAGTACGAATTCTTCAGTTTTTTGCGATGTTATTCTTCCAAATATAGTAGAGTTACGAGTCAGATTTCTTGCACGAGTTTTGGGCGATGATTCAGGCTCCTGATTTACGTTATAAGTCATTAGATGAACTACTGGAAATGCTAAAACTATCAGAGGAGCTGCTGCTAGACGAGGGTTTATACTCATCGCCGGTATCAGTGCAGAAGCATCACGCAGCAACAGAAATGGCGCAGCCGGCACTGTTGTGGCATTTTTGGGTATATTTTGGCCAAATTCTACTTTTTTGAACAAGCAACAGAACGAGTTTTTTTCCTAGAGATTCCATTTAACATTAATTATAGCACCTGTATTCAAGTATATAAAACTTTTTTTTATAAACTAAACAAAAACTCGGTTTTGTTTTGACTACGAATCAGTACGAATATGCTGGACTAAATCATGTTCATGTATCATGTTCGTGTGGCAACAGCTCTAGCTCAACCGAGATACAAAAAATATCGTATTTTGAGTACCAATTGGAGAATCAAAGACATAATTACGAAATAAAATGTTTAAGTTGCAGATTAAATAAAAAACTATGATACAAAATTGGAGATACAATGTCACAACTACACAAAATCCGCAGAAGTTATATAAAAAAAAATGTCACAACTACCTTTATAACGTTTTAGCTCCAGATTACTCATGGTCCTGCAGGGGATCGTGCATAACTGACCAATGACACGTTGTCACTCCAGAACCTATATCAATTTGCACCTTATCGACAACGACACTAGTGCCCTCAATCAAAAAATATGGGAACTACACGAATGACATTCTCGCACCTGATACAAGGATACATAACGCAACTTTGTGCATACTTAAGTCATTTTGGCCATTTTTGCAATTGTGCCACTGTTGCACCGGGGGTGCGATATATTTATAACCGGAACACAGCAATGCGAGCATTACTGTTTTGCAGTAGAAATAGGTATGCTCTACTACTTCTTAATAACACGGGTGCTCTAAGATCAGCCCTAGTGTTATTATAATCGATTTTTGTATCCGATTACTCGTTACATAATCGAATGGCCTCTGGATTGGATCATGTTCGGTCGATTTGTTATAGCGGTTGTCCGCGCATACGTATCATCATGGGATGCTCACACGATCTAATTTGTTCCGGGAAAACTTTTATACCTGCTGGTGTAAGTAATTGGATCATAGTAAAATTGATACGGTATTGAAAATAGGAAGGCTAGCAAGGTATATGGTTATGAAATATATAAATACCATACATTGATTTCAAAATCTATAATTAAATTGTTTGAAGCATTGACCTCTGCCAAATCCTATGCCCGCGTTCTTGAACCAATTACGCTACCTAATTATTTCAAAACATATCAAACAAAAACTTAATATTGTTATTTCATCATAGTATCCTTCACAAATATAATTAACCTATCATACAGTCACCCAGGCGTACAATTATGACGGTACCGTTATTAATTAAATACTTCGCGTAATTGGCCTAGTCGACATAACACCGAGGTGAAGGCGAACTGTATTACAAAGTACCATAAAATTCATCTCTTCCAAAACATAGGCCTTAGAAGGTTGTATATCTGTGAAACGGCAGTAAGCCTCGCCCTTCCCTGAAAATTTACAAAATACGGTAAAAACATCTACAACGCAGCGTTGTCCAAATCTTTGTAAAGCTCATGTTTTCTTGCTCTCTCCTAAATTCGCTAAAATTTACATTATAGGAATTCGGATTTTTTTTATTACGTGTATGTAAAAATATTTATGGCGAAATACCATATAATATGTTGTAGATAATATAGATATACTGAATTCCGATTCAGAAAGCTATCTGTATTCAGAAAGCTAGGGCTTCTAGCTTACACGCTGTACCTTGATTTGCAAAAATACGTTCGCATCTTTAAGTACATTAACTTTCATATTGGATACCTTATACCGTCTTCAAAAAGTATTATTTTGTTCCTTTTCTGCTATCCAAACACTTCATCACACATCATTTCATCCGAAAATAATAACACTTCAAACTTCATATTATAAATGGCAAAATGGTACAAAAAATACCGAAACATATATTATTATTCATTTAGGTACAATGTTCTAACGACTTACTATAGGTACATTTAACATCTTCAACTGCCGAGAATGATGCATTGTTTAGTAAGATAATTCCAGTGACCTACTACAGCTTGACCTGAACAACGCAAATAAACATTTATTAAAACGACCAATTTGTTGCGGCCATTTTAAAATATTGTTTGCACAATTTGCAACTATGTTTTGCAATGCTTGCAGATGAAATAGCGTGATGAGAAGTTGTTTGAGAGAACATCTGGTCAAATTTGAATAGAAAATACAAGGACCGACAGGACCCTTGTTTCATTAAATGTATGATGACGTTAATCCTCATAGAAATGATCAGAGATATTATTGTAATCAATCCCTGGCGCAATTGACTCTTTGAACTGTGTGCTAGAGCTTTTTTAATGGTTTGGATGCATTGCAATCTTTTGGATTGGAGCTTGCAATCTTGTTTTTTTCTCGTCACTAATGACTCCAATGTCTGCTTACAACACTTAACTCCTCTCACAGGTTTATGCAATTTAGTACCACTATTAAGATTTTCGTAAAAAATCCTGATGATTCGTGAATTTTAAGACTTTAAAAAACACAGAATTCAGTGTAAGGAGCAAAGATCAGCTCTAAAATCTGCTTAAAAATCGTTAGGTTTTGCGATACCACTGGTTCTCGTCTCGCTCTTTTAAATCTCTTAGATCTGGCACGCTTGGATTGTTTTTTTTTCGAAGCATGTCTAAATTTCTACTATTTTACAAACTATAGCAAATTGACAATATGCACTAACCTACCTTAAATGTATTGAATGAACTCTTAAATCCCTGGCTGTTGATTGATTCTATAATAGGAGACAACATAGAGCTACGAAATGAATCTATAGTTGTAACCACTATTACCGAGCACAAAGCACACCAAAGCAATACTTGTACACCCGAGGCCCTCCAAATAAGGACCGTGTTACACGTTTCCATCATTTTGTTGTCAGACAGTGACGCAACGCACGCAAATGTCAAACTAGACGTTTGCGAGCTGCGCGCGCATGCCGACGATGATGGATCGTACGACCGACAGACAGATTTTAATGTTTTTGTTATGCTATGTGGTCGGTATTATGACATGGAGTTCCAATTTAGAGTCTTGATTAAATTGAAGGGAAAAACAGAGTTAATTATCGAATTATACAATGGGATCCATTAAACATTTTTTAAGAACCGAGATACCAGTCATTTTGAAAATTAACTACTAGGAATAAGGCACCGTATATCTAGAAGAGATAAGCTATCATGATCAATGCTAACAAGTCGGCAACAACTCAGGGATAGATAACTCCATCTACACTCCATGGCGCTATAGACCTACAACCCTTACCCTCACTTCTAATATAAACTTTAGAATTATGTTCAAACTATTCGAAGGATTTCGTCACGCTAATAGAAACACGGGGAACACCATAGGTACCTGTCAAAGCTTGAGCTTATGCGTGCTGTGCCAACAAGTCAAGGTTACGCAACATGCCAAAATCAAACAGACAAGCTTGCGCGGTGATTGATTAAAAAGTTTACTCCTATTGTTTTCGAGCACAAAGGCCGCCTGTAATTATGTGAAATAACCTACACAGCCTAATCAGGAGTGTCAAAATGTCTGTCTGTATGGAGAATATGGGCGTGAAAGGTCAAATAGTGTAAATGGCGACGACAACGAGCCAAAACGCTTCATCAAGTTGCAGAAAAAACGTTCATGGTGAGGTCGTCAGGTTTAAAACCCTATCCCGAACTTTGATTCAACAAAAATAGAATAATACGCTACTTAGTGTCCTACATAGCGGTGATTCTGAGCATAACTAACTAGTACATGGAAATAATTGAATTGTGCTCAGAAAACTGAACCGAGGAGACAATGTGACCAAATCACCGACCCCTGCTAGACAATGAACTGTGCAAAAACTTGATGAATAATGATGATGGACGGGAGACAACGAAGTGTCTTAAGCAAGTACGGTACGGTATCTATACATCATCATCATCCGCAAGACGTTCATATTAAAAATACTCAGTATTAGCCACTGAGTATTATATCTGCCTTAAGATGTGTTTTATTCATTGTAAAAACGGGATTTTTCATGTACCGCACTATCGGTGAAGGAACCGACTAAGTTTCGACTCGTTCCGAGAGTCATCAGGATGAGATCGAGAACTTCGCGATCACTCACCCTGATGAAGACTTTCGGAATGAGTCGAAACTTAGTCGGTGCCTTCACCGGTGCGGTACGTGAAAAATCCCGTTTTTACAATGAATAATCAAATTCACGATAGTTTTTGGAATAAAAGATGGGTTTTGTTTGTTTGTTTATCTGTTACAATTTATCTCAGAAACGGCTTATCGGATTGCAATCGATGTTTTTATCGTTGGTTCTAAGATAGACTTTAGCCAAAAGTCATTGAGGATCGCTGCAATCGATGGTGGAAAACACGTTGCATAGTTATCAAATTTTGTAAAAATTCTCTTTATCAGATTGCTATCGATTGTGTGTTTTTAAAGTTGGTTCTAAGATATGTTTTAGCCACAAGTCACTGAGGATCGCTGCACAACTTGCATCGTGTTTTTCCATCAAATTATCAAATTAAAAAAAAAACACTTGTCTTTCCTGAGAGAAGGAAGAGATAATAATTAATTATGCTTTAAAGGTGGCGTGAAATTAAATTACCGATATCGCAGAACCACATCAAAATTAGCACACTAGGAACTCTTCGAAAACACCATCTTGGGTAAGTTAGTAGCAGTGAGATAAGGCAAGGAAGTACCACGCTCTGATTGCGATATTAATGCAGCTACCGAGGACCATCGGACCATAACCTATCATAACATTAGCATACCGACATACTTAGTACAGTTGGAAAGAAAATTAAGGTTCCTGTACCTACCCTAAAACGCAAAAACAAAAAAACAAACACGCTCACGACTGTCTTTCTCATGGTGGACATCCTCAGATACATACTCAGTGAGTAGATCTTTGAGGATACCAAGTAGGGGGTAGTCAGAAGCATGTCCAAACATTATATTTGGTACACGCCCGCGTTTTGCAAGTAGTAAGCATTCCACGTGACAGGTTGCAAGCCCATCGCCGCTTATTGAAACACTAACTGTTGGCACATGCCTTCAAATTTTTGGTTCTAGGGCATGCCGGTTTCCTTACGATGTTTCCCTTCACCGTTTTGAGCACGTGTTAATGCGCACATACATTTTTCGAGTGGAAAAATCAATTAGTGCACGACCGGGTTCGAACCCACGACCTCCGGTTCAGAAGTCGGGGTATAGCCCACTAGGCCAACACGGCTCTTAAAAACGCAGGTCTCATAAAAAAGGATCTCTCACACAAATTTGATTTACCGATCGGATAATGGCGTTAATTTAAACTATCGCTCTCTTTTACTGATAGTGCACTCAAGAAAGGGATGGCAAGAGTTTTAGTCCTGTCAATTTAGTTTACTTGTCGCTCTTCTTCGTGTTTATATGTCAGCACGTTTTAAAAACACGTGCTGACATATAAACACGACTGACTAATTTGCTATTGATGCTTATTTCGGACTTTAAAAAGGAAAATGTACTATAGATAATAGTTAAGAGTCTTTGCAATCAATTGAAGATACAATTGTAGCCTATTATTTTAAACTAGTCTACGGTTTCCAGAAATATTTGAGTTATAAAAATAGAAATTGTTAATCTACTTTTGTCGCTGACTGTACCACAGTGCTGACATCATTAATGGTCTCATTTCCATCTAATACAGTTACTTTGTAATAATAGTCGAGACGTCATTGATACATTAACAATAACGACTATTCTGTAGAAATTGTGGGTTTTGTTAAGTTCTGTTAATCTGTTTTGAAAGCAAATTTTAGAGACACAAGCGGCCATTTGCATATTTGCAGATATTCATTAGCATTTACCATTTACTTTACTACTTTGTAAACGAAAGCAGAAAACGTTAGGTACAAGTAAATCTAAGCAACGAGGTTAAAGAAGGCCTAGAAGAATATTCTTGATATATGTAAATCCAGAATAATTTAGAGCTCGTTCGGAATTACTAAAATAATTACTATTTATGTCTCAGGGTCTCATAGTACCACAACACCAGAGATACCAGAGGTCCATAGCGTCCATAGGTTACGGTAACCGCTTACCAACAGGTGGGTCGTATGCTTGTTTGCACTTAAGTTGTATAATAAAAAAACCATGAGTTTCATAGCCAAGAAATCTTCAGTTTGAACATAACATCTGGATAAAACAATCTGGTCATGAAATGTATCGCCTTAGATAATTATGATCTTGGCATGTATAAACGAATGATGATGATGGAAAATATGACTTATACTCGAGTCAACTAAAGCAGATAAACAAAGACCGCTTTGAATTTGTGTTTGACAAATAAATTTAGGATAAAAACCTGTCGGCGAAGGCGTTGGTACTCGAATAATTACTTAGCAGAACAGCAATGTTGTTTTAAAAAAAAACACTTTATGTTTGCAGCAGTCGACCAGTTTTTAATGTCTGATATCCTGACAATGTTCGGCCTTCACTTCTAATGAGACAAAGTTTTGGAGATTCAAAAAAAAAAACTTTTTAGAAGCTAAATGTGTTTAGCCATGTCTGGCTAGCAATTCCATAGGCCATTCAATACCATCTGCTATACTTTTCATCAGCTTTCCCTATCCTCACTAAGGAAGAAAACTTTTATTAGGGTTAAGCTCGCCGTTGCATATGTCCTATATGCAAGTTTTTTGTCTGTATTCTCTGTATTCACAGAGAAAGAAAGCGTAAAAGCTCAACTTCGAAAGATTCGACAGATAATTTTAGGTACATTATGCGCGTTTTGAGATCCTCACTTAATTTTAACCTCCATCAAGTTGTTGCTTGTTGCCTCATAGTTTGAAATTGCTTATTCTCCATTTAATCATATTTTTTCACACTTTATAATTAAATCCTGCGATTCGGACCAAACGATTCCATCACCTCTAAACGTCCTATCATTCTAATTGATCAGCTTCCGAGAATTTACCAAGGGTATAAAAAGACGTATTCCACAAAAAAAGAGCACGATTCAGCCGAAACAAAGTAGTATCTGTTATTTCATCTGTGGTACGACATATTCAAATTGCCCTCGGTAATGATTGGGCAAAGTGCGAAAGAGCCCATCATTTCGGGAGCCCAAAAAGATAAAAAGGCTTGGGGCTCGAATGCAAACGGGAAGGAAAAAGTTGCAATTATCAGAGAGGATGAAAACGTCTGATGCGGTCTCGCATGTATGAGTGAGGGAGGACATAATATTGATTTCTAATAGGATATACCCATGTTATTCAATTTAACTTTGGCTGATGTTTGGTGGGCTAGTACCTATCACACAGGATACTTACTATCCTAGTTAAGGTTATTAGTTGTATAACTTAAAGGCTTAAACTAGTTACTAAAACTACAGTTAAGCCTGCTTTTAACAGCGTCCTTTATGCATTGTAATTGTTGTTTTTTTAAAGATGCAATTAAAAAAATCTCTATGTAGAAAGAACTAGAAAATTTAAGAAGTATATATAAGCAGGGAACTTTTTTAAGATTTATATTGTTTAACCTAGGTATTGTAGTAAACATGCAGATATATTTACTTCTCCATTAACTGGATTTGAAAAGAAGACTGGATCACGTTAGGATTTCAAATGATAAATAATATTTTGTATCTATCAACAACAGAACAGAACGGCAGAAACACACATCTCCACTGCCAATCTCCCCACTTCAACAACCCATACGTATTCAAGAGCGATGGTTCCCGGCATAATTGTGCATTGACCTTAGGGTCTTATAGTTTTTATTGAGCCGCGAGGTGGTCCTGATAAATGACCAGAATTCGAACAGCGTTTTTGCCGACATGCCGCGCTTGGCTCGTGCCCATGTTTTGAAGACTTTATTTAGTTACTATGTTTGTGACTTGGACGTTTTTCAATTTGTATCTGATTCTCGATGTTACTGCTCGGTTGGATACAAAATGATTTTGTAGACTAAGAATAAGAAGATTGTATAACGAGTTTGAATTTTGTTTACAGCAACAACACCTAACACGAAAGACTACGATTAGGTGGATGGATCGCCCCTTCATCGGTAATGAGAATGTCAACCACTAATACACAAACGAAACATTAATTTGGGCAAACGCATACTCAGCCCTGATGGACTAAAACTAAAAATCCTTACTTCAGTTAGTCAACTTTAACACCCCAAACTTGGGGGAAGAGAAAACACGAGTGGCGATCACAGTAGGCCTAATATAGCTCCGGTGATACTCACAAAACGCAACAACACATGCTCACGAGGTACAAGCTTGCAGCAAGGTTTGCCGACAAAGGACTCATCTTAGAAAAGGACTCATCGAGTCAAAGCAGAAAAGCTGTTTCAGAAATAAACATGTGCTATTACGCAGTTTCATGAAGATGTGATTAAATGTTCAAAGAGCAATGACTATCAGGAAATCCCAGAGAATATAAATTGTAATATTCAACAGGAGAAAGCCAATTTCTAAAGCACAAGCTCACTCAAACCATAGCATTAATTGCGCTCGCGCATGATACGTTTCAAATAATTACCGTATGGACGGTGTGGTCCGTTGACCCGGCCTTTTGATGGTCTAATGAAGGGTTTTTATTAAATCAACGTCAGAAGTCCATTAAAGCCTTGCTCGGCCGACTGGCTGCCATCAATCAAAGATCGTGCACCAAAAGGGGGAATAGCCAACGTTCCTGAACTGTTTACTTTTTGGATCCTGATTTGAATAGTGGTTTGGTCGTCACTGGAATCCTGGCATCTGCCCTTGCTTAGTTTTTTTGAGGGCTCGTTATAAGCACCGAGTACAGGCAACAATATTTCAATGTCTGGATAGTAATGAGGTCTTAGGACAGAGGTTCATTTATTAATTTGATACCATCTTCGTTATAGATAATGCATTGATTGAGCACTTGGACAGGACGAAAGCTAGATGATTTGTCCTTGTTTTCTCTCGACATTATTTTTATACAGTATGTTTTACATACTGTATAAAAATAAGCCCCCTCCGATCCAGAAGGAAAACAGAACGAAGAAAGAACCTTTACTTACGTTTTTATTAGATTGAACAGGGTTTCTTAAATACTGTAAAGAATGCTCATTTATATTATATTTCAATATAGTTTATATATTATAATATGAAGTACGAATTCCTCCAATAAGGCTATGCCGTTATACGTCCATAAATACAAGTTCATCTCAAGACAGGAATTGGGTAACGATTGTACTCAAATTCTTCTAAGAGGTCAGAACCAGTTTTCAAACAAGCCGAGTCAAATTGACCTTCAGAGTCTAGTCCTTATCGGAAGAATGTTAACGTCCAAAATAGAGGCACTTTGATACATCAATCTTCACCCTTAAAACCACGGAATCCTTTCAAGCTCTTTTTATCTGGACGAGATCATTAGTGGTCCAAGATACGAAGTAAAAAATAACTGCCTTATACTCCCACTAGTTACTTTAAAACTCCCTTATCTCATGAGGATTTGCCATTCAAGGAGACACTCTCCCTTTTTAGTTGTCTTTTTTCTCACATCATTTATTGTGTCCAGCTGCTGTTCTTACTTACAAATCAGAAGCGGGACGATCATGATGAAATTTACCTGTGAACAAAAATAATTCATTTTAGAACTATCGCTTAAAGTTTTCAAAATAACCACATAGAGATAAGTCAAAGATTATTTTCATCAAAGTAAACCAAACGGACATTAAATCTTTTTAACGTCCAGGCAAATGAAATTGGATAATGTTAATCTATATCGAAAAGAAACCATTGAATATGAGCCACCCTTTCTTTTAGTCTTTCAGCCCGAGCCCTATCAACGGTTGTTCGTCACGCATCCATTCCCAAATCAGGACCAAATCCACAGAGAAAATAAAGCCTCTCCCATGCAGAAGCAAATACCGACCGACCGATAATACCCTTTTTGCTACATAAAAATTTGTACTTACAAATATTAATAAATGTTTGGTCGGATGTTTAAATGTTAAGTAGGTGCAAGGTAACTAGGTATCATTATACATCATAATAGCTAGATTATAGGTAAGTAGGTAGTTCATGACTTGGACTCACTTATTGGTTACGTTTTTACGCAAGGGAAACCGGTGATAAATATTAGTATTTTATGAGTTTTACGATGATGTTTTACGTTAATCCGTTTAAAATTTAAACAATTTTAAACGGATTAACGTAAAACATTATTAAGTTAGTATTTAAGAATGCATACCGTATCACATCAAATCAGATATTATACCGCATTAGGTAGGTACGTTAATACCGGCTGCTATATAGGGCAGTACTGTTTAGGAGCGCCTTAAGAGAACCCTTCACGTGGAATGCCCATTAGATGATATCTGACATCGTGAGGACTAAACATTGGACAAAAAACGTAATGGATGAAGAACATGGCGTACAAACATGTCGGTAGTCCCGCTGATAAAGATAAAGGAGTATCCACACTGATTAGGTCTTTACCTACGCGCTATTTGACAAGGTAGATATTGAGTAAACGCGAAGTTTGCAGTCTATTTGTATCCTCTACTCTTGTCTTTACTTTTACTTTTTGCGTCCGTCGTAGAAGAATTAAATAAAGTTTGGTGAATAGTATTCGGAACTGCCAGCGAATATATATTATATTATTAATATTAATAATTTCGACGTATTTCAAATCGTAATTTTAGGAAATATTAGGCAACTTCTGGTTTTCGTGATTTGAATGTGAATTATGTTTGGTTCAAGGCAGGTTTTTCGATGAATTTAAGTCAAAAACAAAAAAAAACAAACACGCTCACAATTGTCTTCCCCATGGTGGACATCCTCAGATATATACTCAGTGAATAGATCTTTGAGGATACCAAGTAAGTGTAGTCAGAGGCACGTCCAAACATTACATATGGTACATATAGATATATAAGATAGCATTCCACGTGACAGGTTGCAAGCCCATCGCTGCTTATTGGAACACTAACTGTTAGCACATTCCTTCGAATTTTTGGTTCTAGGGCATGCCGGTTTCCTCACGATGTTTTACTTCACCGTTTTGAGCACGTGTATATGCCCACATAAATTATTCGAGTGAAAAATCAATTGTTGCACGACCGGGTTCGAACCCACGACCTCCGGATCAGAAGTCGGGGTATCGCCCACTACGCCAACACGGCTTTAAGTCATAAAACGTTAATGCAGCAAACAATTTTTTTAAATGCCAGAATCCTTTTTTTTTCAAACCGATAATGTATAGTACTGAAATATACATATATGTACTTAGAAATGTTAAGAATCAAAATTATATACATATATATATGTACGTATAGGTTACGTTGATATGTTGTTATACGTTACAACGTTAGGAACCTATTTTTTCTCAATATATTTCTGTGATTAGGTATTAAATTAATAAAAAACAAACCCATACTCCCATACACACTTTCACCCCCATTTCTCCTCTTTTAAATGTGATAATCCAAAAACCCTGAAACAGGTTATGATTTATTCATGATGAGTAGCTCCAATATATTATAATTAATATATTGGATTATAATATATAATATAATAAATAATTTATATATAATATAATTTACAATTACCTTTAAAAAAACCGAATCTCCAATACCAACTTTGATTTATACTTTTACTTTGACAAACGATTTTATAAGTATAAATAGATTGCAAAACAGTTCTTTCCCTGAGTGTACCTACTAGCCAGTGTTGCAATTAAATAAAAATAGCACAGCACAATGTATACGAGACAGGAATAACCCCTTTGGGACTCTAACCCAAAGACTCTCAACACGTTTTGGACAGTTTATTTTAGGTTGCACGACTTGTACGTCAGTGAAGCCGGAGACAGGAGATAGAAACATAATCTAAAAAAAAAAACAATTTTAGATTGAGATCTACATAGTGCATACGCGGTGCGTGACCATTATGTTACCCAATAACTATTCGTTACTCTGTGCGTGACCATTACAAAGTAACTATTCTCTATTCTGCGTCGTTGCGCACGCGCCAATTCACGCACGAGCCTTCCTGCTAAACTTACTGTTATATCATTTGTCATTGCAAGATTGATCTGGGCAACACCGTAGGTGTAATTAATTATTGGAACGGTAAGCACGACTGTTACATGTTAAAAAAAAAATTGTTAACTATATAAATCATGCAGATTTTCAGAACAAAATGAACAATTCGATCAACGGCCCGACAGACATCCGTCACTTCTGTAATAATAATAAAAATATATAAATAATGCTGAACATTTTTCACACAGCATCATCTAGCCCCAAGGTAAGTAGAGCTTGTGTTATGGGAACTACATGACTGATATACTACTTATATACATTTTTTTTGTAAATACATACATATAATACATAGAAAACACCCCAGACTTGAGACAAATATTTACAGATCATACAAACATTTGTCCCACGGCGGGAATTGAACCCGCAACCTTCTGCGTCTCAGGCGGACTTTCGGCCACTGCGCCAACGACCATATACAAAAAATACAGATGAAACAGCTAGCTATCTAAAGACCGTTGCAAACGATCTATAGATAGCTCAACTGATTAATAAATGCGATAGTTTATGAGGATGGATGTTTGTTACTCTTTCACGCAAAAACCACTGAACGGATTTTAATGAAATATAGTATTAGAGCTTATTACATCAGAATAACACATAGGCTACTTTTATCCAGGTACCACGCGGGCGAAGCCGTGGGCAGAAGCTAGTTATTTATAAGACTGGCTTCCAAACAAAATGTAAGGGGGTACATAGGTTCCTCTTACGAAGGATCGAGTTCCCATGTCTATTTTTAATTTTAACCCTTTTTGTGGTGAGCGAAGGAAGTTTCTCATGACTGGGTCTTTAAAGTTTACAGGACTTGTGGTTTTTGATATGGATTACCGTTCTCATTAATATTGATGTCGCTAGAAGACAATTTACCTACCTATGTTATTTTTAGTACCTAAGTAAATTAAATAGTTAAGTAGGCTAGGTACCTATACGTGTGTAACATTGAATATAAAGCATTATAATACCTACTTAATACAAAATAGTTCAGCTTTTTTAAAATTTGTGTCTAGAAAGAGAGGTTATTTTTTTATCTGTGGCAGTTAGTTCTGTGGTGCTAACTAGAGATAGCACTTGTAATAATACCAGTAGTTTACTTAACCCACTGTAAGTAAGTAGGTATAAACCTTTATTCCATCGTTTCAACCTTTATTAGGCACAGTGCCATCTCTGTAAATCATGACATTTTCAGTTGCCAAACTTGGTCGGTTAAAAAGTTGAGCAATGCGCAATATTCATTCGCACAGGGTGCGGGCGGCCGCTTGGTATAACTACCAACATTATCAAAAGGCAAACGCGTTCTCCATTAAACGTGGTACGTACGGAGCGAGCGTACCTTCTGTAGGTACGCTCGCTCCGCTTAAAGTAGGTAGTTCGAGCGAAGCCAAGGCAAAAGGCAGGAGATAGAACACAAACGCGGGTGTTGGTAGGGAGGGGATAACGCCACGCTTTTACCCCGCGACGCCGCCGCAGTGTCACCGTCCGCCCGCGGCCGCCGGTTACCAGATTTTCGTATTATATCCCGACTACCGACAAAATACAAAATATCCCGACTTTTTATAAGGTCGTTAAAAAAAATTTAAACTTCACAATTTCTTAGTGAAGAAAGATTTAAAAAGTAAGAAAGAATTCCTTTTTTAAGTAATTCTTTCTTACTAATTAAGAAGAAAGAAGAATGACAAAATCCCGACATTTTGAAAAAATATCCCGAGATTTAAATTCTCTGATCTGGCAACCCTACCGCCGCCGGCTCACAGCCCGCACAGCCCGCCACGCAATCTTGCAGTCAGTCTCAGTCAGCGCGCGTCCGCCGAGCCGTGCACAATACAGAAGACAGTGTAAGCGCGCACGCCGCATCACCATGGCACACGTAAACGAAGCTAGTAGCGTTGGAACAGACCAAAAGTACTTAAAATTCTGGCTCGAATTTATCCAACTGTACAAAGAAAGCCCGTGTCTCTGGAACACAAATTCTAACGACTTCACTAAGAAACCCATGAGAGACTTAGCTTACAATGTTCTTCTGGAAAAGTATTGGGAGCTAGACGCAACAGCCACACTAGCAACTTTGAAGAAAAAACTGGGAGTGTTCCGTGCGGGGTTCTTCAGAGAAAGAAAAAAAATAGTACAGTCTGATAATTACATTTCGCGACTATGGTATTATCCTCACTTCATATTTCTGATCGACGAGAAACAGGTATGTGTGATTTGAACGTACCTACAAAGCGGCAAGGTTTCAATTTAAATATCAAGCGATACCTAACCGATTACCAACAAAGATGTAATAAATACGAAATACGCCACATCATAACAATTCAAGTTCCCTTTTACATCCTAAAATGCCTGTCAAATATTGAGAGTTCAATCAACCGCAAATTTAAATACAACAGCTGCAATCTATTATGGAATCTGGTGAATATAAATAGCTCACGTTATCGCACGTCGCGTAACGCGGGAGGGGTACCCGGCACATGCAGAGAGACGGGAAACGTACGGGGGGAGGCACGGCGGTACCCCGCGCCGATGCGGTCTGCGACAATGCTGACGTCAATCAGTCGGTCTCCGCGCGTCTGTGAGTTCGTACCGGTCGCTCGTATTATTTTTCCACGCTTACCTGCTAAGTATCGCCCTCACCGAGAGTGTATGTGACCAATGCGTGCCAAATGTTCGGCGTATGGCTGTAAATCAGCAACATACAACAAGTATGGATTCATTCTGAACTTCTATAGATTCCCTAGAGATCCAAAAAGGTAAGCGTATTTGTTTTATTTATTGCTTTTATTAATGTGATATTTAAGGTAACGCTACAATATACATACACCTACTGTGTTTAGTACGGCTGCAACTGTAGCAATTTGTTAGGAATAGTTTAAAAATGTTACATATGAATTCAGAAAATAAACTAGCTTGGCTCATATGGCCATTTTTGTTTTATATAGGTTCTCACAAATACAAAATAACAGATATCTGAATTTTAATTTATTGCTTTTTTCTTTTAGTTACTATTATAATTGTAAATATTGATGAATATATTATTTAAGGCAAAAACAATGGAAGAACTTCTCCAGGAATCCTCAGATTATGAACAAATCCCACAAAGTAATATGGCTATGCGGTTTACACTTCGAAAAGTCATGTTATTACAACAATAACGGCCTAAAGTCTGATGCGATACCGACAATCAGGCCGCCAGAAGCTGGAACCAGTTCTATCGAGATAAGCAATCAGACAGAAAGTGATTCCAATTGCAGCTCGATAGAGGCTGCAGCAGTTGGAAAAGGCAGCCGTGATGCCGAACGCAGCTTCAACACAAAAAAGGAAGCGCCAACATCAGCGATTGACGATGAAGACGACTGTGAAAGTGTACATTTTAGTAGTAATGAGGTGAGGGATTCGATTCTCGGGACATTTTTAATCACTGTTTGTTGTTTGTATCAAAGAAAAATATTTTTACCTATCTCATGTTTTTATTGAACTCTTCAAAACTAGCTTCCCAAAAAAAAATCTCCAAAACTGATGTCTTATCACATTTTTCTGACCCTGTCTGAGGGTTTGAAGAACGTTTCATTGGGATGGCTTGTTAGCAATAGTCACTGTGGTAGGTAATTGACTCATTTTAATGGGAGACGAGTATTGGAACGCCCCCGCGCGGAGTATTATTTCTTACGAATTTTGCCAAATGTAATGTAAATTGCGGACATGTGCCGAATGTTATGTTTGTACGTACCCCTGACTTCACCTTACATAATATCCTTCAAATTCTACTCACTGAGAATGTCCATCGAGAGCGTGTTTTTTTTTTGTTTAAACTATCTTCCCGCTGAACCATGTAAGGGTTGAATTTCAGAAAAACCTTCACCTCATAATTTATACTTACGTCCCAAACTTCCGTTGTCAGTCACGCAATGACTTAATAAATCTAATTAAATATACCATCCATACCTACTTATTATTTTCTATTGCAGGATGAAGACCCGGATGGTGATGAAAAGATAGATTTTGAAAACGATGTTATAACAGTAGAACAAGGAGAGATACGATACGCACCGGATTCAGTTTCGAATCATTATCCTCAGCCAGGAACATCCACAGTTTTTACTCCAGTTGAACCAGTCTACTCGAAACTACCTAGCATTTCTCCCTCCCTTAAAACGCAAATAAGACCACAGCAACCAGGCCCACGGCAACCAAGCAAATCACTTTTCAAGCGTTCTGTATCAGACAAAGCCGAAGAAGAGAATATTGAACTTCCAGATGAAGAAGACGATTGCTCGACTTTCGCCACACACGTTAAAGCTAGGATGCGTAATTTCAGTCACGAGCAGAAAATCATCGCTCAGAAACTTATTTCTGACATTATGTTCATGGCTGACACTAGGCAGTTGAAGCTGGACTCTTCCATAGTAAACCCACTTTCTGAAGCGCTGCCTTCGACTTCTCAAGGCAACAATTGTGTGACCAAGAAAGCGCAACGTGGATCGTTCTTTGCGTATATTGATTCTGATGAAGATGACTGTTCCTTGGCTAAAAAACCGAAATAACACATTGTTTAGTTGTTATTGAAGAAGACTGTTAGATTTCGTAAGAACACGTACAGGGCCCCCACGATACAGGGATTCCCTGCACCGTGGGTGTTCTTGTGTGTGGTGTCTGGACTAAGTATCTGTTTATTTAATAAATAATAAAATTATTTTCTTACCCTCTAGCTAAGCAATGTAATTCGCATAATCGAGGATCCAATCGTTCAGATTTCTAAAAATGACTTGTTTGTATTGTCCGTCTGACTTTCACTCATTCCCGTACTCAGAAACGTACGTAACATCGAAATGAATCTTTTTGATTTGATTAACTGTGAGCCTTCCGATCCAATAAGAATCCACAGCTATGGATTAAGCTGAATCTGATGGTGAAGTCATCAACGCAGCTCTTAGAATCAGCAAGTTAACGTGGCAATGGATGCCATAAAACAGACAACCGCTGAGAAAGAAAGGTTCTCGAATGGCAACCAAAATGCTGATTAGCATTAAGTTCGTCTATGTATTGGTTTTATACAGTGCAATAAAGCATTTTCTATGTTTCTATGATGATGATGCTGTACAGACTCAACGCGACCCGTAAAAAACTTATGTTAACTGATCGCGAAAGTTTGAAAGACGAATTTTCAGAGTATTCCAACTAAAAGTTAAGTCTTATTAAAATATTTTTTAATTTCATTACTAACTTTATTACAAAATCATCTAAAATAGTTGTTTTATTTCATTCGCCTTACACCATGTGCTGGTTAAACCTATCTATCCCACAAAAAAGATTTGGGCTAGTCATGATGTTTTTAGAGTTTTCGGGAAAAGTAGCCATCCCTCATTAATAAAACTTTTATGGGACCTCTTCGGGCTCATTCTCTATACAGCAACAAAAGAACAATCAAAATCGATTTACAATAGGCGAAGATATCACGTAAAAAAGAAACGATTGAGAACCTCCTCCTTGAACTAGACACGCACAGGACAGAGTAGGTTGGCAGAAGAGTAAAGAGGCCTATTAACACAGATTTTATAATAATATACTAGTACCTATACCCCAGCAGTGGGCGATTCCAGGCAGATTTGGTGAAGAACAACAAATAGCCACCGTTTGTCAACCACTTACCAGTCGAAAGTGATTACTCAACCCCAGAACGTTTACATTCGGCCAGAGTATGTGATCGTAAAGTTACGAGAAAGAAATGATACGATTTTTTCGGACTCTGTTAATGAAATGTTGGGAATTCCGAATAGTTGCGTCCATTTAACTTCGAATTTCGGGTAATTATAACTACAAGGTGACATAAATAAGTAGATTTAAATTAAATTAGAATTTAAATTAGCTTTATAAAACTTATGCGATCTTTCTGAGATCTAATTTTATCGGAAGAATCGGTGCTTTACTTTGGTAAAAACGTCTACTAAGTAAGGTAAGGTTCTTAATAAGTTGTATATTTTCTAGTTCAAAATAAGGTACCTTAGCTATACAGAATAAAAATAATCAATCCTAGAAAGTCAACTTGGCTATAGACAGATCAGCTCAGGTCACCATTTGGTTGGGTGACTGGTTTTATTAGTATTTAGCACTGAGCGCTTCCGTGCCTCGGAGAGCACATCAATATGTTTGTCGGCTTTATAAAGCCATGTCAAGGCGTTCAGGGATTTTAAAACCCCCGACATCAGAGCCACTAATAGTTTACGATCTTCCTAGTTTAATCGGCTTGAAATAGGGCTATCAATCTTTAACTTCTCCATTATTTCCCCCCATTTAAGCATAAAATTCAATCAAAACCATGTAATCATGGAAGCCGTCAAACCCTGATCATATCCAGGCGGCATTCCTCAGTTGATTGTGTCCATTTATCATGACTTTGTATGAAACAAGTCCCTTCCCTCCTAATCCATGGCTTACCCCGTTGGATTCCTTGCCTATACCTAAAGCGTCCATAAAATCTTAAGTTGAGGGGTCTCTTAATAGCATGGAACTTATAATCCTTCCGTAGTAGTTAAGATTATGGATATTTGATAGGCGTAAGTAATCTTACTGCTTTTCTTTACCAACGGACTATTTTTAATAATAATAATAATGCTGGACAATTTCACACAGCATCATCAAGCCCCAATGTAAGCAGAGCTTGTGTTATGGGGCTACAAGACTGATATACTACTTATATACATTTTTGTTGTAACTACATACATATTATACATATAAAACACCCAGACCTGAGAAAAATATTTGTAGATCATACAAACTTCAGTCCCGCGGCATTTAGTTCGCAGAACCAGCCACTGCGAGAATAAAGGTTCTCTAATGGTGACCACGAACTTGACGACCCAATGTAAGAAGACCCGACACCCGAAGGTCGTGGGTTCGAACCCGGACGTGCACCAATAGATTTTTCCGCTCGTAAAAACTATATGGCATCAACACGTGCTCAAACGGTGAAGGAAAACATTTAAGAAAACCGACCCATCGTGCCTTCGTCAGTGTTCCAATAAACAGCGATTGGCTTACAACCTGTCAAATGGGATGATCATTTCTACGGAAAACGTTGGCATGTGCCAAATAGGTGAGTTATTTTATTTTATTATGGTAACATTGAACTTAGTCAATGAAATATTAAACAATAAGGCCAAAGCAACAAGCTAAGTTAAAGTTAAGCTAAGCTAAGTTGAAAGGAAAATAATAACTCATTTAGATTTTCCAAAGCACATATTTATTCTTTTACAAAAAGCAGCTATCCCAAACACATGTCGAATCGTCAGAAAACTCCTACAAACTGAACCTCCAAATGAAGTTCGACCTACTGAGGAACACTTGGCATAGGCCCGTGCCATTTAATACCAATGATACAGGGAACCCTAGTGTGGGATCAGGGACTGTTGATTATTGGTGTTTATAAATTTACTGACTTTGACAAGTAATTATTACGATAACACTAAAATTAATTGGCGATATCTATCTATGCTATAAATAAAACTCAAGTTTGTTTTGAGTTTAAACGCGCTAATCTCTGGAAATGACAGTCGGATTTGAAAAAAAAAATTGCATTTGATAGCCCAATTCTCAAAAAAGGTTTATGGGCTATTTAACATCACGCTACGACCCTTAGGAGCCCAGCAAAAGAAGTAATAGCGCGGCGGGCGATGCAACGCGGTGAGTCTGGGGTCGGGGACCGAGGGCGCCCGTGGCACAGCTAATGCCAAAGACTTCAAAAAAAGTCAATTGAGTCATCGCATACAAAACACTACCTCCTAAGATGAATCATCAATCATTTCATCGACTGCCATCTCACATCAACGTATCAATATTGTTTTGTAATAGAACTGTACAGTCCAACACAACACAGGCCTTCCACTAGAAACTTGGGGACGAATACGAGCTCGATGTCGCATGACATGGTAGGCGATTCAGTGGATGATGGAATGCGAGGAAAATATCCGTATATTAAAACTTCAAAATATTTTTAAACCCCTCGACGTGTTTCCCATCAACCATTGTACCGGCCCCTAGCGGATTGAGACGATATAACCTATGTTCCTTGTTATACAAATCGATTACAAAAACCGCATTTCAATCGGATACGCCGTTCTTGAGATAAATGATCACAAACAACCAACCTTTTATAACAAACACAGGCTCCTTACATTGCGGGTAAAAATGTAACGACCGATATTTTTTACACGTACACATCCGCACTGACAGCGATCGGTGTTAAAGTCAAACTTTTATCGAAGAGTCTCTCAATTATGCTGTACTGTGGATAATAGTGTACGGAATCGTGCGTGACCTTCGCGCGCCGTGGGAATCCACCTCCGCTCCGGCCAGGACTTACATAGTAACTATTATCTTATCTGTGCCGGGATGCTGTGCGGATCCTAAGAGTAATAATAAGAAGGATAGACAAGCAGGAATGGCGACGTGTCGTATAAGGCATAGCTTTAGATTCACGAATTTGTCTCACTTCACAACCGCGACGACAAAAGCCGGTGCATGCGTTTACCATAAGAGGATGTTTGATTGTGTTGTGGATTCTTAGATTTTTATCGCCACAAAATTTTTTTTACCATCATCTAGCCTCAAACTAAGCAGAGCTTGTATTATGGGAACTACATGACTGATATACTACATATATAAATTTTTTTGTGAATACATAAATACTAAACATGAAAACACCCAGACCCGAGATAAATATTTGCAGATCATATAAACATTTGTGCTGCGGCGGGAATTGAACCCATTGCGCCACAGAGGTCGTCGTATCACTGTAGAGCGCTCCAATTGATAGTGCAAATACCCATTGGATTAAAAAAAAACACGCTCACTACCTCAATCCCAGCGATGGGGATCCTCAGATCCATACTCGGTACGCAGATCTATGAAGATATCAAGTAAGGGGTAGATAGAGGACGTCCGACATCTGCGACTGGGTGCGTTCCTGCTCCAAAGGTATTTTTTGTTATAGAAGCGAGACTTGATGTATTAAAATATATTTGGCACATTTGGCATTTTGTAAGTAGTTAGTATTCCATGTGGCGGGAGGCTTTAAAATGTTGTTAAATTTAACCGCATCTTACTTGTGTGATTGAACTAAAGTAGTGTGATCTTTAAGCTTTCTTTTAAGCTCGATCGCGCTATAGCTTATTATTACTCTCATTCTCAACTTGGGTTACACATATAATGGGCAGTTTGGTTTTAATACCGTGATTATTACATGCGTGCAAATTAAGGAGGATTTTAAAGTTACGAATATTATATTTATATTCACAAAATAGTAATTAATATAAATCGCTATAACACTTCATTGTTCACCACACATTTGTTGCTTTCAAATTCAAACAGAGAAAATTACAAACTAATCACGGAAGTATAATTGGCGGTCTTATCGCTAATAGCGATATCCATAGTGTAATAATATAGATTAGTAACATAGTGGGTACAGTACCTACAATGTGTGTGAATTACTGTAGAATTATTTATGCTGTGGCGATGGGTGCCAGATTAGTGGACGAAGGCCTGCTTGAGACGAAGGTTGCTGGTTTGATTCCGGTCCCGGCAGCAACACCACGCTCGACCGTTATTACATCGACTCACGTTGCAAAGTTGGTCTCAACGAAAAGCTCTTTTATTTAACGGGATATAGCCTATGTCCACCCTAAAGGTCCATTCTAAATATTGGTGAAAGAATTTTAGAAATCAGATGAGTAGTTTCCACTTAAATCCAAACTTAAAAACTTTGCTTTTATTATAATATAAGTATAACTATATGAAAGTGGTTTCTGTAGTTAAATACTTTTACTTTTCCAACCTCCATCATACCCACCATGTATGATAGAGGTTGGAAAAGTAAAAGTATGTAACTATTAACTCTACTTGCCTCCACCAAATAATTACCTGATTTTTAGCTGTATTCATTCTGCATGTACACATAGTTAAAAAAAAAGCTACACTCATCGAAAAAGTGTCAATTTTTATGAAAAGTTTTTCGCGCCATTTGTCGTATATTAGAGATAATGAACAAGTCTTCAAGAGGTCAACCAAGATTAGGATACTAGAATTCTATGAAACCGAGAAATACAATTTCTCATACAGTTATGGAGAAATGTTTTTATTAATATTCGCGTTATTCTATTCCGTCTCTTACAGAGAATCAATATTTCCTCATGGCAACTCATAATGAATTGTAAGTAACAAATATTTCCAAAGAACACGTCGAAAAAAACACCTACAAATAGCACAGGTAGTTACTAAAAACAAATTATTTAGATAAGAATACCTAACTTATATTATATATCTACTTACATATTTTGAAATGAAACCACAAAATCACGTTGTAATGATGTTATACTGTATTCTAATAAATAAATAAATAAAAAGTCTCAAAATACCGCCTAAAAACAAGATATTTCACCATCTTACATCACTGAAAAATAATGTTGTGGACCACCAATGTATCCAAGTGACATCGTAATTGCATCGCGGACGCAGCGAGGGTTGCCACACGTCAAGGTTCATTACCACTCTGCTTTATTTCAGGATATTGAAGCAGACAGCATCGGCTTTCGAATAGTTCTGCAATTTTGTCCAAAGATTACAAGCAATAGCTTAGTACTGCTTAATTAGGTACTTAGTTTGTCTGTTCGTCTCGTTACGCTTTGTTTTATGTTAAGTATCTGTTTTGTGTATTTATTATTAGGTATTTTGTGTTGGTACAAATAAATATATTTTCATTTTTTCTTTTTTCTTTCTTGATAATCCTTTACGAGCTGCTGTGCTATGTTAAATTTATAGAGAAGGAAAGAAAGAAAATATTTTAATTTGGCAGAAGGGTAAGACATTATCTTTGCACTAAAACAGGCACCCAGGTACTTATAATAACATTTATGATATATATATAAAAAAAACTGTCGCCTACCTACTAAAACATAATGTAGGTATGTTTCCTAACAGGTAGGTATAGAGAGCGAAGCGATCAAGGTCTCCGAATCACGTTGGCATATTTTAACGCTCTATGATTTTACCCTAATCCCACCCCACGTCCACCCTCGACGTGCAGGGTGCATGACACGAAACAACCTTCCAAGCAGACAGACAGAAAAAACATGATTCTTCTCTCCCAAATCTTCGATTACATGGTAGCCCTACTCATCTGACATTTGCGCTTGCGCAGGTGCGCTTGCGCAACACAGCGCATCCGAAACTCGCGCGTCGATCGATAATGGGCTTAATTATATTTAATAGATCGAATGTACCCGTATTATTTTATACTTAATAATTGCATGAGTATAAAAGTAGAGTTTGATACATACTCGTAGATACGTAGATATTTGAGGATATCATGTAGAATATAGACTGAGGCACGTCCAAACATTAAATTTGGCATAATTCCACGTGAGCGTTTGCAAGGTCATCGCCGCTTAATTGAAAACTAACTGATGGCACATACTTTTGTTTTTTTTTTGTTCTAGGGCATGCAGGTTTCCATACGATGTTTTCCTTCACCGTTCAATGTGCACATACGTTTTTCGAGTGGAATAATCCATTGGTGCATGTCCGGGTTCGTTCCCACGACTTCCGGATTTCGGGGTACCGCCCACTAGGCCAACACGGCTCCAAATTAAATACATAAATAAAAACCCAACGGACACACATATTCGTTCCGTATCAGAAACTACGAGAACCGTAGTACCACAATACTAAGACCCGAAATAAATATCCGCAGAATATGCAAACATTTATCCTGCAGCGAGAACCCAAACACCTTTGGTCGAGCTGGCTACTCAACCACCGCGCCATTGAGCTCATCGTTATTACAACCCTGATTCCTGCAAAGGCGACCTCTGTGGCGCAGTGGGCCCCTGATACGCAGAAGGTTGCGGGTTCGATTCCTGCTGCGGGACAAATGTTTGTACGATTAGCTAATGTTTTTGTCGGGTCTGGGTGATTTCAATGTATAATATGTATAAATTTAAAAAAAAAAGTATATCAGTAGTATATCAGTCATGTAGTTCCCATAATACAAGTTCTGCTTAGTTTGGGGCTAGATGATGCTGTGTGAAAAATTTCCAAACATTTTTCTTCAAAAATCTTACAAATTAAGATATTTTTGTGTATACTACATCCTCCCAAGCCTAAACCATTGATAGAAAAAATAGATAGAAAATAATTTGTTGCACAACTACAAAAAAGTACTGTACAAAGTACTGAACTTAATGCTAGAATTATCTTCTAGTTATACCATCTAAGCAATTCTTAGATTAATTTAAAAGAGATCTCATTCCGGTCCCTATAACATAAACCCCCGTTATCCATTACACTTACGAGATTACTACGAACCTGTAAAAGAATCCCGGGAACCGATCTGGGAATCGGGTTCACTGATCCCTAATCCGGGATTGGGTTCCGTGTCGGCGCCTTTGTGCGCCTGCGCATCCTAATCGCAGATACGCAATCAGCGTAATGGCGCAGGCTGTATTCCGTGTTGGAATCGATTTTCTAGATGTTTTTCATCTACTTTAAATAATTTTATAGGTGTTTTAAGGGATATACGGTGAAGAAATCATGGGGAAGAAGGCGGACACATATTAAAAGCCCGTTCGCCTTCCATTTACAGTTTAATATTTTTGAAAATGACTGAAATAAATTATACTGGCGGGAATAATATGAATAGCAGCCGCCATATTTGTTTTTTTGACATTATGTTTGCTCTGGCATTAGTAACTCAAAATCATGACGCGTCTAACGATAACACAAAATGCAACAAAAAATACCACATGGATGGAGCTTAGTGACATAAAAGTTTTCTGGCAGTCGGTATAAAATTCTAAAATTCGGGCTCTAGCGTTCAAATAGTCAATAAGGGTTTTCGATCGGGTCACATAAAAAGACCGACGCTGTAGGTATCCACAATTATTGTTTGTACTGTCATATAAATCGATGAGAACCTTTTTATTATGCTATTTACTTTCGGGGCATTGAACTGAACAACTCCACGGGAGCCTAGGGCGCCGCTTTGCATTGTAAATAAACTAGCATGTAACTGCATGTACTAATCATATTCTATTCTCGTCAGTCATATGTAGACTTGGTACATTGTAGTGGAAAGAAAATACGAAGGTAGACTGAGAGCTGGCGATGTTAATTCCACGTTATTTTATCCTCTAGCACCAAGTGTTCCAGAAGTAAGCTCCTTGTGAAGGGCTCGTCCGGGGAAGTAGTACCACCATACCTATTTCTGCCGCCAAGCAATGCTCGTATTGCTCTGTTCTGGATTTAAGGGGATTAACGGGAGAAAAGTCTCATATGCCGCTGAAATTACGGCATATGTGATTTTTCACTCGTTATGTCTCAGGGTCTGGTATGACGAGCTCTGTGGCGCAGTGGGCGTAGGCCCGTCTGAGACGCAGAAGGTTGCGGGGTCCATTCCCGCTGCGGGACAAATATTTGTACGATTAGCTAATGTTTGTATCGGGTCTGGGTGTTTTCTATGTATAATATGTACTTTAAAAATAAGTATATAAGTAGTATATTAGTCATGTAGTTCCCATAATATAAGCTCTGCTTAGTTTGGGACTAGATGATGCTGTGTGAAATATGTCCAGTATTATCATTATTAAGTTATTAAAATGCGTCCATAGGTTACGGTGACCCCGTTTCGTCTTCAAGCTAAGAGCGAATTGGAAACTTCTAAACCTTCATGATCCATCGTCCGCCATATCATCACTCGGGTAACAACAGGTGAGATTATAGCCAAATGAGGTTCTATACCTACATGTAAAAAAAAAGATGTTACCTCTAAAAACAACATAACCTCATAAATTATAATTGCTTGATTATTTTCACAAGAAATGGTGCTTTATTGTACCAGGGTACCAGTTTTATTGTGTCCCGTTATTTTTTTATGGTTTCATCATTGATGCTTAGATATATTCAATATTGCAGACATTTGTTCTGGGTCTGGGTGTTGTTTGAGGTACCACGGTACTCGTAGTCCCTTATACCCACGACACAGGGAATCCTAGTGTGGGGTCAGGACTATCTGTGGCAGTGTCTATTTATTTATTATTATTTATATTCAATAGACAACGTACGGGTGCTTACCTAGTTTTATATCAGTAAAACTACTGTAGTGTGTAGTTCACAGGGAATACTAGTGTGGGGTCAGGACTATCTGTGGCTGTGTGTATTTATTTATTTATATTCAAAAGACAACGTACGGTGCATAGTTTTATATCAGTCCATGATGGTATTCGCTGAATAAATAAACGTAAGTAGATATTTATGCAGATGAATGCGTATATTTTTATAAATTTTAACAGGATGCCAGTGTTAATAAATATGCAGCATTGGAGATGTGAATGATTTGAATACGGATTGGAGTGTAAGCTATAACGGATATTTTCTTGGTGTAGATCAGTGATCATGGAGTTAAAACGTTATTATATACCTATGTATAAAAAAATATTAGGTATCTATTTAGTACGTGTTTCTTTTTAATTACAAACAAACAAACACGCTCACGACTGTCTTCCCCATGGTGAACATCCTCAGATACATACTCAGTGAGTAGATCTTTGAGGATACCAAGAAGGGTTAGTCAGAGGCACGTTCAAACATTACATTTGGTACATGCCCGTGTTTTGCAAGTAGTAAGCATTCCACGTGACAGGTTGCAAGCCCATCGCCGGGCTTTTTAATTACAGTGTGATTAAATTGATCATGGGTTTCTGGAACTCTTGTCCACTGATCACCTTAGCTTCCCTTTTGAGTACCGGAAGGAAATCCCTATCGCAGGAGGTTGTCGTGTCATCCTCCTTGCAATGGATAAACAATAAAATAAAATGTGGTGAAAGGATTCGGCGGACATAGTATTTTTTAAACTTTCGCGATCTCTTATTATACGTTATTCTTAGACGTTTCTTTTCATTTATTTACAGTCTGTTTTAGTGCAAAGATGAATTCTTCTTTCCATTCTGCCAAATAAAATTATTTTCTTTCTTTCTTTCTCTACGTTGGCTCCATAATAATACTCCAGTCATCTCGTGATCATCGTACATAGGAGAACGGGTTCGAACCCACGATCTCCGGATCAGAAGTCGGGGTATCGCCCACTAGGCCGACTCAATTCATACCAGTGTTAGCTGGTTGCCACAAGAATAGACAATTTTAAACCGACTTCCAAAATAGAAAGATGCTATCAATTCAGCGGCTATGTATTTATAGATGTCAGCCAATTAGTCTGTTAGGGACGGTCTGGTTTGGTTTATCTTTTTCTTGTGGTGAGAGATATTTTAGTAATTTTTCCTTAAATTTATATTCGTGTCTAAAACATGTACTATATTAATCTATAGTAAAATACATTTATTAACCGAAATAATGATACAACAACTATAATAAGTAGGTATAATACATGAAACAGTATAGCCATCCGACGACCGTTGCAAATGATCTATAGATAGCTCAACTGATCCAGCGTCCCCAAAATGCTAGCTGCATTGCCACACTGAATGGCAATGCTTTGAGTTGAACCAGATTAGAGCCCGCTCTCGCGTCAAACATTATTCAAAACTTATTTATAGTATAACCTTTAGTCATGGAGGTAAAAAAATAACCTAACAGGAGGTTATTTTGTATACTTAACTTAAATCAGTTATCAATACGGTGAGATGCTTACTCCTCCGCGTCTATGTTAATTAATTTCAGACACTTAATTTATTGAATTATTGAAAATCAGCTGTTTTTAAAGTTAAAAGCTAGTTACTAAAACCAGCTAATTGTCTAGGACACGTAAACCTAGTTAGCTAGAGGTCAACCACTTCTCCTACATGAGACTAGATAAATATGTAGGTAAATAGGTACCGACGTATAATGTGTTAGAATAGCTAGGTATGACTTAAAGAGTTGTTTGTACGTTATCGTTTTTTAATTAGTATAAATTTACTACAAGATTTTTATAATCTCCCAAAAACTAATACCCAAGACAAGCTCACGCTTAGTCTGGTTCTCGTTAGAACTTCCACTTAGTAGTAGGTACCTATCCTATCTGAATATTCTATATGAATTGTGAATCTGTATTCTTTATCTTTAGTAATAAGCAATTTTATTTTATTTTTTTATTTTTATTCAATCTCGGCGGGACTCGAACCACTAAAACTAGACTCAAACTACTTGTAACGCATACCCTACGCGTACAAGAATGGATTATCTCAATTTAAATTCAAAAAAGTCTCCTTTTCTCACGGCCTCGCCCATTATAATTACATTTTTTACTCATAATAAACATAAAATAAATTTACAAACACGCAAGAAAAGATTGATCTTTACAAAAACCGCATTATTGTTAATTCAACTTCAATGCGGACCTCCGAAAGTAGTCACCATCACTTACAGGAGCGTATCAAGGCACAGTTTTTGGGGGGGGTTTTGATCCCGGTTTCACTAGGGATGGCTTTCAAAAAAGTTATTAATTAAAAATACTAATTTAGGTATTAATTGGCATTTTAACCAGTATTTGCGAAATAAATTTGAATGTGGGCAGTTATCATTACATTCACCCTATTTTTTTTAGGAGATCAACTTAAATTTACTTACCCTTATTGAATTATTTACAAGATTTAATTAAATTATGAAATTTTAATTATTTAACAAAAGTTTCGATACAACCCAAAACCTTTTAGGGTGCCGATGGGGCTATTCAGACTAACTTGAATTTGCGCGGTCATTCACTTTTCTGTATTGACAAGAAATGCATGTATGCTGATTTAAAAGGTAAAATAAAAATGAGAACTGTCAAAGTGACACGTGCGGGATGGACCCCAATATCCTCCTCATTACAGCCCTGCTTCAGCAAAAAGTTGGGGAGCCCGAAGCGTTTTCGTAAATTGTAGATGCGCGGGCGCAGGCAACCCTTATACGGCACTTAATGTGGCCGCAAACAAACTCATCCGATAAGAAAAATTGAATTTACTCGTGGATCCCATAAAAATTTAAGGGACCATTTTCTGTTGATTTATTATGAAAAAAATCGTGCAATGTGGCTGACGTACTTTCCTTTTCAAAATACTGTTACAAGCTAGGGTACGGGATAAAATAATGAAGTCCACCTGAACACCAAAAGAACACTGTATTAGTCAGGTTACACTATAAAATTAACTTTGACACTAACAGCACAACAGAATTACACCACTTAAACAAAAGCACTAAAACACTGAATTACTAGGTACAACACTATAACACAAACAGTCACTTTACTAATCACTGGGTATCGCTTCTTTATCACTTTGATCAATTCACTTCCAAGTCTCGATCGGAACTGTCGCTACGGGCCGCTCACCGCGCTTATAAATCCCCCTAAGACGATACCTCGATCCTTCCAGAAAGATCTCGTACAATCCCGTCCTTTCTAAGCGCGCACTATCCCCTTCTAACGCATTTGCTATCTCTTACTAACGCGGTTAATGACCGTTCTAGTAGGTTCCATAAAGGGGCGGGGCGTCCGCTACGTGCGTGCTAGTTCTTTCTACGCGATACTAGATGGCGGTAGAACGAGTAGTGCGTCCATTTGATAAGAGATGGCGCTAGCATACCGTAGTTAGCTAGCAGCGCACGTCACACTGCCCCCTCCTTAGACATGCTCGTCCCGAGCATTGTCAGACCCGTAATACCTCGCCAAACGGTCAACATGAACGATCTTAGGGGCTCCTCGCAGACCCTTCTGTATCCGATAAGTGACATCGTTAATCCTGGTCATAACACGGTACGGTCCGTCCCATTTGGGCTGTAATTTGGGAGACTTTCCTTTTTTCCGCACTGGATTATGCAACCACACCAGTGAACCTTCGTTGAATCCCAAATTATTCAGTTTTCTGTCATAACGGGTCTTCATCTTTTCAGACGTTTGTTGGCTGGATTGTCGGATGTTTTCATATACGTCGTTCATTTTATTTCGTAAGTCGCTCGCATAATCTGTTATTGTGCGTGGAGAATCAGGTGGAATGCCAGTTATCAAGTCCGCAGGTAATCGCAGTTCACGTCCAAAGTTCGCAAAGGCAGGGGTGACATTTGTGCTCTCGTGAACTGCACTTCGATATGACAACAGAAATGGCTGAATGTACTTGTCCCAATCCTTCTGATTGGTCTCCACCACTTTTGCCAGATAATGTTCCAACGTCTGATTAAACCTTTCTACCATTCCGTCCGATTGTGGGTGATAGGAGGTGGTTCTGGTCTTATGAGTGCCCATTAAACGACATGTCTCCTGAAATACCTGGGACTCAAAATTCCTTCCTTGGTCGCTGTGAATTTCCAGAGGTACTCCAAAACGACAGAAAACTTCGTGTACTAATTTATCCGCTACCGTCGAAGCTTCTTGGTTAGGAATTGCGAAAACTTCCGGCCATTTTGTAAAATAATCCATGACTACCAAGAAGTATTTGTTCCCGTTTTCACTAACAGGAAACGGTCCAGCAACGTCCAGCGCTATACGTTCCCACGGCGCTCCGACATTGTATAACTTCAATGCTCCTTTGCTGCGCGTGTGGGGTCCTTTTACGGCTGCACAACTCGTACATTTCCGGCACCAGTCCTCCACATCATCTCGACAATGGATCCAGTAAAATCGTTCGCGGATTTTTAACAATGTCCTTTTTATTCCCATATGACCACCCGAACATCCCTCGTGGTAGAGCTTCAGAACGTCAGATATTTTGTTCCTAGGGACAACCATTTGAAGGTGACAATGATCTCCTCGAGCATTTTCCCATTTACGGCACAATACTCCATTATGGACAACCAGACTGTCCCACTGTGCCCAATAACTTTTTGTAGTTGTGCTCATTCCAGCAACATCACTCCACTTAGGTTTGGGGCTACCAGCTTTGATCCGTTCTACAATTGGCTTGAGATCGTTATCCTCCTGCTGTGCTTGCTGCAGGGCCTCCTTCCACTCCTCGCTAAGGTCTGTTCTCAGCATTCTTATGGGTACTGCTTCTTTGGACTCCTGTTTGACACAATGCTTACAGTTTTCCAGGCAAGGTCTTCTAGAGAGTGCATCCGCGTTACCGTGAGATTTTCCACTGCGATGTTCAATTTGAAAATCAAACTCCTGTAGCTGTTCTATCCATCTTGCCACTTGCCCCTCGGGGTTCTTGAACTGTAATAGCCATGTTAACGCAGCATGGTCAGTTCGCAGATGAAATTTACGTCCTAGCAGATATTTGCTGAAATGCTGCAAAGATTTTACTACTGCCAGTAGTTCCCTTCGTGTGACACAGTAATTTCTTTCCGGTTTGGATAAAGATTTGCTGAAGTAGGCTATCACCACTTCTTGATCTCCTTTGCGCTGAGATAATACACCACCAATACCGGTATTACTTGCATCTGTGTCCACGATGAACTCGTTATCTAGGTCAGGAAAGCCAAGAATAGGTGCCTCACACAGACGCTTCTTTAGTTCCTGAAAAGCATGGTTGCAGTCTTCATCCCAGCAGAATAGTCGCTTCTCCTCGGTGAGCTTGTGCAAAGGCTTAGCTACATCAGCAAAGTTCTTCACAAACCGTCGGTAATAGGAGCACAACCCTAAAAATGCTCTGACTTGTGTCTTGTCCATTGGAATCGGCCAATCCTTGACAGCGTCTATTTTCTCTGGGTCAGTTTGTATACCGTTTCGTGAAACTACATGACCCAAGAAGCTTACTTGCCGTCTGAAGAACGAGCACTTTTTCGGACTTAACTTTAGATTTGCTGCGCGGATCTTTGACAACACGCGTTCCAGATTTTGAAGATGTTCTTGAAATGTTCTTCCAATAATGATGATGTCATCCAAGTAGACAAGGCAGGCGTCTCCGATCAATCCAACAAGTACTAGCTCCATTAGCCTCTCAAAAGTCGCAGGGGCGTTGCATAATCCGAACGGCATGACTCGAAATTGCCAAAGTCCCTTTCCCGTAGAGAATGCAGTCTTTTCCTTGTCTCTAGGGTCTATTTCTACTTGCCAGTAGCCACTTTTCAAATCCAGAGTAGTAAACCACTTCATTCCTGTCAGTGTATCTAACGTGTCATCAATTCTTGGTAGTGGATAACTGTCTTTCTTCGTTACTTCATTGAGACGACGATAATCCACACAGAAACGCATAGTTCCGTCCTTCTTCTTGACTAGCACGACAGGCGAGCACCAAGGACTGGATGAAGGTTCTATTACACCATCCTTCATCATTCCCTCAATCATGGTTTCTACTTCTTTCTCCCGTGCTACTGGTAATCGTCTAGGTCGCTGGCGGATCGGTAGCTCATTACCAGTGTTTATCGCATGCTGTACTAGTCCAGTCTTTCCAATATCAGCATCATTCGAAGAGAATACATCGGCATACTGAAGTAACGTCTTTTTAGCCATTGCAACTTCTTGTTCAGAAAGATCCTTGCGACAAACTTCCAGAAACGATGACACATCATATTTGTTCTTTAGGTTTTGGCCACTGGGCAATTCTTGACACCTTCGCAAGCAAGCTACTTCCTCACAGGTTCCCATTAACGTCCCTTTTTCGATGAGGTTTTCTTCACTACTCAAGTTCAATATTCGCACTGCTGAGGTACTCGTAGCCTTCACTAGAGTTCGTGACATAATCCATGGTTGGACGGTATTCAATCTCTCTATCAGTACACATCGATTATTTCCCGCAGTGTGTGACAATCTTACTGGTACAATGGTTTCCGACCTTGGAGGCAGAACAGTTTTCTGTAGACAGTAAATATTCCCTGGTGATCCACCTTCCATAAAAATTTCCTCCGTTCCACATTTTAACACTCCTTGATTCACGTCGATCTTGCAGCGATGCTCTCGCAAGAAATCCAAACCCAGGATACAGTCGTCAACCACGTCGGCCACGATGACGTTATGCAGGAAAATCCTTTCACCCAGCTTCACCTCTACCCGCTTCTCGCCTCGGACGGATATGTGCTGACCGGTTGCTGTTAAGAGTTGGACTCGGTCACTGTTACGGAAGAAGTTCCCAAGTAAGCGATTTGCAAGTTGGGAACTGACCACTGTACGAGAAGCACCAGTATCCAATGTGATCTTGCAGGGTGTTCCATTGATTTGGCCATTGATAATCAGGCTGTTCCCGTCGTGTGCTTGTGAGATCGAAATTCTTGGGACTTTTTCACTACCAGCCAGCACCCGTCCCGTAGTCCTGGCGTTTACTCGTTTCCCTGCTGCTGTTGGACGGAGGCGCTAGCCCCCTGTTCTCCTTGAGGCCGATCTTCCCCTCTCGAAGTGCGTTTTGGGCAGCTAGACCTCAGGTGACCTTTTTCTCCACACTCGTAGCATCGAGGACTAAATTTAGGGCGGCTGAATCTGTCACTGGAAGGAGATGCCACCACTTCCCTGACGCGGTGCGCTCGATGGTCCTGACGTACGGCCTCTACCTCCAAAGCATGGGCCAAGGCGTTCTTCAGAGACTCGTGGTGCCCAAGCCTCACAGTAGCTCGTACTTCCAGGTCACGTATTCCATCGACGAACGCCTGGATCAAGATTCCATCAATGAGCGCAGGTGAAGATTGATACGCCTTCCGAACCAGCTTTTCAATTTCCAAAGCCCACTGTTGTAGGTTCTCGGTGCTCCGTTGGCTTCTGTCCTTTAGCTGAGCACGGAACACGTGCTCCAGGTGTGCGTCGCCATATCGGGACTCCAAAGCTTCCAGCAGTTGCTCGTAGCTGACTTCCTTCCCCAGGGCTTCTAAGATGGTGAGCGCCTGGTCACGAAGGCCTAGTGTAAGTGCAGTCATAGCTTGCTTCTTGGTCCATCCATTTGCTTCAACAACAGCATCAAGCTGGATCTTGTACGCTGACCACGAAGAACTTCCATCGAAGGGTGGGACCTTAAAACCTCGAACCGATGTAGAAGTTACTACAGGAGCCACGTTGCCGTCGCCAGATTTTAGTACACCCAGAGCTTTCTTCACGTCGGCGATCTGAGTTTCGGCCTCTGAGATACGATTCTCGTGGTGCTTCACCTGCTCCTTCACTTCTTTGAGGTCTTTTCCAATAGTCACGTGTAGTTCCTTCAGAAGGTGAGCTTGTTCCTCCTGCCGACGAGCCTGCTCCTCCTGCCGACGTGCCTGGTCTGCTTCCAGCTGACGGAGTTGCTCCTCCTGCCGACGAGCCTGCTCCTCCTGCCGACGAGCCTGCTCCTCTTGACGACGTACTTGGTCCGCTTGCAGACGTGCCTGGTCTTCCATCATAGCCATTAAGGCAGCAAAATCAAACGAAGCAGGAGATCGGGCCACAGTCGATGATTCTGCAGATGATCCAGCAGCTGACTCCATCTCCGGCTGAGGTACCCGCCCAGGTTCTTGTGATGGGGAACCTCCGAAACGCCTTCCATCGACTTCTTGCTGTCGTTGATGTCTCGTCCTGACACCCTCCATACTGTCGTCCTTTGGTAGAATCGGCATTATTTTATCCCACTTCTGACACCAAATTGTTACAAGCTAGGGTACGGGATAAAATAATGAAGTCCACCTGAACACCAAAAGAACACTGTATTAGTCAGGTTACACTATAAAATTAACTTTGACACTAACAGCACAACAGAATTACACCACTTAAACAAAAGCACTAAAACACTGAATTACTAGGTACAACACTATAACACAAACAGTCACTTTACTAATCACTGGGTATCGCTTCTTTATCACTTTGATCAATTCACTTCCAAGTCTCGATCGGAACTGTCGCTACGGGCCGCTCACCGCGCTTATAAATCCCCCTAAGACGATACCTCGATCCTTCCAGAAAGATCTCGTACAATCCCGTCCTTTCTAAGCGCGCACTATCCCCTTCTAACGCATTTGCTATCTCTTACTAACGCGGTTAATGACCGTTCTAGTAGGTTCCATAAAGGGGCGGGGCGTCCGCTACGTGCGTGCTAGTTCTTTCTACGCGATACTAGATGGCGGTAGAACGAGTAGTGCGTCCATTTGATAAGAGATGGCGCTAGCATACCGTAGTTAGCTAGCAGCGCACGTCACAATACTTAAGCTTTTTTTTTTGCGATGGGGTTTTGTTTGGTCCAGAGTTCCGATCTAGTCAGCTGAACATTGGCACTGGACAAAATCCATGCCATTTATATTACGCCGATGATAAATATATGCAATTTAATCATATTGTAAAAAAGGGAATTTTCACGTAACGTACTATCGGTAATTCCCGTTTTTGCAATATGAATAATCAAATTCACGATAGATTTTGGAATATTATATGCCCAGTTAGTGTTAGTAGTTAGTTAACGCCAGAACAGCGACGATGTAGCGTATTCTTCACATAACTTTGGAATAGAGTTATCTCTCCGGTCTAGCATTGAAGAAAGTAAAGAGAGGGAACTGTCCTAGCTTATAATAATCCTCATTATTCTAAATAGTTGCGTATTGATAATTAAACTTAGAACTATTAGTGAAAACTGTCAAAGGCTAATCCCACTCATACAATTTGTAGTTCATTAGTTTTATTAAAACTGTTTGTTTTCCAACTATTTATAAAATAAAATAACAGGGAGTCTATTTACAATAATCTCACGACACAGTTGCAAGTCTAGATTCACTGTCAATTTGCAACATTTGTGTAGAGTGTCACTTTTGTGTATACTTAGCATTAGTTGTTTCATACAATCTTTACTGGAAACTGGATTGTTACGCTTCCACTGGACTTCGCTTCGACTGGATTGAAAGAACAGACTCCACATCATACCAATCCAGTTTTACTGGTACGCACTACTGGGTCCGTATAAACAAGCCTTTACAAGAGGACCACAACATTGTGCGATCCAACGTGCATATTCCCAAAATGTTTAATTTAAACACTGTGTAATCTACCTTTGCACGGTTGTAAGTGGAATAAATGCAGCCAATTTAGTGCTAACCGCTGGTTAATGACACTTCTTCACGTGTAATGTCGCTACATAACAAAAAAAAATCTCATTTTTAACATAAGTTAGGACATTTATCTCGAAGTTATGTCGTGTTGGTGGTCTTCGAGTGGTCATTAAACTCCTAATCCCGAAGGACTTGGAGGACATTGGTTGAGCTACTGGTCATTAGAACCTATAGATCTGGTAAGCACTTTATCGACCTTACCTCATCAAAAACTAAAATAAGACTTGCATATCGTGAAAGAGTGAACAAAATAACGTTACTAAGATTAATTTATTGAATACTAGCTACTGCCTACGGCTTTACCCGTGTGGCGTGATAAAAAGTAGCGTTTGTAAGAAACGAATTTGCTTGATCGTTTTTTCGTGGACTTACGTTGTAACATTGGTCTCCACGAAAATCACGTTTATTTTAACGGGATAAAATGTAGCCTATGTCCACCATGAAAGTTCAATCTAAATATTAGAATGGATAAATATTTGTACAAAACGCTTATACATAAGTAATAACTTATAGGCGTTTTTTAACTTAAGAAATTAACTATAACTTTAACACCTGAAGGTTCAATGTAAGCTTATATATTGTTATAACATGTTGATTAAGTAGTTTGTTATAGAGGGAAACTTGAAGCCCAATTCTCGTAATAAAAAATGTACATAATAGTATGTGAGATACGATCCAGCATTTTTTTTTCTCTTTTAAACGCCATCTTAGCATTCTGTACATTGACAATGGTTTCCATAGAGATTCGCCATAACTGAGATTAAAAGCTGACCGAAAGTAGATTGAACATAAATCATAGCGAGACAAGAATGTGAAAAATTACAAAATATAGTTTTTTTTTTTTAAACTTTCAAAAAATCGGGTTCCTGGCGCAGGGGAGGTAGGATGGAGCCGCTTTGTAACTTCGTAAGTACTTAAAGAAACGCGTAGGAAACGCTGTCACAACTGCCAGTTTTTCCAAACAAGCGTGGGTTTATACACAATCCGTTACATCACAAATCACTAAACAAGAAAATTGCCTTCCAAAAGTAAAAGTGTAAACATGTGGAAAACCTACGGCCTCCGAATTCGGAATGAGTCTCTCATCGCCCACGCACCCGGCCTCCAAACACTTTCTACTAAACGACGTTTCACGCTCGATAAATTGCAAATTTGGAGGTCAATGTTACATTTTAGAATCATGACAGTCTAGTTGGAACCGTCGTAAAATTTATCTATAAATGGGTACTAAAGCCAAGCCCAGTGTAATAACATCAGGTGATCGGCTAATGGCTTTATAGTTTACTAACTCGGTTGCGGAGTTTTAAATGTAGGGTTTGTATTGACTCTGTTTAGTATGCGGGCTATTGTAAGGACAAGACCTCTGTGGTGCAGTGGGCGAAGGCCCGACTGAGACGCAGAAGGTTGCGGGTTCGATTCCCGCTGCGGGACAAATGTTTGTACGATTAGCTAATGTTTGTCTCGGGTCTGGGTGTTTTCTATATATAATATGTATGTATTTACAAAAAAAAAGTATATAAGTAGTATATCAGTCATGTAGTTCCCATAATACAAGCTCTGCTTAGTTTGGGGCTAGATGATGCTGTGTGAAAAAAAGTCCAGGATTATTATTATTATTATATTTGATGATAACGACTCAGTTACAAAAACAGTTTATGGTCGTTCTTTTGGGTCATTACCGTTAGGGACTGCGAAGAAAATGGACTGCGTGGCCTTAGAAAAACAATACTTAATATTTTCAATCCTAGAAGAGACCTTGTTTGCCCACTGCTTGTTACTACTCAACTTTATTCAGTACAGGGGTAAACAAATTTTTTATGTAAAATAAGTGACAGAATAACAAAAGACATAAACATATTTTTTTATAAAATCTATTTATTACTATATAAGAGTTGTATAATCAGTCTTATAGTTGGTCGTTTAAGGGTTTGCATTCATGGATATAAAACATACAAGTGACGTTAAAAAACTGCGAACAACGAAAGAAGAAAATTTGCGTTAAAATAAACTTTACAAGTTTCCTTCCATAGTCACAGAATAAAGAAGAACCGATTTAATTTAATGCATAGATTATTTTTCCGGAATCAATTACAAAACCAATTGAAGACTAAGCATTTGGGCCAATTATTTTTTTAATTATAAAACGGAAGACGATTAATGAATGCATTCGTTTACATAAAGTCATAACAATATTTAATCTGTGGTCACTTGTTATCTAACGTTTGAATGTTTTAAAATAAAATAGTCTTTCAACTGTGTTTTGATTAAGAAATTAGTCTCATAAACTTTATGGGATTATTAAATAATGTCTAAACGTTTTAAACATTGAATAACTTTCTAAATTTTCAATCAAGTATTGGTATCTAATTTACGGATAATTTGCCTAAGCCCTAAAAATAAAATTCAAAAATATATATCTACTTACCGAAAGTTTTACATTCTTTCATTTCGCGTACGAGCTCTTGCGCTTTTTGTTGAAATTACCTGTAACAATAAAATATGTTTATTTAAAGTGAAATACTTTAACACTTTTAGTACCTAGTATATCAGTCATGTAGTTCCCATAATACAAACTCTGCTTTGTTTGGGGCTGGATGATGCTGTATGAAAAATAACCACACACTATTTTTTTACACAGCACTTAAAAAGCATATAATTTCATTAAAGCCTTAAAACATTATAATAAAAGTACTTTTTTCAGATCTTGTGAGTAGGGTTACGAGATGTCTTACTGGAAAATCCTGACAAGAAGCCTGATTGATTTGTATAAAAATGTCCTTACATTATTGCCGCGAGCGCGCGCGATGTACTGTCATAATAACTTCACCTGTTGCACCTATTACAATTTACAAATATTTTAATGTTAATTGTGTTGGTTTGTTTTAGTTTTATTTTTCTTACTAATAATACAATAACATTTACAAAAAAACCCCGGAATCATGACCAATGGTTAAAAATACTGATGATTGTGTCAGGACGAATTCTAGCTCTTCGTGTGAGTCGCTCTCACAGGCTCAACTAGATTATATTCCTATATTCTAGAGTTGGGCCTTATTCTGAGTCAATGTGAAAGCCTTTGATCGCCACCGCCACCGCCACCGCCCACCGCCATCGCGCCGTGACCGCGCCAATTTGCGCGGGCCTTAATGGTCTACTGCGACGCCCAGGCTTGCTGAGTCAGGGTTCTACTTTATGCGAATATTCGTCTCAGGTCTGGGTGTTTTCTATGCATAAGATATACGTATTTACAAAAAAAACTATATAAGTAGTATATCAGTCATGTAGTTCCCATAATACAAGCTCTGCTTAGTTTGGGGCTAGATGATGCTGTGTGAAAATGTCCAGCATTATTATTATTATAAAGTAGTAGGTATACAATATACCAGCTAGGGACTTCGTCTATCGTAGACTTCATCAGATCAAACCAGCACCCCGTGAAATGCGATGCGATGCCACAATTCAAGTCACATCTCATTTGTAGGTAACATTCAGGAATGCTGTAGCACGGCGTTTTATATTGTAAATTCTCATATTATTTATTGCGCGGCAAAATACATTTTCCACTCTGACGGTAGAAAAATCACTGTGTATGAAGCTATGGTATGTAAAATCAGCAAATCAAAGATCAATATACAAAACCAGATAAACACCGGCGTCGGCGTCGTTCCTCGATCGAAGTGCCAATGTAAAAGACTGAATCTACGCTAACCTGACGCGAATAGCGACCGTCAAACGCCCCGTGCGCGCCCTTATCTAGGAAACTATGCGTTTACGCAAATATGCGAACGTGTTATTTCACGCAGAGCACCTATAAATATTTTGGCTGGATGCTCTACCTACGTTTATATGCCGAGTGATAAAGGAACTCGTAGAAGGAAAAAAATAAAACACAATTACACAAAGGAATATTAGGTAGGTGATGGTATCCAAAGGCTCTCATAAACGGGCTAGTTTTGTACGAGCGCCACACAGTGATACAAGATGATTTAACATTATTTGTAGTGATACAGGTCTGTTATTGGAAAGCAATAAATAATAATAAAGCAAGGGTTGCGTGACGCACGCCACCAAACGGCAGCGGCAGCCCTCAGGGGCAGATTAAGTAATAGTTACTTTGCCTCGGGCGAGCGTGTGTCCATGATCGCAGCCCTTCCGTATACGACACTTTCACGTTTAATTTGAGTACGATGGTATTAAAGAGAATGAGTGAATTAGTTCCAGGCAACACAGCAAAGCGCAAATACATAGGATAACTACCCAAAAACTAAAAAATATAGAATTATATAAAATAAAGGCGTGAATGCGGCGTGTACGGGACTGGGTTCGGTAAACGACCCCGTTAAAACCCTTACGCCACAGATATTTCCCATGATGCAGATGCTCTAATCTACCAAGCTAAAACTACGATGGAAAAATAGCTGTGTATTCGTTGGCGGAACACCGACTTCCGATCCAACGGTCAGGAGGTCGAATTAAGATGTGTAGATAAGGTGGATTTTTCAACCGTATTCGAAATAGTGCTAGGGCCTATTAACATGCAAATCTTAATAGTAAATCTGCTATCACTGAGGCGAGACGTGACCACTTTCAAGACATTTACATTGGCAGACTGATTTTTATGCAGGCACGATATGCATGCACAATTGCACACCGTGACGTGCGACAATGGACACAGATCACGCGCGGTCCCACAAACCCGATGTAAATCACCCGTTTAGACCAAGACCTCACGATGCTCGTATCTACAATAAACAAAAAAAAACACAATCACAATCTTAATATTTAATTTAAAACTACATCTGAAACATGAGAACACATCTAAAACGTAAATTCTAACAATAAAACTAATCATAAAACTTATGTACACGGACAATAATACTTAAATATACTTCAAAAATTGCACTATTTCTTTTTGCCTTTTTTGGCCTTGGGTTCCACGACGGGCACTTCTGTAGGGGGTGGAGTAGGGGGGAGCTTTCTATCAGGCCATTTACGTTTGATGTAGTCCACTAAGGCAGCCATGTTGATGCTTTTTGTCTTCTCAGTGCGAGGACCGGGAAATAGATTCAGAATTTCCAAGACCAGGTCTTCGTCAAGGTTCGCGCCTCGGCTCCTCATAGTTTTCGAGAACTCCTTCTGTTCCATCGGCTGTCTGTCTATTTTATACAGTGCAAGAATAACAAGAGCAAAGTCGACAGGGTTCTTCTTAGACTGTTTGCAAATTGCTTCTGCCCTGTTCATTGCAATCTCCCTGGGATCAGGACCCACCGGTACGTAGGCAGTTTTGATGCCCCCATACGTAATGACAGTATTTTTGCGAAACTTTAACTTGAGGATTTCCTCTCGAACTTCCAGGAATTCCAAAGAGACGAATACATTTTCCAGTAAAAGATTTTGTAGTTTGACCAACCGGTTATTGAGGCGTAGCAGCAGATTCATTGAGTCTACAGTTGTCAAGGGGTTGTATGATAGATCTAATGTTTCTAACTTTTTGGCTTTAGGTAGGTTGAATGCTATGGCAGTGATGGCAGGGCCTTCGAGCTTGTTATTTGTTAAAATAAGTTTTCGAATATTCGGATTTTTCATCAACATCTTCATCGCATTGCCAACGCGTTGGCCACTCAATGCATTCCATGACAAATTCAACTCTTCGAAGTTAACATTTTCTGACAATCGCTGGCAAAGAACGAACACTGCATTCGGTGATAATATAGAGTTCCACGATAAGTCAAGATGAGTGAATTTGTTATTCGTTTCTAAAACTTCTGCTAGACTCATTATACACTTGTGTGTGAGTGTGTTATAACTTAGATTGACATTGGTGACGTCAGCTCCTTTGAAAACAGCCATAGCGAAGTACTCTACGCCCTGATCACCGAGTTGGTTCCTGGATAGATTCAGTGTCTTCAAAGAGCGATTAAGGGGCAAATTGAAAAAAAATCGCCTGGCTCCTTCTGGACCGATTCTGCAACCAGTCAAATTCAACTCTGTAAGCGTGATATTATCGACAAGCATCTCGCCCAAGTGAAAGCATCCATCTTCGCTTATCCAGTTGTCAGTCAAATCTAGAACCTTAACGATTCTGTTCAACTTCATCGATATCGCAATAGCTCTCATTCCTGCTGGGTTGATACCATAGTACTTGAGATTCATAGTTTCTTCTAACAGTTGTCGGTAGAATTTTCTGACGGGGCTCAGACCCATTTCTTTGCAGAGTGCTAGGTAGAGCTCCTGTCCATCGTCAGCGTATAAGATCTTTGGGATGGCATGAAGCAGGGCTTCTTTGATGCCAGGGTCGGGGACTCCAGGGTAGTTGTAATACGGATGTCTTAGAACAGAGCTGGCTGAGAGTGGAATGTACTTGGCGCATATTTCTCCGCTGCCAGGGTCATATAGATTCTCAGCATACTTGATCCGCTTGATGTTCCCTTCTGGGGTCTCAAAGATGAGTGAAGACCATTCTTCCCGTGGAGGTTCTTCCGAAGAAGAGTCTAGATCTTTCGTGAACACCACTTCGATAACTGGCTCCTCCTTGCAGGAATTTTCGCTTGAAGACATTGTTTAGTAAATAAATTATTTTAAAATAGAGTAGAAAAATGCGATGATGTAAATCATAAATTTAAACAAATAATTGACAGACAATGTGGTGACAGGTTTTTGACTCCAACATTACGTCTTCTGCCAATCTTTGTGCTAATGAGGTATGTGTAAAAGTTTTAGCGTAGCTTGTTCCTGTAATACCTGTAAACGAATAACTTTTGATTTCAATGAAAACACCGAATTATCTCAAAACTGTATATATGGAGAAATAATTTCTTAAAACAAAAATAAAATACAAATAATACAAACTTAACAAATTATCCAAATTAAAATAAATTATACCAAAAGTAAAATTAGTTTCCCGTAAAAATAAAGAAATCGAAATAAAGAATCCACTTAAAACTTATAACTTCTTTCCTTTGCCTTTCTTGTCTTTTCCCGTGGGGGGTTTAACGACACCTGGTTCCGGTTCAAGCTCTGGTGGAGGAGTCGGAGGCAGCTTCCTCTCAGGCCACTTCCTCTGCATATAATCAACCAGTAATCTTACATCGATTGTTTTAGCTTTCGGCGTTCGAGGTCCCGCGAAAATGTTCACCATTTCTTCAATGAGGTCATCATCCAATGGCGCTCCAGATGCCTTAATCTCAGTCGCGAAATCTTTAGCTGCCATTATTATGTTTTTATCCTTTAACAGCTGAAATACCACTAAAGCTATGTCCACTGGACGTTTCTTTGGTTTCTTCGCTAGAAACTCTGCACGATTGAGAACTAACTCTCTCGCATCAGGCCCGACGGGAGAGAAACCAGAGATGATACCTCCGTAAGTTAAAACAAAGTTCTTTCTGAATCGCAGCCACTTCACTTCCCTCAGGGTCTCCAAAAATTCGCCCGTTACAAAAACATTTTCCATGTAAAGTTTTTGTATTTTTACGGCAGGTAGTTTCATCTTCTGTAAAATACTTAAAGCATCTTCGGGTGTTAGAGGGTTGAAAGATAAATCTAACGTCATCAGCTTCTTCGACTTAGTTAGAACCCCTAAAAAGTTTGCAACAGCTTCACCAGATAACCTATTATTGCTAATATTAAGATACTTTAGATTAGGAGCTTTCATGAGGTTTTTAATAGCAGTCCCGATGCGCCCACCTGTCAGCGAGTTCCAAGATATATCAAGCTCTTGCAGGGCTTTGCTTTCTCCAAGTTTTGTAAGTAAATTAAAGGTTGGACCAGGAGCGCACAAATTGTTCCATGAGAGATCTAGAATAATGAACTTACTATGCGTTTCGAACGCTTCAGACAAGATATTAGCAGCTTTCGCACCAATGTTGTTTGAACTTAAATACATTTTCTGAACATCCAATCCCTGGAACACTGCTTTCGCTATGTACTCCACACCTAAATCACCTATCTGGTTCCTGTTCAAGTTCACTTCCTTCAAAGCTCTGTTTATAGGTAGTCCACTGAACAGCCTCTTAGTTCCCTGAGGTCCAATTTTACATCCAGCTAAATTCAGCTCACTTAGCGATGAATTGATCATCAGCATATCTCCTAAATGGTAGCAAGCATCGTCATTTAAAAAGTTGTCCATGAAGCTTATCGTTTTGACCATCTTGTTGTACTTCAAAGCCATGGCCATGGCGCGTATTCCCTTAGGATCGACACAATAGTACCTAAGGTCAATTTCTTCTTCGAGTAGCCCTCTATGAAATTTCCTTACTGGACACTGTCCCATTTCTTTGCACAAAGCTAAGTAGAGCTCCTGTCCGTCATCTGAGAATATGATTGGTGCTTCTGGTTGCAGCAACGCATTCTTTATACCAGGGTCTGTAACGGCTGGGTAGTTGTAAAATGGGTGTCTGAGGACTGCACTGTCAGACATTGTTATGTATTTGGTGCAAAGTTGACCACTGCCTGGGTGATAAAGGCCTTTTTCAAAAAGTAACTTCTTTTTGTTTGTTTCAGGCATATCGAAGATAAGTGAAGCCCACTCCTCCATAGGAGGTTCTTCGGAACTCTCCTCATACTCGGCCACAAAGATAACTTCAGCTTGCTCTTCTTCCTCCACTTGAGATCCGTCAAAGGACATTTTAGCAGATTTATGTTAAAATGGATATATAAATAAAAATCTACGAAAATGCAAACTAAATTCTACAATATCAAATGTCAATACGACATTAACAGATTAAAAATGGCTACGTATTTGATGAAACTTCACAAAATAAAAAAAGTTATTATTACCATTGAAATACAGAGAACCGTAGCATACTAGCATGCATTACAATACACATCTTAACCTTAGATTTCAGCACATTTCGTTATTTACGAGGAGGTAGTAACTCTCGAAACGAGAACTCGTTTAAGCTCAAAGGTAATGGGTTTAATTAGGGGCGCGGATCGGATGCGCGCACGCAACCCGTTTACGATACTTTAATTAGTATGCTATGAAGCCCTTAGGAATGGAATGGACGGAATTGTACGTTTGCGTTTACAAACGTAATTTACGCGTAACTTAAGGGGACTTAAGGCGTAACTTCACTTACAAAATTACCTAGTAGTATAACTCGACCAATAATTGTGGATTTTAAACAAAATACCATACAATCATATAATGTCTCGTGACTAAGGAATGAACGAAAATATTAAACAATTACCACGTAAAAAATATTTTTGTCCGGGTATAAGCATATATGCTTATGTATAAGAACATATAAGCTTTATTAATGTAAAGTTTCATCAAAATCCGTTAAGTAGTTTTTGCGTAAAAGAGTAACAAACATCCATCCTCACAAACTTTCGCATTTATAATAGTAGTAGAATAGTAGGATATTCTTTAGTGTGGTATAATAGTAACTACTATATCATCTCTGACCTGGTATTGCATTAAGAGGCTTTCGTCCTACGAGTGAAAGTCTACCTCCAGGGCACAGAGGGCAAGGCCAGGCCATCAGGTGGCTGTGACTATACCCTCATTGAGATAAGGTTGAGAATTTCTTGGCCATGCCGCGATGTACTGATACAGTGTTAAGAGGATTGATAATGTTGAGGTTACGACCTTGCTGGCAATAGATGCGACTAGATGTGCCATGGCCGCCCTAAGTTCCGACCCACCGCGTCGCATAGCCCGCCCTCGCTATTATTTCCTCCCTCGACTCCTAAGGGTCGTAGCGTGATGTTAAATAGCCAAATTTCTTATGAATTGGGCTATCAAATGCAAAAAAGTTTTACAAAGCCGACTGGAAGTTCCAGAGATTAGCAAAAAAACGAACAAAAAAAAAACAAACAGCTATATTATTAGTATAAATTATACTAGAGTGAATGGGATGGTTGGAAGAGGAAGGCCTCGGCGAACGTACTCTGACCAAATTGGAGACATTCTAGAGAAAGGCCGGCTCAGAAGTACACTAAACCGCCGAGCTTGTATTAAGAATTTGATGAGGATGAACGAAGCGAAAGAAGTATGCCAGAATCGTAGCAAGTGGAAATCCTTGGTCTCTGCCTACCCCTCCGGGAAACAGGCGTGATTATGTGTATGTTTGTATGTAAATTATACTGAGCATGTTTAGTCATCATTATCATCCACAACCTGATAGGGTTGTAACCTCCTTGTATTGCATAGCTCCCTAGTGACTTGTGGCGATAAAACCTAATAACCAGCCTTGATGTCTTGCAAAAAATTTTAAATCGCGTAAGTTGATTCTAAGATAAATGGTAGACAAAAAAAAACCCTTATAAAACCTCGAATACGAATACACAATATGGGTTCCCTACATCGCTGGTAAAAAGGTGTCTTTTCTGAAAAGTATTCCCATTTGCAAGTTTTATAAGTTTATTGTGAAGCGTAGCAGTGTCATTGTCCCATAACCATTGTGCTAGTTTCTTTATACACTAGCACAATGGTTATGGGCTAACCGGACAGATAGTGCAATTTCGTAACACGTCGCAGACTTTACGTGTTAACAAGTTATACCATTATAGAACAATGTACATTATGTTAGTCTGTAATGTATTTAGATAGATAGAGAACTCATTATTGCATACACCAGGATTAAAAAACAAACACTTTACAAAGAATCTTAAAACTAGGTTGTGGCGATACTATGGACGGCCTTATCGCTAGGAGCGATCTCTTCCAGGCAACCTTTAAATGGACTTGATCTAAAGGTATGTGTAGAGAGGTATTTATGTTATGGGCTCATAGTAAAGTCATATTTTTTTACGTTGTACAAATAAGTTGCCTGAAGTAAAAGTTTATATTATTTATAATTGTATTATTATAAGGAAATACATAAGTACTCTAGATTCTAGAGGATGTATTTCCTTATCTATAAGGATAAGGATGAATAAGCATTTTTTGTTGTCACAGACTAATTATAATAATTCATACGTAGTAGAGCTTCTGTGAAAGGGCTTGCCCGGGAAAGTGCCACCATGACTATTTCTGCCGCCAAGCAGTAATGTTCCCATTGCTGTATTCCGGTTTGAAGGGTATGGTTGCCGGTGAAATTACAGGCACACGAGATCTTTCATCTTCATATCTCAGGAAGGCAACGCGTGAGTGATACCTCTAGTATTTCAAGTCGTAGACTATGGACCGTTTATTACCAGGTTGGCCGTTATTTAGTTCGTCTCTAGTGAAATCATCTATTCACTAACTAATATGTAAATGATTGTAAATACATAACGCATGTACCTAATCTATTTATGGTGGCTACAATGACTCACGTAACCGATACGGATGTGTAGCGAATTTTGATGAATTCCTCCGTTATTGGGGTCAAATACAAGCTCATTTTGATGCTCACCATATATGGAGTTTGCCAAGATTGTCTTGGCTGCCCCAATTCCGTTATGGTATTGTTGAGATTATGATACAAATCTTAGATTGTGAGGTTGTTTAGAAAACCATTTTATGATCAGAGTCAATTCAAAATCCCATAACACAAGCTCTGCTTACTTTGGGGCTAGATGATGCTGTGTGAATATGTCCAGCATTAAAAAAAAAAAAAACTCGAATGGAAACCGAAGTCTGTCTCCTCCATTGTCTGAGACAATACTCGGACATATGAGTGGATAAGCAATAGGAAGATTTACATTAAATACCTAAATATTCTAGCAACTATAACGAAATACAAACACGCTCACGACTATAATCCCCTTGATGGACATCCTAAGATCTGTACTCAGCAAGTTAATCCGCGTTGATGTCTAGTAGGTGGTAGTCAGAGGCACCTCCAAACATTACAACATCATCAACAGCTTGTATCAAATACGTACATCAAGCTCTAAAAAAACAAGCTTCACAACGCTTCGAAAAATGCGACATATTTTGATACTGGCAAAAAAACAAAACCTATAGGGTACTTTCCGTTGACCTAGGCCTGGGTATTTTCTATATACAATATGTATGTATTAGAAAAAATATATAAGTAGTATATCAGTCATGTAGTTCCCATAACACAAGCTCTGCTTAGTTTGGGGCTAGATGATGCTGTGTGAAAATGCCCAGCATTATTTATTTATTTTATTCCTATAGTTTATTTTTGCTTTAGTGCATGCCAGTTATCTAAACCTTTCACCGGAAAGTGAAATGATATGGATACCGATCCATATCATTTCAATCCCGATAACACACTAAACATTGCAGACCATATTACGAATAATTGAGTACAATTAGCGAAGCAGGCGCACCCTGCCGCAATCAATTACCACTTATCTAACATCTACCGGCTTAACCAATATGGCTGTATTATTGGGAAAGAATTTAATAACAGTATTGTTGACTTGATACTATCAGTGATCTAGTGCTCGCAAATGCCAGATACTTGGAAATGTCAAAGTTCCTGGTGGGTGCTACATATATTTTGAGCCGTTGAGTCAGCATTTGTGAACATAACCTTAATAACAGCGAATGTTTAATGATACCCTTTGAACTTTTTCTTAATATCATACATTTATTTAATTATTTATGGACAGCGGGTTCTGGCCGAGAGGTGTCGTGTTCAGGAAATTCATCGGAAGTCTGACACGAAACACCGCGCACACGTCACCGACGACGTATCGCAGAAAGTTTTAGTGTTTTATTTTTATATATATGTTAGTTTTAAGGTATTTATTTCTATGGGCCTTAGAATTAGTTTTTACCATCTTGTACTATTCTTAAGTTGCCTGAAATAAAGTTTATTATTATTATATTATTATTATTAATACAACTTTTAACTTAAGTATGTGTGGCAGCAGACCAGATGGATTAAGAGTTTAAAAATTCTTGAGGGTCGTGTACAGTGTCCTCACTGTCGCACACTGTGTTCATGGACTTGCAGCATTACATTTCTGCGGGTACTTTTTGTAGAATAGTATAATTCAATTTATTAACTGAATCATTCGGTGGTGAGCCTTAATCTTAATAACAGCGAAGGTTACCCTACGAATGGTACCCTTTGAACGTCAGAACCCTTTTACCAAAAATTTAGGGTTGTAGATGCTAGATCGGCATAAATTCACTTAAGGCACGGTCAAACTGCGGTTGCGATGGCGATCGATCAGTATTCACGGGAACTTTGACTTGACAATTTCTGTTTTGATCGATACCTAATTTATGAAAATGCGGTTTAAAAAGCAATTAACCAACAATTTAAAGAGCTAATCAAATATCTACTCTTTAAGTATGTCAAGTCCAAATACATAATCATTTAAATTACAAAAATTAGGATAATTTTGAAACGTCGGTTTTATCTATTGCCTGTTCCTCCGTGACCAAGCCAGGAAAGAAAGGCAAGAAAACAAGGTTTTTTTAAAAGGATCATTATTATTTTTAATGATTTACAAAACAAAACAGCTACATTTTTTATCGTATTGGAGCTTTTTCAATCCCAAGAGTTTTTATCATTTAAATAATCAGATATTTTATAGTATGCATTTTTATAAAGTATTTGTTTAATTACGTTTTTAAATTCGTTACTTGTCATTTTTTGTATATATCTTGGGAGTTTGTTATAAAAGCGTACACACGATTTACTAACTGGAGTCTACAAGTGGCGAGTTTATCTATATTTCTAGTATTTACATAGTGATTATCGCTATTTTCCTTACATAATTTTAAATTTTTGAGAACGCTTCTGAGGATCTCTGTCATGGAGAATACAGTAGGGAGCTTGTTTGTTTGTTTTTAATAAGCTCTCTTCCCATAAATCCAAGAGCTTCTATAAACATTCACTTCTCCCAGAAATAAGTTATTTATCATCCAACGCTGATTGCCTGCGAGTTATACTGATTGCAACGACAAACAGAACCCATCGATGTATGTTAATCGAACAAAACGAAAAGTGTTCATCGCAATACCGACTACCATCAAGGCTAGGTCCTAGTACCAAACCTACGTACCAATATCGAGTTCCATAGAGGAAGAATAACCAACACGCATCGGGCTATGCAGAGAGATAATAAGCGAGAGCATAATTAATATTATGCTCGGAGTTTCACTAATCGATAAAACACGAAAGGTAATTAAATATTAAATTAAACTCGATTAAGGTTGAAGGTATGTAACACAAAGCGGTTGGGATCTCTTTTGTTAAGTTTAGATACAAGTATAGTTTTATAATATCTCTGGTTTACCTGTATTATAAAAGTCCCCTCTTTTCTGTGGTATGTGCACCGTAACATTTTATGCTCTAATATATTACAAAGATTCTAAGTTATAATAAAAACATTGTCATATCAAAGTTCCCTGTGTCTGTTGTCCTGAATAAGAGAAACATGATACCACCTAGATCTCATAAGTTCATACTATTTATCGTATCTGCATGCCGATGCCGCCCGCAGACCGCTCAGACAAGCTCAGTGTCTTGTTTCCGCTCCGTGTATTGTAAACGCTATAAATTGGTTAGGTGCGCAGGCGCTGGTAGTAAATCAGAGGCGCGCCTGCGCCGCGGCGACAGCGGCTCTCATAACTGGCGAGCGATCCCTTCGATGCGAGCTAAATGGTTGTTTTTTTGTCTCATTTTCTTTTTGGATTGATAGTTTCATGCTTTGGTATCATTTTAGGATATGGTGTGTATCATCGAATAATATATTACGAATGCTTGGTGCTCACGAGTAAGGGACACAAAGAACCTAAAACAATCAACGAAAAGTAACCAGGAGAATAGTAAAGTACGCTACAACACTTTCTAGAATTTAATCTGAATTCTATAAAAAAAGAATATCTCATGAACTATAAAAATATTTACAATAAATAAATAAATAATGCTGGTCATTTTTCAGACGGCATCATCTAGCCCCAAACTAAGCAGAGCTTTTATTATGGGAACTACATGACTGATATACTACTTATATACATTTTTTGTAAATACTTATTATCGACCCGAGACAAACATACATTTTAAAATAGGTTCGTAAGATTTTAGAACTATAGGAGATAATGCGTCAATGAGATACAGCGTGTCTTAAACAATTTTATTGAATCAACAAAACACTGATGTCAAAAAACATCACCTTTTATGTCACAAAAGTATCTTCCAAAAACGATCCGAGAATTGGCTTTTGGTAGATACCTGCGCATAGTAAAAAGCGTATACAAAATGTCGCGTCCGACGAATCCAGCTGAGACGAATCGGGAGTACAGACTGAATTCGAAATGATAATTGCTCACTTGTTTACTCGGCGCGTGCGCATCTCCGAAAATGGTTACCTGTAGGGATGGCTAAATCTATCCGTACTGATCCGTAACCGTAACTTCAAATCATCGGACAATTATCGAGACTAATTTGAGGATTTATTTATAAAATCAATAATTAAAATAATAAAAATATAAAATCTGGTATCTAAATGGAATGTGGCCAATGGGTCACAAAAATAAGAAAAAACCGTAACTGCAAATCATCGGACTATCATAGAGACTAATGTGAGTGTCAGGATTTATTTATAAAATCAATAATTAAAATAATAAAAATATAAAATCTGGTATCTAAATGGAATGTGGCCAATGGGTCACAAAAATAAGAAAAAACCCGTAAACAATACTGCCACATCCCTACTCTCTAAGACAAAAACGAAAACAACCGTAAAAGGTGGGACATAAGCCCACAAAAGAGGCCGAAGAATTCATGAATAAAAATACCGAACCAAAAACAAGATGGCGCCAATTAAGGCGCGTTCAGATATCTCTAAACTCAAAGTTCGATGGCCTGTCTTTGTATTGACTGTTGAATTTCTTTGTTGCCGCTGTGTCTCTGTTCCGTAAATACCATAAACAGACGACACAATAGAACATTTGGAAAAATAAAAACGTTTTCACCACCTAGGAGCCATTTATTGAAAGTCACACGCAAATGATTACTAAAAATAGAATTATTGCGAACCACTTCAAAACTACTTCACATGCTTTCTTAAATTTTTCTCACACTTGTGACTATGTACCATGAAATGTCTCGAGAAACCGAGAATCAACCATGCGTGAACCTCCATCGCACGCGCGACACTCGTCCGTCTAATTATAAGAAAGAAAGCAACGCATCCCACGCCACCAGCACATTCACCACTATTTAACATCGCTATAAAGCTCAATATAAATAACGTCTTGTATGCCCCGCGGAGCATCGTGATACAGACAGCAATGTGGCATACGATAATACTATCAACAATGGGTATTTAGCGAAAGTGGATGGAAGATGAAAGCGAAAATTTAATGCTACTCGAACGAATCTATTAAGTAAATAGTCGTAGTTACGATGATGGTGACGGTAATTTTGAAAGAGAAAAGACTGAGCTTACAATTCTATACGTAACTTAACGATCTGATGTACTAGCAATATTAAGAGATAATCCACTATTCTACTTTCGATTTCAATTGCGAATCGATTTAAAATAATCAGAATTTGGTGAAATCCACATGTGCCTGTGCTGTTCCCCGTTTCAAATAACTTTCATAGAGAAAATCAATTTCTTGCACAAATCACCGCCAATCACTTTCTATTTAACGTGTGGCTGACGGAGTTATTGCAGTGATTATGCTATTCATGTTCTTTATAGGAAAATGCAAGTATCACAGTACGTTAACATAATATCACATATCATTTTGAGATTCTGTAGGATTTTATCGAAAGAAGACTTTGCACAATATCTACCGAATTACGGAATCTTGGAACGGCCCGTTGTAGGCGTTTGCGACTAGTATCTTTCCATCAAATAAATAAATTACCTATGTACTCGTAATATCTGTCTCGGGTCTGGGTGTTTTCTATGTATAATATGAATGTATTTACAAAAAAAAAGTATATAAGTAGTATATCAGTCATGTAGTTCCTATAATACAAGTTCTGCTTAATTTGGGGCTAGATGATGCTGTGTGGAAAATGTTCAGCATTATTTATTTATTATTATTATTTTTATCTGTACCTTAAGAATGAGTTTATCAAATATTTTGATAACTGGTCTAAAGTTGACAAGATATTAAAAAAAACAGTCGTTTTGATTCTTAGAACCGTCTTAGAAGGGATGTAGCGCAATTTTTAAAACACAGAACTAAAATTCAGTAAAGGAATTGAACTAAGTCAAGGTTAGCCAAACTCAATTAACTTTTTACCAATTATCAGACCAAACAAAACAGTTACAAAATACTATAAAACAAATGATTCTATTCACACGATATACAAACACCTGATCACAATTGGATGAATGAAATCATTTGCTTTGTTTGTACCGACCTTAATTATTTGTAGTGAACGCGATTTCACAATGTTCTATCAAATGGAATCAAAAGAAATAGTTTTACAATCATTGTGAGAGATACTTTCTATTTTACTTCAGATAGCAATAATGCAAAGACAATGCTTCAAAGGCTTGAGTTTTCTTTAAATTAAAACATTTTCTTGCAGGGATTTTGTACACACTGATTTTGTTAGTAGTTTGAGATTGATTACACATAAGTTTTCATAGCTTATTTTAGACAAAGTTTTGCTCTAAAAAATAGTGTCCATACGCCTAAGCATTAATCAAAAGTCATCGCAATCCGACTTGTCACAGCGAGACAAACAGACACACCTGTTAACTGGAGCAAGGTGAAATGATAATTATCGACATTCTACTAATACAGCCCTTTTGTCGCTTAGCAACAAGAAATAAAGCCTATTTTCCAATAATAATTTTAAAAACTTATTAGCAGTAGCGTGGGACACTATTTTGAGGTTATACAGATACTTATACGTATTCTGTGGCAACGATCGAGTTTCCGTAATTAATTATCAATTCAATAGAACGTATTTGATTCTAAATCGATACGTGTAAAAACTGTGAATGGCAGGAATTTGTTATAGATTGTGCGCAAGTTTTCGATTATGAACATAAAGGACCATTGAAATACAAAAATGACTGTTAATAGGTTATACTCAATAATAAGAAATAGTTTTACAAAATAATACAAACAGATAAAGGCAGAATACAGCGTCCGAACAAAAGTAAATGCCAATAAATATATGGTCTGAGAAACAGATGTAAAAAAAATATGTGTTGTGTGGGGTCAAATGGCTTTATGCTGCACCAAACCTAGGTTCAGCACTGGTTTTCGGTTCGGATTTTCGGATGATGTAGTGGGAAAGTTAAGTTAACTATTATAATTACAATCAGCCCATTTTGTCCTATTGTTGGGCAAAAGCCTCCCCCCATATCCACCAGTCAAATCGATTTTCAGTAAAAAATATCAAAATGATGATAGAAAATGATGTATGGGGAAAAATTATCAAAATGATGATAGAAAATGATGTATGGAGAAAAACTACAAAGACGAAGTCGCAGGCGTTTCACTAGTTAGCAATAAACAAATGAGCATTAAGAAATGACAACAGAGAATCTGATTTCATTGCCGATTCGAATACCACAGGGGTCTATTAAGTGAAAAAAAAAAATGTTTTGTTCGCGATAAGGTCTGAATATGGACAAAGATATCGCGCGAAGGATCTCGTAATAATACCCATCGGTGCCGAAATAAATTTTGATTCAAAGGCTTTTGTTGTTGATAAAGTATTGAGGGTTTCAGCTAAATAATGGCCTAAAGGAGAATAATTGGGCCCAAAGGTACTTATATGAATGCGGTTTTGAAAAGGCTGCTGTGAATGCTCGAGGTTTTGAATGTAAAAAAAACAAAGTATTGATTAATAATATTAGTTTTGGATTTTCGCGAAGGTATGAATGCTTTGGTGTTTGTAAATATTAACCGGGTTCCAATTGTGGCCATAAACAAAATGATGAAGCATATTTTTTTACAGCTTTTCACAGATAAACGATAGGTCATCCGTAAACGGCTATAGTCTTTAAAAGGAGACTATATTACCCATCTGCACTAAAGTTGGGTTCCAATAAAATTACAATCGTAAAATGATGACGCCTCGTTCTTCCTTGGAATAAAGTTAGTTGACAGTTTAGTAAGAAACGAGACGTCATCCGTCTACCGCTATAATAAGAATCCGAGTTTAGTCTTTGTAAACAAACCTCATTACCTCGTATCTATTCTAAGATGGTCTGGTTAAGACACGTTTTTAAATATATTTTTTTAGATTAGCACGGAAGGTCATTTGTATATTTTTTATATGAAGCACATCCGATTGTGAGTCTGGAGTCTAGACAAATACCACTTAGCATCTGCGGAACGATTAAATTGTATGGAAATTACATTAGCTGTGGAAATGGCATGTGAGTGCTGTCAAGATTTACCCTGACAAATTTGCGTTAGCGTGAAAGGAAAACTAAGCGTGAGGTATTTGTCTAGACCCAGTTGTTGTTGTTGATGATGATGATGGTTCTTAATTTCTATAATTCTATAGTTCTATAATTTTTCATTGATACTGAGATACTTATAATCATAGAAAAATATAAAACCAGAGATATTATTAAACCACAAGTGGTCGAACCTTAACAGGCCATTTTTTTATTACTTAAGTTACAATACGCATATGGCCGGGAACGTTTAAAAGTCTGTGTTCAATTAAAGTGCAGCTCTAGTAATAGTGCCATTGAACCAATCTAAACTGCACTAAAACTCTTTTATTACGGTCGTACGATGTTACGGATTAAAATATCGGATTGCATAGAACAGCCCTTACCTTTTTCAATGACAAAATACATAATAGATTGCCATAAATAAAAAAACACATTAAATTTAATTATAATAATTTAAACCTTTCATTGAGCCGTATTGGCGCTCACGGGATCAAGGCTCATTTATGGAAATCTATCCACCCAATTAAGAATCTTAATCTTAATCAAATTAAGTATTAAAGAAATCCACCTTAACATTATACATACAAAAATACGCAATAAAACCTAACGAAATAATCGATGAAAAATAAAGTAATTTACCTATTTTAAATTTAAAAATGATCTCTAACCATCATCGCTTTATTCTGCAGGTTCTTTGTCCTAACGAGATGGTGCAATGTTTTAAGTACTTTTACAATTAAATCGAATTGATTTGGACAATCACAATTAATTGCGTGAGTTTATTTATGTGATTGACATAGTTAAGTTTGCAGCGCGGGTGGTAATGCTTGTTATGTCCATGAGTTTTACGATTAAGGGATAATTGGAGAATGTTTAGTACCTGTGATTTCGTTTCAATCAAAGCTCTTTTGGCGATATAGTTCGCTTTAAGCCCGCTCGTTCGACACGAAAAAAAATCGGATTATACACAAAAAGCAGTCCGTTTTCCAAACGCGAACATTAGATTTTATGTATAGTTCACGCTAATGTATAGCCAAACTCAAAGTATGATATATTTTTGGGAGTAAAGTTATAAATAATAATTAAAACTAAATGAAATTCTTGAGAATGCGTCGGCGGCCTTTGATACCCGGCCTGTGGTCGGTGACTTGAACTCTGTTTTCTACCTGTAGTCCTATTGATATATATAAAAAACAGCATTATTTTCCTAGTATTTAAAAAAAATGCTGGACATTTTTCACACAGCATCATCTAGCCTCAAAGTAAGCAGAGCTTGTGTTATGGGAACTACATGACTGATATGTACTTATATAATTATATTTTTTTGTAAATACATACATACAGACAAGCGATAAAGATTTGCAGAATTTTGTCCCGCGGCAGGAATCGAACCCGCAACCTTCTGCGTCTCAGGTGGGCCTTCGCCCACTGCGCCAGAGGTCGTCATAATATTATGTAGATAGTATTATTGATTTTTCTGTTTAAAACAGTTATAAAATAGTTGTATTCAGTTTAAATATACAAATAAAGAAATCTAATTGGTCCCGAATTTGTATGTCATTAAAAATCCTCATCTAATTCAAACGGAATTTATTAGGATATAATTTTTGACAGATTACTTCTAAATTTTTCGTTCGAAGACGGGTATCAGCTAGTTTACAGTTTTCATAAATCATGGTCACAATACAAGCGTATCGAACTCACTGACCTTGCGCATCTCGCACAAAATATTATGAATTATTGATAACAATAATTTAGTAACTGACAGTATTGATTAACTGTGATTAATCGGACGGCCATGACACAATACTCGGTGGTCAAGAGATTTTCTCTTAAAGGCAGATTATCTTATAATAATAATAAGAATAATTCAATTATTACAGGCAAAACAATAAAGTACACGTGCAAATACTGGGCCCATAGCATAAATAACATTATTGTAAAAAAACATATTTGCACGTAGTGACTGCGACGTGGGCGCTGCTGGGTTCGATATTCGAAACTTCGATAGGCGCTTAGGCCACAGATCTTCCTTCATGTAGGTCGACAGGTGTTTCGACACCTTCACCACGAAGCAGTTAAAACTGAACCCGTGACGTGACTCCAACCGTTCGACCCTCAGGCTGAATTTGCTGTTAACGCGCAAATACTCCTGCATATCCTCAGCTATGATGGAGTCACGCGAATCGCCGGATGCAGCGCTGAACTCGACTGAACCACTTCATGTCAAAACAAACAAAAACGCTCACGATTGTCTTCCCCATGGTGGATATCCTCAGATACATATTCAGTGAGTAGATCTTTGAGGATACCAAGTAGGGGGCAGTCAGAAGCACGTCTAAACATTACATTTGGTACATGCCCGCATTTTGCAAGCCCATCGCCGTCTTGTCACATGTTATTTTATGGTCACACTACGCTAGGTCAGTGTCCGGTTCTCAATGCGCCTCTAAATGAGAGTGTTTCCTATAAAATAATGGCCACTTCGTAGAAAATTAAGAAGTATTTTTTTCGAGGTTTCTCAATATTTTGTTGTATATTCAACCGATTTCAAAAAATTAGGAGGTTGTTCGTCTGTTTTTTTTTTTTCTGAAATGATTTTCTGAGATTTCCATTATGCCACGTTCCGTAGGTATGCGTAGGTATGCATGCCATGTTCATATAAATATATCAAGGTAAGAAGTGATTTAAAAGGAAAATAAAAAAAAAATGAACAATCAGACAAACAAGTTCTCATTCTGAGACCTAAGTAAGGATAACCAATAAATTATCTCTTGTAAATCGAACCCTGTAACGATTGCTACTAAGTTATTACTAAGCAATTCTTAAACCAACAATTCCTGATTCTATAACGGACGATATCAAGTTATGATGCCTCAACACGCGGGCTTAACTGGTTGCAAGTTGGTGAGATAGTGTTCTCACAAGCGATCTTAGATCGAATGGAAATTTATCAAGATCTAGATCAGGATTTTAGCGGAAATCGAACCTGCACATCTTGTATGTCCACTTGTCCGATGATGAAAAACATCGAAACTATACCGGATCTTAGAATCACACATACGAAGGCCTATAACCAAACCACGGACACTCGAAAACGTTCTCATTAATTCCTCCATGCTCACTCCAACTCAACTCTTCTTTATGTTAAATACCCGTGGCCTAGTTGAGTACGACTCATAATACGGCCACGGGGAATGACTCAGAAAAACAGATCTGCCGTCACAGTCCAATAGCATTTCAGTCCAGTGATGAAAATTATTATGCCATTTATCATGGCATTTATTTCCAGCTCTGGACTTCTAAAGGCTGATGATGACGATAATGCTTATACAATCGGTTGAAAAGAGGTACCTATTCATATTAAATATATTCAAAATGTACATTAGCTTAGGCGTTACATCAAGGTAGCTGGAGTACATGGAGCCTGTCAGAGCGCTGCAAGTTTTAGTAAATATTTAAAAAGATATAACAAAGATTGGATATTCAAAGTGAGAGTAGCCTTTAAGTAGATACAGATGCCTCTTTTCAACCAAAAACCGCTTCAGATAGATTCCTACAACGCATCAGCTTCTGCCCTGGACCACGGCACCCAAGAACGTGCCATCACGAAAGCGGTGTCTATCGTTAATAAGAATTAATAATTTTACTATACGCCCCAGGTTTCATGCCGTAAATCATCTCACCAGCTCACTCGCCCTCCTCATCATCACTGAATCATTACCTGCAAATAAAGAACACACGGTTAATAATGGAACACTGGTAAAAGGTTCGTACGTACGTATCAACAAATGGTCAAACCATTTGTCGGAGTTAATAGGCCGTCCTCGACATGGCGGAAGCGCACAATGCGAGAATGTATCAGCGGTGCTTTATTGGTCAGTTTAGTTATAGCCATGAAAAGGTTGGTTGAAAGATGGCGAAAGGATCCTATCCACTCTCATAGACTTCTGCTCGAAACGCGTCTTAGAATTTCTGGTAACAGGGGTTTTTTTTTTCCTTAAGTTGCAAACTTAAACGTTGCCTTAAGTGGCAACCAACAGGCATACGGTCCACCTGTTGGTAAGCGGTTACCGTAAACTATGGACGCTTGCAACAAAGAAATAAATAAAATATATTTATTTGGCAAAACGGAAAGGAGACATCATTTTTGCGCTAAAACAGACACCTAGGTACTTATAATAATTTAAAAAAAATATTATAAAACTGTCGCCCAACTACTAAAACATAATGTAGGTAGGTTTCCTAACAGGTAGGTACTGTTGTGCGAAGTGAGTACAACACTAGAGGTATCACTCGCGCGTTGCTGACCCTGAGACATAACGACTGAAAATTCTCATGTGCCCATAACTTTACCGACACCCATATGTATACCCCTATAATAATAAGCCTAACTATATTCTGTTTCCTCACTATAAGGTCAAGGGACCTTGCTAAACTGCAAATCAATAATCAGACGGGGGAATTTTACTATTGAAATCTATTGCACAGATATGATAATACGATAGTGGGCGGGCCATGTGAGCCGGATGCAGTGGGCACACGCAGTAGCACCTTGGCTGCCTGAGGATGGAAAACGACATCGTGGTCGTTGGCGTGACATCTTGATGCGTTCGAAACGGGGACATGAAATATTAGAAAAAAAGTGAGAATATCAAATTATAAAGTCGATATCGTGTAACCCCTACTTGTGCCTCTCACAGAACCTACCATTTAACCCTTTGGAATTCGAGCATCCACGCTAATTCCCCTTAACTTCCCAAGCCCGAGCAAATAGATACCGATCATAGATAATAACTGTCCTCTATCCCTTTCCCACGCTCGGTGAAAGTACCTGTAGAGCGAGACAAGCTGACTTGCTAATGAGAAGCAAGTAGCTAGGGACAGTGAAATGAAGTGAAAGTCTACCAATCGGCCACTGGGCGTGTTGGGTAAACAGAGCTGTCGATTTATGAAATAAACGATAAACTTATGCACTGTTCTTGGTTCTGTGTTAGCTAAATGGTGTCAGTTCTGTAAAATTTTCTGTTTACCCTTGTCCATTGGAGGTTCTAGGTTTGGATTTGGGACAGTGTCTGGATTGTGTTGATACTTTAGCACTATCGTGTCAAATATAACCTTACCAACTGTTTTTTAATTTTTCTATTTATTTTTAAGGTATAAAGTGTTAAACAAAACTTATTTTCAAATAATTTGGAGGACTAGTATGGCTTCTTTAGGGTCTCATCGTAATGGAATACCTCAGACCTCAGGCTGAGGTAAGCCACGGCTTATGAAACTCTATACAGTACAACGGCTCCCACCTGACCGGTTTCTGAAGGCTCTAAATAAATGTTGAACTAATAAAATTAATCACGTAACACTATATTTCAATGTCAATTTGTGCTTTCGATTAGATGCTGTTACACGGGCGATTTAAATTGGGCAACTGACGGCAACGGCAATTATACAACTAAGCTATAACGCAATATAAAAACGTCAAGAATTTATTAAAGTCCTAGAAAGCGAGAGCAACATATATTAAAAAAATATATTCAATACTAAAAAGCTACAAATCCCGCTTAAATATTTTTTTAAAGAAAAGTTTTCTCACAATTTAAGACAGATCACCGAAAACTTAGTATTTCAATATAAAGGTATTCACACGTATTTTCGCATGGAATGACAGTTACTAATTAAAAGTTAGAGTAGGCTATAGTATTATAAAATGGAGTAGATTAGGTGCGTTCTTAAAGTTGCCCGTGGAAAGAGCACCGCTATAGAATATCGCTTATAACGTGGAGTAGATTAGGTGTGTTCTTAAAGTTGCCCGTAGAAAGAGCACCGCTATAGAATATCGCTTATAACGTGGAGTAGATTAGGTGTGTTCTTAAAGTTGCCCGTGTAAAGAGCACCGCGACATTGAACCACGCTCACTTTCGAGCCATTGTGCTTGCCAGTTCTCTTGACTGATCACTTGTCAGCGCTCGACAAATCAAGATCGATTCCGATACTATTCTTAATTTGAATGTGGCTTCTATCTCCCTCACGCACAATACGGGGTGATATGTTTATCGTGTCCTAAATAAATTTTATATGAGTACCAAAAGGCAAAGTTTACACGAATTTAGAATAGTTGTGTTTTTTATAATAAGAGCGTGTTATTTTCGTTTCGAAAAAAAACTATGAACTTATTTTTACTTGTTCACACTACCGCCTTAACCTATACTATTCCGAAAATGTAATATAATTATATAAAATCGGTATACGGGTTCAATAACTTTAGGTGCCCTCTTCCAATAGTCAAAGTCAAAGTCAAAATTCATTTATTCATTAAAATCACAAGGATCACTTTGAAACGTCGATTTTATATACTGCCTGTTCTTCCGCGACCAAGCCAAGAAAGAAAGGCAAGAAAACAAGGCTGGTTATTCTTTCTAATGATCCTTTTACAAAACAACGAGTTGGAGCATTTTCAATCCCAAGAATCTACTTTGAAACAACAAACGAACCAACCTGTATGATAGAGATATGTATGATACGCGCATGCGCGCGTATAGTAGTATCATTTGTCATTGTATCTTTTCGTAAAATGTAATGAGAAATTCGTTATGACACCCAATAAATTAGGCAAATTGATTTAAATTGGTATTTCATATGATACAGTAGGATGATGTATAGCCATTGCATGTGTGATCGAGATATCTTTTTATTTGTTTTCCTTGGGCAACAAAGTCAAGTCAAGATAAATATAGCGGTTATCGGATTTATAACAAAATCAAACAATTTTGAAATATCAGACCCCCCAGACGGTGCAGCGCGAAGACAAATTTTGCATAGAAAAAACTCCGAAGAAGCGACCATTTACCACATATATTAATAAATAATATAATCATTAAATGTCAAAAAGCCGACTTCCTCACGTGCTTACGTTACTCTACGTTTTGTTCACTCGGGATGACACTCTTTCTTATAAAAAACAAAAGTAAAATTGCCTACAAAAAATGTATCGGTTAGTCGTGATTCATAAGATGGTGATGTTTTTTGAGTTTTACGGGAACAGTGCCAATCCCTTAGGAATAAAACTTTTATGGGACCTCTTCGGAATCATTCTCAATACAATAACAAATGAATCATTAATATATCAAGTACAAACATAAAAAAAAAACTTATTGTGAGCTTCCTCCTTTTTTTGAAGTCCTTTACAAGAGCTATCGTCTGTATTTTCCATCATGGAAATCCTTGGAAACATACTCAGTGCATAGATCATTGAAGATGAAGGAAGGGATAGTCAGACACCCGTCCAAACATTCATTTGGCACATGACAGATTGCAAATCGCCGCTTATTGGAACACTAACCGATAACCTTCGATTTGTTGGTTATAGAGCATGCCGGTTATGTTTCAAGCACGTGTTAAGCCGCACATACACATTTCGAGTGTATGTGCCGTGGAGCAATGGATTCTCCACAATCCATTGCTCCACGGCCGGATTCCGGTAATTTATAATAATAATAGGTTATCTTCTCTAGTTTTATTTTGTGTAATGGGATAATTCTCTCTAGTTTTAGCTTAGCGCTTTGCAATATGTTTTATGGGCTCGCTAGTCAGCCACACCTAAACCATGTAATGAAAACTTGGTTCCGCGTCTTAAAATATGCAAGCTCATGTTACTTGCCACTTGCAATGTATGAGTCGTCAATTAAAATATTACGTGTAAACATTACAAAACGGCCCGAGACGCAGTGAAAACATTTAGACATCTTGATTTACGCCGTAATCATTAGACATTTAAAATATATACGAAAATATATATATATTTTAAATATTTTTATTATTTAAGGAGTTTTAGCCAAGCAGCGGCTATACCACCCCCGTAAAAACAAACATAAAATGCAACACAACGAAAAAAAAAACAAAAAAAAAACGTACTAACTACTACTTTTCATGAAAATATAGAATATCCCTAGTCTATACTAACTTAAAAATGCTTAAGGAAAGGCTTAGACATGTATTTCTTTTATACTTTTAAAGTGGCAAACAAGAATACGACCTACCTGTTGGTAAGCGGTTACCGTAACCAATGGACGATTGCTACACCAGAGGTATCGCGCCATGCCGACCCTGAGACATAACGGGTGAAAAGTCTCATGTACCTGTAATTTCCCCGACACCAGGAGCACAGCAACGTGAGCATAACTTGGCGGCAGAAATAGCGTTTAAATATGAGCTCTAGAATTGCACGTTCTCACAGGCTAAGCGTAGGGCGGAAGGCACGCGTGACCTGACATTTCAGCAGAGATGCGCCTGCGCAACAAAACATTCTCCTTATAGTACGCTATGGGATTTCACATAGGCAGCCTCCGAAAGCTATCACTTTGCATAAATTATATTAAATGAACAGTTTTCAATTGACTTCTGTGGCGCAGTGGGCAAAGGCCTGCCTGTGAACCAGAAGGTTGCGGGTTCGATTTCTGCCGCGGGACAAATGTTGTATCTGCAAATTTTTGTCTCGGGTCTGGCCTGTATAATATGTATGTATTTGTAAAAAAATGTATTTTAGTAGTATATCAGTCATGTAGTTCCCATAATACAAGCTCTGCTTAGTTTGGGGCTAGATGATGCTGTGTGAAAATGTCCAGCATTACATTATTATATTATATTATATTATATTAACCTACTTCAACCGATCTATCTATCTATCTCAAACTTTGAACTATAAAAGTTTAAAGTTTAAAATTAATAACAATTACACAAAGTTAAAAGCGAAAGGGTCGCTTTGACGAGTCTCATCTTTAAAGCAGAACATAGCCATGCGAGCATTCCTACTAGGCTGCAAAGATCGAAGAATCGTTGGGTGGTTTTACTTCCCATGACTAAATCTGTCAGAAAGACCATAAAATACGTTTAACACTAAAAGCTAGGTGTCTTTTAACTTTCCATTCGCCGCAGAGAATTACGGAAACAACTAATGTTACGGGAGCCTATTGTTTGACAGCGGAAAAGCAAAAACAAAAGAAGAGTCATATAACATTGCATCGCCTCTCGATTTTATGGCCAACATAACAATAATAACAATTACACAAAGTTAATTTAATTCCAAGATCACAAAAATAACGCATATGTAATAGTATGCTTTCTGTGCAAAATTGCAGTTTGATATTTAATAAGGTACCTAATACATTTTAGAATATTATTACGACTATTACCACGTACTTTACTATACTCCTGCTGGCGTACTCCACGCTCGACGGTGCTCATGAGGAAGGACCTCTAAACGGTCAACGGAACGTCAGCACGTAAAGTACGTGGTATAGTCGTAACTATATTCTAAAATGATACCAAATCGTAGCCGTGTTTCATGCTCAAAACAGGACTCGAAATTCGAAAAATTAGGATCAACGTAGGACGTATGCCTTAGATCTTGGGCAACCAGACTATTGAATTACATTTAATTCAAATGTTGCCATGAGAGTAAATCAAAATAAGGTTTTTTTCCTCATGTTATAAAATAATGGTACAGGTCAATATAAAAAGTGGCATATTTTTGGCAGTGACATTATCTAGGAATGCTAAAATTTTGTTAGGGCGGGGCATAGGGTGCGCGCGCGCAGCCTAGCCGGCGTGGCGCCTCAGGCGACTTTCACTCACCGAGCGGGGTCAACGCCCGTTGTAGCGCCAAAAATACCGCACATCGGCACCGTGACGTTACGTCAAGCGCACGCATTGGCACCATAGATTAAATAATACTTCCAAGCGAAGTCTCACTCTGAAATGCCTACGTCACTATTGGCATTTATTTTCAGGATCTATATCTATGATGTCTCATCCGCTATTTATTTTAAGCTTTAATTGAGCAAGAGCCACATTTATATATTGATGGTGCATTTAATACAAAGCCGCATTAGTAGACTTATTTATTATTTTATCGATCTGTGATGATCACAAGTTATTTGTAGCAGAGTTTTGCCAACTCTCTCAGTTTGCCTACATTTCGAGTTTAGTAGGGTACCTACATACAACCATTCCTATTTTGCAGATCTATGCATCAAAAATGACAAATGATAAACGATATGGAGCTTTGATAGGTGACCCCCACAAGGCCCACAACTGAGGGAAATGGTTGGTCGATACTTCATGGCTTGGGTGCAAGGGATCATCATGGGTGACCCCCATTACTTTGAGCCAAAAGTTGTACTGTTATAAGCGGTTTAATAAAAACATACCTGCCTATTATTTCTAGATTTTATTTTTGATCGGTAGCAAGTGTCATTGAAAAATTCTTCAAAGACAAAGTAGACAAAGGCGCAGTTGATCTAGCTAAACTGTCGAAAATGTAACGAGATTTCTAAAATGTGGTTTCATTGTCACAACAGTGACACAAAAAATACCATTTAGTAAGCTTCAGGGGATTGGGTGCTAGTTTTATCGTTGCACCACAGATAAAACTTGTCACTTACACGCTAAAGGTTTACAATGCTTATCTACTAAATGAAGTGGAATAATATAAAAGTAGGTATAGTTTTTAAAACTTCGAAGTGACATAGGTTACGTAGGGCACAGATTATAAAAAATAATCTTCCGCAATGTTTGCCGCGGTTTTGGCGCGAGTTATTACGAAAGTAGGTATTTTTTTATTTGCTATGTGCTTGGGAAAGATGTGTGTGCTTGGGAAAGATGTGACCGACCAACCCACTGCCACGAATTTTGTCAAAAATTGTGGGAAGTAGTTTTTTAGAAGGTAGGTATTTTAATTTGTAGCCTGTAGAATAAAGGACTGTATTATCATTATTTTTTATGTAATGTTGCTATTACTCGCTGTTTTATGTAAGAGTGTCTTATGTACCTAAGAGTTGAAGAAGCGTTTGTGCTGTTAGCATATATGAATAGTCCAGCTAGATAAAGCGACGTCCCGGCATGTCACGATTTGGATCGGTGACTCGTAGCATTTTGATTTGGTGTAATTTAGTTATTTTGAGTTTTCTGTAAATTTAACAGTTTATCGGATGGGGGTTACCTTGGGCTTCCAGTTTTATTGAGATATTGAAGTTTTTTTACTGAGTGTACCGTTTTTAAAAACTCATAACTGCGGTTTATACTATATATCTATCAAAATTAATTCAATGTTTAATTTATAACTTAAAACTTTCCTTATCTTGCCCTGTGAACATATGAGTTTTAGAAATAGTTAAGAACACAACTTTCGAACAACAATGAGTGGGGTAAACGATACCACAATAAATTTAAAAAGTAAAAGTTGACAATAAAATGACATCAGCAACGAAATCTAATACGATATTAAATCACCAGAAACAAGAACCGTAGATAAATAGACAAGAAACAATAGAGAGAGCGCTGTTTGGCGCGTAACATGCGCAAGCGCACTTTGTAATGATCGATTACAAATGAAAACGAGAAGTTGAAGATCTTATCGATAGTCGGAAGTCACGTTAGCAAACAATTATACCGAATTGTGTGAATGAAATTAATTGACGGAACATTATTTATTTCAGACTACTTTCAATTTAAGATCTTTTTATAATAACTATAAGATTAATACTATAGGGTCTTAAGCGCGTTTACTTTTTTATGATTTTCCCGACGGCCGGCTTGACAACGGCTGTTGCAAAACAGTCTTAAGATCTACTTATTTCTATGTTGAGGCTACCGCGATACTGTACAGGGATGTTCGCAGACGCACGCCTTTGAGACTTCTTTACAATGATGCTACAACCCTGATAAGCCCCTGATAAGCCGCATGCGCGGGGGCACTAACAGCCTTTTGCTGCAGACTGAGGTTGCAGAAGATTTATACTTGTTTACCGATCTTTGTTTTTATATAAAATGGGATTACGATTGGTTACATCTCGCCTAATGGTAATGAGTAACGTAAACCACCCAGCATCCAAGGAGCTCATATTTCCTAATTTATACGACACAGGTAATCTTAGTATGCGACAATTGGGTGAATTTACGCTCAGTAGCGCGTATTGGGAGAGGCCTATGTCCAGCAGTGGACTAATGTGGGCTGATGATGATGGGTGGATTTAATTATTTTATAGTCGTCCGTATTCGAATATTTAAGTTATCTAACAATAAATCAAGAAACCGATACAGACGTCAATATACGCGCGTTTTCCGCCGCATGGCTGCTGTTCCCATACTATTGCAAGGTAATGACGAGCGCACAAGTGATAGCGAAGAACATTTGTCGAAGGGGGCGCAGCAAGCGAGTAGTCAGCTATGACGCAAGAGGTGCGGGTTCGATTCCCGTTGCGGGACAAATGTTTGCATGTTCTGCAGATAATTTGTCCTGAGTCTGGATGTTGTGGTTTCACGGTGATCGTTGTGCCTACCTTCATCTGAAATAGTTAAATACTTCATCACTATTTTGTCACACTTTAATATTTTTTAATGTAAAATATTATCGCCAAACACCACTGTAGACGTTTATTATCAACAACTGACAACATTACATTGATCGAATTAAAAAATAACAAAGAAAAGTCGCAGAATGTATATAAAAACCGCCTTCAACGATTTAAATATTAATTATTATTTTTATGTTTTTGAGAGATCCCATTTCATGTATATTTTTCTTATTAAAATTTTTAATCTTATTTCAAAAGTTGCATTTTCTTTCCGTGATTTTCGGCCGTTTATCTTTAGTTTAATTGAGACTTGCGTGCTCGCCTGTACCAATAGGCACGCAGTACACTCGTCCCTGACTCACTTAGCCGCCACGACGATCCTCCGTTATTAGAATTTAATTGCACTAGGTAACTGCCAGATCAATAGATATGACTGCATATGGCTTAAACAAGTGGTAAAGTCTTTAGCCTTATTTGAAAATGTCAAAAAGGTTGAGAGGATGTGGTTTTTTGACATCCCGTTTTGACAGACCTTTGATTTTGATCTCATAATTAAATAGATACAACCTCGTAAAACCTCGTTAAATACGTACATACAAGGTTATTTACGTGTTAACAAAGTTATATGTTATAATATTATAAATCTACCTCTGTGGTGCAGCGGGCGCATTCCCGCCTGAGACGCAGTAGGTTGCGGGTTCGATTCCCGCCGCGGGACAAATGTTTGTATGAATCTGCAAATATTTTTCTCGGGTCTGGGTGTTCTATGTATAATATGTAAGTATTTAGAAAAAAAAATATATAAGTAGTACTCAGTCATGTAGTTCCCATAATACAAGCTCTGCTTAGTTTGGGGCTAGATGATGCTGTGTGAAACTGTCCAGCATTATTTATTTATTTAATATGTATTATGTATGTTATTCTTTAAGGTATTTATGTTATGAGCATATCGTTGTTTATTTCACGTGCATGTTGTCTGAATTATACGTTTTTATATTAATTTTGATAAAAAAATAATAATAATATGAAAATCATTTTCTGTTTTGTGTCCGGCCATTGCAAAGCGAAACCTTGTAAAAATATTTTCTCATATAACTTAGTTTTAGTGCGGGCGATTAAAGCTAATATAAACTTTCACTTTCACAAGTTTATCAACGAAGACAAGTCATAAAGATCTTAACACAACATATTGGTAGTTATTAAATTAATTTACACGAAGATAAAGCTAATTAAAAATTCTAATGAGTTTAGAACATGCTGTTATGTAAGCTGTGATAATGGCTACATTCAGAACTTTCTCTATTCCTAGATTTTTTTGGTCAAAGAACGTCCATGTAAAACGATAGATAATTTATGGGTATAATTTTGAATGAAATGAACAAACGGAACAATTTACAAATAAATACAGACAGAATGAGCGAAATTAAAGTTAATTATGGTCTTGAGACACCGGTCACCCTATGACGCATCGGCCAATTAATCAATTGGAATTCGTGATTCGTTGACATCGATTCGACCTTGGCAGAATAATCCGAAGCATTCCGTGAAGTGACCCGAAGGTCAAGCAGGTCTTCCGATGAATGTTGCATTAGGAAAGAACAGAGTTTTTTCTTTTTGGACGCACCTTCTTTGCTGACCTTTATTGTGCAGTTCCTTGACATTTTTGGAACGTGCATTACGACTATACTTTGAGAAATGTACCCAACTAATATACCTGCTTCAACTGAGCACACTTAGTTAAATTGACCTTTATTAAAATTGATTTCGAGGTCAATGTCAACAATTTTGACCTCTCCATCGGCTTAAAGATTACTAACCATTTTTTGCCTAACTAATTTTGTATGTGTACATATATTATATTAGTATGATTAAAATGCTGCGCGTGCGCCAGTTCAAGAAACGCATTGCATTGTCATTCTTTGTGCGATACGGACAGAAAGACACAACTAGTAGGTAGCTATAGCTTTGATTTAAATATGAAAGCTAAAGTCTACCTGCAACAAATGTTAAAACCCGCAGTTATACTACAGAACTTTTTGTGTAATTTTTAAATAAAAAAATGGTTTCCTGTTTTTCATCATCGCCCTCTAGTGACTTGTGGCTACGAAACCTTATCTAAGAACCGTCCTTGATGAACACAACCTTTTATAAGAATAAGAATATATTTATTTGACACACACACACACAACATTACAAGACATAATACATGGAACAAATAACAAATAATCTAGGAGCCTAGATGGTAATCGTATAACTATTATATGGGGTTCCATCGTCGCATATCCGACCTATACCAAAATTTACCTGTTAATAAGTTTCCTGTACCTACATCAAAGGACCCAGGAAGAACCCGTAACGCGACATAAAGAACTTAAGAGATTGCGATTTCGTAAAAGAAAAATTCCTTGCCGGTGTGTCGACCCCATAATAAGGCGGCCATTAGCCGAAGAGATAATCATAATTGTCCACATAATAATAATAATTGTCCACATACTCGCCAGCGGTTACACAGGAACGTAAATTAGAAAAATAACTACTGAAAGTACGAGCCACATTCGCAAAGACGCTGAATGTTTGAGGTTCAGTTTAACGTATTATAGATTTTCGGTATTTTTAGCGTCCTATATTTGACTGCTTTGATTTTATTTTTTTTCAGCAGTCGGAACGTTGGTTCTTTTAGGGTTTAGACCTTTTCATATGACTGCGGAATGTATCATGCAGAGATTGTTTATAAATATTGCTGGACATTTACACACAGCATCATCTAGCCCCAAAGTAATCAAAGCTTGTGTTATGAGAACTACATGACTGATATACTACTTTTATTAACTTTTTTTGTGAAAAATACATAGTTACCCAGATCCGAGACAAATATTTGCAGATCATACAAAAATTTGTCCCGCGGCGGGAATCGAACCTGCCACCGAGGGTCTGGGTGTTTTCTATGTATAATATGAATATGTATTTACAAAAAAAATATATAAGTATGTAGTATGTATCAGTCATGTAGTTCCAATAACACAAGCTCTGCTTAGTTTGGGGCTAGATGATGCTGTATGAAAATGTCCAGCATTATTTTATAATATTAATAGTATGATCATTATCGCCATCGGTCATACACCCTGCACATTAAACCAAGTTATTAAAAGTAAGAAGGAACTACCTGCAAGCTTTATTACATGAAAGTGAACTTATAAATAATTAAGTTATGATTTAATAACACGCTGATCTGCAATCAAGTCCGGACGAGATTTTCCATTTTCCACTTTTCCCGCCAGCTCGGTCGCTGACCCTGCGCGCGCATGGTCATGTGGAAACGTTGTAAAAATGCGCACCACTTTCGATGGCCGTCATTCTTCCGCTAATTAGAAACTTACTTTCGATTGACTGTAATTATGCTATATAACTATCTCCTCGCATTCCTATGACTCATAATGTATGAAGGACGCTTCTATAAGTAGATACTGACTCATAATGTATGAAGGACGCTTCTATAAGTAGATACTGACTCATAATGTATGAAGGACGCTTCTATAAGTAGATACTGACTCATAATGTACGAAGGACGCTTCTATAAGTAGATACTGACTCATAATGTATGAAGGACGCTTCTATAAGTAGATACTGACTCATAATGTACGAAGGACGCTTCTATAAGTAGATACTGACTCATAATGTACGAAGGACGCTTCTATAAGTAGACACAAGGACTACAGGTATTCAGAATCAGAATAGTCTTTACTGTAGACTAGCTACTGCTCACGGCTTTGCCCGCGTGGCACCCGGATAAAAAGTAGTGTTTTTATATGAAACGCATTCGCTCGACCATTTTTTTGTCGAAAATTGGTCGTCACGAAACTCCCTCCCGAGCGGGAATAATGTATAGTCTGCGTCCAACCAGAATGCCCATTCTAAATATTGTGGAAATATTTTTTGAAATCGGTGATTACTCCCTTTATACAAACTTTCAAAGTTTACCTCTTTATAATATTAGTGTAGATTGTTTTTACATTGTAATGGACACTCGTTTGTTGGGTGACGTCACATTCGATCATGTCTACGTTATTTCGAGCATCTTAAGTAATCCCTCCGTGGCTCTGTCGGGAGTGCACTGCCTACAACAAACATGTAACTCTCCGCTAGCAGCAGCTGGTCCTGGATTGGAAGGGTTCCGTCGTTCCTTGTAAAAACCCTCCTGGCGCCCTCTTAGTAAATACAATATAGTTCGTAGCTTACTTATATTGGTATTTCATTTCTACAACCCTATACGTAACAACATAGAATGGTAGGTTTTAAAATTATATCAAACAGTTGCCCATTTTGGGCGTACATACAATCAGGGTCATCATCACCTTTTAATCATACATCAAATACAAATCAGTTTTTTTTCACTTAACTTTGAATTCCAAGAAAAAGACGTATTTTTCCCCCCTTTTCTATTACAACGCCCCTTAGTGCCTTGTGGCGATAAAACTAAGTATCAAAGAAGCAGCTTTGAAGAGATAAATATTAATTAAATTACAATCCGATAAGCCGTTTCAGACAAATTATTTATTCCAAATACTATCGTGAATTCAATCATTCATAAGAATTTATAATATCCCAAAAATTCAAGCTCGGCCTCGGCGGGACCCGCGACCTTCCGCTTGGTATGCTTGGCTATACTTCTGAGCCACGAGATTGCCCCTCCCTTAAGGGAGGATATACAACCCAAATTCCTTAAGGGGATGAAAAAAAGGGACACTTAAGTATCCCCTTTTTTTCATCCAGCAAACCTTTGACGAGAGAGAAGTGATTAATTTGGTAAAAATTTGCTGATTTGGTAGGTAAAAGGTAGGTTCTATCAAATTCAATTGCAATTGAATTTGAAGCAAAGGAAATTAATTAGTAATTTAGGCCAAGTACAAAAAATATTGCCGCAATGGCCTTTCCTTATTCGCATGTTTTTAGTTCAATGTTTTGATAGTAGTTATTTCAAAATATACTTGCAAATTTTGTTTGGAGTTTAGTACATTATTATACCTACTATGTTATGTCCTAGAAGCCTATATGTAAGAGGCGGTGATTCGATTCCCGAAGCGGAACAAATGTTACTATATCTATATATACTAATAATAAAACTGAATAGTATGTTTTTTTGTTTGTACGCGCTAATCTCAGGAAATACGTGACGGAGATGAAGTTTATAGGCTATATAACATCACGCTACGACCCTTATGAGTCAACGAAGTCTTTTAGTGAAGTCTCTAAACGGTATTTTAGCGACTTAAAAGAAGTAATAGCGCGGGCGGGCGACACGACGCGGTGAGACAAAGGCGGCCATGGGACAGCTAGTAATATATTCCAGGTCTGAGTGTTGTGGAATTGGGTTGCATTTTTAACTCAGAAATACAAAATATAAATCTATGAGTAAAAAAAAAACAAAGTTAAACCCTATCTCCACTTTTACTTAGTTTCCACATTTGTATTATTCAAAGGCGTGTGCCATCGCCTAACCATCGGTAGTTCGATCGGAATGAGTTTTTTTCATTCTTATCACACCACTGAGTCTGATACCTACTAAAAGTATATAGATTGGTAATGTTTTTAATTATGTAGTGTGTGTAAACCTACCTATGAACGTGGTATAGTGGCATTGTGTTAACCTGGGAACCACTTTCCTTTATCGAACCGATGTGAACTACCATGGCTAGCGCTGGTCATTGCCTTCCCATCTATCTACACTAATATACAAAGAAGTAAAGTTTGTATGTTTGGACGTAGGAGGTTATCTCCGAAACAACTCATCCGATTTCAAAAATTATTTCATCATTTAGTATGGACCTTCAGGGTGAAAATAGGATGTATAAGTATCCTGTTAATAAAATGTATCGCTCGGTAAATCTCTTTAGATAGGTACATAGATAGATAAGATAGATATCGATCTTATTCAACACATACGGATACAGCATAGACAAGTAAAAATTACAAGGACAATCAATTAAAAAACACAGTAGAATACAATACGTGGGTGCTAACCAGTACTAACGAGAGCAGTCTATGCTGCAGTGGTAAATATGGGTTGAAAAGGTCCTATCACAGCTTATTGCTGGTCCGCTAAGAAGCAGCGCTGATTTTCAGATAGGATCTAGGAAGTGAGGGTTGACCTCATGATCGCAGTGTTGCAGAAGGAAAACAATGAAGACAAAGTGAGTGTGGACAAAGAGTGTGTGATGAGAAATGAATAGACATGAATAGTTTGGTTCGTTAAGTGCTTTACGTTTTTTATTGGTAAACTTAGCCAGCATTGCCCGTTCAGTTAACCACTATCAACCCCTTAAAGGCCAACTCAGCCAGCGGGCTCAGTCGATCACTGTCTTCCCTTTTTCGTGGTCATCCTTAAGGGTATTTTGTGGAGAACAATTTTGCAACGTAAGTTGACGAAAAAACTGTCGAGCAAATGCGTTTCTTACGAACACTGCCTTAACGGTAAGGGGTTTCATTGGCTACTTTTTATCAGAGTACCACGCGAGTGAAGCCGTGGGCAGTACCTAGTTATAAAAAAAGAATATTGTCTTCCATTTTTTGAGCAATTACCTGTTGATGGTAGTTCGATTCTGTGATTCACACTAGATCGGGCATTGATCAGCTAGGCTAGATGAGTTACTCAAAAAAGTTAATTTGAGAATTTTATGGAATTTCATAAATTTCAGTCTTTTTTCATGTTATTTAGAGCCGTGTTGGCCTAGTGGACTGTATCCCGACTTCCGATACAAAGGTTCTTTGGCCTGTGGCCCGACATTCGATCCGAAGATCCAAAACCGGCCGTAATCTTTTACGGCCGTCAAATTTTATGTTCTTAACACGTGCTCGGCGAAAGAAGACGACATGCTCTAGAACAAAAAAAAAGTGAAATTTCTTAATAGTGTTCCATTATGCAACGATGGGCTTGCAACCTGTCACGTGGAATGCTAACAACTTGCAAAAACGCAGACATGTGCCTGCGTTGCAAATGTAATGTTTGGTGTTTTCATATCGTAAGTCTCAATAGATTCCAAAGTGCCAAACCTTATAGCGCACGGTAATGTACCTAGTATACCTACTTAGATAGACACAGGAGCGCAATTTAGTAATTTTAATTGTTACATACTAATTTTAATTAAATTAAAAATAAAACATTAAACATTACGTTCAAAAGTCCGTAAAAAACACTTTCAAAAAATTTACGAAATTTATTAAACAAATTTCAGTAAATTTACGAATTTACTCTGAAATCAGTCAGCCAGACAGACATCCTCATCTATTTTTCATGTCGTCTCATCTTTGATCCAAAATTGCCTAGTAGTCTCTGTTCTTCGTTTTTTCTGCCAAATCATTGTTTTTAGTGTCTAAAAGTAAAAGTGTAAAATTGCTTTGAGAACTTACGGTAAAAGCGTTCGGATTTGATATTTTTCACTAATTTAATAACTAAAAAAAACACGCTCACGACCTAATTTACCATGATTACCATCCTCAGATAGATACTCAGTGAGTAGATCTTTAAGTATACCAAGCCAAGTAGGGGGTAGTCAGAGACACGAACAAACATACATCTGGTACATTACCGCTTTTTTAAGTAGTAAGTATTCACGTGTCGTTCGTGGAATGCCTACTACTTGAAAGGCTATCGCCGCTTATTGGAACACTAACTGATGGCACACATCTTCAAATTTTTGGTTTAAGGGCATGCCGGTTTCCTCATGATGTTTTCCTTCACCGTTTTGTGGAATATACTCTAACACCGGGTTAAGCAACTTTCAGCAGGATACTTGGTTAACTTTATGTACTTATATCTTTTGTTATTATTACTAATGTTTAATAATCATTAAAATTACTGCTATTCGGCAAAAGATGTCGCTAGTAGTATATTAACTAACAAACAACCCCTTATACTCAAGACGTCGCAAAAAAAATATTTTTTTATTCTCAAGCGTATATTTCTTTGCCATTTGATGACACGTCAAGCTGACGGTCCTTGCCGTGCCCGGAGGCTTACAAGTAGTTGAACTCCGATAGCAGACTCACCACTATCTTTAATCTTAAACTTAGTTAATTTTCAAGTACCAAATGATCTACCATACAACTATAAGATTTAATTAAAAAGATTTATTATTATTATTGTTTTATATTTAAGTAGGTATCTATCTCTACTTTTAGTGGTCTGCCTTTGTATAACCATTACCTTTTCATTGTTTGAGCCAAATATGTAAACGTATATTTAATTCTATTTTCTAATATATTCATAACTTCCAGAGTTGGGAAAAAAGTGCTAATGACCAGAAAGCCGTAACTAATTGACTTTTTGCAAGCCCGGTGCTTTTCTATCTGGTATAAATAAAGAAAGCTATTAATGGCTCGTCTAAAAGGAAATTCCACTGGTCGTCTTAGGGAAATCTATTTCTCTAGGGATGACGCGCGTCCGGCTTTGAGGAAAATAACAGGTTACGTTTTTAAAATTGAAAATACAATTAAACACTGTTCTTCCACAATTATCGTAATGTAAACAAAAAAAATATTGATACAAAATGAATGAGCTGACATTAGCCGTATTTTTATTTTGTAAAGTTTCCAGAATAAGAGCTTTTTAAATAGAAAACGAATCTGCATGACGCATGAATCCACATCTGTGAAATTTGAAAAACTGATTTGAACAATTTCTAGTTGAAACTAAACTATTTATAAGATAAGATGTTGATGATAAGGAAAAGTTAATGAGTAAATAGATTAGCGTGGTATGGACACGTCACGAGGAAAAATGACACATTATGAGAAGAGTGTTAAATATGAATGTGGATGGAAATAAGAGCAGAGTGGATTGTGTGAAAGACGACATGGTTAAGCACGGAGTGAGTACTGAGATGACGGCTTATAGAGGAGAGTGGAAGAAGAAAACATGTTGTGCCGAATAAACGTAAGACAAGGGCAAAGAATAATATTATTATGTTGTTGATGTTAAATCAAATTGACCACGAGTTTTTCAAAGACATCTAATTTGCCGGTTATTCTAATAACTAGTTAGGTCACAACTCTACGCATCGCTTAAGGGGAGAAAATTCGTAGTAGAACATTAATCGTAGCTCCTTCAATGTTCACACTTTCTTAGACGTGTTTTTTTATAACGAGATCAAGTTGATTTTCACTTTTAACATTATAAATATTCATATATCTATCAAGCAATATACTTTTTTATCTTTATTATATTTAAAGGGGTGTTGTCACACAGTGACTATGCCACCCCCGTACAGAAAGAATAATACACAGTACAGCAACACTTTGAAAATGATTATACGAGGTTGAGAAAAAAAAACCTACCTACTCACAAACTCCTACCTACCTAAAGCAATAGACTGATGATCAATAGCAGTTCACATCAAATAAATAAATAAATAATGTTGGACATTTTTCACACAGCATCATTTAGCCCCAATGTAAGCAGAGCTTGTGTTATGGGAACTACATGACTGATATACTACTTAAATACATTTTTTTTGTAAATACAAACATATTATACATAGGAAACACCCAGACACGAGACAAATATTTCAAATAAAGTTTCGAGCCTAAAGTTTTGACATTCCCATGTTTACATAAATATTAGAATTTCTGTTGGTTCTGTTTTTTACACAATGAAATACGGTGAAAAGTAATAAAAACTGTAATCAATTTTAAAATAAAATGATATACATTTTGTTTTTTTCAGGCTTACTGATAAACACGAGTTTCTTGAACATGATGACATCAATAATAAAAATAATGCTGGAGAATAGAGTAGGTAATTAGTTCCCAGTGTTGACATGTTTTTATTTTAAATTTTCCTTACCTTAATGAATTGTTCATTTCATTGTTAATTAATGTGATGAGTAGGTATACTAACAACTTAGTAGGAAGTGGTGATACATTTACTAACCTGACATCTGTAATTTTACCTGTGTTCTGTACCAATAAATTGTCTGAAAACGATGGGCTAGCAACCTGTCACGTGGAATAGTGACTAATTACAAAACGCGGGCATATGCCAAATATAATGTTTAAGGTGCCTCTACTCTACTTGGTAGCCTTAAAAAGCACTGAATGTGTATTATGTATCTGAGTGTTATTTTCTGTTTTTTTTTATTATGTGATTTTTTTTTTTTTAATATTTTATATAAATATTTAATTATACTTTATTCAGAGCCGGTATCTGTGTTCGCGAACATTTGGACGACATTTTGTAGGTATTTGAACATTTCGTCATGGTCACGATTTTGGTGGATCAATAAAAATGTTCTGAATAAAAATGTCACTAATTATTGTTATATTCCAAGGATTCGAGGGTTCGTATTTAATATACGAGTGCCTTACGCTTTAATATACCTTACGCAGACTCTGGACACCAATGTACCTGCAACAAACAATTATTTTCATAAGAAAACACCCAGAAAATTTAAATACATTTTCCATAGACATTTTTTTGACTATTTTAAAACTAGTTAATTACGTGAGTACCTATGATGTTTTAAAATAATTTAAAAAATATGCTTCTTGACCATAAAAATAATATTAATCAAAACAAACACGCTCACGACTGTCTTCCCCATGGTGGACATCCTCAGATACATACTCAGTGAGTAGATCTTTGAGGATACCAAGTAGGGGTAGTCAGAGGCACATCCAAACATTAAATTTGATACATGCCAGCGTTTTGCAAGTAGTAAGCATTCCACGTGACAGGTTGCAAGGCCATCGCCGCTTATTGGAACACTAACTTTTGGCACATGCCCTCGAATTTTGGTTCTAGGGCATGCCGGTTTCCTCACGATGTTTTCCTTCACCGTTTTGAGCACGTGTTAATGCGCACATAATTTTTTCGAGTGGAAACATCCATTGGTGCACGACCGGGTTCGAACCCACGACCTCCGGATCAGAAGTCGGGGTATCACCCACTTGGCCAACACGGCTAATCAGATTAATCAGATAAATATTATTTATGTTTATTTCATAAGGATACGTTTTTTTTCCAGAGAAATAATAATAAACTTAAAAATATATATTCTTTACAAATACGCTTTAACATCTAGTAAACCTACACTAGAAGAAGCATTCGAAATTAGTTTGTTTTAAGTTTTAATTAACCTACTCCTAGACCTAGTTAAAAACGTCTCGTTTAAAACCAAGAAAAAATAGTTAAGAATAATAAAACACTTCGTCACCTTAAACAAGGTTTGCAGGTTATTACAAAATAAGTGCTATGTTGACAAATAAGCAACTTTCGCTGCGCGAGCGCAGGTGGACGGCGGAAGCTCTCGATAAGATCGCCACCGGCCATCGTAAATAAAATTATACGTCTTCGAGAGCTCAGCTGCCCCCCGATTCGGGACCGCTAGCTTCGGGTGACACTACTAAACTGTAGAAAAGGTACGTCAGTACCGAAAGGATTCGCTACCCGTTTCGGCATACTAAGCATAGTTTTTAGGACAAAATAAATATATTTGCTTGGAAAACAGTTAAATTTTTTACAAATCAGTTAAATTTTGTATTCCTATATAATCTACCTTATTATATATAACCAGTAGTATGCATTATATATTTTTTTTTACTATACCTACCGCGTTTTACTAGTAGTAATGCTTACAGCTGCAAAACGCGGGCATGTACCTAGTGTAATGTTTGGAGGTCCCTCTGACTACCCCCTACTTCCCCTCAAAGATCTACTTACTGAGTATGTATTTGATGATGTCAACCATGAAGAAGACAGTCGTGAGCGTGTTTGTTTGTTTTTTTATATTATTTTACATATCACGTCATATAAGTTGTAAATAAAATGATTTAATGCCTTCTCTTCTATAATAAACTTCACAACTTGTTACTTATCTAAAGCCGCTCGCATTATGCCATAAATTTTAAAATCATAACTCAATTATTTCATCGCTGTATCCGGTAACTTTCCATTTCACTTCGCATTAAAAATAGACCAAAACATATACGAAATATATTAAATCTTTGTACATTATCATTAGTTTTATTCAAAGTAGGTAAATTATCGTAAAATACCCTCGATAGGACACTATCGATGCAGAAGATAAGTAAATCGAACGATAAACTAATTTCATTACGATCCAGATAAAAATATTCATATTCGTAATCCAAGCTATAATAAAAAAATAAATTTATGTATAAGCCATTGACCAATAGGCTGCACATGTAAAAAAATCATTTCACGGCTGCCCATGGACACTTGGACATCTTCAGATCCACACTCAGAACGCAGATTCGTGAGGATAGAAGATGGTACTCGGATTTCCAAGTGGTTGTAAGCCCATCGCCGCTTATTGGAACACTAATGACCCGGTTGAACGGACGCGTTGGCGATCAATATTAATATATTGATCGCCAACGCGTCATAAATGGGTGTCATATAGTTCTGAAAGTTCATGTTAATACATGAACTTTCAGAACTATATGACACCCATTTTCTTTTGATTGCACCGCGTTAGTACATTACCGACGGCACATTAAATGTTTTGGTTCTTGGGCATGTCGTATTCCTGCCGGTTTTAAGCATGTTTTGAAGCCCCCCTTTTTTTTCGTCGCAAAAATCTATTGCACGACCGGGTTCGAATCCCACGACCTTTGTATTGAAAGTCAGAATACAGCACACTGGGGCAACACGACTCCTCATACATTTAGAATCATTTCCAGTAGTACAAATGAGATTGACCCATTATCGTACTACATGTAATAGAAGACTGAAAATATGGATCGAATTTAAGTTCAGGAACTTGAAGTTCCTTTTTGTTTTTTTTTATAATAAAAACAGGATGTACCTAATGTTGATTTCGGTAACCTTTCCGCCGCGGGCCGAAATAAAAGCGATATGTGTAGATACGTCTTTGTACGGCGAAAGTGAGAGGACGAATTCTCAGATGCGCTTGCGCCGGACATGCCGTATGGCTATCAAATATATAATATTATCAACTAGCATTGCCCGCGGGTCGGCCTGCGGCAAACCCATGGAGTAGAAAATACAATGGAAGAGTTATCTTCACCTCTAAAAGTTTATAATATGTATATAAAAGTTTCAAAAGTAACAACGACTTTGTTGCGAGATTTGTCTCTAATAGTACATAGGCAATTTTGTGCGTAAACGACGAGTTAGATCGTAACCCAGGTTTAAATTTTTATTACTGCGTTCCTGCTTCATACAAGTGGGCCTTATAGTACAAAAATAAAGCAGTGTTTAAAAGCAGAAAAGAATGCCATACGTATAAACTCACACAAGACACCGACGCGACGCGTAAAGTTTTGTGTGACGTCCATTGCGCAACACAACGCCTATCAAACAGGATTTAGAAATGGTATTACTTAATAGATAAATTTCGAGAACATTAGCTACGAACTAAATTAGTGACGGATGGTTTGGATAAAGGTGCTAAGATAGATCAAGAGCTCAAAACGTGTACAGATACGCTATGTTAGGGTCCCAAAGTTGTCTCATAAATCCTTAAGCTATGATTGGAAACCTTTTGAACTTATTGTCTTTATTCTTTATTGTATACACAAATAAACACTTACAAAAAAGCATGATTAAATGACACGTACAAAGGCGAGCTTAAACCTAAAAAGAGTTTTCTTCCAGCAAACCTTGAGCTAAAAGCTATTTTCGTTGGTAGTTCGTATCAAATGCTATTCATAGTTTAATTCTTGTAGGACTCATGTTAAATGAGACAACTTTTGATACTTTGATGCCTGCCCTAGAACCAAAAATTCGAAGGCATGTGCCAACAGTTAGTGTTCCAATAAGCGGCGATGGGCTTGCAACCTGTCACGTGGAATGCTTACTACTTGCAAAATAAAAAAACGTGGGCATGTACCAAATGTAATGTTTGGACGTGCCTCTGACTACCCCCTACTTAGTATCCTCAAAGATCTACTCACTGAGTATGTATCTGAGGATGTCCACCATGGGGAAGACAGTTGTGAGCGTGTTTGTTTTGTTTGTGTGAATATACACACATTTTCTTCTGACACATACTACTCTACTCTACTTTTTTACCCGCGACATAAATGCCCGTATTTGCGTTTGTCATAAAAGGTTTGTTTATTTGTTCATCCATTGCCACAGGTTTTTTTATATCGGTGCAATTGGTGATGGAAAAAGAAGAGGTTTCCTATTTGTGTCACAAAACCGCGTTTTAAGAACTCAACAATCCAAACACAAGCTGTAAGCTTGAAGTACGTTTGCATGAAAAGAGAGTTATGATGTGACGCCTCAAATATTCCGCTTTCTAGGTTAGGCCCTACCACAACGATAATCACAAAACAAAATATTTGACCCTCCAGTCCTCGTTACTCCAACAACTCAATAATACTCGGACTAAGTGGACCCTAATTACCACACTTATCGCCTCTCTCGGCCCAACTGGGACACGTAACTGTAGCTTATGAGTTACACGTCTTTTCAAATTAAGTTATTTTACCTAGATTATAAATATTATATTCCTCTGATCGGGAACAGCTGATAGGCGTCCCAGAGTCGTGGCTATGACGTCAGTAGGCGAGGCTGAAAAACAGCGTGTCTGAGTCCTCGACCTTTCTACTTACCTACAGACGTACCTTCTAATAAAATTATAACATCGTTTAAAACTATTTTACCTAGAGTAGGGTGCCTGTGAAATTACAGGGACCTGAGACATTTCATCTGTTATGTTTCAGGGTCGGCAATGCGCACGTATTTGTATTTACTTTAAATAAAACTGTTACACCAATAACATTAATTAAAGATAGTCATATTATTATTTTTTATCTTACAATATTATTATTTTTTATCAATATAAAAAATAATAATATTGTAAGTCAAAATAATTAATGAAGTGATTATTGTTAGCATTGCCATTCAGCGTGGCAATGCGGCCAGTATTTTGGGAACGCTTCCGCCTGGTAGTGATCTGGATCAGTTGAGCTATCTATAGATCGTTTGCAACGGTCTTTAGATAGCTAGCTGTTTCATCTGTATTTTTTGTATATACCTACTTGTACATAGTTGTATGAATAAATGTATTATTTTACAAAAAAAAAATATGAAGTGATATAAGCTGGTGTTGCAAGCGTCCATAGGTTAAGGTAACCGCTGAAGTTAATTAAAATAAAGTATATTTGTTACTACTTACATAAATGCCCTTTTTTGTTTTCTTTTTATAAATAATAATCATGTCTCATCCCACAGCTGGGCATACGGCTCTCTACGTTCGTGCCATCTGCCTCGATCTTGCGCCAACAAGGCTTTACAGCCGCTTATTAATATTAAGTAATTAAATTATTTTGTTATCTAGACTGACCTTGATTTGACAAAGCCCCTATACATCTGCAACTTACGAGGGTAGTTTTCTATTGTTTATACTCTTTTGAATTGACGTAACTAAGTGTTCTTTGTGATCCCAAAGTAAGAATACATATTAATATGAATACAATCGGAATCATGTACGATCTGAGGTTTTAACAATGTCGTCGACCCATCTTTCGCATTATAACATCACAACTCCTTTATGTACAACATATTTCATACATTAAAAAAAGGGTTCGTCATAAAAGGTTCAGCGTAGGTAATCGTGAGTTTTTTTTTGCATTTTTAACACATCACAGAGTCTGACACAAAAAAAAAATATTGGTAATGATTTTAATTATGTAGTGTGTGTAAACCTACCTATGAACGTGGTATAGTGGCATTGTGTTAACCTGGGAACCACTTTCCTTTATCGAAACGATGTGAACTATCATGGCAAGCGCTGGTCATTGCCTTCCCATCTATCTACACTAATATTACAAAGAAGATTCCCGATTCGGGACCGCTAGCTTCGGATGACTCTACTAAACTGAAGAAAAGGTACGTCAGTACCGAAAGGATTCGATACCCGTTTCGGTTTACAAAATAAATATATTTGCTTGGAAAACAGTTAAATTTTGGAGTTTTTTTATAATCTACATTATTAGGTATATATAACCAGCAGTATGCTTATTTGTCGCATTGGTAGGTTTTTTTAAAGAAACAACAGTTATCTATGCATTATATTTTTTTTTACTAGTAGTACCGCGTTTTGCAAGTAGTAATCCTTACTACTTGCAAAACGCGGGCATGTACCAAATGTAATGTTTGGAGGTCCCTCTGACTACCCCCTACTTGGTACCCCTCAAAGATCTACTTACTGAGTATGTATCTGATGATGTCCACCATGGGGACAGTCGTGAGCGTGTTTGTTTGTTTTTTTATATTATTTTACATATCACGTCATATAAGTTGTAAATAAAATGATTTAATGCCTTCTCTTCTATAATAAACTTCACAACTTGTTACTTATCTAAAGCCGCTCGCATTATGCCATAAATTTTAAAATCATAACTCAATTATTTCATCGCTGTATCCGGTAACTTTCCATTTCACTTCGCATCAAAAATAGACCAAAACATATACGAAATATATTAAATCTTAGTACATTATCATTAGTTTTATTCAAAATAGGTAAATTATCGTAAAATACCTTCGATAGGACACTATCGATGCAGAAGATAAGTAAATCGGACGATAAACTAATTTCATTACGATTCAGATAAAAATATTCATATTCGTAATCCAAGCTATAATAAAAAAATAAATTTATGTATAAGCCATTGACCAATAGGCTGCACATGTAAAAAAACATTTCACGGCTGCCCATGGACACTTGGACATCTTCAGATCCACACTCAGAACGCAGAATCGTGAGGATAGAAGATGGTACTCGGATTTCCAAATGGTTGTAAGCCCATCGCCGCTTATTGGAACACCCGGTGACCCGGTTAAACGGACGCGTTGGCGGTCAATATATTAACATGAACTTTCAGAACTATATGACACCCATTTTCTTTTGATCGCACCGCGTTAGTTTGACCCTTACATTACCGATGGCACAAGCCTTTAATATTTTGGTTCTTGGGCATGTCGGATTCCTGCCGGTTTTAAGCATGTTTTGAAGCCCCCCTTTTTTTTTCAACGCAAAAATCCATTGGTGCACCACCGGGTTCGAATCCCACATGACCTTTGTATTGAAAGTCAGAATACAGCACACTGGGGCAACACGACTCCTCATACATTTAGAGTCATTTCCAGTAGTACAAATGAGATTGACCCATTATCGTACTACATGTAATAGAAGACTGAAAATATGGATCGAATTTAAGTTCAGGAACTTGAAGTTCCTTTTTGTTTTTTTTTTATAATAAAAACAGGATGTACCTAATGTTGATATGTGTAGATACGTCTTTGTACGGCGAAAGTGAGAGGACGAATTCTCAGATGCGCTTGCGCCGGACATGCCGTATGGCTATCAAATATATAATATTATCAACTAGCATTGCCCGCGGGTCGGCCTGCGGCAAACCCATGGAGTAGAAAATACAATGGAAGAGTTATCTTCACCTCTAAAAGTTTATAATATGTATATAAAAGTTTCAAAAGTAACAACGACTTTGTTGCGAGATTTGTCTCTAATAGTACATAGGCAATTTTGTGCGTAAACGACGAGTTAGATCGTTAACCAGGTTTAAATTTTTATTACTGCGCTCCTGCTTTATACAAGTGGGCCTTAAAGTACAAAAATAAGTGTTTAAAAGCAGAAAAGAATGCCATACGTATAAACTCACACAAGACACCGACGCGACGCGTAAAGTTTTGTGTGACGTCCATTGCGCAACACAACGCCTATCAAACAGGATTTAGAAATGGTATTACTTAATAGAGAAATTTCGAGAACATTAGCTACGAACTAAATTAGTGACGGATGGTTTGGATAAAGGTGCTAAGATAGATAAGTGCTCAAAACGTGTACAGATACGCTATGTTAGGGTCCCAAAGTTGTCTCATAAATCCTTAAGTTATGATTGGAAACCTTTCGAACTTATTGTCTTTATCCTTTATTGTACACACAAATAAACTCTTACCTTTCGAACTTATTGTCTTTATCCTTTATTGTACACACAAATAAACTCTTACAAAAAAGCATCATTAAATGATACGTACAAAAGCGAGCTTAAACCTAAAACAGTTTTCTTCCAGCAAACCTTGAGCTAAAAGCTATCTTCGTTGGTAGTTCGTATCAAATGCTACTCATAGTTTCAACTTTTGCTACTTTGAAGCCTTTATTTCCTAGATGATAGCTTGAAATAAAAAATGGTTAAGGTAACTCCAAACCCACAGTGGAGGTGTGAATATACACACCTCCACTGCAACCTCCTTTACACATAAAGGTGCAATCGGTGATGTAAAAAGAAGAGGTTTCCTATTTGTGTCACAAAACCGCGTTTTAAGAACTCAACAATCCAAACACAACCTCTAAGCTTGAAGTACGTTTGCATGAAAAGAGAGTTATGATGTGACGACTCAAATATTCCGCTTTCTAGGTTAGGCCCTACCACAACGATAATCACAAAACAAAATATTTGACCCTCCAGTCCTCGTTACTCCAACAACTCAATAATACTCGGACTAAGTGGACCCTAATTACCACACTTATCGCCTCTCTCGGCCCAACTGGGACACGTAACTGTAGCTTATGAGTTACACGTCTTTTCAAATTAAGTTATTTTACCTAGATTATAAATATTATATTCCTCTGATCGGGAACAGCTGATAGGCGTCCCAGAGTCGTGGCTATGACGTCAGTAGGCGAGGCTGAAAAACAGCGTGTCTGAGTCCTCGACCTTTCTACTTACCTACAGACGTACCTTCTAATAAAATTATAACATCGTTTAAAACTATTTTACCTAGAGTAGGGTGCCTGTGAAATTACAGGGACCTGAGACATTTCATCTGTTATGTTTCAGGGTCGGCAATGCGCACGTATTTGTATTTACTTTAAATAAAACTGTTACACCAATAACATTAATTAAAGATAGTCATATTATTATTTTTTATCTTACAATATTATTATTTTTTATCAATATAAAAAATAATAATATTGTAAGTCAAAATAATTAATGAAGTGATTATTGTTAGCATTGCCATTCAGCGTGGCAATGCGGCCAGTATTTTGGGAACGCTTCCGCCTGGTAGTGATCTGGATCAGTTGAGCTATCTATAGATCGTTTGCAACGGTCTTTAGATAGCTAGCTGTTTCATCTGTATTTTTTGTATATACCTACTTGTACATAGTTGTATGAATAAATGTATTATTTTACAAAAAAAAAATGAAGTGATATAATCTGGTGTTGCAAGCGTCCATAGGTTAAGGTAACCGCTGAAGTTAATTAAAATAAAGTATATTTGTTACCACTTACATAAATGCCCTTTTTTGTTTTCTTTTTATAAATAATAATCATGTCCACAGCTGGGCATACGGTTCTCTTCGTTCGTGCCATCCGCCTCGATCTGGCGCCAACAAGGCTTTACAGCCGCTTATTAATATTAAGTAATTAAATTATTTTGTTATCTAGACTGACCTTGATTTGACAAAGCCCCTATACAGCTGCAAGTTACGAGGGTAGTTTTCTATTGTTTATACTCTTTTGAATTGACGTAACTAAGTGTTCTTTGTGATCCCAAAGTAAGAATACATATGAATATGGATACAATCGGACCCATGTACGATCTGAAGTTTTTACCCGTCGACATCTTTTGCATTATAACATCACAAAAACTTTATGTACCACATATTTCATACATTAAAAAAAGGGTTCGTCATAAAAGGTTCAGCGTAGGTAATCGTGGTTCTCAGCGTTCCACGTGTTCTCCGACATTTCGATCAAGACGTAAAAATTACAGGCAATTAGAGAGGGCGTCGACCCCGTGCTTAGGAATGAGCGGGTAAACCTTCAAATAAACTTGAAGAGGTCAACCTGAGGTCTTAAGGAATCAGAGACCAGATACTCAGAATATTTATGCAAGAGTGATTTTAACACTCCGTGCTCCATAGGACAATTTCAAAAAGACTTTTTGACCTAAACTTACCCATTACACGTTTTGGGCGGCATAGTGTTGCATTGTTTCAACTATTGTCTCGTTTCTATAGCCATTTTGCAAGTGTTGGGACCCGGTCAACTGAGGCGGTGGCAATCAATATATTCACACGAACTTTGTCAACCATTTGACAACCATTAATAATGCTGGTCATTTATAACACAGCATCATCTAGCCCCAAACTAAGCAGAACTTGTATTATGGGAACTACATGACTGATATACTACTTATATACTTTTTTTTGTAAATACGTACATATTATACATATAAAACACCCAAAAAAATAATTGCAGATCATACGAACATTTGTCCCGCCGCGGGAATTGAACCCGCAACCTTCTGCGTCTAAGGCGAGCCTTCGCCCACTGCGTCACAGAGGTCGTCCTCATTACCTTTTATCTTTGATTGCCACAGCCACCGCACCAGTTTGACCGGGCCCTTAAATGGCTGACATTTCTCCAGAACGTCTTCGATTTAGTCAGAAATTCGCTAGGATTCGCTGTCTTATTCACATGCGCCTTCATACATCCAAACTTCTGATTAGAGAGATGTATTCTCGAAAAAAAAAGTAATATTTCACTTGATGAGAAATTATAAATAATTTAAGTTTTATAAAATTAGAGGTAAGCATGCGGAACAATTAAGCACCTTTATATAAACACTTAACAAATAATTCATTTATTAAATTATTTATGAAAACATTTTAGGTCTATTTTTTATTAGTGAGCTGTCTTAAGATCTATGTTAAAATAGAAATAAAGTTGAATACGAAATAAACATTGAAAAGGAGCTATGTGTCATCCAAACTTTCACGTATACAAATCTTAAAAAAAAAAAAATGAGATGGAGGTTGTTGATAGCTGATACATACAGATAAGTTCCTTAAGTAAAGCTAGATTCCCTGTAAGGACTAACGACTGAACCCAGTCATCACCGTTAGGCATTCCAGCAGAAGACACCAATTAGCCTAGGGCGTGTTGCGCACGCGTAATCAAAGCTAGGCTTACAGCAACGCGGCAGCTGTGGTAACAGAAACTTTGGTATCTTATATGTATTTATATTCTGAATTAAATGCATTGAATTAAAATTAAAAGGACATTATTACATTGTAATGAACAAGATAGTATCATAAAAACCGTAACGAGGCGGGATCTGCAATTTAAAAAGCAATAAGAAATCAAACTGTCGTGAAACCTGCACAATCTTCAAGCAAAATATGTATTTTTTTCACCTTTATATACTGCTGTATGTATATACTTATATTTTTGCTGTTTTGTATTTCATCATCTTTCTTATCTTAGTCTGTCACGAAATTGTAATCTACAAAACAATATAGGTTTTTTATTGGAGTTACGAATTCTTTTGTCTGTGCGTAGCGGCAACACTACTCCATTTCTTAGTGGTAATTGAAGGTGCATCAAGCATTTCCTAGTCGTGGCCATAATAGGCGTTGGCGGGGTCTGGTAGACCAGTCAGGCTACATTGTGCTGAGAAAAAAACATTATCATCAACCTCGGAGTCATTGCGCTGGCATCCAGGGATGCTCCTAGAGACGTCTAAAAGGGGGGAGGAGGGCACAGCACCATCCAACAATCTGATAAATAAAATAACAACTTTTCTCGTAAACCCCTTTAAAATATGAACTAAATTCTCCCGGTAGACAGACTGACAGACAAACAGACTTATAAGCTTTCGTGAATCAGGGCACTTCAGTTCTGCCAAATGATATATTTCTCTTATCATTCCATGTAATCATTTTGCGTTTACAGTAGCGATTTCAATAGCTTAGATGTAAAACATTGAACATGTTTTATCTAATCACGAATTAGACGAAGATTTTTTTGCGTAGATATACTATCATTAAATCAGTGTGCAATATATAAAAGGGACACAATGTGTGCCCTTGAAGCAGTAAAGGCATGATTTATGTATAATTTCACTTTAAATCAGTAGGTACTAAATCTGAAATCATAAGTAAGAGATATGACAGTAACCACATAGTTAAATAAAAATTCTGATATTTCTGTGCTCGTTGGCTTGATCGATGCAATCGAACGCTCTTTAAGAGTCTGTTTATCGATGCTAACAATAATAAAATTCTACGACGGTGTTTTATTGAATGTGTGTTACGTCTTTACAAGTTACAATGTGTTTTTGATGTTGTTTTATAATTGTAAAAAAATGCGTATACATTATATTTTTAGAAGCGTCAAATGATAAGAGTCGAGCTAGAAGGCAAGTCTCAAGACCTTTGGTTTTGGCGGCTTCCGTCGCATGACGGCCGCTTTTCATGAAACCAAGGGTTTACGGCTAAAATCACAGCCGCCGAGTTACGTGGATGTGGCTACTATTGTATAATAATGCCGTTCTCTATGTAGAGTGATGTAAATACGAGAGAAATGTTGTAGTTAGTAGCAATCAGCGGACTAAAATAGAAGGAATATTTAAGCGAATATGCGGGTTGTAGACCTGCGTCACTTCGTTCGACATTGTAAGTTTTTTTAGGAGCACATTCACTGCTGGATATATTCAAGCCTACCTTGACGAACGGTCTTGAACCGCATTTATATCATTTGTTAGGACTGTTTCTACGTTATCGGTCGAGTCCAATTACTTAATGTTATCTGTTTTATGTTTGTGTCTGTCAATGGTATCCATAAGGTAAACGTTTGCCCCAATCATTTGAATCTTCGTCAGTGTCGCCAGTGAAACTTCTGCATGTTAGTACTTTTTCTTCTGTGTAGAACTCTGTATATACAATTATGTTTATGTCTGTCAGTCAGCGGTAACTGCGGTCTGGGCTTCCGCATTGCGCGTGCGCCGGCCCGCACGCACAGAAACTTATTTGTTTGTAGATTGTAACTAGTATTCCTGGATGAAGAAGATTTTTTGTTTGTAGTTATTATTCTTGGAGATAATGGAATAAAGGGTCGGAGGTTGTACCTGATTATTTTATAAGGAAAGTCAATTACGGTGAGGAAATACCAATTTCAGCTAGATATTCACTAAAATTTGACTTTCCAGGAGAATCTGATCTCTCTGAGTTTGTGGAAACTGACAAAGAAAAACACCGAAAAGTATGTAAAGGAAAACAAAAACAAATCATCACAATATAGTCCGGTAAAAATAAAACAACTGTGTCAAAACCATTACGACAAGTATATCTGTAGAAAACAGGCGGACACATGATATTGTCGTTACAAAAGCAGCGCCCGCGCAGCGTGAAGCGTTATTAGAGTAGAACGGCATTCTATATCACTAGCGTATGTTCCAGGCTTTACACATGCGTATTTTCTCGAATACGCATGTGCCTGGATATTCTATTTTTTCACTCGATTTGTTATATTCCTACCAAAAAAACGTTAACTTGTCATTATTTCAAATTATATATATTTTATTATAGCCTTATTATTCTGAACATATTTCTGTTCATTGTGCCTATTGCTAAAAGGCCTGATCCAGCATTTTCCAATGAAATCTGTCTCGGGCCATTACTCCAGTTAGGGCCGCTGTGAGTATGATCCTAATTATAAATGCAAAAGTAGGGATACTTAGATGTTTGTTATCGATAATCTTCGTAACGGCTTAACCGAGTTAGATGACATCAAATGGATAGTGATATTTATCTGGGTACTAATTCAAGCGAGGCCTTCAGGTTTAAAAGTAACATTAAAGTTATTAAGTAACATTAAAGTTACTTTAATGTTACTTCATTCTGTACTAATTACAAATGATTAGTAAGTAACGAGCGGTTGCTCATAATATTTGTCATTGATAACAACAGGCCAACATAAGCCGTGTTGGCCTAGTAGGCGATACCCCGACTTCTGATCCGGAGGTCGTGGGTTCGAACCCGGTCGTGCGCCAATGGATTTTTCGACTCAAAAAATGTATGTCCGCATTAACACGTGCTCAAAACGGTCAAGGAAAACATCGTGAGGAAACCGGCATTCCCTAGAACCAAAAATTCGAAGGCATGTGCCAACAGTTAGTGTTCCAATAAGCGGTGATGGGCTTGCAACCTGTCACGTGGAATGCTTACTACTTGCAAAACGCAGGCATGTACAAAATGTTTGGACGTGCCTCTGACTACCCCCTACTTGGTATCCTTAAAGATCTACTCACTGATTATACATATATCTGAGGATGTCCACCATGGGGAAGACAGTCGTGAGCGTTTTTGTTTTTGTTTTTGTAATTGATAACAACAGAACAAACACACCAACCTATCCTCCTAACAATAACAGTTACCTGATTCATTCCCGCATACATTTCAGTGCCGCCATGCAAATTAGCAATGCTCTACTTTCTAATGTTTTGTTTCAATTCAATGGAACAGTAGAAATTTTAGGCCTATTACATTACCCGCCTTTTAATTACGTAAATTATGTATAATTCATGTGTATAATGATTTTCTGCCATGTACGTTCACTTCCTTGGTTTGATATAACGAATAGGTACAATGCAAATTATGCCATTTAATTACAATACATGTTTCTAAGTAACGTTTTGATTACAATTCGAAATGAGGAAATCAGTATCAGAACATATGTGATAAATAGTGATAATATATCAATTAAATATAAAAAATACAACAACATGTAGGTGCAATATTATACATAGAATAGTTATTATGTGGTTAACGCTGTATGGTATAATTATAGTAGCCAAACTAGGATGACCTGTGGTATGGCGTACTTATGATATAGTTGAGAAGATCTTAATACAATTACTTAAGATCGTAGACAATAATCAAGAAATAAATCAATGATACAGCTCTCAGAATACGTTGTGGTGGCAATGGACAGATCACAAAACCGACAATTATAGACTGGGAGCGGACAACGCGACGTAGTGTAGGAAGCCCCCCTCCCCCTCACCCCTCTTCCGAAAACCCGAAGATAATTTTATTAGGTAACAAAATGTGTTATCTCAATAAAAAAATATATTACAGGTTGCATTGATGATGGTGTGATAAGTCCTTTGATTATCCTTAGTTCTTATCTTGTCTTTGATTATACAATTTATTTTATAGTTTGATTATTAATAAAATTGGTCATAAAAATATGATAATAAATAAACAAGAATTGAATTTATGGCAGTTTCGAAGATACGACGGTGTCTTTTGAATTTTTGAAATGTTAAGTTTGATCTACGATTAAAATTACGGTATTTATTCGCCGACAATCTACCAACCTCCACTAAATTAAAACGAATTCCATTTGTAATAGAAAGATAAGTTATTTATCAAAATTCCATCTCCCTTATTAAGTATGAAAATGTGACAGTGAATTATTAAAATTTAAAACTAATTAAGTATGGCTATGTTGTATAAATTACGTTGGTTATGGCGTTATCAGCGCGTTATATCAGTGTTACATCTGAAGCGCAGGCGCAGCGATTCGCAATGGCGGCATGACAGATATGCATCCAGGATGCCATCTTGCTGAGGGGCCAAAAAGTAAGTACACTAACCGCTTGAAAATCACAATTAAATAGGCACAATCTGAATAATATAGTAAAATTACAGATACATGAGACATTTCAACTTTGCCTCCATGACAGGCAAGACAACGCAGTTTTGCAGCTATCATAGTCGACACGGTAACTAACCATATTAAAAGCCGTATGCTTGTATACCTCCAAATAAAAATTGGAAAGCTTGAAAGTCATATTCACACGAGCTAATGTTATGATGCCCCTACCTAAGTTACTACTTGTTGAGACATACTTCGTTCGGTTACTGCGAACCGATCATTTAAAGCTAGCTTTAGAACTTGCTTACGCGAACCGCATAAACCAAAAGGCATCCGCTTAACATTAAAAAATAATAAGTTCTTTTCATCGTCCTTATTGCTGTTTTATTTTTGTAAGGCCCCCCCCTCCTTATTTCCTGTCCTGCTTACGTCCACGGACTAATGTGGACATTATTTATGCATTAAAGGATATCATTAAAACAACATCATGCCCGACCTGTTACGTACACGGTGTGAACATATTTTATGATGAGCGACGGTGCTAAGGCGCCGAACATTCACTCTGGAAATCTTGTCGTAACATATATAGATGTCGCTAGTAATTTAAAAGATATAGCAATGCAGTATTCGGCCAGCGCCAAATACTGTATTGCTTTTTAACGTTGAATCACGACATAAGAGAAAATATTAGGGACGCCGTATGAAAAACTGTTTTGGAAAAATAGATCTTCCACTTATACACAGAAATTAACATTCAACAAAATTGATGTTCCGTATTTCCCTGTTTCCTTATAAGATTTTTTTTTTCATAAATATAATTGCAACGTTCTCTGTTTCTGTAGGTTTCAGTAAAAAATCGGTAAATTACTTTTAGAGTGGTGAGTGAGAATCCAGGCAACTTTAAAATATTTTGAAAGAACCAGGCTCAGATATATAATTTAAAAAATATTGCGCTATGCATCAGATAAAAAGGCCAACTTTCTAACTCTACTTAATTCTTGGGTAGCGTTTTAGTATATTGCCTTTGTAGGGTTATTAAAAAAAAACATACAGTGAGGTTAAATCTGGACTAAGCTTTGGGCATATAATTTATATGACTGCTGTCAAATAGCAGATACTAATACTAGTGAAATGACAATAATTTATGAAGCATAGAGTAAAAAATTAATTAACTATTAAACTCCTGCCATTTTAAAATTACCCTCTATTTCTTCCAGACTGCTAAGTACTCAGTAATTACTGATTTATGCCCTAACAATTAGTTTAAATCGAGCATCGCGTGCGCAAGAGAGCCTCTAAGTTATAAATTAGTGCTACAAGGCAAGTTAATAGCTTAGAAATCGATAAGCGAAATAGTTAGCGGTGAGGATAGAACTAGATAATGACTTATCTGATGATTGCTAGTTAGCATGGATTATAGGAAAGATATAAGCTTTCTGCTTCGAAAATTAGAGATTAATTATTGGGCAAGAGTTCCCAAAGACACGCCACCACGATTCAATGGAAATAGGATTTGTGTGTAAGAGTGAAACAATTTTCAAAGATACAGTTTAGTATTCTGTAGCACGTACGTACCTATTCAAAGGGAATTTCTTATTACACTTGTTATAAAAGCTCGACGTACATTTGTTTGTTGGTACTTAAACGATTTTAATGAATAAATTTGTTCTTTTCATTTTGAGGGACGTATTGTAAACTAAACTATTTTACTAGGTCCCATAGTGCTCTGACTAGCTTAAGTAGTTTTTACTAAAACACCGATGATATTATTTATTATACAATACTAGTACTAAAATAAAGTTGAAGTTTTAGAGCGAAGTCGACAAATATGCTTAGCCAGCAAGTTTTGTATTTCCAATCAACATTATCTATATTATCTATTGACATTCGGTAATCAATGTAAAGTTTCAATCGAGAAGACTAGATCGGAACCAGTCCAGTTTCCCACAGCCTAGCACTTGTTACAAATTACAAAAGCCGGTTGCTTCATAACGCCCTGCAAACTAACCTTGCTATAAGGACTGTTGTTTACTCGAAGCCAATAGCACTCCAACTGGAATCATTCAGAATTGATATCACATGTGCTTCGAGCAAAGCCAAAGTCAAGGTATTCGTTGAAATTGAAATCACAAGGATCATAAATAAATGTATATTTATGAATAAATTGTTGTTACCAATATAAATTGGTAACATAGTAGACATAAACTATGTAGAACAGTGACATGAGTATTTATCTATGTTTCACAATAAATGTATTCTGATTCTGAATCTTCTTGGTCATACAAACCAAAGTTTATGCTGATTCTTTGCCTAAATGAACTTATTCAAAACTTGTTTTTTTTATGATCATTCAGTATTGTGGTGCCTATCGAACAAGCTGTACCTCTTCCAAAGAATTCAAAGAAGCGAAAAAACATCAAATTACCCACAAAATTTGGATTCAGCTCAGCTCAATTCATAGCGAAAAGGTCAATGCAATGGCGATAAGCGGAGAATGTACAAGTAAGATCGTAATTTTAAAACAGAATTGACTACTTTCATCAGGAACTACGAGTTGCTACTCATGGTGCCTGATACCACAACACCCAGACCTGCAGGGTGATTACACTAACCCATGGCTATCGAGATGACAATCAATCCACAAATTATATGATCATAAGTTATATAAAAAACGGAACGTCCAACGGGGAACTAATTTCGTTCCTTCGCATTGTCCATCTATAGCACATCCATTGACAAAAAAGACACGGAAGTATCATGGGCTGTCTTTTGATAGTATATCATCAAGTACAACACAAGGCCCTCACCGCGCAGTAAGCTCACCACTCCTTAGTTGCTCAATGGCAGGAGTTCGAAAATAGGCAAATTTTAATATCATAACCCCCAGTCGTGACTCCGGTGCGCAGGAGTCGGTTCCTCTGCCAGGGCCCTACCTAGAACGGGATATGGGGGTTCATAATTTATTTTAAAACAAAATCGGTTCCCATCAATATTATTATCAGGCCTGGGTGTTTTCTATGTATAATATGTAAGTATGTATTTACAAAAAAAAGTATATATGTAGTATATCAGTCATGTAGTTCCCATAATAGAAGCTCTGCTTAGTTTGGGGCTAGATTATGTTGTGTGAAAATATCCAGCATTATTTATTTATTTATATACAACTCGAATGAAATACCATAACCACTCATCCTTGCTACGTCCTAGCACCAACCATTTACTTTAGTACACGATGAAATTAACAACATGTTTCTGTGTTTGAAGATGTCAGAGGGCGCTGCGAGGATAATAACAAATAATGACTATGGCCCTTCTGATTGCTAAAACAATGGAATTATTGCGTTACCTAACTGCAATAGAGAATTTGAATTGAAGAAATAATAACATACCTACATAGGTGATTAAATTGCAAATTACTAAATTCCTACGTAGAACTTAATGTCATCAACAACACTGGACTGAGATAATGATGGGGTTTCTTTTTTTAACCCAGACAGAGACAGATAAAACCTTGGCTGCCACAGATAAAAAAAAACCATAGATAATAATACTTCTATTAATAAAATTGATCTGAGGCAATTATAATTTTATAGTTCTTCAAACCCTACAGAGATGGCGCTGAGCAGGAAGTTTGTTTATGTATTGCTATGTACTATATATAGGTGCATAGCAATCCCTGACATACAGTGCGATAGTTATCCTCAGAAAACTAACCCAGTCTACTGAAAAAAAAACCCTTGTCAGCATCTGAACTTAACATGGAAAAAACTTTACGATGACACGGTGATTAAACAATGAATATCTATTACGCGGCACAGATACCATTACCAGAGATTAAATATATAGTGTAATTGTTAACAATGTTGCCATTGCGTAATATTTTTATTGTTACAAACTGTACCAAAAGACGTTAAAAAGGTGAATGGTATTGACCGGAGAGCGCACAATAGCGGCACAATTATGTTTTATTAGATAATCCTCATTCATAATCATTTTCAACGACCTAGTTGTCTGTCTGGCTGTCTGCGCGGGTTTAACAAGTGTTCGTACATTTAAATTCTAGATTTTTTTTTTATTACGGATGGATGTCATCCTAAGCTAAAACATTATTATAGTACATAAGAAATAATAGTATTTGAAAATATATTTAAACATAGTTTCGCCCGCGTGGTACCCAGATAAAAGTAGCCTTTGTTTTACTGCAGATCACACACTATTCCAAAATTCACCCAAATCACTTCAGCTATTACGAAGATTATTAGCAAAAAAACATGTACACTCATGCATTTGTAATATAAAAAGGAACAGGATGATTGAATCAGCAAGTTGAAGTGGCAATAGGCAGGGAGAAAGCATTTGTTGCAGAGGTAATAATGGGTAATAAATAGCGACTACGAATAGGACGAGTGTGCCCATGGATCGATGATATATTGTAAAGGTTAAGAGAACTCAGTGGTATGACGACCTCTGTGGCATAGTGGGCGAAGGTCCGCTTGAGACGCAGAGCGGGTTCAATTCCCGCCGCCGGACAAATGTTTTATGATCTGCAAATATTTGTCTCGAGTCTGGGTGTTTTCATGTACATAGTATCTATGTATTTACAAAAACTAAAATTATATAAGTAGTATATCAGTCATGTGGTTCACATAACACAAGCTCTGCTTACTTTGGGGCTAGATGATGCCGTGTGCAAAATGTCCAGCATTAGGTATTAGTGGATCGGGATGGCACAAAACCATTCCCAGCTTCTTCAGATTGATGATAATGTCATAAATCACAGATATACTGGCAATACAATTTTACGTTTTTTTTGTTATCCATCTTAAGTGCTAAGCCAGTCTAGCCAAGCTGCTCTAAATTGACTGTCACTCAGATGTGCCGCGTTGTCGTGGTAGAAAACTTCTATAAAATTCACGATGCGTGAAAGTGAACATTGTATAAAATAAGGAAACTATCGATTGGTGTTTTACGGATTTCCTTCTATAAAACGAACGTTTTATGAAAGTAAGTGTTAATTTTATCATAGCTGTCTAGTAAAAACGATACTAAACGAGATTACAGTCATTTGCGAATGTGTGAGGAGCGAAAGGATGCACTGCACGAGAAAAAATAAAAAAAGGTAATTTGAAAAAAAAAATGGTTTGCCTATGTACCTACTAATTTCATGTGCATTAAAAATAAATCTATCTATAATTACGCGGATTTGCGCACGTAGGTACGTAGTACAGACTTCGCACCACAATGTCTCGTGGAACGTTAAAAATACGAACTACGAGTATGTACGTAATATGAGCGTGTATTATTTTGAGTATATGGGCCCCAAGTCCAACAGTGCACTATATATGAATAAATTTCATTCTAAGAAAATAATTTAGTTATTTTACATTTCAAAAATAATATTGTAGGTGATTTAATAAATACCTAACTATGGAACGTATGAATTAAGATATGAGTACGTATTTACGGAGAATGGATTATCCACAAAACAAGTGCAACAAAAATATGACATTTTAATTAACAACCCGTCTTAGCAACTTCTAAGTTAGGAACATTTTTATTAAGACTGGTGCATGCCACTTAGTAAACCCGGATTAGTGTTGCCATATGCAAAATCGTAAGATGGAACTTATTCTTATTATGAACTTATTATGAACTTTTCAGCCACTTCGACACCAAAAATGTTTAGGTACTTCGTTTTACTGACATTCTTTGTGGTTAGGCTGGCCTATTTGGTCAATAATTCTTTCTATTACAAACGCTTCTAAAAAGATAAAGGATCCATACCTACTCTAGTATGGATCCTTTATCTTTTTGTAGTGAACACAATTCAAATACCTAGTAAATGTATAAATATTTATTGAAACATTTAATTATACATTTGATTTCTTGCTATAATTAAATAATAATTTATAGCATGACATTATTTTTTTGTTAAAATCAAAGACTTCTAAGGTAAATTTATGGTTACTTCTAAGGTAAAGCAGATGCCCATTGATATTATTATTTGTAACTTCTTTGACAAATCTAGCTGATACAACCTTACCATCTGGCAACATTAACACAAGTCGTCCCAGCTCAACACTACAGAAAATAAACAAAGAAAAAATAAATTAAAAAGAATATAGGTTCAGACAGATTACGTATCTTTTAAGACCCTCCTTTTCAAGGCAAATAAAATGTAAGACTTACGTTAATGGACGTAACGTGCCTACTGCAGTTAATAATTTTGTTGTACAGTGCTCGACATTTTTTTAATAATGTTTGGAACCGTTGTATTTACCTATGTAACCTTTTTTAATAATTGGCTTCGTTAGTTTTATTCTTTCATAAAAGGGTTTCTTTTAGTTTTGCGGCAAATATAATTTTATAGTGCAGCAGCTGATTCGGCCGAGGATCTCAAGAGGCGAAAATATAGAAGTTTCGACAGAGCTTACTTATTTGAGCCTTTTGGTGTTGAAACCCTAGGTCCGTGGGGTCTTTCGCGTTTTCAAAATTCTTTCAGGGCCACTGGTCGAAGCGACGCGTGACCAGAGAGCTTGCTTTTATCTGGGTCAACACATTAGCATTGCCATTCAGCGTGGCAATGCTAATGCGTTGCTGTATTTTTTCTATATACCTACTTGTACATAGTTGTATGAATAAATGTATTCAATGTTATAGTTCTTTAAAGTTACCGAGATAGCGCAATACCTACCTTTTGAAAGGATCGCAATGCTCAAAAATATGACTCATATAACATCTAGTAAGCCTCAAGGAACTAAAATGGCGTGCCGCAGAAAAAAACCTTCATTATGATATTCAGGAAGTGATCCTAAAAACCTTAGGTTTTTGCCACTTATAGAAGTATCTTTATTATAATTTTGAGAATCAAACTCGTTACTTGACTAGTACAGTTGGTTCAATAGTTACTAACGACAATGATCAACATTTATCTATTATTTGCTAATTTAAACATTTTAATCACTTCAAAACCGCTCGGGGCTTCAATTTGCTCGCAAACACACGTAACAAAAAACCAATTTATCATAATGACAAACCTTTTCAATCGACTTTGTGCTGTTAACTATGATTTAAATGTTTTAAATCATCTAAAACAAGCAGACGTAACAAAGGAAGCTATTAAAATCCACTTAAGAAGCAAAAGATTGTTGTTATTAATGGAAAATTTGTTTCCGAGATTCACTGAGCGTAACATAACTCAAAACCAGATAAAGTTATGACAGAATGTTATTTTTGAGTTCTTTTACGTTGCGTTTATTCATATTTATTTGTTTCACATTTAAAATAAAATTAACTAATAGCCTAGCCGCACGATGCGTTGCTGTACGGCAATGCATTAAAGTTGCCATTTATACAATTGAAAATCAATGGAATTTAATAATTCTATTCCAAGGTACATTTTGCTTTGCATCGTCATTGTTATCCACGATGATTGCCTTTTAAATTATATTTATAAGTAGAGCCTTGCAAAATTACATACAAGGTTGTCAAATTCTGAGATGAGAGAGGAATGAGTTTTTTTTCCAATTATTTCGAAAATGTACCGAATTTTTGTTTTGAATAGACCTTCGTTCGATCACAATCGTATTGTTCGATTGTATTACGACCGACAATAGAGAAGAAAGGGTAGAAGACACCTCTCCATTCTCTCCTTGATTTCCGATTGTATTTTTCTGGAAAGACAGACGAGGGTAGTGTGTACCTACCATATCTTTGGTTTGAAGGTGGAAATGCTTAGCGGTACTGAGCAGTGTGAAAGAATTCATACTTTTTATCTCCAAGTACTGCTAAATTCCTAGGCTTGAGTTAAGTCGCTGGACGAGCGAGTCCTCGAATGGATACCATGAACGAAAAACAGAGGTCATCCACCAAAACTATGGGTGAATGATATAAAATGTTACGCATGCACTGGCTGTTAATAGCGACCTTCTTTCATGGAACAAAACGTAAGCTTGTCTGCTAACGTCAGAAAATGACATCAAATGGCGAAAGATGTGTTATCTCCAAGTATTCACTCTTACTGGAAACTAGTAACTTATAGATGAGAATCAGAGTCGTAATTAGTAATGCGGAACCCGGCTTTCTACGGGAGTGTTTGCAACCGCACTGCCAACTAGTGCGGAGCGCACGCACGACTGATTTGAAATGCTTGCTTTTTACTTTGTTTTCCGAACTCTTAGAAAGGCTCACGATTCTTTCATCAGATAATCTGCAATTCTAAAAATCGGTTTGCTGAGATATCAGCCAAAGTCAAAAGGTTTTTATTCATTGAAATCACAAGGAAAATATAGACACGTCAGCTTAAAAACTACGTTAAAATTTTGAAGTGAATTTTTGCCGATTTTATCTTCCATATCTCTCTTTTGTAGACTGAAAAGAACCTTTAAAGGTGATGATAATGAGAGAAGAGGTTCGGGATACCTAAGGATCAAAGCATGTGGAAATCCACAAACACTACAAAGAAACATTAAATAATAAATATATTAATTTACACCAAAACAGATACAAATATAGTCCTGACACCACACTAGATTCCCTGTGCGGTGGTTATCAGGAAAGTTATATTCATTGTAAAGAATTCGAGTAGTAAACGAGATTTTTTGCACTAATAAAATTTCAGGGTCAAATTGGCATGGATACCACTTTTTACAACAAAAGTTTATAACACATTAGACCCTAATCGGGTTTCACGGAATGGGAATTTAATATTTATTACCACTAAAGGCTTATTATCCTTGAAATCCTAAGACTTTGGAGTTAGGATAAAAAATATTCAAGATAAAGGGTGTATCAGATAGCTACATCAGGTTTATCAGTTTATTTCGACAGAAATACACAAAAAATCGTAAGCAAACTTTTGTTCTCACTTCGGAAATCATTCACTGGGTTCTTATTTATTAGATTGATTTGTAAAACTAAAACTTTCTAAAACTTTGATGGTAATTAACACTTTTAATATTGAATTTATGGTGGCCATTAAAAATAATACCAGGCTAATGGTTAATTGCTAATTGAAGCTAAACGGAAATAATTAACGAGAATTTTCTCATTTATTCGTTTAGTTAATAATTGCATACTAAAAGCAGTTTTTGAAAAGAATATTAATTCTCTTGTATTTAATTAACGAGAATTTTTTACTACCTACTAAAAATAGGATTTTGGCTGAATTTGGTTAATATAACTACAAGCATTTTTTTTAATGAATATTAATTCACTTGTATGGTCCATTCAGTTGTTGTTCGTAATTAAAACTTCGCATATTTTTAACCTTAAAAATATCTCCAGTGCATTACCAATTTGTTACCTGTCAAAAGTTATTAAAAGTCCGTTTACTCCATTTCTCCGCGAGACAGCCGACATCCCGATTAAAATCCAAGCTATCAATAAAGGACCGAAAGGATAATAATACGTTAGCTATATATTCATGTCGCGACCCATCTACACCATTGCCATTCATATTCTACGATTTTGGTTAGTTAAGCAGTGATGTAAAAAATATACTGGTTCCGAAAAATTTAACAAAAAAGGGTGGTTGACGTAAGATAAAGTTTTTAAAGTGAAACAGTCTGATTAAATATCATTATAAAAAATTTTGAATAGACAGTTTTTGAACGAACTATATAACCACTTGATGATAATACAGACAGGTCGTGAGGTTATCTAAATCTTTATTAGTCTAGCTTGAATCACCCTGTTTTACAGGATTCATGAAAGTGTAGGTATGAACCTAGACTGATATGGCTCGATATTAATTGTTACAGCCAGCTCTTCATTATTATATCTCTGAGAGTGTATCGTTTTATTTATCGTTCGATCTCAAAACTGCCAATTTCGTTCAGAAAATACCAATTTATCCGTGTAGTTCTTATTGTTATAAAGTTAAAATGTATTTTTTCATATTTTTTTATAATTTATAAAGTGTCGAAGCACTGAGGCGTATGCAAAGGTAATAATTAATATTAATCAACGGACAAGTAACCGTTATAAAAAAAACGAATGATAAAATTATCGAAATCCAAATAAAACTTTCACAAAATATCATAAAAACGAAATTTGTAAAGCAACAATGTTACTTGCAAAAATTGAAATAATAAACTTACGCACGCATGCGTTCAGACCGACGATATCGCTCCAATCATATTTCGTCCACTTACTTTACTGGCGACCCTTGAAATAAACATCGAAAACACGCTATTGTCAATTCTTGGTTTCTTTATAGACCTAAATCTTCGATAAGACGACGATGCAAAAAGAAAAAGTCTATACAAACGTGCATTTTGGAGATTACGATAAGGGCACAGCAGGAGGTTTGGATTCGGCGCCAAAAAGTGTCAAAAAAGACGCAGGCGCGAATATAAGCAGGCCGGGTTGTATGAAACATGATTTGGGAACAAGTATTCCAAAATTTTTAAAACCGCGGCGTGTTTTCCTCCTTCGACCTCTATGGCGCAGTGGCGAAGGACCGCCTGAGACGCAGAAAGGTTGCGGGTTCGATTCCCGCCGCGAGACAAATGCTTGTATGTTTTTACAAAAAAAAAATGTATATTTAGTATTATATCAATCTTTTCGTTGTCAAGCAAGATGGCGGACCAGACGGAGAAAGCGTTTCAGAAACAGTCTTCCTGAACAAAAAGGGAAGACTGAAGCGGAAGGATATGAGACATTCCAAGAATGTCGGCCTAGGTTTCAAGACACCGCGCGAGGCGATCGAAGGCACATACATTGACAAGAAATGTCCGTTCACCGGCAACGTTTCCATCCGTGGTCGCATCCTCACTGGAGTGGTCCAGAAGATGAAGATGCAACGCACCATCGTGATCCGACGCGATTATCTCCATTACAAGGTACACCCAAGTACAATCGCTTAGAGAAGAGACATCGAAACATGTCCGTGCATTTGTCGCCTTGCTTCAGGGACGTGGAATTAGGAGATATTGTGACGATCGGAGAATGCAGACCCCTATCCAAAACTGTCAGATTCAATGTGTTGTATGTTTCCAAAGGCAAGGGCTCTAAGAAATCTTTTAGGAAATTCTAATAACCTATGTTGTAAGTAAGTAAATCATGTAGTTCCCATAACACAAGCTCTGCTTACTTTAGTGCTAGATGATGCTGCGTGAAAAATGTCTTATTTATTAGAATTATTAGGTAACAATTGTCTATAGCCGCGCTCCTTGATGTGCCCTATGGTGACTAACTTAGAACAATCCTTAAGGTCATTTAATCGATTCATTTTAATTTAAATGCAAAATCTGCCTTTCAAACTTTTTAGAATATTATTACGACTATACCACGTACTTTACTATTCTCCAGCTGACGTTTTGTTGACTGTTCAGAGGTCCTTTTCCTCATGAGCACCGTCCGCGATCACGCTCGACCACGGCCATGCCTTTCAAACGTATCAGCTCTTTCGGAGATAAATGTTAAAACAACCTATTACGGCAAACGCATATACGGGCTCCAAACGTCCTCGGGTAAAAATCGTCCATGACATCCCTGGATCGTGATAATCGATTCTCATAACAGTACCTTATGAAAATGTCACTCGGGAATTGTAATTACAGGGCCGTGCTGTTATTTATTCTGTGGTGCGCACGCGCATCCCATTGTAATGTCACCAGCTGCAGGATTTGCATTGAAGAGGAGGGTGTGGTGTTGTCGCATAAATAGGTCACAGAAATGACAGTTGTTAAGCATAATTGCACTGAATAGTCCCGACGATTAGGTACCTACTGCTTCAGCCTTGTGCTTTCGAATTTCAATGTAAGGAACTTACCTTCGAGTCTACTAGAAATTTGTGGGTAAATAGAAATCAACTTTTTCGTTTCTAGGAACTAAATATGTCTTTGTATATGGCATCGTAGCTTTCGGAAAATCGGTCAGTTTTTTGTTTAAATTAAAAAACAAACGCGCTCACGACTGTCTTCCCCATGGTGGACATCCTCAGATACATACTCAGTGAGTAGATCTTTGAGGATACCAAGTAGGGGGTAGTCAGAGGCACGTCCAAACATTACAATTGGCACATGCCCGCGGCGAAAAAGCAGCATCTTAAAAGCAGCGGGAAGTCGGTTTCCCAAGATCGTTCATCGTGGCATTCTTCAGGTGACTTGTACAGGCTGTTGATGATGATGAAACATTGACTAATTTTATTTTAAAGCAAGAAAAGTTTATTTCCGTGGTGCAATGGATCCTGTCACTACTCTGGATCTTTCACTATCGACACTACGCCTTTTAGGGTCATCATATCTAAAGCTTGATTACACTTACAAAATGTCAATAACGAACTGTTCATTTTGACAGGCAAGCATCTTAAGACAGGCAAGTGTCCGAATCTGAAGCTTAAAAAAACATTTCTCTACCTAAGCTTTCCCTTTCTGAAGTTTTAGATGTCTTGGACATGGCTAAGCCTGGCAAAATGAGATCCATTGTCTGGTTCATCTGGTTCAATGAGTGTCACTGTCCATAGCCATTTCGCTAGTCTAATTAGGGGGCAGACAGGGCTACCAATAAGTAGAGAGATAGAATTGACATCGCCTAAAGTTTCATACAGACTGGGTGGTATAATATGGATTCAAGAACAGTTTGATGATGTCGTGATGACAATGTTCATACCTTTGTTCTGTAGAGCGGATTGGAGAAGTCCCATCCTGGCGCCACGAAAAGATAGCCACATTTTGATATCTTTCTGCTCGCCTGAAACAACACAAAATATATAATTTAATTAAGTTATATCACATTTGAGGAGACGGTCTGGAGAAAGGCCAAGGGTATGAGGATGAATCAATCGAAGAGGTATGCCAGGATCGCAGCAATTGTAAATCCGTGCCTACCCCTCCGGGAACCAGGCTTGACTTTATATATATATAGACAATATGTATCTACATTTACATATCACGATATATATATATATATAATTATATTAATACTGAACCACTTATAAAGTCGAGTCAAGCAAAGTCTGAACGTAATTATTCATTGACATCATTTAAGAATATGAACTAAGATTCTTACTAAACAGTATTTTTTTTTTTAATCACAAAACGGTATGAGACGTTATTGTGTTTTGTTAATCACCTGTTTCATAATTATTATATGTAAGGTCCAAAGTTAATGTAAGATTTAATGTAAAATTAAATTTAAGTTGTTTCGTGACCAAACCTAGAAGAATTGGAAAACAAAAATTACTTAGATCCCTCATTCAGCTTTATTGGGTCGCAGAAATTATACCATTCTTAAACATCTTAGAGTACGTAATGTAGATTTGAGTCAGGATGTTTTTATGTGCATACACATAAAACAAAACATCTTGATGTAATCATTACAATGAAAGAAAGACATAATCCGAAATAAGACTTTTATGCGCAGTTTTCGCGCAAACGGGAATTTGAGCCAAATGTTTGTAGGTCAGTGTACATTTTGTTTACTTTCTGTGCTTCTGTGTGAGAATAATGTTTGTAAAGTAAGTTAAAACACTGGTACTTGCTGCTTGTTCGTGTTAAGCTGTAATTAAATAACATAATGTTTTCTTAGGTCAGTTTTTAACTGGGTTACTAAACCATGAACGAAGCTTTTTTCCCATTCATAATAACACACCGTAATATCTCATATCCTGCAGTCTCATTACCATACTTGATTATATTTTTTACAAGTTTTCCTATTTTCCTGTAAGTATGAAAGATACGGTCCCAACATAGATGCATTGTATTTTCTAAAGTTATTATTGGAAATTGTTTATTCTTATTTGCACACACGGACAATACAGACAAAATATTTACATATATTACATGCAAAAAGGCGACCTTAACCCTAATAAGAGTTCCCTTCCAGCAAACCTTTGAGTATGGATCTGAGTTTGTCTATCATGGCGAATATACATAATTGTGAGCGTGTATTTTTTTTCGTAACAAATTATGTTTTTTTTATTCCTTACAATCATAAAATACGTAAATATATATAACAGTTTATTTCCTGTAGTTAAAATAAAAAATAAATAAATAATGCTGGATTTTTTTCACGCAGCATCATCTAGCCCCAAACTAAGCAGAGCTTGTATTATGGGAACTACATGATTGATATACTACTTAGGGGCCGTTCAAGTATTACGTAAGCACTATTGGGGGGCGGAGGGGTCTTTGTTTTGCTTATTTTGGATGACATGGGGGGTAGGGGAGTCTAGATGATGATTACGTCATTGGTAGTTATTTACCTTTTTTACACGAATGGCAACCCTCACATTATCTATGCTTGAAAACGAAACGCATTTTCGAGGATTCCCGCAAGTAATGCATACGTTTAGGCACTCGCTTTAGAACCGATTAGGGGAATTACCGAGCGCTATTCACTTGTCTAAATTTCCTTTTTTAAAAAAAGATACATTTATAATTGAAAAATGTTTACGTAAGCATAGGGGGAAGGGGTAAGAGCTTTGCTTACTTTTGCTGACTAGGGGGATGGGGGGGTAAATAATTGTAATAAATCTGCTTACGTAATATTTGAACGGCCCCTTAGATACTTTTTTTTGTAAATACTTACATAATTATACATAGAAACCACCCAGATCCGAGACAAATATTTGCAGATCATACAAACATTAGTCCCGCGGCGGGAATCGAACTCGCAACCTTGTGCGTCTCAGGCGGGCTTTCGCCCTCTGCGTCACAGAGGTCGTCAAAAAAACTTACAACTTGCAGTTGAATCAAAAAATAAAACATATCAACTTCATCGAAGTATTTTAAGATAAATTAGACTACGAGAACTCTCGACTCCACTCGGGTTATTTTAAACGTACAATTTATCAATTTATAAAGATAGCCCAAAGTCCGACAGATCGATAAGTTTTAATATTTGCTCTTTTAAATAGCTGGTTTACATTGTAACTGTAAGCTGGCACTGCGAAAAAGCACCAAGACATACGTCGTGAAACGTCAGCAGAAGAATAGAAAAGTACGTGGAATAGTCGTAATAAAATTCTAAAAATACATACTAATTGACACTTTTGTAGACATGCCGTCATTAAATTTTTATCTTTTTTTAAAAGCGGGATCAGTTGACAAATCAAAATTAATAAAATTAATTATTTAGTCAACTCATCCCGTGGGATGAGTTAAGAGCGGGATCAGTTGACTAAAGAGTAATTACTTGCATACGTAGGTGTGATGTATTTTGCTTAAAAAAGGTTGTACCAAAACTCTTTATCACAGTGCAACCTAGAATGAATACTGAGCTATTTTATCACATGTCGATATCATAGATAGCTCGCAGGCTTTACTAGAATAGATTATTACAACTTAATGCCGATTGTATTATCTGTACGATACCAATGGAGAGTGTAGCTAGCCTCGCAGTTAGCTAGCTAACTAAAGCTAGCATGCTAAGCTAGCATGTTTTCCCGCTACGATACAAATCCGCCGTGGACCTTAGCTATTTGCAATCTACCAATTATACAATTTATTTTTTAGATATGACTTCTTGATTTATGTAAATCGACCTAGAGTCTGCGGCTTCGATCGCGGGCTAACCCGGTATATTCTCATTTCCTTATTAACCCCAAATCTGATTCTAAAAGTACGTCTAGAATTGTTAATCTATTTTTGTCGTTGACTGTACTTACCGAAACGAATCCGTATTAACTATGGAGGATATTGTGGTAAGATTCATCGGGGATGGGTATGTATTGAACGGTGGTACCGTGTCGAATTAAATTCACATAATAGCCCACATAGGTAGGTACAAGTTTTATTTTATATAATGATATCATTGCTATTCTAACTGTAATTTGAACCTACTTGTCAGAAGTTGATCCCCGTTTTTATAAATATATAAACGGGGGTTAACGTAACCGAGGCTATACATACGACTTTAATACGGCTATTTTATTATGTATTTTAATAACACTCGCCTCTGGTACCTGGGTAAAAGCCTGTGTGTTATTAAAGGTCACGAACTATACCTGATCCAAATTTAATTTAAGTCGGTTCAGCCGTTACGGAGATTATTAGTAACAAACTTACAAACTTACAAAAAATCGCATTGATAATATTACGAATGAATTAATGATTGAAAATACTTTACACGACAAGGTATCAAAATAAACAAAAAAATATATAACTATATATACAATACGGATGAAACGGATTCTATTAGTAAGATAGTTGTGTGAATTATTGACTTTATTTATTTCATCGATCGCATGATCGTTTCATATAAGCTGAATAGCGTATAATTTTCATATAAATCCTACTCAGCGGTATATAAAATAAAAACCGATGTATATTAGACCAACCATGACCTGAACTGACAAATCTAAGTCCCCGTATCGAATCATCAAAATATCGGGAGTTGCTACCTCCATTCTGTAAATGGACACCCTAATCTGTTTTTATGGGTTAGTTTTTGGGTTAGTTTGTTTTTATGGGTTAGGGTTCCGTACGACGTGTCGTCCATAGGGACCTTATTACGAAGCTTTCGTTAGATCTGTCTGTCACAATTACAAGCCTGTAGGCCAAACCATTTTTTTTATTGTAATCCGTATGCAATATAACATAAGCTCTGCTTACTTTGAAGCTAGATAATACCACGTGAACATGTCTTTACTATATTTATACATGTATTTACGTTGATATAAAAAAACGTGTTTATATTGCATGGAGGCGAGGAACCCTTAGTGTGTCAGTCCGCCACGCACTTGGTCAATTTTATTTGAATATCATTTCGTTTTGTAATATTTGGATCCCATGCCACTGGTGTTAGATGTTTTGGTTTAAGTTGACTAGCGTACTGATCCGGCTTTGCGCGAATATAATCAGTATACCTGTCGTAGAATTTTAACAGATCTTCCCACGAGTATAATATTTGTTTACTACTCAAAAGTTGTTAATAAAGATGTAAATTCCATCTTGGATTGAGCTGATGACATATTTGTCAGCGATAAATATGTTTTTTTAGTAAGTAATTTTTTTGGGATTAACTTTTTTAACCTTGTGTTGCTTTACCTTTCCCGTTAATATGATAAGATGAGATTTGATAAGAAACAGATTACGAACATAGTTACTGATTTATTACCTTAAATGTCCCATAAAATGATATGAAATGGTTAAAGACAAAAAATGATGGAGTGGTTACTAGACGAACACTCGCGACTTTGTCTCCTTTGGTTTTTTTTGCAAAGTAATTAGCATTCTACATGACAGGTTGCAAGCCCATCGCCGCTTATTGGAACACTAAACGATTGAACATGCCTTCGAATTTTTCGTTCTTGGGCATGCCGGTTCCCTCACGATGTCTTCCTTAACAGTTTTGAGCACAAGTTAAGCGCACATACATTGAAAAAAGCCCAAAGTAAAAAAAAATATAATAATAAATAATGCTGGACATTTTTCAAAAAGCATCTAGCCCCTATCTAAGCAGAGTTATGGGAAAAACATTAAAAGTTAGTGAATGGGGGTGCCTATAATTCCTTTTAATATACATTTTTACAGAAGTTCTTATAATCGCCCTATGCACCTTTTAAACTCAGCTTAAACCCATAATGGTCGTAAATGTCTCCTGACGGGCGTAAACCACTGTAGGACGGGATGAGTAAGATAATATACGATTATCCCCTAAACTTCGTGGAAGTTGTAGGCTGAGGGCGATTTTATGTTACTTGTTGAGACCGAAGAGTTCTCAAAAGGGTTAAGAAAAATATATTGATGTCAGATGTCCTAGAATCAAAAATCCAAAGGCATGTGCCATCGCTTAGTGTTCCAATTAACGGCGTTAGCTTGCAACCCATCACGCGTAATGCTAACTTTACTGTACTTTATTGTACACCATAAGAAAAATAAATACAACTTAACAAAACTACAAAACATGGAGTACCTTTAATTAACAGACTTATCGCTTAGAAGTGATTTCATCCAGACAACCTTACGGTAGAGAGGTTTCCTTTGATTATGAGATTGTAAGAATGGCTGTAATTATAGCTGTGCTACGGAACCCGATCCAACGATTGGCTTCGCCCGCCCGCGCTATTACTTCTTTTGCTCGGCTCCTAAGGGTCGTTGCGTGATGTTATAGCCTTATAACTTTTTCCAGAGGCTAGCGCGTTCAAACAAAAAAAACTCTTCTCGTAGCCCAATTCAGTAGGAAGATTAATATATTATTTAAAAAAAAATTATATAAGTAGTATATCAGTCATAAAGTTTCCATAACATAAGCTCTGCTTATTTTGGGCCTAGATGATGCTGTGTGAAAAATGTCCAGCATTATTATTATTACATCACATAGAATCCTCTCCATGCAAAGGTTGTCTGGGAGATATCGCTTTAAAGCGATAAGACCGCCCATTGTACCTTTGTCTTAATGTGTTATTTATCATAAGGTGTACAATAAAGTATTTTCATTAATTCATTAATTGTTATTTTTATCTTTAGTCTGTGGTTAATGCATATATAACCGCTGGCGTTTATACCTTGGACAGAAACATTCAAAAACAGCTCCGAGTCTAATATCGTAATTTATGTGGCACCTGACACCGTGTAAACTAACATTACGGTGACGTATCACTTCATCAAACCGCCACTTACAATGTTTACGAGATTCTTAATTAGCAGCTGGTAGGAAACATACGTAGGCCTTCAAATTCCTAATTTTGGAAAAGCTCGGTGTTAAAAAAAAAATCTAAGGTGCCGAGTTTTATTACCATACAAACAGTTTTTACGAATCGATGCGAGGAATCGCGAAATATGGCTAACGCACGAATTTGATTTCCATGTTACACCAAATTATCGTGGTTTGGTATCATTTTAGAACAATCCCCGTCTCACGACCGTCAAGCGAGGTCGCGGACGGTGCTCATGAGGAACGACCTCTAAACGGTCAACGGAACGTCAGCAGGAGAATGGTAAAGTACGTGGTATAGTCGTAATAATATTCTAAAATTTGGTGTATCTCCAGCTTCTAAGCATATTTATTTTGTTACCAAAGCAAGTTTAAAATAAATAATACATATAGTCCTATCTGACCCCACAATAGGATTCCCTGTATCGTGAGTATCAGTTCTACGAGTACCAAGGTATAACACAACACTAATATTTTATACAAATATTTGCAATCCCGCAGCGGGAATCGAACCAGCTACTGGCCCGCGCCACCGTTATACATACGGTAAATACATAGAGATGCGTACGTAAACTCTATGTTTATATTTTTTTACTACCTTGAAGTAATATTACATATAAATACATATTACATATTTTTTTTATTTTATTTATTTATTTTAGGAAAACCATCGGCACTTAAAAACATAATTAATGACTAAACTAAAAGCTATGAGGCCATTTAGAGGTCTCAACTGATAAAAACATTTTAAGTAGTTACAACATTTCATACTCACTTACATAACTTAATTGTAATCATAACAACTGACAAAAATCATAGCAACATCTAAGCAGTAAGTAGTAAGGTAGGTAGGATTGATATTAGTTTATACCTGGTTATTACTCACATTCACGATATCAACGGTGCTTGCATTTATGTATACCTTATAATATATATTTTAGAATATATTGACTGTGATAATCGTAGAACGCAAATAGAAGTTTGTCGAATTAAAAAAAAAAGAATTTGTAGATACAAAAATAAACGCCGCTGATTACGAAATGTAGATAAATAAATTCTAATGGTATTTAAATCTTATGCGATGTCAGTCGATTAGCTAATAAGTAGTAATTAATGAGGATGTAACTTTATGGCAAGTAAATTGTATCTGATTGAGAAATTTATTTGTGTAATAAAATAGCTGATTAACTAAAATAACATTAATGATGACAACATAGATCTACCTTCATGATAGAAAAACTGCCGCGGCGTGGTGTTCCTTGTGTGGAGCTCGTATGTGGGTATATTGTTGACAGACTTTCTGGAAAGTGATCTTTATTTACCTAGAGGGTCTGCCAACATTCGTAACTACCCTCAGTTCGTTTAATTTATAACATAGGCTCAAGAGAAACACTTCGATCTACACGGAAAGGTCCGTAGCTAACAAGATATATTTTTGTCTACCTATCAAAGAACCATTCTTGAAGACATACAAATCGATTGCAAAAAATTGCATCATAAATCCGACAAGTTGTTTCCGAAATGGTAACAGTCAAACAGCAAAACGTATTCTGATGGCCACGAAGATGTGTAACAGACTTCCAGAGATAATCCGAAATATAGACTTATACGATTGACGTCGAGTTTTTTTTATAAACTACTAGCTTCTGCCCATGGCTTCGCCGCATATTACCCAGAGAAAGTAGCCTATGTGTTATTCTGATGTTTAAGCTATATTACTGTTAAGTTTAATAAAAAAACTACTGAAAATACGTTCAGTATTTTTTACTTGAAAGAGTTACAATCATCCATCCTCACAAACTTTCACGTTTATAAAAGTAGGATTTACAGATCAGAAAACTATTTAAAAACTATTAACAGTTATTGCATCAAGTCAAAGCGACAGACCAAACATGGCGGATTATCAGATCGCATGCGCACTGCTCACTTCCGAAAGTGTAAATAATTTGGATTACGATAATCGATAGTTTCACAAGTCGATCGGCAGAGGTCGCGTGGGGAGGGGGTCGTGAGAAGCAAGATCCCTAGACTTGCACTTTCGACGGAGCGCGGCTGGCGATGCGCGCGCCGCGGTGTCTGCACACGAGCGTCTAGGGCTCAGATTTATCATTCATCGGTATAACAGCTTTGCAAGATGGTCAAGACAACGGTATACCGCCGAGAAGACAAAAATATTTTGTTCCTCTCTTTTGTTCAATGGAATAAGAGACAGAAATAGTTTTTGTGTTCTCTTTCGTAGACTTAACATTGTCTTGGGTGCTAATGCTAAGAGGGCTGGACGTCAGAGGGAGTTTGAAGCTAGTAGCATTTCACGTGACAGGTTGCAAGCCCATCGCGCTAATTGTAACACCAACCAATGGCACATGCCTTCGAACTTTTGCGGTTTCCTCACGATGTTTTCCTTCACCATTCTGCACATAAATTGAAAAATTGCATGGCCTGAAAACCATTTTTTTTCTTAATATGGTATTTTTATTTAACTGTTTGTATGTTTTGTGTCTGTAGGTACATGAAATAATGACAGTTTTTTTTAATCCACCGAAATTGTATGACCCGTGCGAAGTCGGGGCAGGTCGCTAGTTAGTTATATAGGATCACGTAGATAATAAAATTTGGATCACTTTCTAATGCACTGAAATCGAGGTAATACTGACAAAAAGTTCGACAATGAAAGAAAATGTAGACACAACAGCGACTTTCAACACTATACAAACAAACAGAACGAGCGGCTATCAGAAGAAATCTACACAATGAAAGGAAAGTCCAATAAATATCAATGAATTTACAGAATCAACCGAACGTTTCGGTTATGCTTTTAAAATGAGAGCGACGAAGGAATGGAACGCAATACCATCATTTCTGTCTTTCCTGAAAATACAATATGGGTTTCTTCAAAGTAAGAGTGAATAGACCTTCATGTATCATCTCTTACCACCAAAAAGTTATTATGAGAAACGGAAGGTCGATTCTTGATTTAATAAAAAAATACCTATAAATATATCACGCTTAGATATATAAACGCTTATAAAACTGCAAGCTGATCAAAACGAGAAAAAATACAGTTAGTTATGCCCGTCTACTAAGCTCCAATGCCTAGAGGCGTACTTTTTTTTCCATGTGTGAATAGAATAAACGTTTATTTGGCATAAATATATAATCTGTGCATACATTTAGAAGTGACCGCTCAATTCGTTTACAGAAAACTTAGAAAGCGAAATGAACACAATTAACTGCTTTTAAAGGGTTTCCTCGTAAATCTTGATAATGCAATGCTCACTGAGTCACAGCGGATCATCTCCGTTCCTCAACTGAGCTGTAAAAGCTCTGGTACAGAGTTCGATTTCGCTCGATGCCCGCGCCGAAGTTAAGTTGGAAAGTGAAATGAGGGCGCGGGCGCACCTGTTTGACGTTGCTTTCTTTGCGTCTCGCCTCTTGATGTACTTTTTGCTTCAGTGAGAGTGATCTAGATCCGATAATTGTGTCGGTAGCGAGTCCGTAACGAGACAGGAACGACTTGCATCTTTTGTCTAATCGTTAACAAGTTTAGCTACAAAAGATAGAATATTTCGAGTTTTTAACGTATAATTCTATATAACGTATAATTCTCGTAATTACTTCACAACCAAGTCGGTTGTGACGTTTAAGGTTCGATTCCTGCTACGGGACATAATGTTTGCATGTTCTTCTGATATTTGTTCCGGGTCTGGGTGTTTTAAACAGCATACGTAGCTAGCATATCTGTTGGTAAGCGTTTACCGTAACTTATGGACACTTGCAACACCAGAGGTATCGCGCGTTGCCTACCCTCGGACGGGTGAAAATTCTCATGTGCCTGTTATTTCACGGCACCATTCAATCCGGAACACAGCAATGCAAGCATTACTGCTTCGTAGCAGAAATACTTCCCCGGATGAGCTTTACAAGGGGTTCTACTACTTATAAAAGTGATGTTGTTGTATGACATACTCGTGGTTCCTGATGACACAAGGAGTGTGGGGTTAGGACTGTGTCTGTTGGGTATTTATTATTATTATTTATTTACATTTAAACCTCTTATACTCGCGATTACGTCAATTACTTTTTTCCCTAACTATTATTACAGACCATTCCGCGGTTAAAGCTATCGTTTATATCTGGCTGTTGCGGCTATCGCGGTATGGCAGCCATCCACAGCCTCACACAAATGATCATTTAGCGTAGTTTCGCATCTACCATGCTATTGAGATGTCGGACACTTCTGACAGATCTCTCTTTTTATTTAGCTGTATATAGACAAGCTGCAAGTGAGAGGTTTGCAGCTGAAGCCAATTCATCAGCACAGAGCATACATACTATATTTTATTTTTTATTTTAGTATTTATGTTGTTTATTTACAATAAAAACACAAATAAACACAATAGGCAGAATTCAATGACATTTACAAAGGCGAGCTTAACCATAAACTATAAAGTTTTCTTCCAGCAAACCTTGAGCTTGAGAGAGGTAGGATAATGTACAGAAAAAAAATTCTTTTTTTTGTAGCTTAATGTTAATTCTAATGCTTTTTTATTTTATTTATTTTACTATCTTGACCTCACAGAAGGTCAGCTCAATAAACTTGAGCGTCTCCAAAATGACTGTATTAAGATTATCTCCGGATTGCGTAAATTTGACCACATCTCTGAATTTCGTTTAAAGCTTAAGTAGCTTTATTCGCTATTATTAATACTCACATCCTTTCTGTTTTGTACAATATTCTTAGTAATCCCTTGACTCCTCTATTTAAAAACCCAATTTTAGTATCTTCATAGTTGTCATCCTCCTTCGATCTTCGTAAAATATTTTGCTGAAAACCCCACAGTACTAGATTCTACGAGTCTTTTATAGTTGCAGCAGTGCGCCTGTCGAATGGTAATTGCACAAAATAATATATGGCAAACTTTTCTTTCACACATCAGTTCTGTTGTTTGATAAAGAAAAGTGTGATAGCTAACTACACCGAGGCGCTAATTAAATAAATAACACGCTTAAAATAAGTTACATGTCACTGCGTTGTCAATTAAAAAAACATTACTTTTGAGACAGATCAAAGTGTAGGCATGTTGAAAACTGTTCACATTGATTTACGACTTTTGGAAATTAAATAATGCCCGCGAATTTACGCAACGACTCAATGAGGAAGTCAAAACACTATATTTTTTTATCAATAACTATTAAATAACGGTATCATTATCAAATTAGTAATCTGCAATAAGCTGATTTACAATCTCTTTTCAAACAAGAAGAGGTGAATGAAACAGATATAGAGGAACATTTATGAAGGTCAAGAATTGTTCGGAATTCACCTTGATAGGTTCATAATGACCTTCTTTGTAGCTAGAAATGAGTTGTTCATTCATTATGAGTTTTTTTCTGTTTATCTTGTGCTTCTGATAAATAAATAAACATCCAATAGACTTCTTGTCTATTGGATGGCATCTTGACCCCTGATGTTAAAACTTCCACATTCATGACTATCGATGCGTCTTGTTCTACAAGAGGTTTTTTTTGTTTATTGACGTAAATTCTTTGAAGACAACTAGACGGTGTGGTATAGCATGGATACAGTATGAATCCATTTCAACTTAACCTTTTAGCACAGCGCCCCATTCGTGTGACTTGAGAACTATAAAAATGACACTCGCCCGCTTGCCACAGATAAAAAAGTTTTTTAAACATAAATAAAATAGCTATCCGTTTTTGTGATGAAAACAACATTTAATCTTTGTATGATTTCGTAGGACCTACCTACAATTATCAAGGTTTCATAGGTACTCATATTGTGTTGATATTAACATGATAATACGATTGATTGTTAAAATGCTAATTATATTTATACAACGATATGTGTTCAGTTCGTATTTCAACAGGTTGAATAGGTAGGTATAGCTTATATGTGATTGCATAACCTTTGTCATTCACCCTTGACGAAACACTCTTGTTCTATCTGTCAAAGATTTATGACAGATTTCAACTGTCAGATCGGTCAACAATTTAATTTTAACTGTTAGCATATTTGATCAACAGGTTTGCGGAAGTTAAAGCGATTAAATAAAGCATACATTATTATTCCAGACTCTTTTAAAATTAATGAAGCCAAGTTACTTAGTTTAGCAACTTATCGCTTCGCGTCCAAATCGTTATTTTCATAATCTTGGCCCCAATAGCGTTGGCTGTGGCTCAAAGTCAAAGTCAAAGTCAAAGTCAAAGTCAAAGTCAAAGTCAAAGTAAAAGTCAAAATTCATTTATTCATTAAAATCACAAGGATCACTTTGAAACGTCGGTTTTATCTACTGCCTGTTCTTCCGCGACCAAGCCAGGACCAAGCCAGGCTCATTGTCATACACGTCTAGAGCTAGCTAAAATTGAGTTTTCTATTTAGAACCATAAAACTTATGCGACAGAAACTTATAGGCGCTAAAGTGGTTATAGTTCATGATAAAGCACTTCATAGAATAATAAATTATAATTTCTCCTAGAGATTAATCAGCATAAACAGTTTAAACAATAGTTGGCCCAGGATCAAAGGCGGCGAGACACTTTCGAACCGGTGGGGTGTCGCTATTACGCGATAAATTGAACGCCCACCGCGTTGACAGCAGTGCGTATGCGCAGCCATTTCATCTATAAAATAAATGAATCAAACCCAACAGTCACATAGTCCTGAACCTACGATACCCTGTGTCGTTGGTATCAGGAACTAATAATCATTTAGAACTATTAATTAATATTAACCACCCCACCACGACTCCAAGGCCCGGGACAAATATTTGTAGATTATGCAATCTTATTCCAAAAACGATCGTGAATTTAATCATTCATATTATAAAACGGGAATTTTCATGTACCGTTCAAAATATGCCTATCGGGGAAGGTTAAAGTTTCGGCTCATTCCGAGAGTCTTCATCAGGGTGAGTGATCGCAACGGTCTCCTTCCGTGTCGCGTCGTTCACAAATGAAGACTCTCGGAATGAGTCGAAACTTCGAAGAATCAAATTCAGTATTCTACTCAAAAACTATCGACAGAGATTAAAAACTAAATGAAAGTTGATTTTATCCAGACTAGAGTGATTTTTTTGTGTCTGCCAACGAAGTCGCTTTGTAACACCTGACAGATGCCAGAATCATGGTAGTTAGGTATATACCTATTTATAGAATGGTCTAGATCAATTTGTCCTCGCTTGATGCGAAGTCAAGGCTTGACTGCATCGTATTATCCTATTAAGCTTCGTTGGTGCATAATATTGTCAGCTGTCTGTCTGTATACTCTGTGATGTGTCATGGTTTTATTATTTCACCTACTATAAAAGTAGTGATCTCTGTCACCGTCGCCTTAAGACAAGCCGAAGATAGCCGGCATGGAAACAGCTCTTCATTTCCTCAACAAAAACTTTCCAGGATAGGCACAACCTTCAATAATGAAGAGTGTGACAAATAAGAAGAATATTTGTGCTACTTTTCCCCCCTAGCTTTGAGTTCCAGCTGTAGTATTTTCCCCCGCTACGAGTACTTATGTAGTTTTTTTTCCGTTTGAATTCCCCGAATGCATTCTATAAACATCAAAATCATGCGATTAAAAAAAACTAGCTCACGACTTTATTGTCCATGATGTGCATCCTTAGATAAATACTCAGTGATTAGATTATTGACGATACCAGATAGGGGGTAGTCAGAGCTACGTCCAAACATACGATTCGCACATTACCACGTCTTGCAAGTAGTAAGCACTTTTTCTCTGTCAACCGATCGCCGCTTTTTGGAACAGTCGTTCCGCAAGATTCGATTCATTATTATTATAGCCATTCGCAATCACAATCGAAAGTATAAGCAGCGATAAATTCACACAATTCAATATGACAACACATAATTGGCGCGGTTTTCTCGACACTTTCCACAACATGGAAAGACTTTCTAGTCACAGAAAATTGCAACCAATCAACATTGATACGGTGTTACAACGAAGCTATCGGCAGTTTTTGAAAAATTGGCTATATACAGCTGTCTCTTTTACACACAGCGGCAACGCGTTTTGTGTGACGTTGCTGAATAAAATAGGCTGGTTTCAGCTACGCCTAATACGGGCGTTTATATCGAGGGGTCTCTTTAACTATTTATAGGGAATCGGTTTCTTTCGTCGTTAGGTCATTAGCTCCGGGTAATTGTCTATTGTTCTAAAGGAGGTTAATGCTAGCGACTTGTTCGCTAGATGCGCATGCGGCTAGATGGAAGGCTTTTAACTGCAGAGGACAAGACATACCGAGTGGAGACTTTACAATATAGGCATTCCTACTTGACCTAGCACCTACCAAGCCATGAATTGTATTTATTACTATACAATATATGACTTGATTTGATTTACTTTGGGTCTAGTCTCGGTCAGCTTTCAATTACAATTTTGAAGGATTGTCGATATATTTTTAGCAGAATATCATTCTGACGTTTCTGAGATTAAATCTAGATCAGAAATAATTAAACAACAAAAACTTAGGGCGTTAAAAAAAACAATTGAAACGTAAATTGTTGGTATGTGCAACCGAGCCTGGTAAAATACCTGCCTGGACGGACAGTTTAGTTGGGCGATTTTTCCTGGACCAAAATTGCTTAGAGGTGTTCGGGAATCGAACCAGCAGTACCTCTACATCTCAGCCGGCTACTCAGACGCCGCGACACAGATGTCGATAGTTTTAATACAAACTATTTATTTATTCCGTGGCTGAATGGTGGGAGGGCTATGTAATTGCCGAGGACAGGGTGGCTTCGTTTTGCTCTCGATTTACTCCTGAATGAGACCAAGTTGTATAACTTGTTGTATCAACGATTTGTTGTGAATGAATGCTGGACTACTTTTTTCTGCGACGCATTTCTGATGGTCGTTTAAAATGGTTGTGAAAAAATACAGGAATTGCACATTCGATAAAAATAACAAGAATAACGACTCGATAACTTTTATATTATTTAAGGAACTTACAGTTGTATGAATAAATGTATATTGTGATACCTCCAATAAAAAAAAGGAACTTACTAGAATACTAGAAATCTTACTAGAAATTTCTCACGCTAAACAAAAGTAAATTATGCGGTTATACGTTATAACAATGCGCTTCTTCGCCAATAAAAAATACGTTTGATCGTTTAAGGTTTTCTAATAGGTTTTCATTATTCTTGATTATGGCTTTTGTAACTTTGTAACTAGGTAATAACCACTGAATATAAACAGAAGCACAGACGCAGAGTACTTTTAGTTTTAATATACGAAAAGCATAGACTAGCTACTACGTATAACCACAGAATGCCGCATCTCTAACCAAACTATTCAAGTAAATTCTAATGGTGAGTATGTATTAGTATACAGACTCACATTGCACAGACCACAGACAAACAAATAATAATTTATTTAGGAACTTCCCATATCATTATCTTTATATTATAATATTAATGATATTTTTATGTATTGTACATAACACTTATTTATATATTTTTTCTTTCTTATGTTGGTCCCCGTTGTTCGTGACATCCCGATGCAGTTCTGACAGTCCTGTCAGAATATCAGCGCTATACCTTTCTCAGGTTTGGTGTAGCATTATGCTGAGCTAGGGACCTTTTGACCCCACACAACACATCTTTTTATTATTATTTTTAAATTTTATTCTTTATATATATTTTTGATGTAATGTTTTAATATAACTTTTCTGTGTGTGTGTTTATTTGATCTGTATTTTGTACCTGTTGTGTTGTGGTTAATAAATATATTTTCTTTCTATCTTTCTAATGATTCAAAGAAATAAACTACGTTTGGTTGATCTTTTTCGATTGCATGTTAATTGTAATTATTATTTTTGGTACAACCTCGATTTGCCTTAAAACGTGTAACATAACGCTTGAGCGTCTCATTCTTCAAATAAAAATAAGCGCACAAAATCTTTTTTTTATGCAACGAAAAGCACGTGCATTCTACCGGTGTGCTTGAAAATATTAGAGGAAAGAAAGTCTACTTAGGAACTACATTTAAACAAATGTTAGTCCGTGTTGTGGTGCGGTATAGTTTTTCCATTATAATACAATTTTACATGACGTAAAACTTCACCGTAGAAAACTAAAATGATACAAGAGATACATCTCTTGAATTCTGACGCAAAAACTAAAGGATGGCATGAACTGAATTGGTTAACGAGTCTAAATTAAGAAATTGCAGGTGACATCAATCGAGTTGGGAATACAACGCAGGGTCGTTTCTAGGGGCACTAAATGGGCCTCATAAAACGTGAAATATTGATCAAAGAGCTAGATGCGAATATAACGTTTGTGGAGTTTTAAATATCCATAGATAAATATGGATGGATATAGCCCAAAAGAAAAGGTTAATTGACGGCTGATAGAGTAAAATTGGAGAAGAATTTAACATGTCGTGCCGGCAACACCCCTACATAATGTGGGATGAGGTCAAAAAAGAACCAAATTTCGTAGATCACTTGGCCCTATGCAATTAAAATCTCGCCAGCTACAATCTTCGGTTTCCGTCTCTTGTTTATTCTAAGTCGCAGAGATATATATATCCCTTTACTAGACCCTTAGACTTTGGACGTTGAAATCTTTTCTTCCTCTATACGAAGTTATTTTTTTCCTTGTAGACACGCCATAGGAAGGCAGAAACCTTAGGGCATACGACTAGCAAATTGTGCCCTCTATTTCGTATCCCTTAGGTGAGTTCCAAACTCCAACCCTGCTCATGCACAGAGGTGACAAACGATTGGCATCCTGCCACGAGATTACCTATGTATGTTGCCATTTATCTCAAGTTTTTAAGGGTCGGGAATGAAAAATTGAACATGATATTGAGCACGTCGTCGTCTGGCCGGTTATCTTTATTGGTAAACCCGTTTGTGCGGCATTTTTAGCCATGCGTCAGATGAAATATGTTTCCCGAATTTGAAATTGGAATATTTTGGTATTTTTCAATCGATTTCAACAATTTCGATTTAAAATTGATTGTTACTGAGCAGGCAGTTTTTCTTAATGAGGTGGATCATACAGGCTTCCTGCCCATCTGATGGTAGGTATCTAAGCGGTTACCGTAGCCTATTGAATGATGTTTGTCATTAAAATGGAAGAAAATATCATATTTATTTTCATTAAATTATTAAAATTAAGAGTAATTATTAAATGTTGCTACATAATGAGTGTTATCTTTCATTTTGAGGGCCAAAAAAATATGATCGCTATTATTTCTCTAAATAGAGCGTGGTGCGCGGGCGGGAATTTTAATGGGAAGGCATCTGCGCGCACTGTGCGTTGCGCTATGCAATGCGCGCGCGCCGGTTTTTCTATCCAAACCGGCAGTGCCACATGTTGTTGCAGCAGCCTACAACCAGTCGTTTCTGGCAAGTTTTTTGATAAATATTGCATAAGGCACCTGTTATTACAGCCTCGATTAAGGTACGTGCGTACCGTTTTCGGCGAATTTTATGCGGATCTATGGTTGTCAACTGCACTTCACTATTTAGCTTGGTCAGCGGTTCTTTCATGGTCAACATGCATAAGTTTGGTGACCTGACCAGGTTGTAGTATGGTGGACATGAAAATAATGCATAGGCATGTATCTTGCTGGCAAAGCCGTGGATCAAGGTGTCACAGAGAGGTGTCTTTAGATCAAAATAGCATGATCTAAAGAAAAACTTAGTTTCGAAAAATCTATTGGTGGACAACGGCATTCGAACCCACTTCTTTTAGATCTGTGTTATTATAGCTACTACACCTACACTCTCTATACTCTCTCCTGCTGTACTTGGAGGACAAAATAAGCCGAAGGATTCGAAACCCAGCATTGCATTAGCCAACATGAACTAATGAAAACTAGATTAATAGTTAGATTATGTAGGTACACACAAACTCCCAGGACAACAGTCATTCATTAATATTTCATACAATAAACACAAAAGTAGATCAACAACCTACAGCTTCACACAAATACGCAATTATCGCTCATGCCGTGTGGCAACCCTAACAATTCAATTCAAACGGAATAAATCGCGAATCAAAGATTTATGATTCGTTATAATACCACTTTTTTTATGTAACTGTAGAGCCATTAGAAATTTAGGGTTAGCCGTGGAAATGGGCAGAGAGTTGCATAATTTATTTAAACTTTCTAAGATGGCGGTCGAACACAGGTGCGACAGTTAGCAAATAGAAAATATCGTTACGCAAACAAATAACGTGGACATTTTTGTTAGTTGAGAAACAATGTTGCGGCTTCGGAATACTGATTTGTACTTGGCATAGTTTTAAATGCACTTTCTGTTATTTTATCAAGCCCTTTTTTGAGAAAACAGTCAATACGAACAGTTTCAAAAAGTTTTTTAATCTTGCGTCCGAAATATTTGAAAACTTTTTATTGAATACTGGCTAGCGCCATGACATGAAGTTATGACATGATTTATGGACACAATAAACGAAGGTTTTTACAGCCATAAAAAGTCCTGCGAGCTAAAAATATTGTGATTTTTGTCATCAATCATCTACCAAATTGGATTTGTATCTTATATGCGACACCATCGTTACCTACGTACCTGATAATTTTAATACAATTGGCGCCATTTTGACGATCGATTTTACCGCGAACTCGATCATTCGATTTTCAAATTGCTCAATTGCTCATATAAATAAATCACCATTGAGCATGTGCGGGTGATTGTGTACGAGAAAGGCGTTTTGCGAAAAAATATAAAGAACGTTGTAATGTGAAACAAGTTTATGTACAAGTTTTTATGTTAAACTAACTGATCGTCTTTACCGAGAATAATTTACGGATTATTGCACAAACTTAAACACTTTTGTCAATCGTAAATCTTTTGGAGTACCTACGGATTGATATTTTCATAACTAAAACGGTTGTTATGGCGATAACTTTTTATTCAGATAGGTAGGTACAGTAATTCAACAGACATTCCTAAACGTGGATAGAATATCAGTCATTCGTTTAGAATGTACGGCAGCACTTCTGCCACACGGGTAGCCACTGATTTTGATGCTACTCAGCACATTCATAATTTTCTTTGGGTCAAGAAAACTACCAAACTACAAAGAACTCTCATTGTCACAAGTCTTCTGTAGAGTCTAGTGCCGTAGTGATAGTAGAGATGTCAAGAAGTTTTGGATGCGTAGAAGCACGTCCCTTTCAAGACGGCGCCGCATACGTGACGTTTCTAAAGGCGGGAAACAATGGTGGGTCCGTTATGAATATTGAGAGCTTGGAATAGGCTAACTAACACTGCTACTATTTACACCTCATAAAAGATGACAGGGTACATGGTATGGCCTACTACGCTACGTGGTCAAGCGCGAACGCTCGCCGACAAACCAGGCGCCATGTTTCTTCGTCTTTGAAATAACTTTTAAGGAGACCGCACTAAAAAGGTTATAAATTAAATTCTTAATGTTGTTTTAATTTGCAAAAACTTTAATCAGATTCAACGGTAAGCTGTGATTCGAGTCTTAACGACCATGGAAAATCGAGAATCGGACATCTGGAGTCAATCAAGTGGTTATTAAACCCTTGCAATAAACCTACATAATAAATTTGCCTAAAATAGCCTACTACTTATTTTTCTCAATTAATAGTTTCCTTTTTGATCTGCGACAGCCTTTTTTGACAGTATGAGAAACCTTTTTTCACAGCATTGTTTAAAATCTTTGCATTTTTTAGAGACTGTCAAACTAGGCTGCCACAGATAAAAGAAAAACGCAAGTAGTTATTCTAATAATGCAATGATAGCTTGTGTAATAATAATACAGTTGAAAATAACTGGAAATATAGAACGAATATACATTTTGTTTGACAGTTTTGTGAATTTCTTTAACAGAAATAAATTCTGGGACACTGACTCAATTCATTTGCAAAAGTTCTAATTTTAGCGGTTCATTTGGAATCGAATGTATCAGATGACATTGGCATTGTAGAACTAATGGAATAACACTTCATAGAATAAAGATGTACATAGAAGCTTCAGGAAAATGCAATTTAAAATTATCGATTTGTTTTTGGTACTAGGTATCTAATTTTTTTTCCGAAAAAACTATTAGGCCCTTACCTACTCAAACATTCTTTTTTAAAATTGAAACATATTTCGAATAGAATATAAATGTAATAAAATCGAAAATAATGTAGATATTAATAATTGTTCTGGATTCTTTTTTGTGATAGCAGTCATATAGTAGTTTTTAAATAGGTACCTATTCATGGTCAGCAAGAGTGTGGTAAAAAATAAAATATTCTAGGACTTCTTTTAGAAACCAGCACACGCAATTGGAGGTTTTTGTAGAAACTGGTACCGATATGGTCAATTAGAGCAAATCGGCCATAAATAACACTTTAGCTTCTGTTACAAACGGCTTAATTATTGGCCACATGTCAGTAAAAGTGATCCAATTTGAGTAAACGATATTGACATTGAACAAATTAGTTAATTAAATATGTCTTAATTAAACATTTAATAGAGGAAGTCATAAACCTTATTTCGAAAATGAGTCATCATCATTAAATTTGACCGAAAAAACGTCAAGCACTATTATATTAATCCGATTTTGCGAATTAATATTACCTGTCAACTGCAACGAACAAGTTTCTTTCTTTCTTTCTTCAAATGCTAATTGCAATTAAAAAGCAAACTATTTCTCATCGCCATTGTCGCAATCAAAGAAAGTGTGCTACGTAAATGCGCCTTGTTGCAAATTACCCAGAATGTGGAGCCATAAAATTATTAATGACAGCTGCCGAACATTCGGTTTCGGCCATGTTTAGAAAATAAGTACTGACTTATTTTCTAAACATGGCCGACACAAATTGAAAATGTGACAAGTCCACACTAGTCAAATCCCATGAATTATGAAGAAGCATGAACAAGCAATGAATAAATTAAATTAGTGTCTTCTGATGATGATGATATTGTAATTGATAAGAATTTTAACATTATACCTTATATCAAAGCAAGACACCCCTAAAACGTTTTTATAGCTTTGCAAACACCTTCGGCCGAGAGCCGGGAATAGTTTCCAGTTTCGGCCTTAATTTCGGCTTCAGTCTTGCTATCTTCGGCTACACTATCAGTTACGCAGTGCGTTTATTTATACAGAGTGTTACAAGCTTCGGCGAATCTCGTAAGAATGTAAACGTAGCATTTTGTCGTTACAACTGGCATCTATCATTTCCGAGATTAAATAAAAAATGGGTGTTGTAACTTGTTTTAATTGGCCGTTGCGTAAACGAGAACGAATGAAAGTAAAATATACAGGGTTTGTTGAACTTAGCTTGTAAAGTACTTGACTTACCGGTAAAGTACTTAAGTTCGTACGTGACTGAAAACTTTCATGTCGTGGTATATTATGGGTGCCAGCCTCGGTGATTTCAAATTATATTTTTGTACAGGGTGGGGTTAAGTGATATGCTGGCCTCGAGGTAGACCACCTGCCCGATGGTCAGACGGCATAGGTGAGAAGCGGATCTGACTGGCACTAGACCGCCAGGAGTGGCGTAAGAGAAGAGGCCTACTTTTCTAATCAGTAGGTGTTACCAGCTGATTATATATATAGATGGAAGTACGTGATAATAATAATATATTCTCGTCTCAGGGTCGTTTCAAGGCGATATCATTTATTTGTAGGTTTTTGAAACGAAATGGCGATATGCTATCTTTCCCTTGCACTATTCGCAATCAAGTCATTGAGTTTAAACTCAGGCTCATAGGTATCTATGTAAAATTAAAAGTATTTTTAAAAGTACGGTTCACTGAAACTGATTATTAGACTGATCTCAATTTTTAAGGATCAACGAGCACGGGAGTGAGAATTTTTAAGAGGATTTTTATAAATTGACTAATTATGCAAAACAATGAAATAACTTCCCTGTACCATATCATATCAATGAAGGGGTTCCCAGCACAAAAGTAATACCGCATATGATCACGTACGGGCCACAGATAATGATAGTATGAGGAACCAAAATGGTGAGTTAAGCTGTCAACCAACCGCAGCGCTCGGAGGCTACGCACGGTGACATCATGCACTTTTTCTTAAATTGAAAGTATTTTTATACAACTATAGTCGCAAACAAGCATACGGCCCACGTGTTGGTAGGCAGTTACCGTAACCATTGGTAGTTTGCAACACCAGAGACATCACTCGTGCGTTGCTACTTTGAGACAACGCAAATTAAAATAACTTATTTATTTATGTCTTTTTTCTTTGAATTTGCTCAGGAATCTGGTTGAATATTAGGAGCAGAGGTAAATCGAAGAAAAGGTGAAAGAATTGTGAGAAAGATGATATGTTTAAGAAAGAAGTGTGAAATGAATTGACGGATGATAAAATTAATAAATAAACCACTGAACATTCACATACATAGTCACAAACCCGGAACAAATTTCTGTACAACATGCAATTATTGTCCCGCAGCAAGAACCGCACCTCATGCATCTCAGTCGCTACCAAGGTCGTCGATACAGAAGATGAGAAGAAAACATTTGCTAAAAGAACACCTCGAGTCGTGAGACGCACGACTTTTATTATAATTATAATTTGAGATTACAATAATCCCCATTATGGCCATCCTCAGATTCATACTCAGTATCCTAGATTCATGAGGATACTAAGAAGGGCTTTATTTTTGCCGACTCCACATAATAAAATCAAGAAGATTATTTCATGGAAGTACAATCTCTTCAAGTTGTACATTGACGCGCTAAGGATGTGCATGTACCGCTCGTGCATAACTGGTACGTAAGCAGCGGTAGGTTGGCAGCCTTAACGTGAGGATGCAGGCAGTGACCGAGTGTGGAATTAAGGGAATTACGGGTTTCATTGGAGTAATCTTGGGCCGAAATGAGGCTGGGAGGGCTTGTGCGTTCACATTATAGCACGATTTGAGAAAAACGTTAGACGTTTTCGAGTTGTAATCATTTCATTAATAATAATGGGGGCTATATATTTATTGTATGGTTGTACACACATAGTTTGGTCTTACTAGAGTGGTTTTCCTTTGGTACTGGATGATTCAGGTACCATCACCAGCCATCCCATGATTTTCATTATTTACCAACTTGTTTTTTGTTAGATACTTGAAGGAACAGTCATACGGGCCATCGGTAAGCGGTTATATATTTTTCAAGTGTAAGTCTTCGCTTGGAAATTTAACCCTTCCGCCTGGTACTAGGGTTAACAGCTATGCTACTGGCTCCTGTCTCTATGTATCGACAACAACATCCAAAGCAACAAGTTAACAAATGATTATGAGTTATATTATAAATATCTAGGTATATTAGTTTCTGAGGTTGTCTACATCTTTTACTACCTCTTACTAGCCTCAAAGGTTTGAAGGAGATTATTTTATAGCTGTCTTATGTCGATTTATCGGATGTGTTTATTTATGTTTAATAAAGAATAAAGTATTTTGGCCTGTTGTTATCATTTTGATGTTGCTGCCTGATTATTATTATTATTCCTGTTTATTCACTTATTATTATTGAAGCACTTGTCTGTGGTCAATGGAAACAAGCGCACGATATTTTTTCCGTCCGTTGCCCGGGGCTACAATTAGCCGTCGATTTGCCTACGCCATGCTTGATGCCACGCGACGTTCCTGACGGTAATGCGCCTGGATCTCCACTTGGAGCACTGACCGAGATCGATAAGATCAATGTGCGTTCAGAAAACAACAAGAAACGGGGACACATTTTAAGACAGTTTTAAAACTTAATATTTTTTTTAATTAGGTAAAATAAAAAAGAAACCATTAACAGTTTAAAAATAATTGACAATCCATAAAGAAATGTCGCTTTGGGTTATTTTTTGTAATTCACAGGACAAATTATGTACGATTTTTTTTTGTTCTTATTTTCTTCATTTTTAAATTGCTCCCGTGCAAAGCCTAAATTTCTAGTGATTTGAAATTTGGCTTCAGATTGGATGGATATTTTGGTCAATTTAGTATATTGAAGGTATATATCGGCTATAATAGATTATGGGAGGTCTTCATAAAATGGTTGATAAATGAGATTGATACAAAGTTTCATATCTCGACCTGAAGGTTCGCATGGTTTAGCGAATTTACTGCCTTTGGATAAAAGGCGTTTTCGGTGAAGTGGGGCGAACTTAAATGTTAAATTCTTTAAGCTGTCTTGTTACGCATGCCTTATCTTGACTGTGTCTCGAAAACGTTCCAATTGATTATGGTGGCATACCTGCAAAGAAAGAAAAGAAAGTAAAATAAAATATCATAATCTTTAGTAATGAGTTATCTACACCAAGAATAAATTAAAGTTTGCTTAGATGTAAGAGGTTATCAGCGAAACTAGAAAACGGATTTCTTAAAAATCTCATTTACAATGAACCTTAAGAATGGGCATAGGTTGTATATTATTCCCTTAAAATAAAAGGTATTTTCATCGAGATTAATTTTGTAACGTAAGTCGACGAAAAACGGTCGAGCGAATGCGTTTCTTACGAACGCTGCCTTAACGGTACACGAAAGCTGGCACTTTATTGGTGACCCTGCATTAAAGTCCCAGATCAAGGTATAGTGGGCCTAAAAAGGATGTTGTAACCGATGGTGACAGAGAAGGTTCTTTCATAAAATAAGTTACAAAAAAACTAAGACAAGATTATAAACTAAACAAGGAATCTGTCATAAGTTTCAGAGACATTCTTGCCCTTTCTTAAGGTCAAAGAATCCCTGAGGTCATATCACCGGACCTGTGTCAGTTTAATGTCAAAGTTTCAATGTTTTACTGGATTTTTACGATATCTAAAACCAATTTCTGACAACGCTTACGAAGATAAAACATTGTGTTTCACATTTACGATCTAAACTAAATGCATCATAAATGACGTAAATCTCTGTTTAACCAGGCTATTCTAAGATAGCAGCGTCCGGCATTTGACGGCCGGAATACAGCGACGACGAAGATTCACTAAGTGTTAAGGAATATGGGAATTCGTGGTCTTTAACGGACCTCATGAAATGATGACAAATATTTTGATTTTGACATAAAATATATTAAAAAAATATATATATAATCTCTGCCATAGCCTACCCCTCGGAGTAACATGCGTAGAACTAACTTAAATTATGTATATTTAAAAAATGCTATGAGTTCAACGAGGCTAGACGTTTACCTTAAAGTAATACTGGAATAATTATGGACATATGATTATTCCGAGAAGTATTCACCTACCATAAAGGTATTCCATGATATTACACTAAGAATTTTATTTCATTCAAGGAAAATAATGTTATAACAGCTGTGATTTCTCGTTAACACTAGCTAAACAAGTCGCTAAGCGATTTCCAGAGCGTCATTAGTGTGAATCAAGACGGATATGAATCATCATCAAGTCTTCATGACAGATATTAATGAAATTTCAAAAATATTACGAGGTAAGTTCAGGATTATGGGCCTGAGTTGATGGATGCAAACAGGCTAATTCAATTCAAGTGCGATTTGTCAACAGACGGGTATCGTTTGCGCCATAAATACACATAAGTTGAAATGCCAAGTACAACGCCATTACATCATTATTGCCGAATGAATGAAATGTCACTTGTTAGTAGAATATAGCTGGTAAGGTTTCGATATGAAAAAGTGAACGCGAATTTGTATGAAAACGCCCCAAACTAAGCAGAGCTTGTATTGTAGGAACTACCCGGTAAACTTCAAACCGGAACACTTCAATAATCACATTGAAGTGTAATTCTCACATTGCTGTGTTCTTGGTGGCAGAAATATGTAGGTGGTGCTGGTAGAACTTCCCTCGATGAGCTTTTTTACAAGGAGCTATACTAATTCTGTGTGATCCTTCTAAAGACACTGAGTGCATGCTAGGTATATATTTCTACATGCATTTTTTTATCAAGAAAACAGTTGTGGCCTATCTTACTGATTTACCGAAACACATCGATAGCGCGTTCAATGTATGGTTCAAATTTAGCAGCGACATCTAGTTTAATTTTTACACACTATTTTACCTCTAAAGCTGTTATGAAAGAAATGAATTAAAGACATATACAACAGAATAACCTCATAAATGAAAATGCTGTAAGCGGAACAAAGCCGCTTGTAAACTACGAGTACCATTTACATCTAGGATACGGCGAAAAAGGCGGCGGTCACTTTCGCTACGACAAAAAAGGCTTTACGGCTTTTATGGGTAATTGGTTGAAGGTTCGACTAATTTGAAATGGAAATAGAGGTGTTCTTGTGCAAGGATGGTAAATCCCGAAAACACAGTGTCTTATTTTTTTTAACTTATGTAGAATCTATTAAAAATTAAGGATCATGTTAAAGGATTTTTAATTATGCAAATACAAAATTGTGGTAGCTTGTCTGTATGGATGTGTGTTACATTACAAAATGGGTGAATCGATTTAATTAGATCAAAGGAATTATAGTGCATCCCTACTGACCAAAAGAACAGGATGGCAGGATTTACGGATTAAATATGCAACGATTTTATATATTTAGATAGATACAGAAAACTTGTCAAATAAAATCATACTCTCTCAGCTAATTTATAGCATCAGCCCGTCAGGTGATTCATTTAACCCAATAAAAGCGGAAAAACTCTTTCATACTTCATATCAACAGCAGACCACATAAATATTGTCGGATAACTGTTTCGCGTTTTAATGCGACAATGTTCCAACTTCTCAGTTCAGCCGCTATTCTCTGAACGCCACAGCTGAATCGATCGCAATTTTGCGATTCAGTTTTGTATCATACGAAAATCATAAAGTTCAGTCTTTTTCGTCGTATGACTTTTTTCTTGGTCATCTTGAGTTCGATCAGAGATCTGACCTCAAACTAAACCTAAACCTAAAAATGTTTCGTACACAATAATATTCATACAATAAAAAGTATATACAAAAATACAGACGAAACAGCTATCTAAAATGATTAATTGAGACACTTTGAGAAACTAGTGTGGCTACTTTAATTTGTTAAATAATTCTGTTACAGTTACTTTTAACTATAGGTATTGTTGTACCGAAGAAATTAAAAAAAAAATCTAGACAAACCTAACATAGGTTCTAAAGATATTACTCAAGTGATCTGGATCAGTTGAGCTATCTATAGATCGTTTGCAACGATCTTTAGATAGCTTACTGTTATATTTGTATTTTTTATATATACCTACTTTTATGAATAAATCTATAGTTTAGTATCTTGTCATCTAGTCTAGTCTATATTTTATATAGACCATAAAAAAAAATATTACTAACTATTGTATCTTACTCAGTTTGTTAAATAAATCTAAATATAATCTAAACTGAGGTATGATGGTTCAGAAAAGGTGATGTGACCGATTATGAAAGAACCAGTGCTCCTTTCATGCACAACCGAAGTTCGTGAACCGACTTCAAAACAAGAGCTTCTCAATTCGGAGGCTATGTTTTTTGTGTGTGCACGATGCTTGGTCCTATTATATTGGTTTTTACTTTGTTATGCAGGGCGTGATCCCATGAAAATAGTATCTTTTCTCCTAATAAAAAATATATAAATAATCTTAAAAAAAAAACTTAATTGTCAATAAACTGTGTGTTAACTGTTAAATGTGCGTATATGTATGATATTTTTGTCTTTAGCATTCGGAATAAAAAATATAAGTCTGTATTATGACTTATTTTTATTTTCATTGTCTGCAATTCTTATGTAAAGAACTTGTCAAATACGAACTCGATAGCCGAGACATTATCATCATTGGCCTTTTACAATATAAAAGGTGATCTATCTAAAGGTGAGCTAAAAGAATCGCAAAATGACAGAGAAATACGATTCAATTCAGTCTAGGCTCGGCCATGTCACGAGGTAGGGACCTCAAGTTCCCAGCACAATATGGCGGCATAGTTTGCGAAAAAACTCAGTGGGTCAGTGAACGAGTTGTGTGTGACATTTGCACGACGAATTAAATCTTGCGAGATGTGCGTTCGTGAAACAGTTGCGTTACCGTCTGTTTTATTACGACTTATACTTATTTTCTGTTATATTTCAGGTGCCAGTTACTGAGCGCTTGGATCGCAGATGGTGCTGTAAATTGTGTGTTATAATAATAATAATTATAGTTATCTCATGTATTTGTGATTCTGTGTTTATAATTTCCTAACCTATCTAATTATAAAATATCTCCGTAGATGTAGGTTAGGTGGTTAGGTTAGATTGTTTAATTGTTAAAGTCATACCAATTATAGATTTTTTTTGTGGTAGCTGTGACGTCAGCAGCTACATCAGTAGCCGGGACTGAAAAACAGCCTGGCTGAGTCCTCGACCTTTTTACTTACATACAGACATACTTTCTCACTATATCTACTATTTTAATTATCTACTATATTATTATATTTTACTTAGACTAGGTAATTATGTCTGTTTAATGTGAAATAAATGCCCTTTTTTTTTAATGTTGGAAAGCTTGTGTTATGGAAACTACATGTCTGATTTACTACTTAAATACTTTTTTTGTGAATAAATCGGAAATACCCAGACTCTGAGACAATTATGATGGTGTGTGTGGCGTTGCATAGGACGGTATTGTGTTGTGTGTAAACGAGGGGTTTTATTTTATAACAACTAGATGACGATGTCGTAATGTGAAAATGGATTTTAGTGAACCTGAATGAGGGTAGTTGCGGCTACTGCCTTTATTTCTCGACGGGGACACGGCTGTTGCAACACAGTCGAAACATCGGTAAAATAATAAAAAAGTTAAACGCGATAAAGACCCGTTATAAAACTTATAAATGATTCGAAAGACTTGGCTTAGTTAGACTATATCCCATAAGACAGCTATGGCCAGTCCCCAAATTAATTATTGACGTGATGTAATCCTACGATCGTTATTACAAATTACAATGCCTTACTAAGATTCTAATGGCGAAAGATCTGACCACTTGTCATTGTCGAAAGCACTCATTAGCATATACGACACGACTACCTACTTAGACACTGCCCATGCAAAAGTCAGCGTTGCGCAAAATCACGCCGTCTCCACGGATCTACTTAGAATAACTCGTCTGTTCAAGACCGTTCGCCGTCACCTGTCCAGCAGTTTACATATTAAGCTGATGATAAATGAGCTTTGAAGAACTCGCAACTTAGTTCTCCATATAAACACGCTCACGACTGTAATTCCCATTATGGATGTCCTTGGATACATATGAAATACGGAAATCCTTGAAAATACCAAGTCGTGGGTTGATTACCCACGACTTGGTATTTTCAAGGATTTCCGTCCGAGGCACGGTAAAAACATTATATTTTGTAGTTAGCATTCTACGTTATATTATGAAAGTCCATCGCAGCTTTATTGGAACACTAACCAATGACGCATGCCTTTGAACTTTTGCTTCAAGGGCATGCCGGTTTCATGTTTTCATGTTTTCCATCGACGTTTTTTGCATTCGTATATATTTTGTCGTGAGAAAAATCCTTTGATCCATTGGCGCTACCTTCGGATCGGTGTACATTCCACTAAGAACGGCATAGTCTAGACAGCGTGTCACATTCTAAACAAACCAAGCATCATATAATCATGTTGAAACCGATGTGAAGACACCGAACGTTTCTATTCATGTTTTCCATCACTGACCAAAGAGGTCAAGACATCTTTACCGATTACGGACTTTTTATTCGCTATGCAAAGAGCCTGTTTATCTGTTAACCATAAAAGGATGTTTGTTTTTTGCCTGTTACGAGTACTTATTATTATTATTATTTTCAGTATTTTTTTCGCAATCAATTTGTATGAATTCAAGGATGGTTTTAGAAAGGTTTTATTACCACAAGTCATTAGGGGGCTCTGCAATAGCCGAAAGAAGACTAGTCGGAGTTTTAAAATGTTGCAAAGTTTGGCAAAACTTAAATAATATTTTTTAAAGTTTGGCAAAAACTGATGGTAGTTATTTGCATACAATGGGACCCGTAAAATCGTGACGTTGGAGGCATATTCGCATGGTAAATGCCGAATTTCCGAATTTATGAAGACCTTTTTACAATGTCGGCAGGTTCTTGAACGTGAAAACTGCCCGACACAGATACAACCCTTTTTTTAGCGTGCTGTGACAGGCTAAATATGACGGTAAATGATACTTTACCGAGGTGCATTTTTCAATGGTTTTTTGTATTTGTTGGGTTTGGTATGTTTTTTGTAGTATATTGTTATACAAGGACCGTAAGCGATTAATTACACCCGAGCTATTCTCACGAGCGAGCGAGAACACTAAAGAGTTCGAGGGTGTAATTGATCGCCTACATCCGAGAATTACACTTAACATTTCATCACGTATAAAGTAATTTAAAAAAAAAACAATAGTACAAATTGAAATTTCATAACAGTATGTTGCTAAATTTGCGTTCCCGGTTTCCCACCTTGTTATATTTATTTTTAAACAACCGGACTGTGGCCAGTTCCATTTTTAAACATAAATAAGGATGTGTCATGGAGATTGTATTACTTTGTAGCATAATTATTATGAATGAAATGAGCCTTGTTCTATTTTCAAATATACTTACTGCCCAAGGGTTATAAATCGCATTTACGGAGAAGATTTCGAGTTAACTATAATCTAATTTCCTTTTTTATCTAAATCCTTTTTTGTAGTAGGTAAAATACTACGTTTGAAGAGATTAAACTGAAACTACACAATTCACAACAATGTTTATATAGCTGATTGTTGAATGTCAACATTAAACTATGAATGTAAATGATAAGCTCGTCTCAATGGTCCATTCAGCAAAGTACTACATTGCACCGGCAGTTGACACCAGATAACTGCATTCGTGACGTCACTGCCACTTGCTGGTCACGTGGCGCGTGGGACGGCCGACGCACGCGCAGGTGATGCATCTTGAAGGGTCAACTGCACTTTAGACAGTACCAACTTTACTTTAGCTTAGGCAGACTTAGGAATTTTTAGGAACAGATTTCTGTATAAAATTTAGTGAGTCAAAGAGTTTTTTTTTTTCAAGGCATTTAGGTATGTACGAAGACGAAGAGACACCCAGTCACGTAATTTCACACGAGGGAATTACTTTGACTTACCTACTTACATTTAAGTTGAGCTTTGCCGGAAGGGGTCTATTATTTTATTAAATGTATTTGACACTTAAAGAGGTAATTTTTATTTGTATTCTATCGACGTGTTTTCTATTGTATATACCAGTCCCTGTACTGCGCTCCCTGTATATACCAGTCTATAGTGACTTGTCGTGATAAAACCATCCTTGAAAACATATAAATAGATTGCAATTAAACACAGTACATTGAAAGAAGCCGTTTGAGAGATAAATGGTCAAAAAAACAAACTCTTACATCAAACGCATAATGGCGTCGCGTGTGATAATTTCGACAAAGCGTAATTCTATGAGATGTTTTGCTCTGATGAGAAACTAATAATTTCTACTGGAGTCATTACAGAAGAAAGATGATTCAGACTAGACTACAGTAAAACTGCCAAACCAACAACTAACAATCCTGATTGTCTAGCAAACAACAATTACACAGCTAACCAAACTAGATATTGACAGCGAAATAACAATGAACCTTACCTTCGAGAGAAGTATTTCAATCAACAAATAATAAATCTGATCTAACTGTGGCACTCTGGCAGTCTTATTAGTACCGTTAGAGTTGTACCTAAGGTACCTGGTTTACCAAAGACTAGGCAAGAAATATCGACGCGTGAAAATCGTAAACCAATGTCCGATAGCCGGACGGCTCTAGCCGGCATTGCGGGGCAAAACGGGTCAAACGGGTGGTTTCGGCAACTGTTGGTACCTAAGTTAATGGCTATATCATTTTTCAAAATGAATTGGTAATATAAATAAGTAGGACGTAACCTTTGTTTTTACACAAATATACAATAAAATTGTTACTTACTATACATGTAAGTATAAAGTATTTACCTATGAAATTGCCGTTTTGTCGATCTGGCCGCTTTGAATTTGAACTGAAATTCTTCGACTTGGCATTCTAAATTCAAATAAATTTGGTTTTAGAAGCATGATATTATATTTTTTAAAACATTTATTCATTTGTTTCAATTTCATAACATGGTCCACCATGGTCTCTAAGAAAACTCACGTTATTTTAGGATCAGTGTCGACGTGGTAATAATGTCTACCAACGCAACATTAACAAGACTTGTATACTTCACTATCCACGAACGAAAAGTGCGTTAATAGTATAAACGCTTTAATTCTGGAAATGTTGATAATCTCAATCCCGGGAAAATAAGGTTTATACTGACGAATTAAAAGTGGTTCCGTCTCTAACAACGACTGAGCTAGAAACGGATTTTGAAGTTAGTCTCATAGACAAATTGGATCATTTGCGGTAATACGGAAAAATAAAGAAGCTTAGTCAGATTATATTCTTCTATACAAAACGGTCATTTCATAGGTGAAGACATTCCTACCGGCATAATAATAATGTGAAATAATCTACCAAATGACTCATCTCTCTCGTTTTCGTTGTATATGCATGTATTTACAAAAATATATATAAGTAGTATCAGTCATATAGTTCCCATAACACAGGCTCTGCTTACTTTTTGGGGCTAGATGAAGCTGTATGAAAAATAATGCTGGACTAATTTTTATCTTAATATCTTGAAACACATGTTCTCTAGGTAACTCTGGGTAACCTAGAGTTGAGAGATCATGCGAAGCTCTGCCTAGTCTATCCAGGAAAAGGCAAGTGTTGATAAATCTCCTTATTTACCATCATAGTCATGTATATTTTACAACCTGTCTATACTTTCATATTACACGGAAATCCTCTAGAACCGGCCGGATTAGCTTCGCTTTTCCTGAAGCATATCCCGGGACACGTTATGATTGGTACATGCTGTCCACAGTCCACTAAAGCGTCTCGCTGAATAGAGAACCCTAATTAAAAAAAACTCCTCAACAGTCACACGAAGATAAGGCCTCTTTGAGACCTAAGAGTCACGTTAACGCAAATTTAACAAGGAAGTACTTGGCAGAAGTCACGTGACATTACCACAGCTAATGTAATTTCCATACAATTCAATCCTTCCGCAGGCGTTAACGCCAATAGAAAGTGATATTTGTCTAGACACCCTACTTTACCTATCGTTCTTTTGTCTACATTCAGTTTTTACTAAAAAACGGGATATTTACAATGATTTGTGAGTTTGAATGTTTCCCAATATTTCGGCACAGTTGCATGTACCATGATCACGGGAAGAACTGAGTTTTAACAATCATGGTAAATATCACGTTTTTAAGTAAACATTTTGTTCATAACCATGCTAGTTTCAAAAGTTATATCATTAAGTATGTACTGGAATCGTACCAAAATGTATTCTTAAATAATACGGATTCTCTGTATCGCGAGGATTATTTACCAATGTTCTACAACTCTAGCTGAGAGCAAGCTGACGTGTATTTAACCAGCGATTGCTTTAGTGGACAGTGAGCCTTACTTGCATGACTAGTACAAGTATGTATGATTGTCGTGTCGGGAGGATGTTTGTCAACACCATTAAATGCACCGGTCCACTGAGCTAAGTGACAACTTTCTAGACTAGAATATTATGCATCAATATTAACACATATTCTCAGCTTCACTTGTAATTTAAAAAATAACAAACAATGTAATCAAATCTTTGTCAAAAAAGTTAATTCTTTTTAAAATCATATAAGTAAGAGTTAAGTTTTAGTGCGCGTTTTTTTAACTACAAGTTTTATTAATATTTAGTTAGAAATAGACTTGTAAGCTGTATGATCTCTAACCTGAAGAGTTAAAAAGACGGTGGCTCACAATAAAAAACACGCTCACGACTGTGAGCCCCGTGATGGAACTACTCAGATTCAAAATCGGGTGTCATTATCCGCCGTATTATAAAAACGTTACGATATTATTATTTGTTCAGGAAAAAATTAAAACTAATAGTAAGAAGTTGCTAAAAGTTCAATATGAAATTATATCCCTTATTTATACAACCTTAGGAGGGATTTTTTGATAAAATTTATCTGGTACCTTTGAAGTTTACCCTAAACAGAATTATTAAAATCAGTTCACAATTAGCGAAAATATCGGATAACATACTTATACACTAAAAACAGACAAGTTAATTAGTTTTATCTATTATCTAGAAAATTATCACTATCTTCATACAAGAATTCACATGAATTGTATTTTCTATTATACTCACGCCAGACGATAAGTCGTATCTCCCCAATTATGACTAAGCTTCGTTATTAGTACTTACCTGCAAAAAAAATATGCAATTATTAGTAAAAATTATCATAATGCATTCTATGACAACCTCAGTGGCGAGCCGGTTGAAATCAGATGGTGCGTGTTCGATTCCCACTGCGGGACAAATGTTCTGCAGATATTTACTCCGGGTTGTGATACCATGGTACTTGTAGTTCCTGATACACACGACACGGAATCCTAGTGTGGGATTTATTAATGAATGTAGACTCTAGCTCGATAGGTATTTTGTATAATAACTTCCATAGTAGCTATGGAATTACTATTATTAGCAAAATCGTCCAAAAGCCGAATTCTAGTAAATTCTACAACCTAGTCTCATTATGATTAACTTTCTTGAGTCAGCTTTTAATCTTAATATTGAGGTTTTTCTATGGCATTCGAAAAAGCCGAATTCTAGTAAATTCTACAAACTAGTCTCATTATGATTAACTTTCTTGAGTCAGCTTTTAATCTTAATATTGAGGTTTTTCTATGGCATTCGAAAAAGCCGAATTCTAGTAAATTCTACAAACTAGTCTCATTATGATTAACTTTCTTGAGTCAGCTTTTAATCTTAATATTGAGGTTTTTCTATGGCATTCGAAAAAGCCGAATTCTAGTAAATTCTACAAACTAGTCTCATTATGATTAACTTTCTTGGGTCAGCTTTTATTGAAGTTTTTCTATGGCATTTAGATTATGTTCAATTAATTTAATCAGAATACCGAGACGAAATCAAAACTTTAATTTTAGCATTTTTTAAGAGATTATTCTTTAGATAAAATTGTGAATATTTCGTACAAAGCCGACACGCATTTTATCTTTTCATTCTGCCATGCCAGTGAGAGTAGGTACTAGGTATTAAGTTTAAGTAACTATGTACTTACTTACCTTCCTATTGTGTAAGTTACGAACACAATGCAAAGACGGTGAATCTTATCTCAAGGAATCCAATACTTACCTAATTACGTCATTTTAACAACTGCGTGAGTCATCTGTTATCTATTTATTAAAAAATACATCTAATTAAAACGATATTCATAAAAACAAGCTCTTACATTATTTATTTAAATTGATCTTCACTTCCGGTAAGTTCCCTTTTGCTTTACTACGCAATAAAATATATTTGATAACTAATTAATTCGTTATTTAATGAGTAACTGTAAATATGACAGAATGCCTGCCTGTTAATTACGTTACATACAAAATACTAATACGCTAAACTAAAGCTAGAGTTCACCAACAAAATAAACGGACGATCAAGTATAACAATTGATTACTAGCCTCTGCCCACGGCTTCGCCCGCGTGGTACCCGGATAAAAAGTAGCCTATATGTTATTCTGATGTATAAGCTATATTACTGTAAAGTTTCATCAAGATACGTTCAGAATTTTTTGCGTGAAAGAGTAACAAACATCCATCCTCACAAACTTACACGTTTATAATAGTAGTAGGATGATGATATATTGATATGCATACATGTGTTAAAAACTTTGATTAGGACCTAACACCCGTTATTGTGTTGGTGAACTCGGGCTTTAGTTAGATTTATTAACCATAACAATAAAATTGCGAAGTACCGAAGTAATTATTTAGTATTCGCAAGCCCCACTGTGGCGCAGAGGGCGAAGGCCCGCCTGAGACGCAGTAGGTTGCGAGTTCGATTCCCGCTGCGGAACAAATGTTTGTCTCGTGTCTAGGTGTTTTCTATGTATAATATGTATGTATTTACAAAAAAAACGTATATATCGGCGCAAAGGCGTTATTCTGCTTCTACAATGAGTCATCGGCGTAGAACCACGAGTTATTTAACGAATCATCACTTAGATTGTCATATTACAGTGTAAAATCATTAGTTAATAGCTAGTTATCATTTGATTGTTGTAATCAAATGACAATTAGGTAATTACGTAATCAAGTGTTATTTTGACCATGTTTACCTTCAAAACCATTTGTAAACTTAAATGATTAATGCTTGCAGGCAGTTTTAGCTTGTTCGCACAAGTTGCTTTCCTTTGTCTTTGTTTTTGCATAAATACGGGCGACGGACCGAGTAAGATTCATTCTCGCTCGAGCCGTCGGACCGTACAGACCTCAAAAGCCTCTGTTCAACCAAGAATAAATTAGAAGAACATCTCCTGGAGTTTACTTTCGTCATCAACTATAAGCCACCAGCATGCTGGTGATGATAGTGACGTTAGCATTGCTGACGTCACACTTTTTAAAGACCACCTTGGAGCTACTGCTCCGTCATATATAAGTAGTATATCAGTCATGTAGTTCCCATAACACAAGCTCTGCTTACTTTGGTGCTGCGTGAAAAATGTCCAGCATTATTATTATGTAACACCAAATTAAATGTATTAATTTTGTCCATGAATAGACGTTACCTGTCAAATATGTCAATTACTTTGACATCTCGCCACATAAATCATACAAACAGACGCCGTTATGTGAACTGACTGCAAGAAGTGACCACGATCAAATAGTAATCCCTTGCTTATTCTCCCATTCGTACATTTCGTATCTAAGGTAAGGTACAGTTATTTTCAGCCATTCATGTTAACATCTTTGTTGCTAGCCATTCATGCGACTATCTGCAAATGACATGACATATAATGGACCTTTGGACTAAGATTGAAAAGGTCAAACACGTGTTCACACCTCTTTAAGTTATCTAGAGGTGAAAAGCTTAATGGATGTAAAATAGGCTGGGATTTCAACACCGATAAATGGGTAAGGGGTCGATACGGAAATAATTATTATAAATTACGGCAACCATGATGTCATCCGGAAGATTATTCAATTATTTATACAGGGTGTAATCGTTAAGTGTGCACAGGCGATTATTCCGTAACTATTGCAGATATCAAAAAACTTTAAACTGATATCGAAAGTACTTTACCTAATGAGTAAAATGACATTAATAACTTTTTAAAAATAAAACGAGAAATATCCAAAAAAAATACATTAATCACTCCCATACATTTAGTATGAGATAGTAGAAAGGTTTTAGTTTCCTTATTTTAAGTGGAATAGTACCTACTCATTTTACCCTTGTCATTTTATAATTATGTACGATATGAAGGTATTAATGAATTTCAAGTAGATACACGTGTAGATTAATTATCTTACCACTTCAAATTTATAATAAACCTTGTTTCATAATACATTGATAACAATTTGATAAATTATGGATCTTTTAACAGAAAAAAAGGTTCGAGAACAAGAGCTCCGGAATTTGATAATGACTTAGATAACAATATTATTAACTACGTAGTAGATAATCCACAAGAATCAACGCGTTCAGTGGCCCACAATTATGTACACAAGTTATTAAAAAAACACAACTTCAAAGCATTTAAGATAAAACCTACTCAAACGCTGCACAATGATGATCCTGCTCGTCGGCTGGTCTATTGCAATTGGCTAGTCAATAATTATGTCAATGTAAGGTCAATTTTATGGACCGATGAAAGTAATGTTTCAAACTGCGGCATTTACAATAGAAAAAACTCGCATTATTGGTCAATTGACAATCCTCGCTTAACTACTGAAGTTAGAGCTCAGGTGCGATTCTCAATTAATGTGTGGTGTGGTATTCTTGGAGATCGGATCATTGGGCCATATTTTTACAGTGGAACCTTAAATGGACAGAGATATTTCTCCTTTGTACAAAACGATATGCCAAGTCTCTTAGAACCAATTCCAGACGATGAAAGAAGGTCGATAATTTTTCAACAAGATGGAGCACCTGCACATAATACAATAATGGCTTAATAGCCAATAATAGTGCAACCCCTTGGCCTGCCAGATCCCCGGATCTCACGCCTTGTGATTTCTTCCTATGGGGATTTGTCAAAGACCACGTGTACGCTGAGAGAGTACACAGCCTAGAAGAGTTACAGAATCGTGTACGTCGTGCAATTGCTTTAATTACTCCGCAAATGTTAAGGAAAGTTCATTTAGAAACTGTAAATAGAGCTCGTCATTGTATTGCACAAGGAGGACGTCACTTCGAACATATGCTTTGAACACAAAATTTTGTACTTACTAAGAAATACAATGTATGGGAGTGATTAATGTAATTTTTTTGGATATTTCTCGTTTTATTTTTAAAAAGTTATAATGTCATTTTATTCATTAGGTAAAGTACTTTCGATATCAGTTTAAAGTTTTTTGATATCTGCAATAGTTACGGAATAATCGCCTGTGCACACTTAACGATTACACCCTGTATTGGATGAGAGGCGCTAATTAAATTAATAAATAATGCTGGATATTTTTTCACACATCATCATCTAGCCCCAAACTAAGCCAGAGCTTGTATTTTGGGAACTACGTAACTGATATACTACTTATATACTTTTTTTATAAACATATTATACATATAAGACACCCAGACCGGACCGGCGGAAATCGAACCCGCAACCTTCTGCGTCTCAGGCGGGCCTTCGCCTACTGCGCCACGAGGTCGTCTACGGAAATTTAGGCCTTACAGATCTGTAAGTGGTGTCTGCCATGTCTAATTGGTAGTGGGTCAGGCCAGGTGAAAGACGACGATACAATCGCAGAGACTTCTTAAAGATATATAAAATCGTTGCGTAACACACAGAATAACTGACAACCTAAACCGTATGTCCTAAAAGCTAATTTAGAGAAAATCCTACAGCAAGTTCGCCTGTGCCACGAAAATGTCAGGACCTATTGGTTGTATTGTGATTCTTGGATGACATTTAATTATATACATTCACACTTATAGCACTGTTATATTATATATAAAAAGACTAGGACACTTTGTTTTGCAAATTGTCGGCTCTGGTGTCAGACCGCTGCTTCTAGAATCGCTGACCCGCAGGCTCTCATTTACGTGCAACTTTGTTGCATCGTAGATACTGTATCAGTTGAGCGTATGGTCATGGGCGTAGATATAATTGGAGCTGATATAACTCTGTATCATATAGTTTTATTATTATCAGCAATTTTAATATTTTAACATCCATAATCTATATAATGATATTCGTATTTCTTACAAAAAATTACAACGTTCCTAAAGGATCTTGGATTATACATGGAGTGGTAGTTAACCGTATTTAAAAATTATTTCCAATCATTATAGTTTCAATTTACAATCGATTAGCATTGAAAAAACCAATGGAAATGAAGTCTGATCTAAGTTCGATTAATCAGGAGCAGCAAAGATATATAAACGAGTTCATCTTGTTGGATTGGCACCACACTAAAGCTAAATAAAGGATCATCAAAAAATAACCAAGCAGAGTTTGTTGCCTGTTTCTTCTAGGCTTGGTCGCGCGCGAGGAATCGGCGTAAATTCACTTTAAAAATTAAAATTCACGTAGTTTTTAAGTTGATGTTTCTATATGATCCTTGTGATTTCAATGAATAAAAACCTATTGACTTTGACTTTGACTTTGAAAGCTAGTATCAATGACTGTCACAGTGACACCATTTTGAAAGCAATACCTCGACAACGCCATCTAGGAAGGAAGGAACATGGAGTTCATTGTTTCTTTCCAATCCAAAGTTGTAACACTATAAATTGGGCTATGAATGGCCGGCCTTATTTCATTTGACCCAACATGACCTGTCAGAACGTCACGTACGTTTTATCGCTGCAGTAGGATTGTCAACAAGCAGCGATCTCGGTCTGCCAGCGCACGCGCAACGCTAATTGAGATCATGTAGTTTGACAACCCTAAGACGGGATACAAATAAATATGAATACTAAAGTAAAGATTTCTCACTTCAAACCTTCTAAAACAGACACTTTATTACGCGATCTGGTGTAAACAAAGTCTAGCGAAATATACTGCAAATCCCGTTCATTCCCGACTGCCAGAACAGATAAAATAATTAAAAAATACATCATTAAACCAGAGTGTCACCACAACCTAGTTTTAAGATTCTTTGTAAAGAATTTGTTTTTTAATCCTGATGTATGCAATAAAGAGTTATCTATCTATCTATCTATAATAGAATTTGATTGTAATTATTTTAATTATATGAAGAGGATTGTGGCGATTGAAACTTAGTCAGCGAACTCAATTCCATCTACTTCACTTCACTTCTTGATTATGGCTTTTGTAAACATCTAACCTAACCATCTATCTAACATAAAATCAGCATTTTTTTCTGTGACAAGTGTCATTTGATAGCTCTTCAAAGTCACACAGATCGCACAGTAAAGACTTTCAAAAATATGACATGACTTTTAAAAATGTGTCTTTCAGTATTGTTTCCAATGACATGGCATATAGATTCAATACCATATATTAAGACTCGGAAATCTAGGTTTATTTGCCACAGATAAAAAAATCTCAATAGAGCTCAATTTACGTGGACGGCAGTTTCAAGTGACACAGGTGTAATACCTAACGGTTGCTCACTGGATGGAAGATAAGGGAATATGTACGTGCTTTTGTAGCGAGCGTCTATCATATTAAGATACTCGTAGGTACTTGTTGCTTGGATTAACAGCATTCTTGAGATAAGTCGTTTATGATCATGTCATGAGCATAGGAACAGCTTACGGGCTAGTGTACAACACACAACTTTTGGAATACTTATAACATAATGAAAATACTTTTTCGAGGTTTGATTTTTTCTTTGATTGGTATTTTTGAATATCCGTACTGGCAAAACTGCAATAGAGAACGCCTCTTACTATGATTTTTTATGGCAAAACTACAATAGAGAACGCCTCTTACTATGATTTTTTATTATGTCTTGGCAATTTCCAACTTTTAACTTGTATAAGTTTACCCTTCTAATCAAGAAGTGAAGTGAAGTTAACTATTCATTTTGTAAAAAAGGGAATTTTCATATACTCGATGAAGACACATACTATTTCGACTCATTCCGAGAGTCGGGGTGAGTGACTGATCTCAACGCATTCCCTCCGCGAAAAACGCGACTCCATACTACGGTGAGTGAAAGCAGTTTTTAGAGTAGCTACAGCTTATTCATCTCCTTTTTGTCCCAAATCTTCCGATCTGGTTTTCCGTAAGCAACGAATCACGGTGCCCATGGCCCAGCAGTAGATAGTGATGATAAACTTCGAATTGTGTATTGAATATTCCAGCCTATATTAATGCATCAATGGCGTCCACGCTGTCAATGCGTTCAGGAGTACCACTCAATGCTCTCAAGACAAGTGCCGCGTGGGCATGCTATGAGGTGGTCTTAGGTTCCCACACTTTTACTAACACACAAGTAGGTAGCTACATCGGTTGAGCTTTTGCAAGTAAACCTTGCTTCTCAAAAAACATGCATTTGTTTCTGGCATCATCCTGAAAATCTTGCAAATGTCAATATTTGCAATGTCAACTTTCCGATTTTGTTTAATACCACCAAGATGGCATAGCATACAAGCATATGGCCCATATGTTGGTAAGTGGTTGCTATGGACGTCCTATGGACGCTTGCAACACCAGACACACGCTATTCTGAAGTTCTTTTCTGAGCTGATGAGATTCTTGGTCTCATCCCAAGTCCCAAGTCCTCTGTGGCGCAGTGGGCGAAGGCCCGACTGAGACGCAGAAGGTTGCGGGTTCGATTCCCGCCGCGGGATAAATGTTTGCATATGCAAATATTTGTCTCAGGATCTGGGTGTTTTCTATGTATAATATGTATGTATTTACAAAAAAAAATTATATAAGTAGTATATCAGTCATTTAGTTCCCATAACCTTGTGTTATGGGAACTAAATGACTGATATACTACTCTGCTTACTTTGAGGCTAGATGACGCTGTGTGAAAAATGACCAGCATTATTTATTTATATAATGGCGCTGATCGATACCTCAGTTTAGGTGATAGTTATGAGAATATCCAAAACAGAAAACACCCTGATCCAATTCAAATTTTTATTCGCGTAACAGCTCAGAGATGGTAACGGAGAAATTACCAGCGTAACTAAATAAACGTTTCCCATTGAGGCTTCCTAACAGAATCTAGAGCGAGTCACGCAACGTATAATCGGTATTGCGGTTTTGTACATAATGTACTCGGAAAGTTGCGTTGCGTGTGTGGAGACCGCAAAAAGGATAACCACGCCTAAATAATACGCTCCGTTTCTGATGTTGCTTTATACAAGATACACATTTACCGACAGTGAGAAGATAAAAACGATCAAGATCACGTTTTTTTTTATCAGGTTATCAGTAGCTACGTTAGTAGGCGAGGCTGAAAAACAGCGTGACTTTTTTATATACTGATTATAACACCATTCAAAATTATTGTATCTAGACTAGTTATGTTTGTTTAAGTGTACTTATCCTCTTTTATTTTATTTATTCAGTATTACTTTTTTTGTTGAATCATTTTTAGTTAATGTTTTCTAGATAGATAAAGAAGATAAAGGTTCGGACTTATTTGGGTAGGTATGAAACGAGTAGATCTATTGTATTCCCAATAGGTTGGGAGAAATTCTCTACAATTTTATCACTTCAGTGAATGGTGCCTTGCTGGCTGTTGTTTAATTTAATGTCGGATTTTTGTGTATGACAGTAGGGCGTTTAGTTATTTTTACTAGCCTCTGCCCACGGCTTCGCCCGCGAGGTACCCGGATAAAGGCCTAGGTGTTATTCTGATGGTGTTATTACTGTAAAGTTTCATCAATTCCGTTAAGTAGTTTTGCGTGAAAGAGTAACAAACATTTATCCTCGCAAACTTTCGCGTTTATAATAGTAGTGTGTAGGAATAGTAGGATGTAAAAAAAATACATATGTGCATTTTTGAGATCGGAGTGGAACTACGTCGTGACGTAACATGAATCTCTTTACACAAACCTAGTACATAGAAATTACTAATTTTCCCATTTGATCCCACACGACACTTAATTAGGTACCTAGTTAGTGGTCTGTTTTTTGTTTCATTTTGTTTTATGTAACCTATATTTCTTGTGTGTAATTATTAACAACTTTTGTGTATAATTGGGAGGAGTAAATGAATTTTCTTTCGATACAATATATATTTTTAATACAAGAGCCTGGGGCACTAGAGTTGCTTGTACTTTTACGGTAACAAAACTAGTTACTTGTAAACTTGCGCAGACCAGACTAAATAGGAGTGTTGTTGCATCATTCAGTACGTAATAATAGGGGGAAGCGAACCAGACTCTCCACACCGGATTTCCCAGTTTTATAGTGCAACAAAAAAGTACACTTACGCTGGCCTAGGGACGATTTTAATGGATAAGTCCTAGCGTTTCCTAGCTGTTGTTCTGTCAGTCAAGTAAATAAGGTTTTGTCCACTGTTGCCCATGTGGCAGTGACTAGTAAGGAGGTATTATAATATTGCAGAGTTGTATACGATGTTGAATAATATTTTAAAGATAAGGGTTTCCTACACTAAGGGTCTTTATATAAAGTTTCACAGATAATCAAAAAAAGCGTTTTGTTGAAATACTACATTTAACATTATTTTGTATCAATTCAAATTTAACGAAAGAAAACAAAACACTGTTTCTAAAAAACTATAACCAATTTTTATAGGTAAGGGGATTATTATTTGGTAAATATTACGATAGTTGCATTTTACCTTATTTATATTTTATTACTTGCCCAAATTACTTTTTGTAACTTGTTTCTGACATAACTGTCAAAAACAAGTTAGAACTGTCCTACTTATTTTAAGTTCAAGTTCTATACGGGTAACCAGTTGGTAACGCTTACCGTACCTAGTCATTACTATTTTCAAATAGGTATAATATAAATATTATTTTAACTTTGTTGCCATAATAAGCATGACAATAAAAACAGTATTAATTCCTATATGGTTGCTATTTTTCGACCAATATACCTCCCGCATTAGTTACTTTACGTCATCTGCCATTAAAATGTCAAATAATACTTTAAAAAGCGATTTAACTATGAAATTAGTGATACACGTTTCTGCTTTTGAGTCTTCAAAATAATATTCTAGATATATCCAGGCACTATTTATAAAAAAAAACACAATACAACAAAAAAAAAAAGTGGAAGTACTTGCAAAACCTATAACTACCCTCTACTTGATATCCTCAAAGATCTACGCACTAAGTATGTATCTGAGAATTTATATCATGGGGATACAGTCGTAATAGTGTTTTGTTTATTTAATTTATTAAAAAATAAAGTAATCTATGTAATTCCTCTGTCGTTCCTGCTTTGCACCACATCCCCGTCTGATTTGTCTACGTGTGTGAGCAGTAATTATTGGCGGGACAGAGATGGATGCAAGCTAATGATCGCCTGTGGCCTGGGATTCAGCAGCATGGCCTGGTACTTGATCGTTTGCTATTGTGATGTGAACATGAATGAATGATTGTATTCCGCATAACACTGGTTGAATAACAGAATGGTTCCTAGCCTTGCTATTTAAAACTAAAAAGCTGAGCGAAAGGTGCGGACAGGTGTCCAATTATCACAACAAAAGTAGACACACTTTACTTACCTACTAGTTCACTTTACTTACCTACTAGTTATCTTGGCTCTTTCTTACTCAAGTGATTACTTTTAGAAAGTAAATTGTAAAATAAGTATTCGAAATTTTATTAATCTGTGGTTATATGTGGTTTTTCTATTATATAATATATAATTACACCAAGGACTCGCATAACTGTTTATAAAACCTACATGCATCGTTAAAGACGAAAGATGACAACACTAATCTGTGACGACCTCTGTGGCACAGTGGACGAAGGCCCGCCTGAGACGCAGTAGGTTGCGGGTTCGATTCCCGCGCGGGGATATTTGCAGATGCAAACATTTGTCTCAGGATCTGGGTGTTTTCTAAGTATATTATTTACAAAAAAAAAGTATATAAGTAGTATATCAGTCATGTAGTTCCCATAACACAAGCTCTGCTTACTTTGGGGCTAGATGATGCTGTGTGAAAAATGACCAGCATTATTTATTTATTTATTATTTATTTAATCTGGCGACAAATGTATGTGAATTTGAATCATGTTTTTGCGTACTTTCCTACTTTGTTGCAATTTTTATGCAACCAATTTAAAACAATTATTCTTAAATAATGGGAAATAATAAATGTCGAAGCATAAACGTTTGCTTGTATGTAATTATGAGCGATAAATCATAAAATTATTATTATACATGTAGGCAAAAATATCCTTCAAATGAATAGCGTATAGATTGAATAATTCATCACATTTTAATTAAGTTAAATGAACTAGTATATAATATAATAGAATAGTTAATTGCTCAAACATAAAAGTACATTTACTTTTGTTGAATAACTATTTTACCAAATAATATTAAAAACAAAATGATTATTTATGCAGAAATAATCATGTTGTTGTTAATATTACTTCAAGTTTTATGGGGGGGGGGGGGATGGGGGGTACTTCAAGTTTTATGAAATGTTGCGTTGAGGGTCGGTCGAGATGGAATATAAATAATTATAAACAATAGTATGGTACTTAAATATGTCTAAGTCCTTAACTATAATAGTGGAGCAAAATATATTTTGATAATAAGATTATGATATTACTTAGGGCCTATTCTTAGCCTTTTTAAGGTACTAGTGTGTAGTGTACCTACTTTATCAAACATACGATACACATAAAGCTCTAAGAGCTCTTACAAATTAAATAAAAAATAAAAATAAATTATTCTTTACATTTTTCACACAGCATAAGCACCAAAGTAAGCAGAGCTTGTATTATGGGAAGTACATGGCTGGTATATTACTTATATACATTTTTTTTTGTAAATACATACTTAGAAAACACCCAGACCTGAGACAAATATTTGCATATACAAACATTTATCCCGCAACGGGAATGGAACCCGCAACCTTCTGCCTCTCAGGTGGGCCTTTGCCCATTGGGCCATTGGTCGTCATAGAAACCAACGAGACCCGAGACAAATATGTGCACATCATACTAACATTATGTTTATCTGTATATATATATTTTCACCCAGTATCTTTATAAATCGTACAATAACGTTGCTTTTTATGAATTTATCTCGTATAATTACAATATACGCTCTGATAGTTTCGTGCAGGATCGCGCTGCACGCGACCACTTTCTGACCAAATAGTGATGCTGGAATGTAAATAAATCGTATGCTCTGCCTAGCACCGTTACGGCTGGCGTTAATATATTGGTCGCACGCGATATCTGTCTCGATGTGACAGACAGATATGTTGCTATCGAGAGAAATAGATAAGTAAATAACAGCTCCTTGTGAAGAGCTCGTTCGAGGAAACACTATCACCATACCTATTTCTGCCGCTAAGCAGTATTGCTCGTATTGCTGTGTTCTAGTTGGAAGGGTATGGGTGCCGATGAATTATAGGCACATGCCTTTTCACCCGTTATGTGTCAGGCAACGCAAGAGATACCTTTGGTGTTGCAAGCGTGCAACTTAAGTTCCATAAAAAAAAGTAAGAACGCATTTTTTGGTGTGGTATCACCTTCTATGATAAGTAGAAGGTCCAAGCATCAAGTTATCAAACTACGAAAACAGATAGATCTTTATATACCCAAACACATGCTTTGTTAACACAATGAAAAAAATAACAAAAAAATCTAATATAGCTGATTTATTATGAACTAAGTGGTTTTACGAAAAAACCTAAAGCAGAAAATAATTTATACGAAGTCTCCGTTACACAAGCTTTAATCAAGAAGTCAAGTAGTCTTTGTAATATTTAAAGATGACACCAACTGACAGTACGAGTTAAAGGTACAAATAATTTTACGGAGAGTTTTAATTTATGGACTGGCGCCATTGCAATTCCGATTCAAAAATATTGTACAGACTGTTAGTTTTACAGTCTGTAGTTGCTTTCTTAAATTCACTATTTCCTACTTTAAAGTATATCAACTTCAGTTAATATCAAAGTAGAATACAAAGATAAGTTGAAACAAAACACAAATGGAAACACACATCGTTCCTCTGTACAATAAATTATCAAAGATAATATTGAATATCGTCGATCCCAAGTTATTTCCGTCCAACGCCCACAGGTGGCGCTGATTATGATTTGTGCGCAAGATCCAGGGTTACATTAATTGGAAGCAGCCACTGTACACGTATGATTTATTATCGTTGTCGACTCTTCCTTGATTATACGACGGTGTTTATTGAATCTACGGTAGGCTTCCATGAAGGCTTTAGACATCCCAGCCGATAAATGTACTTGCGTTTTCATAGAGATAATTTAAATAATTTGTTCCTGGTGTTGGCCTAGTGGGTGATACACCGACTTCTGATCAGAAGTCGGGGTATCACCCACTAGTGGAGGTCGTGGGTTCGAACCCGGTCGTGCACCAATAGATTTTTCCACTCGAAAAAATTATGTGCGCATTAACACGTGCTCAAAACGGCGAAGGAAAACATCGTGAGGAAACCGGCATGCCCTAGAACCAAAAATTCGAAGGCATGTGCCAATAGTTAGTGTTCCAATAAGCGGCGATGGGCTTGCAACATGTCACGTGGCATGCTTACTACTTGCAAAACGCGGGCATGTACCAAATGTAACGTTTGGATGTGCCTCTGACTATCCCCTACTTGGTATCCTCAAAGATCTACTCACTGAGTATGTATCCATGGGGAAGACAGTCGTGAGCGTGTTGTTTTTTTTTATTGTAATTTCTGAAGTTTCTTGTGACATAGGGGTAGGTCTATGTCCAGAGTACAGACTTCTTCCGGCTGATTATGATAACGTTTTAGAAGGCCTAGTTAGGCCTAGTCAAAGCTGACTCTAAAGATTTTTTCTTTTTTTGGAATTATCTTTTTTTTATTGGGCTCGGCTCTCTTAAATTTCCGTCTTCAGAGACGCCTTCCCTAGGTCGAAATTGGGTCTAAACCATAGGTCTTTCTTAATTGCAATCATCCATGTGAATCAGGATCCTCACTAAAGCTTGTAATTATTACATATCACAAGGATAATTTCTAAAGCTTTAATTCCTAAAACATAATTAAGTGGGAACCAATTCCTTACTACCGGGGTGTATCCAGCAGGCACCATATTATATTCTCATGTTATCGTCAAGTATCATTAGGTTGCGCCTGGGCTGCAATTAGAAGCGATACGAACCAATCAGGACCTGTTTTATCAATGGTCTATTTTCTAGCTCATGTGGTTAGATAATAATGAAGTTTCACCGGGATAATAGTTTTGTAGTGTGAATTATTTCTTTAGAAATGATGATCGGGTTTTTATAAACTGTTTGTAATAAGATGTCAATTTTATTTTTGTGTAAGATCTAATAATTTTGTGCGAGTTGCTAAAGTATGTATTATATCGAACAGCGAAAGTTTATGAAAAAAGAAAAAGTTGATTTAAGATCGCTTACTAAAAATAAGGACCAAGGTAAGCTTTAAGAGTTAGAGAAAAAAAACTGTCAATTCAGTTCGCTTAAATAATAAACATCGTCAGCCCACGATTTTGATAGACAAGACGGTCAATTTTAAACCAAACTAAACAAATGTATCATAGTAAAAATGAAGCTTGACTATCAGAATATGTATATCTTTACAACATTCATCAAATAGACAGAAATGGCGCCGACCCGTACCATTCTCTATCTAGGCTAATCTAAACTCGATCCTAAAAGGCACACCACCATTTTTAGTGCTGTTTTTAGTTCCATCAGAAACGACACTCAATTCTATCATACCTACAGGCAATACAGACAATCCTACAAATATTATGAGTGTGAAGGTTAGATACATATTTGTATGTTTAATGCTAAAGATCTTCGTAACGATTGAACCGATTTGTATGAAATTTGGAACATGTATGAGCGACATATTTTTTTTAGGGCGGAAAGCAAGATGGATTATTATTGGATAAATATTATTACGACTATACCACCGACCGTCGAGCGTGGTCGCGGACGGTGCTCATGAGGAAGGACCTCTAAACGGTCAACGAAACGTCAGCAGGAGAATAAAAATACGTGGTATAGTCGTAATAATATTCAAAAAAGATGGAATGTTATTAGAAAAGTTCATTGGTTTGAGTATTTAATTTATAAAGAAACACAAACCACCTACAACTTAATTAAATTAGCTACACAGGTACAGTTAAAATTCATTTTATTCATTTATTCAGAGTTTCCACACAGTAAATTACTACCCGTTCACCAGTAAATGCACTGTAATTATGTTAAACCCACACGGGAAAATTATACTAAAGCACTACACTAAGCTGATTTGCCACGAAATTTCCGGCGCTTAAAATATTTTGCAAGCAAAATACCCATATTTTGTGCATTACGAAAACGTCTCATAGATTCAATTTACATTTAATCTATACAGGGTGTAATCGTTAAGTGTGCACAGGCGATTATTCCGTAACTATTGCAGATATCAAAAAACTTTAAACTGATATCGAAAGTACTTTACCTAATGAGTAAAATGACATTAATAACTTTTTAAAAATAAAACGAGAAATATCCAAAAAAAATACATTAATCACTCCCATACATTTAGTATGAGATAGTAGAAAGGTTTTAGTTTCCTTATTTTAAGTGGAATAGTACCTACTCATTTTACCCTTGTCATTTTATAATTATGTACGATATGAAGGTATTAATGAATTTCAAGTAGATACACGTGTAGATTAATTATCTTACCACTTCAAATTTATAATAAACCTTGTTTCAATATTGTATTGATTTGAACTAGCTGAAAAGCAACATACTAAATAAAAACAAAAAGAAAGATACTCTTTGGTGTTCGTTATAAATTCAAATTCTTTATCGCGGGTTCTCGTTCCCGCCAATTTATTGTATTTTTCAATTTGCGTTAATAATCGTGATTGTTGCATTTATTGATTGAAAAATGGCATATTCCAATACAGAAAAGAGGGACATGTTAAAAATGTACTACAAACATGATTGTAACAATAGGGCGGCCATTATCGCCTACAGAAGAGAGTACCCAGATAGAGAAGTTCCTTCTGGTACGTATTTACGTAAGTTGGATAACAATTTGATAAATTATGGATCTTTTAACAGAAAAAAAGGTTCGAGAACAAGAGCTCCGGAATTTGATAATGACTTAGATAACAATATTATTAACTACGTAGTAGATAATCCACAAGAATCAACGCGTTCAGTGGCCCGATCATTTCCAGTGTCCCACAATTATGTACACAAGTTATTAAAAAAACACAACTTCAAAGCATTTAAGATAAAACCTACTCAAACGCTGCACAATGATGATCCTGCTCGTCGGCTGGTCTATTGCAATTGGCTAGTCAATAATTATGTCAATGTAAGGTCAATTTTATGGACCGATGAAAGTAATGTTTCAAACTGCGGCATTTACAATAGAAAAAACTCGCATTATTGGTCAATTGACAATCCTCGCTTAACTACTGAAGTTAGAGCTCAGGTGCGATTCTCAATTAATGTGTGGTGTGGTATTCTTGGAGATCGGATCATTGGGCCATATTTTTACAGTGGAACCTTAAATGGACAGAGATATTTCTCCTTTGTACAAAACGATATGCCAAGTCTCTTAGAACCAATTCCAGACGATGAAAGAAGGTCGATAATTTTTCAACAAGATGGAGCACCTGCACATAATACAAATGTTGTAATGAATTTCTTACGAAACAATTATAATGGCTTAATAGCCAATAATAGTGCAACCCCTTGGCCTGCCAGATCCCCGGATCTCACGCCTTGTGATTTCTTCCTATGGGGATTTGTCAAAGGCCACGTGTACGCTGAGAGAGTACACAGCCTAGAAGAGTTACAGAATCGTGTACGTCGTGCAATTGCTTTAATTACTCCGCAAATGTTAAGGAAAGTTCATTTAGAAACTGTAAATAGAGCTCGTCATTGTATTGCACAAGGAGGACGTCACTTCGAACATATGCTTTGAACACAAAATTTTGTACTTACTAAGAAATAAAATGTATGGGAGTGATTAATGTAATTTTTTTTGGATATTTCTCGTTTTATTTTTAAAAAGTTATTAATGTCATTTTACTCATTAGGTAAAGTACTTTCGATATCAGTTTAAAGTTTTTTGATATCTGCAATAGTTACGGAATAATCGCCTGTGCACACTTAACGATTACACCCTGTATATAACTCGAAGTTTAAATTTGTCAGTGGTCCGAAAAATTCCAACGAAATCTCATTATAATTTACCTCATATTCACTCGATGGACCGACAATATCAAAGTTGCGGGAAATAGATGGATGAAGGTAGCCTAAGATCATTCGTATTCTTACACTCTTTAGAGATGTCCGGCAGTGGACTTCTAGCCTGATGATGATGATGATGCATAAATGTTGACTCATTGACGTTCTGTGGTGCGCTGTAAAGCTACTGTGACTACCAAAGATTGTGGACAGCGCTGTATCGCTACTGTCACAAGACATGACGCATCTGTCAAAATCCGTTACATTTAATGACTCTCGCCTCAGCTTACAAATAGGCACGCGTAAAAAAGGTTACGGAATGTGCGCATGCGCATACAATCACGAACGAATCGATTTCCTAGCCGTCAATCGGTTGATTTATTCGATTCACACACGACATCGATTCGAAACGAATGTGGAACGAAATCGCACTTTAAGTATCGCTTATAATAATATGTGCCACATCGAATAAGTATGCAAAGCAGTTGGATATATTTAGATAACGTTGGTGGTTTTAAATTAAGTTGAATATTTACATTATAAACAAACAAAAAGTGAATATGCAGGGTGGAAAAGCAAATGAAATTCCAAACCGAGATCGAGACAAATAACTCATAGTTACATACAAGTTCAAGCATCTTTAATCAGAACTCTTTATCAAGTCTTTAGGAACCGCTTACCCTGGTGCAAAAAGATTACCCTGGTAGGCCGTATAACGTTTTTCTGTTTGCCAAAATAAAGTGTGGCCTGCCTAATACACAAATTAACTTACGAACCGTTGAAAAGGGTCATTGGTGAACGTATTCTGTTGTATGAGGCGTTTTGGAGAATGATCTCATCAAGATTATTTTAACCCGTAAGGATTTGACTGATGAGAGAATCAAAGGAAACTAATTTAGCAATCTAAAGGTATCTAAACATTCTAGGATAATCTAAAGGTATATCGAGGAATTAAAGACCACAGAACCAGGGTGGAAAGGGCACAACGCAACGTAAGTAGGTACTAGGTACCGTAAGCCACTAAAATAATGCACTTGTACGAAGGCTGTGGTGTGTTACCTCCGCCACGGATATACAAGAGACTCTAGAATGGCATTTATTTAATTTTACCAAAATTAAAACCACCAAGACTTTAGAGTATTGACGGTTTTCATTTTGGTAGAGTGGCTTGTGATTGTCACAATCTGCGATATTCAAATTTTTTTGAAAGAATCGAAAGAACCGAAAACCCGGTTCCTATATTTTAAGAACCGGTTCTTTCTATAACCCCAAAAAACGGGAATTCGCGGTTCTTTCGGAACCAGGAAAAGCCGTTTCCGATGCCCTATTTGTGACCTAGAGTAACACAAAGGCTTTTATCGTTATATATATATATGCAATAGTCTATATAGTAGATAGTCTATATCCAATTAACTCTAATCCTAAAAAAAACTTCACCAACGGTTGACTTTACCGACTAATTTATTCAGATGCGATTATCATTTAATCCATATAGTACTTCTCGAACGAAAACTCCAGTAATTGATAGGTAGGTACAATAATTTGTGACCAGGAAAGTCTTAGGTGAATTACATATATAAATATATTTGAACTTGTCAAATTAATCCCTTTCCAATATTCCTCTTTACATCCACGCCACGCTGTCCATCGGTATGTATCTAAATTGCCATCTACCGATAACGTCCATAGCGGCAATAATTTCAGAGACGTTTAATTTTGGTATTTACCGGTCGTTACTGTAGTGGGAGAGCCTTAGCTCCTCGTTCCCGTAATCGCTGACCTGGCTTAGCGATATTCTTTGATGGCTTGCAGTTATGGAATTGAATTCATTACAGTTTACAGTACAGGACAGTTAACTTGAAGCGAAACTGGAGAGGTACCATATAATTTCCACTCTCCTCTGGCTTACTCTCAACTAGCAGGAGTAATTGTATACCTACGTTCAACAGAAGGAGGCGTTTTAGTTGTAACAGGCCGGATTAGTTCCCTGACGGCAGATGTTATTGTATGCTAAAGTCACATTTATGACAAACATCTTTACAACGCTATCTCTGTCTTCCACTGCCAAATGTGACTTCTTAGACCGATGTGGTAGATACATATGGTATGTCACAGATAAAAAATAGACTCAAGATTTCAATTTTGGTACCCAATAACTATGTAATACGTCGACGGATAACTCTTTCTCAGTTGTCTTTAGTACTTTTCAAACTTTCACGATTAGATTCCGAAGATGAAATGAGGGTAGTTGCGGCTACTGCCTTTATTTCTCGACGATATACTCCAGTCATCCCGTGACTACGGCTGTTGCAATACAGTCGAAACGTCGGGAATATAATAAAAAAAGTAAACGCGATAAAGATCCGTTAAACTTATAATTATAGAAGTTACTTAGGTGCTCCAAAAGCTAGTCCGTACATATATATATACTTTACTATATAATATGCCAGTTTTAGAGACGGGCAGGCGCGTGAGCCCAGACGTTTTTGCGATTACTTTTCGATCTGGCGCTCTTTATTAATTTATTTAATACTTCTGCACAAACAATGTCCTGCTAGGAGAACTTAATGCTAAAGCATTCCCCAAGAAAATGTTCCCGTACCGTCTCTTTAAAAGACTCCCGTCAGTAAAAAATGAATCGAAATTACAATTGTTTGCAAACGATGATGTATTTATTTTGGATCAAGGGTATAGAGATAGTTTGGAAAGCTTGTGGTTACAAATCCTATGTACCACCTTTAATGGATAGACAAGAATCCCAACTACTGACAAGGCCAACGAATCTCAACTGGTCAGTATGTGCCGCTGGGCGGTGGAGATAGTTAAAGGCAGATTCGAATGTGATTTTAAACATTACACCAAAAATCTTTCAATAATGCGTTGCCACATATGTTTTGCTATTTTAGAATTACTGCTGCTATCCTTAACCACCCATCACAGATAGCCAAATACGCAGAAATTTTCATTAACGAGGCAAGGGAGAACTTAGATACACCTTATATTTTGTACGATTAAGTGGAAAGAAATCATTCAAATAACAGAAGAGATAATTTTGTAAGATTGGAAGCCAACTATTTTGGTTTTCCGAGATTAAATGAGGAACAACATGTTCTTGTTCATTTTATTAGTTTTGGGAACATACCAAATGAAGCTAGATCTTAAGTCTTGGAAGGATTTTCTCAAACCACCTTTGGCCTCCATTCCCTACATTATTTTAAGTACATACACGCTCCGAAACTCCATTTGGCATCGAAAGGACATACCTGAAAAGAAAAAGAAAGATATTAAGTCACATACAAATACGAATCATGTCTCCGACCGAAAGGCAAAAACAAGAAAAGAGTCCCGTTAAGTTTGTTCTAACAGAACCTGTCCGCTTTTGGTTCATTCACAAAAAGCCGCACCAAAGTAACAGCTACTCATCTGTACAAGTATTAGCTGAGATATTTTATAATCTGTGTCGCAGCAAACTGTTATTTATCTGTGCTAGCTAAATTTCAGCGCACGCGCACAATCACGGTGACCATGCTATTGTCACGTACACAATATAAATATTTTTGTTGTTTTTATTTTGTAGCAGCTGTTTTTGTACTTTAAATTGGTTCTGGTATCCGTTTCAATGGAGCTCCTTGATTTAGTCCGGTAGTACGCAACAGCGTGAGGTATAATGAAAGTGTTTTTTTTATTGTACCTACTGTGACCGGAGTAAATGTATAGCGGGCCTGCGTCCGAAATAGGGCTACATAGCGACAAGTTGAGGTAGCGAGAAAATTATGTTCCCACGATTTGGCGCCTTTTATTCAACCTAACTTAAATTCAACCTGTATGCTATATTGTAACATAATATGTTACCAATTTCACTACATATTTAAATTAAATATGTCATGTAAAACAGGCGTGATGGTAACGTTAGTTGGTAGGTTCGAAATCATACAGGTGGAGCAGTTGGTACTTAAAAAAAATATCAATGGCAGTCAAAATATATCTTTGTATTGAAATCCAGCATCAAGAACTATTTACTATCCTGTCTCACAATAAAACCCAAATCACTATCATCCGAAAGAAAACAATCAAGATTCATATATTGAACTGAGACTATAAGCAACCTGTTTACTGTCAGTGTTGCTACAGATAAAAATGTTTAATTTACGAGTTAAGATATCAAATCATTCAGTCGTGAATTACAAAAAAATAACGCAAAAAAAGCTAATTGCTAAGTAGTTAAGTTGCCGATCCGTGTTCTACTTAAATTTAACTCATGTCACTATTTTGCATACCCGGTCAGACAACCGCGTTAAGACATCTTTAAATTAAAATGGATTTAAATGTAAAGATTCCGGAACTTTGTGTAACCGACAAAGTTAAAATGAAAAATGCATATTTTTTATAATAAAGTACACCTTCTGGTGTTTTTGTGATATTTTAATACATCTTGTGCACTATCAATTCGGTTATCTCGTTTCTCTAATTAGTATTTCAATCACGCGCCAAACGAGTGGATTTGACGTTTCAATGTCAGACGTCAATCTGACTGGTATGCCGTTACGGCGCTAAAATCCGACTTCATTAACCAAGTTAGAAATGAAATAGTTAAAACCATAGAGTAAGGAGTGTTTTCCAACCTCTCTGGTCTAAACTGATACTGAGATTACCATCTTTGAAAGTGCAATGTTGTCTAATGTATTGTTAACGCCAACTCTGTAAAAATGACGAACTTTATCGACAAATGACACTTGCCCATAGACCAAAAAGAAGCGCCTGGTAGAATTTGTATTTTAAGGACGTGCCAGAATTTGTATACCTAATGGGTCATTCTTCGCATAAATAGGTAATAACTTTGTCTAAGACTTTTTTAATGTTTGCTATCAGTATTAAAGACACTGTTGTTTTCTGTGCGGTAGGTACTACCTTGTTTATTTTCATGTTCAAAATCATGTCCCCATTCTGAATAGTATACATGTTCTGGGCTCTCATTACATCTAGTTTACATTTTACGTCGTTGATCTGTTTGACAGAAACAAATCCGACAAAATGCTTTTATAGCGCGCATAAATAAGACCCATCAGTTGCCAAACTCCGATACTAGCAATCGAGTTCGCTCAGTAAATCATTAATTATATTGATCGTAAAACTTGTTTACATTTCATTAGACAGAGCTACAGTACCCGGCAATCGACACGGCAGTTTACGATAAATTAGAAAATTATTTAAATCGACGCGATACAAACATCGAGTATTTAAGATGTGTGATGGCGCTACAATTTTAATTTTCTCGACAGTAACTTCCAAACAGTATAAAACGCCGTGTACTGGGCCACCAGGTAGACCCGGTGGCCCATTTTCTTTGGGGTCAGTAAGTAAGAATTTCACAAAGAGTCAGTACCAGAAGTAGGTAGTAGCTAGCGATTTGCATGTACTTAATTACTTATTTACCTACTTAATACGTAAATAGCATCATTAAGTTATAAGCACTGATTATAAAGGCGAAACAGAAGATTTGAAAAGTTTTTGAGATTAAACAGTTTTGTTTAATAGTTTGTTGAATAACAATATGGTGTCTTCAATAGGGCTCGATATGAAAAATCTCATTCGCATCACGTTTTCGTGTTCATCATTTTGCTTGCACTGTGATCAACATAAGTGAGTAGAAGTCCACGTCTTCCCATTAGAATGTCACGGCGAACGGTCTTGAGCAACCTCTATCCACCGACTTCCTGTGACGGCAATTTCATCGGTATTTCGCTGATTTGTACCGTGTTACTCAATAGAATTTCAAACGACTTTGGCGCGTAAAATATTTCAAAATGGCTACTACTCCATCCACGTCACCACGTGTTATGTTTGTTTGCCACATTTTTTTTCGGTTTGTAGGATAATAAATAGATACACATGAACTTCACTGTTTTTTTATTTAGATTTTGTCCAACATAACTCAGAGTACAAACAAAATATATGCAAAACCATAGAGGTATTGCTGGACCCGTTCCATAGATAACAAATAACCACAGACTCAATATACAACAATAGGCTAGTACTAGTATTCATTCGCTGATTGCCATTGAAACTTAAATGTATTAAAGTTATTATTGTGTAGAATACATAGATTTTACTGCGAAGTAAACACAGGAAGTCCGCATTAGTAGGTGTAAATCAATTCATTCAATAGATAAAGATAGAGTTCCATTATGCCCGTGAGCGTTGAATAAACTTTATTGATACATTACTTAAAACTATACATTATTATTTACAACAGTTCAATAAAACTTCACATAATTATTAGCTGATACGCTCTGAAAATGGCGAAGGATAACGTGAGAAACCTGTAAGCTCGAAGGCGTGTGGTGTGCCTTCAGTTAATTATATCCTATCCTAATCCTTATATTAGAAACGCGAACGTTTGTGAGGATGGATGTTTGTAACTCTTTCACGCAAAAACTACTAAACGGATATTGATAAAACTTTACAGGGCTACTTTTAGCCTACTTTTTATCCGGATACCACGCGGGCGAAGCCGTGAGCAGAAGCTAGTACACCAATGCTGGATGCTGGACATTTTTCACACAGCATCATCTAGCCCCAAAGTAAGCAAAGCTTGTGTTATGGGAACTACATGACTGATATACTACTTATATACTTTTTTTTTGTAAATACATACATTTTATACATTGAAAACATCCAGATCCCGAGACAAATATTTGCATTTACATAACATTTGTCCCGCGGCGGGAATCGAACCTTCTGCGTCTTTGGCGGGCCTTGGCCCACTGCGCCACAGAGGTCGTCAATAAGCGGCGATGGGCTTGCAATCTGTCACGTGGAACGATAACTACTTGTAAAACGCGGGCATGTACCAAATGTGCGTGCCTCTGACTAACCCCTACTTGGTATCTTCAAAGAACTATGCACTAAAAATGTATGTAAAGATGTTCATAATGGGAAATACATTCATGAGCGAACTTAATTAGAAAACACAAGGCCGAAATACTACTTTAAAAAACGATCATATAGAGACCTGCTGGACATAGCCCACCTGCGAGCTAAATGACCTGCGCATAGCCAATTCAATGTACTTGCCAAATAACATTTAAACATAAAAATAAACCGGACAAGTGTCAGTCTTATCCGCGCACAGAGGGTTCCGTACAAGCTTGTATGTTCACTAAATTAATTAACATTACTCAATTTCATAAACTGTGAAATCACCAAAAATTGCTCTTACGAAAAAAAAAGTCTGATTGAAAGAAAAACTTAACTTTGTAGTTCAATAAATGTTCGCACATACATCGGAATACGTCACGGTAAAATTTTCAAGTGGAAAATTTTGGATAAAAAATTATGTGATAAAACTACAAATAAACGATTTGCGTAAATTTTAAATTCCAATTAAATTCCATGATTCTAGGTCAACGGCAGGTACCCATAAATGGCAGTATTTTTTTTATTACGTAGACTTAAAAGCTTGATATTTTTTTTAGAGCTCCATGGGACCGTTTACCTACGTATTTGATATTAATTTCAACTTGATACCTCCACGCTTTGAGAAAAAAGGTCTTGACAGACTGACAGACAGACAGACGGACAACAAAGTGATCCTATAAGTTTTCCGTTTTTTCCTTTTGAGGTAAGGAACCCTAAAAAAAATACCGACCGATGTTTTTGCCGACCCACACAGAACCACGGAATAGGTGCGAAATACATCAATTTATTAAGTTCGCCAACAGTTTACAGATGAATCTAAAATAAATAAAGTAAGTCTTGTGCTACATGAGAAACCAATTACCAATTAGGTACATCTAGTTAATGTAATACTATGCTTCATCCTACAATATACTCTTCTGTACATGACACGCATAATGTTAGGAGTAGGATAGTAATTTCTAGAAGACCAAGATTTTAGACTCAAATCACTGTATCTCGTGTACTTGCATAAGTGGTAGCAAACTTACAGATTACATAATGTTGTTGAAAGGAATCCTTTCACCACACGTATTATTTGAGCAGCAAGTTATAAACAAGTTCGTTTTACGGCAAAATGACAAAGAATCGTACGAACTTGGATCCTATGGATAATGAACCAATTTTAAGGTCGTGTTCAAAATGTTTATGAAAACTTCGGTAAGGATAAACGGTACAAAAGAGTTTCTTAACATTTTTATTAATAGTGTTGCCATTTTTGTATCTTCCGAATGTTCTATACCTCCAAAGAAGTCTGTCGCTCTATTTGGTCTCTCGATTAATGTCCAACATCGATCAAAAGATCGACAATAATTTCGAAATACTCAATACCTTGACCTCGTGCTGAATTAAGAGAAAAGTATTTTTTGGCGGCATAAAGTAATTAATGAATCAAAAGAGTGAGTCAGTGGATATCCTCGGGGACCATAACCGTAATTTCCGGGGTGGGATATGGATATCCTTTTATGATTGATATACGACAGACTTTTAGTGTACTCAACTGTCATATCATTAAATAAAAACCCAAATTAATCGGTATTTAGACGACCTCGATGGCGATGTGACGCAAGAGACCGGATTCGATTCCCGCTTCAGTTCAAATGTTTGCAGATATTTGTACCGGGATTGAGTGTGGGTACCAACAGCACTCGTAATTCGAGTAATCGGGAAACCTAGTGTGGGTATGTGTATGTTGGGTGTGTTTTTTTATCTACACATATTTTACAGGAGGGCGACGGCACGATCAGGTTTATAAAAATATACCTACTAAACACTATCAGCTCAAAACGTAGGGGAACAAAAGTGTAACTTAACGTGAAAACAAACGAAACGTTCCTTAGTTTTCGATCGCAAATATTGCAAAACAAGTGATACGGTCTCTCTCTTAGCAGGCTTAGAAAACAGTTTGATCGTTCGTCTAGGCTGAGTGCACTATTATTTTTATTCTGTGTACATATTATACCGCTATCGATATCGAGTTACCCTTGTCTCGACGTATCGATACTTGTAAGGGAGCCGGCTGTCCTCACCTCTAGAAATACGAGTAGCTTCATGATTAAAGGTCGTATTAATTGGGCGACTCTTTAATTATAAGTATTTTGTGTCTTTTTAAGTTTTACCTACAAGCAATGGGAAATCAAAATGAAAAACATACACTACTGCTATCGTTATAATGGACACCCTTAGATTTATACCCAGTTAATAAAGCAAATTATTAGGTTCCGCGACGCTCTCAGAATTATTTAAAACATCACCTCACTTGTCTATTCCAAACGCAGAGCGAAAAACGGCCACTGACATTTGAGCGTAGTATGTCCATAGGGATGACCAACATTTTTCCCACCTCACATTTGTACCTCATAAACAAGAAGAATAATGTCGTTACTTCATAACAACATCGATAAAATCGCAAACATCGAATATTAATACAACGGTGTCAGCGAGTTTATAATCGTCTTCACTATCGAAAACCTGTCGTGGATTATAAAAAACAAATTGGCCTACATATCGCGGACACAAATAAAAGGAATTTTACACAGTTTGATAGCTTCAACGGTTCTACCGTTAAATGTATTGTGTGCGGGAATTTCTAACAATCTTTGCCGCTTTTCGTGGCATCTTCTTTTTGGCAGAATAAAATGAACGATAAAAACTAAATAAATTACAGATGAAAAATAGCTTATTAACAATTTTATAATTAAAGATACTACCAATACCAGTTAATTTGCATACGAAAAGAGGCTAACCATAAGCGGAGGTTGATTTGGATCCATACCAGCTAAGCGTAGCGGTTAGCTCTAAATACGAAAGGTGATAAATCGAATAATCTATGAATGACTAATAATTAAATTGGTTGAATACAATAAATTTTACTTTGCAATTATGTGTGGTCCATGTTTTTAAGCTGTATTTTTTTATATGTTAATTTATTCATAGGTTTTCTTTGATTAACTTGGCCATCAGTTATAATTTGTACTTTATAAATTCGTTAAGCCGTTGCTGGAATGTATCAAACCATATTGACAGTTTGGTCTCTAAAATCTGAGTATAATTTTGTTTCGAGCGCTTCTCACTTTACGATATATCAATAACCAGTTCACACAACGCCTTTATTGCATGCAAGAAAAATTCCGAAGGTTCCAACCTTCCAACGTTCCAACGCTACCTAAATTCTAGGAACAGAATATTGCATTGCGTCAAAAGAATATCTACAACTTGTCGCAACACTGGTCACGTATCGACTCGATACGCGGTGACAGGTTATGCACGCACTAGCAATGTACGAACTCGTTTTTTATAACGATTAAGTTGACGACAAAAAAATATTGCTTTGGTTTGCAAACAAAATAATGAAAAGACCGATTCTTGTCATTTTGAAAACAATTAAAAGTCTCTACCTACAGTCTAGAGTAGTATTTTTCGTGCTTTTAGAGTGAAGGTGAACAATTGATAGGTTAGTTTAAAGTTGAAGGAAATGTTGATAAACAAATAGACGAAACTTGCCCCAGATTATGACAACGCGGGGCGGTATGACAAGACAAGCTCGAGCCGATATCGTTCACAAATATTTCGACATCGATAACAATCGTCGATACTGTTGCTGTGAATTTTTACATAAATAGATAAGTACACAAAATGTCGAATAGCAAAATAATCGATTGTGTCATCGGCGGGCGGTACCTTTATTTTTTTTGCTGTTTGGCGGCAGACGGCTTTACAGCCAGAATAAGGTAAGGTTATCTTTGCCTATTGACAATCTGTAAACAGTAGGGGCATTTGCCTACCTAAAGAAAGGCAAGTTGAAAAGAGGCATAATGCTTGTAATTTTACCGACATCCTTTAAAGCAGTAATACTCGCAGAAATAAGGTTGTAGTGCTTCCCCAGAAGCATATACTTTACAAGAATCAAGTACATTACTGGATATGACATCAATTAATTTAGGCGCATGTAATTGACGACCACTGTGGCGCAGTAGGCGAAGGCCCGCCTGAGACGCAGAAGGTTACGGGTTCGATTCCCGCTGCGGGACAAATGTTTGTAATGTTTGTCTCGGGTCTGGGTGTTTTCTATGTATGTATATACAAAAACAAAAGTATATAAGTAGTATATCAGTCATGTAGTTCCCATAATACAAGCTCTGCTTAGTTTGGGACTAGATGATGCTGTGTAAAAAATGTCCAGCATTATTTATTTATTTTATTTATAATTTTAGCATGTTCTTATAATCTCGTATATTGCGCTTCTCAATTTGAACTTCATAACCATAACCATGGACTTAGGGCCTTAATGAACAGTTGATTTCCTATAAACTGTGTTGTATCTTTCTGTATGGTGTAATTTCAAATTCAATAGTAGATTAAAACAATGTTTAGATGTACAACTTTATAAGTAAGGCCTCTGTACTTTGTCTGTGGCAAGTCAGATGTCGTAACGAATGGCAATGCCGTGGATCGGGTTTAGAATCTGTTTTATTAAACGTCAAGGTCCCTGATTTTTATCGATAACTTTTTATTGTAACAATTAGATTAGGCGGCAAATCGTTGCTGTTATCGATAAATCAATCAAGCCACTATTCACTGAGTTTATGACAAGTAGGATTTTTAGGCGATTATTTTATTGGTTCCCATGAGGTTGCATGTAATGTAACCCAATCGTTGAGAACACTAGAGGTGTAGTGGCTAGTAATCTCAACTTTCGACCCGAAGATCGTATGTTCGAATCCCGTCGAGCGCCTATGAATTTTCCACTCGAAATTTGTATGTGCGCAATTCAGTGACAAGAATAATAAATATTTTTTTAATTAAATTATATTATACATAGAAAATTGTCCACAAATCCCCTTAGCCTTTGAGTACCAGAAGGGGATTTCTGGACAAAAAGTCCAGAAATTCCCTTCGCAGGGGATTTGTGGAATAAGCCAACAGCCAGACCCGAGACTAACATTTCTAGATCATACAAACGGGAATCGAACCTGCAACCTACTGCGTCTCATTCAGGCCTTCGTCCACTACAATGCAGTTTGGTGCAATTCCATAATAAAAGTAGGTACTTGTGATAACTCAATTATATTAATGTAACCTCAGTGCGTTCGAGTTTTCTTATCGGAAAGTCGCAAGAAAAAAATCTAATATATTATGCGTACCTACTACGTACTACCTAATCAAGTAGTACAGTTGCGTACCATAAAAGGCAAAATACAAAATGTATCCACTTCAACCGCAATGGATGTGGACATGTCATTTAAACGAAGGCTTAGAGTAATGTCGGTATTACCGTCCTTAGATGGAGTACTGCCGCAATTTGTATTGTGTCCCTTTTTCGTAGTAATTACTTAGTGCGGTACTGATCGGGGCCATAGTCCTTTTCTGGGTCTGACGTTTTGGGAAATTGAACGTTATTTCAATGTCATTTCAGATGTTGTGTTTTCTTTATGATCTGTGGCAGTAGTTTGACAGTGACATAAGCCATGAAGGGTTAAGTAAAGTCGTAATCATATTTTGTTTTTATTCAATTCTCGTAATGATTTAAAAACAAAGTTCAAGTATTAGGTATATTGTGTCAGTTTATTTTCCGTCCATGTTAAAAGACAATATGACGTTTCTATCAAAAATAAAATTGTTGTTATATTTTTTTTAGTAGGTGTGTGGTATTTACATTCATGATTTTGACGTTTATCGAGACTTTACCGAGATGGGGGCAGAATCTTTAAACAGTACAAATACAAAAGACTATAGATACTTTAGTGTAATCATCAGCTATGGACATAAAAAAATGTTCGTTGCAATTATTTAAAATAAATGCTGTACTAAAAATAAATAATTGTATAATTACTTAGTTAACTAGTACAGCGACCAAAAAGAAAAAAAAATTGCTAAGTCACCGTGTCATGGAAAAAACAGCATATGAGAAAAATAACGTTTTCCAATATTAATAGTGGACTACATGGACATTTCAATAGTCCTTAGGGAATTAAAAAAATAATTTTTTTGACCACCAAGGTAGCAAACAAACAAACAAGTAAGCCGTAACCTGTTGATGTTGAAGCAATGCACATTTGTTGCAATGTCAATACATAGGCGACGTGGTAACCGCTTAGGTATTTTCTTGTGGTCGAGTGAATGCGCAATGTTAGTACAAAATAAAAAAAAAACAGAAACGCTACGTACGTGTGGAACGAAGGTGTGGAAGTGTCAAGAAGTGACCACTTCAGTAATGTTTACTTTTGTTCTAGCAGTGCATAAAACTTAACTCTAAAAAGGCGTTTTCTGCGCTTCGCCTCTTTACATAAAGCAAGCTTCCCGTAAAAGACTATTCCTTTATTCATAAACGTTGATTAGATTCAGTAGTTATTTTAGCGTCGTTAGCTGTCTTTCATTATGTCCTGTGCGATTGTGGTGAAATTTTGTTAGTATATTCTATAAACAAGTTAATTATTCACCTCCGACATGTTTTTAATCGTAGATATATCATCAATGGTAATATACAAACAACCTTTTATAGCAAGCGCATGATTTAAATAAAGACTCGGGTCACAATTAAAAGACAGATAAGCACTAAAACGAAGCAATATTCAATTGGTTATAATTCGAGTCAATAATAACTTTTGTATACTGCAAAGTGGAATAATCATAGTTTATGTAAAAAAATAGGGTTTCAGATAATTATAAAATCGATGTTATTAGAGTCAATTTTGTCATCGATTTACAAGATCCTATAGCAGAAACATAAAGCACGGTTATAAATAACACGTCGTTTGTATGCAGTGCGCAAGCGCACACTTTTGTTTCTTCGTTTGTTCTTGCAGTGTTCTTGCAAACAGGAGGTTTGCAAGCGTGTATTTGTCCCTTTGTGATGGATGGCTGAGTTTGGACTATGGTCGAGAGAACAGGAAAAGCTCTTACAAAATTATGTTTTCAATACCTATGTTGTTTTGTATTGTAAATTACCACATTTACCTAAAATCACTGTTGTAACACTGGTTGGCAATTTGTGTTTTGCGAGAGTTTACTACCCAATTTAGGAATAATGAAAAACGTTACAGATTTCTGATGTTACCCCTAAAAGTGGGTGCAGTATGGTCTCAAATTATAAGTTTGTAGGGAACGTATAGTGAGGTAATTTTTCCTATTATCCTACTTATCCTAAAATAGGGATAAGTAGGTAGATAAAGAATTATTTAATATCCAAAGCAAGTTACAAGTATTTTACGAGTTCCCAAAACTAGAAACTCAGTGCAAAGGAGTTAAAAGTTTTCAGAGGAGAATCTTAGACGTTTACTTCCAAACTTGGGATAAAATATTGTACATTAAGTATAATCTAAAGCAAGTACCTACTTAACGAAAACTTTTCCAAGACCACCCTTATAAAAGGGTGCAGTGGGGTATGGGAATAAATTTTAACGATTCGTAAAGCTATTTTTTTTTTCATTTGGCATATTTACTTTCCTACGGTTATTATAGCCTATTGGAGGCTTTTCCGAAATTACCCTGTAAAGAGGGTTACATCCTCGAATCCAACAAGAATAGTTCACACAAAAAAAGTTACAAAGTAGACTAAGTATAACTAAGTTTAATGTATAAGTACCTACTTAACGAAAACTTTTCCAAGACCACCCCTAAACAAAAGGGTGCAACGGGGTGTAGGAATAAATCTTAACGCTTCGTAAACCGAGTTTTTTTCACATTTGGGATAAATACTCTACGGTTATTATATTTGTGGCTTTTCCGAAATTGCCCCGTAAATAGGGTACAACCTCGAATTAAACAAGAATAGTTCACACAAACAAAGTTTCGTGTGGTATCATTTTCTTATTACAAGAACAAACGGCCATCTCGGTAGCCCGTTCGCCTGAACAGGTTAAGTCGTCGGGGTAAGTAGGTGTATTGAAAGCGATTTTCACCCGAGTCTTTGGAGCATAGGTTACACTGGCCTGACCTTGAATAGAAATCTTGTGCTAGGATTCGATTTCGATTCCGGGATAAAGTCTCTTTTCTTGTACTTGAATTAAAACTGCGCGATTGCGTACCTAAGTGTTACTAACTGATTATCCCTCTGGGGAATGTAATATCATTCTTTTTTATCATTATAATTGTTTCTATAGCCTAAGAAAAAAAAACAAATCTCTTTGAGTTATAACTCAATCTTAGAGGTAACCTCAGAGAGGTAAACAGTTGGTGACGTTGTTGCATGGTTCATGGATGTGGTTATAGACATCAAGACAATTTCTGGATCAATGGCATTGTACCGGTCACAAGGAAGACAGTGGATGGAAGCAGAAAGGCCTTTTTTATGTTTAGAGTTTTAGACTGTTTTTTTTTAACTTTCACTTGACAAGGCAGTGAGGGAGTTTTGGCCATGAGGGTCATAGACCACGATGCAGACCACCATCCAGGAGGTCGGATGATATTGTGAAGGCGGTAGGAACGCTCTGTGTTCGATTCGCGCAGAACCGGGAAGAATGGAGAAAGGTCTATCTTTACCCAGCAGTGGTGTAGCTTGGTCTTGTCAAAAGTTACCTTTCATACTTTTATGTATTCCGGCTGATGATTCTGACCTTCTTAGGAATGGGCTTGGAATCTCATTAGGTTCTTGTATGCTGAATTCTGCTTCCCTCTTGAAAGGGCTATGTGCTATTTATTTATGATTTCAACAGATAAATATTCATCCACACGCATGCACCAGCCAAGTTCCAAGGATAGCGGTACCGTTATCAGTGCAATACATAGCTTTTTTTATAGTCACCATGGGTGACGTCTCTTCTATTTTTAGAGACACTAATTTGCTTTGACAGGAATGTAGACTTCTGCCTCAAAAAATCTCTATGATTAAAAACTCACTTTTTAAACGTATCTAGCAAGTCGTGCAAAAATATATTTTTAATTTATTAGTAACAAACTTATCCACACAATGATGATTGAATAATAATACCTACATTTAAATTACAGGGTATCGGGTTCGGGGTAGGTACCTATAATCTTTAGGTATGCGTACAATCACTCCGCGAAACGATGTGCATAGTTAGCTTTAGCGCGACGGTTTGTTGACAGCCTAACGGCCGACTTTATACGGTACCGCTGTTTTGGACAGCAGTACTGGCTCTGTCACAGTCGTGCATACGATTACAAGTATGCATTTAGCACCTTCTCGCTACGAGTTATCGTCTGACCGTGAAGGACTGAGTAAACACCGACCGTAAAAATAAGTCAATGAAATTAAAAGTAAACTTGCAATGATGACTGTTGATTGGTTGATGATTGTGCGAAAATCATACCAATGGAAAGGAAAATGTTATTTATTGGTTAAGACGGTACATCTAACTATCCTCAGTGTATCTGCGTGACGACCTCAGTTGCGCGAATATCCTGCTGAGACGCAAGAGGTAAGAGTTTGATTTTGAAAATATTTATTTGCAATCTGTAGATATTTTGGGGGGTACCATAGTACTCGTAGTTTTTGATACCCTCGACACAGGGAATTCAGTTATGAGATCAGTACTATGTATACATATGTGTTTGATTGAAGTTTATTTATTTGTCAGGCTTTACCGATGAGGATGCTATAGCTCTTCTCTGGCGGATCTTAGATCACATAGTAGACTACATACTAGACGGAAAAAAAATGGTCACATGACAATGGTCACATGGCAAAAGTAATGTCTATTATAATTATTTATACTCTTATTCCGAAAGGACGAAAGCTATGTCGCACTATTTCCCTTGTCCTATATAACAAATTGATAGACCTTAAAACCAACCGACCATAAACCGAAGAGGACACGAGTCAGGGACCACCGCGACGCAATTTTATGGTCACGACCTGCGCACGCGCTGTTTTCCAGCGCACGCGCTGTTTTCCAGCGCACCTGCACTTTGACACGGTATTTTGACCGCTGTAACTAGACAAGTCTGTAGTGAGTCCGATGAGTTTGAGGTTTACATAAGACTCTTCTTTCTGTCTACGTCATTTCAGCGTTTTCGCTAGCTAGCGAACTTTGATGAACGTGTGTCAATAGGTCATTATCTATCTAGGAATATCTGAATTTTCAATACCTACAAGGTAGTGGAAATTGAGAATTGGGTTCTTTTGCTTAGTCGTGTTAAGACTGCTTTTTATATAGTATACGTGCTTGTTTATGTAATCTCAGAATGGGAGTTTTTAAACAACTTAGGCACCTTATATATAGAGCTTATTTCGAATATTCCAAACCTCAAACTATGCACTGACCTACCAGAGTGACCAAGAAAGAATCGCAGACGCAGCGAACGAAAGGTACCAAGTGTATTTGGTTACCAAGATTTTTGGCTCTGAAAATGAATGATTAAATTAACCTATTGGTAGAATAAAATCAATCGTAACGAAGAAAAAAAAAGATTTATTGATTATCTCTGGTTGACATCATAAACAACATTTTATGATATCAACCGTTCTGTAAAATTTTAATTTTACAGAACTGTTTTATGATTATTAAATGAGGAACCTAAATGAATATTTAAAATGAATGAGGTTTTTGTGCTACTGGGGCTTCGGACGCGTGACCCGATCACGACCATATTTCACCTGTAAGTAATCAGCAAGGTCGTAGGTGTAGGTATACCTAATTTGCAACACATTTTTTGCTGCTAGTAAACCTTCATAAGCAAACATAATGTTTGAGGAAATGCTTTACTTCTATGAAAAGATAAGGAAAACTGCCTCGAGATTACTAAACACTAGGCTCTGGTATCCATATACTCGTAAAAAGTAGCTCGTGTGTGAGTCCCGAAGCTTAACTTAGTACCCTTACTAAGTATTCAAAGCGTTGAAATCCTTAGCAACAAACATACAAACTTTTGTATTTATAATATTAGAAAGGTAAGTAGTATGATTGGAAAGATAGGATAGGATAGGCCACATTAAAACATGCGACGCGAGTGGCGAGGCGAATGGAGAATGTCGACTACCTCTAACAAAAACAATTAAAATTGCAACCCTAATTTATTTCGGAAAAACGCGTTTTGCCTTTTCATTTAGCTTATAAAGCTAAGAAAACTCACATCGTCCCATTTGCTTTTCGGGCGAAATATGTAAAGTTGCAGTTTGCATTAATTATACCAAAAATATGTAGGTACAATGGAAAACTTTACGTGTCAAATAAAACAAACTTGTTGCAACGAATAACTAGAAACATCAAAAGGTACGTATTTTCAGGAACATTTAAAAATAATATACGCCTAGCTATTTGTAGCATTATAAAAACCTCAAAGGCCTACAAAATTAGCTTCAATTTCTTCCCACATATCTTCCGCATATCAGCGTTCTTTCGGGTACTTACTAAGTAACATCACCAGCAAACAGTTACGCAACTAGTTACAGCATTCACTAAATGCCAGTTAAAATTCCACAAACCACTGCTATGCACTATAATCTGTGGTACTGTGACAGCCAACGGGGCCCTTGTGGCCCTAGTCTTGATTATGTGACGCGATAGGCGATGGCTTGTCGATGGCAAGTGCTGGACAAGTGGATCAATTAGAGGTAGGACTTGAAAGCATTTAAGACTTATCCTGATTATCTCGTACTAAGAAAGCTCCAGAACTACAAGGGTCTAAGCGAGTAGCTCTTTCTTAACTTTCTCGCATGTATTGATTTAATTATTAAAAATAATTATTTAAAATTCAACGCATTAGCATTGCCATTCAGCGTGGCAATGCGGCCAGTACTTTGGGAACGCTTCCGCCTGGTAGTGATCTGGATCAGTTGAGCTATCTATAGATCGTTTGCAACGGTCTTTAGATAGCTAGCTGTTTCATCTGTATTTTTTGTATATACCTACTTGTACATAGTTGTATGAATAAATGTATTGATTTAATTATTTTTTATATTTAAATGTAACGCTTTGGAGTCTCTTTTATTTTACATTTAGTGACATAAATAAATTTAATTGGAATGGATATCAGTTTTATTTATAGTTTGCAACAAAATAATTTTTACTATCCAGAAAAATACCCATCTACTGATTACGCTCGCTCCAAAAAGTACAAAGTAGACATAAATCCGGTAGCGCACTAGATACGAATATCGATACAAATGAATCCATCGTACACGTAACATCACTAATTAACTGCCGCTGACGTAACGGTAGAGCGTGGACAGTGCCGTTTATAGCTATCGACTATCAATAGTCGAAAGTTACAGATAGCATTCAGATAAAGTTACCATCTTGAACTTTCTCGAGAACAGGTATTTTGTATCGATAAATTGCAATGCTGTCGTGTAAGATTTGCATTATAAGATTTAGCTTCAAATTAATTTGTTTGTTTGCAAAACATGTGTAAAAATAACATAGTATGTGGTAAAAAAAAATAGGTAGGTACAGTCATCGTCAATAATAGATCTCAAGTTATTTCAGAATTCATATAATAAAATTATTTAATATGTTATGCAAATGAATACAATTAATTGTGGCCACAGTAAAATATAATAATTACAATAATCATCAATTTATTTACCAAAAACAGTTCAGGCCATTACAATTTGTCACTAAGATATTCATTTACCAGGGAGTAAAATTTTCAAGTTTCAATTTAAAATTATTAATTTAGTATATTTCTAAACTATGTTTTTACATGTAGTTATCATGTTGGTTGTTTTTGTTTTTGATTAGCTTACCTATAGAAGACTCCTGGTTTATTAGCTAAAGTCCCAACTTTCAATCCGAAGGTCATGGGTTCGAATCCCGTTGTGCACCAAAGGATTATTGTACGCAAATAATTTCTGAACGCAATGTTATAGATCGCAAACGGTGAAGTAAAACATCATGAGGGAACCACCAAAAAGTACCAAATTGCTCCTAGCACCAGAAATTCTTAATCCTTTCATCACACTTTCTTGCACTATCGGTCACTAGGTCATTTTCAGGGCTAACCATACTACCACCATACCAGGTAGATCACTGGCCTAATCAGGGTGACCCGGTTTAACGCCTTCAAAAATCGTGATCATTTCTATTCGTGATTATCATAAAATATCAGGAAAATAAAACCCATTTCAAACCAGAAATCCATCCAGTAATTACTTACGGCGGCGTTCACAGTGACTGACAGTTAAAAATCAGAGTAAATAAACACAGTTTTTCATCCATCAATCTTTGGACAAAAACTATACCCTCCTAGAGTGAATTTATTGGACACGCCTGCAATGGACATCAGTAGCATAGTACAAACATTACAGTAACACAGCTTCTACCCATCTCTGATCTAATTTCATCGTCCAGACCTACGAAGGGTTCAGTACAACAAAGTAATATAACACTTTATAGTAGGTAAACATTGCTTACTAATTCAAACAGAGCAAATTACAAGCTTATTGAGGAAGTACAATGGACTTATTTGTATTACTAAAATACAAATAAGTACCTACTTTAGATGAACAGGAATTTATGTGAACGATAAAGGACGGTACAAAAACAAAAACAATCCAAAGGAATACACAATGGGCGATCTTTCTGCTGAATGCGATTTCTTTAACCCTAAAGTTAACTTACTTTCCTAGGGTTACTTAACTCTAGGTTACATAATACACGACGATGGTTGGTAGTACTAACTTTAGGATTGGCATCAGGATGGACTCTACCGATATGCCGATGACATCTTAAAGGTTTCGGGAAATCGGTGGATGGAGCTAAACCAAGTTCGTTCGTCATGTCATTATGTATGACCTATGTATAAATACCCAGCAGTGGAGTTATTATTATTATTGAAGACCTCTGTGGCGCAGTGGGCGAAGGCCCGCCTGAGACGCAGAAGGTTGCGGGTTCGATTCCCGCCGCGGGACAAATGTTTGCATCTGTAAATATTTGTCTCGAGATCTGGGTGTTTTCTATGTATAATATGTACGTATTTACAAAAAAAAGTATATAAGTAGTAAGTATATCAGTCATGTAGTTCCCATAACACAAGCTCTGCTTACTTTGGGGCTAGATGATGCTGTGTGAAAAATGTCCAGCATTATTTATTATTATTTATTTATTTATTTATGATGATGATCCTAATTTTAAGACTAGTTACCTACTTCTTTTTAAAAACTAACTTTATTCGACTTAAAAAAATCGCTCGCGTTAATTAAAGAAATATAAAAGAAATAATTTATTTGACAGACTCACACAACAACTTATTCGGACGCATCTTCGTACGCGTTCTCAGTGGCGCATCAGGTGGGTATCACCCACAATACAGGGAGCCTTAGTGTGGAGTCGGGACCATGTTGACTGTTTACTCATTAGTTCTTTTCTGTTCCGTAGCTTGGTTGGTCACGGTGTGTATTACATGTAAGCTGTGTTACCGTATCCACCTCTACTGTGGCAAGCTCTATATCGGGCGTGCCGGACGCCCCTGGCTATATATGTCGAGATGCGCCCGCGCATAACGGGCGAGCGACCTTCTATTAATTACCGTTCGCTCTCTATAGGGGCAGGCATTTCTTCCTTTAGATCAACTTGTCTGTTCCTACATTCCCAGGCAAAAACTAAGTTCATTAGACAAATTAGGATTCCATGGAAAATATTAACTCATATTCTCAATTAGAATGTCTTTCATAGTGGAAACAGAGTTTCATTCTTGACACGACTGAGTAGCGCGAAAAATACTTAAACGCGGCCCCACTATCCCGCATAGGCCATCAAATTATAAAAAAAAAGATGAAGCAACTATCTCATTATAAATTAAATTGCATTTCCAGCCAAGTGTGGCCATCCGAAAGCAATGAGCAAATCACATTAATATTGTTCCGACTGACCGATAAAGGCAACAATCTGTATCGGGACCGTACGGCAATGAAATCACGTGTGAAATGAGTGGCCACCATCAAATGAAGCTCGCAAAACCGTTCCACTGCGGCGCGGCGGATGCATTGCGCCTTCTACCTACAATACCATTCCGGTACTTATGTCACTGTCATATGTCATTCCGAAACAACTTTTAATTTGAAATGAGGTTTATCGCAGCGCACTGTATTTAGATTTATCAAGTTGGTATTATATTTTCATTTTACACCATACGTCTCGTTAGGATCCTGGAATTCTGCAGCCACATTGCCAGGAGTAGAGATAACCTGACAAAATGGTAGTCACTGGCAAGGAAAGAGGGTGGGTCCTCTCACCCATCCGCACCCGATAGCATTGCTTAAAGATTGCGGGAAGTAGGTGGATGAAGCTAGCTCAAGATATGCCCAGCTGTGGACTTCTACAAGCCATTGATGATGATTATGACAATCCTAATTTAAACACTACCTATTTCTTGTTCGATATTTAGGATAACTTTCGTTTCCGGCTTAGTTTATTTGACCCATGTCCACACACGAACACACACTACAAGACAGTTATATGGTAGACCTCAGTGGCGCAGCGGGCGACGCAAGAAGTGCAAGTTCGATTCCCGCTGCAGTTGCATGCTCTGCATATATATGTTCCGGGTCTGGATGTTGTGGTACAACGGTACTCGTAGTTCCTAAAACTCACGAAACGAATCAGAGCAGTGGGGTCAGATTGGGGTTATCTTTTGTCTACACTCTCCACCTAAACACAATATTTGTATGTTTTAAATTCCTTTTTTGTCAACCCTACGCAAAAGTATACAATAAAGGACTTAAGAGAGGTGTCTATTATTTCAATCTCCAGTGTTAACAGGCTTTAAATAACCATTGCGTTTCCTGCTCCACCCTCCAAGGCCACCTTGACCACATTCTTGCAAGACAATGGCCTACCAATTACCACGTCCAGTTAAGGTAATGTCCTGGTCGAAAGTACGGTTAGGGGTTGATTTAATAGATTGCACCATTGTTTATTTTACCCTAATTCGTGGAGATAAGCTGACCATGGCAACTTTCTACGCGGTACGCTTTGATCTAGGTAAGGTTAATCAGAATGATACGGGCCCGTGAAAATTCGCTTCAAATTTCAATATTTCAAATTCCTCTTCGCTCTGTTAATACATATTTTTTGGTCATTCTGGTCAGTGTCAGTGGAATTTTCCTATATATTTGAATGTTTTATGAGGATGCTTATCAATCAGTGACAAACGGGGTATTCAAAAACCTATTAGAAAGCGACACCCTGTACGTATAACCCATATCAGTGCACAGTTAAGTTGAATGCGTTGTTACGGCACAGATTAAGTACCTCCCGACTGGATAATTAGCACAAGTCGGGAAGATAATTGCTAATTATAGTACAAATTAATACTTCGCGGTGTATACGCAGAGAAATGGCTGCTTTCCATAGGAATTATAATCATAAACACTGGTTGTGGATGCTGTTATACAGCGGGACTTTTACACAGGGTGATGCTACGGCGGGGTTGATTGTTAGAATTAGATAATATAGAAAATACTACATTGCACACCAAATAACGTTTAAGCTCTTATTTAAGCTTTTTACCAAACACTTGAATTTTGACTCAGCTTAAATAGGTACAAAAAATTTTGACAATACATAGATAACTCTTTATCACCACATAATATGTTGTTTACAAATAAATTCAAGCACGAATTACAAGCTAATCGCGCGAGTAAAATATGCGGTCTTATCGCTTATAGCGATCTCTTCCAGACAACCTCGGGATGGACAGGAATTCACGTGAACGATAAAGGACGGTGGTGTACAATAGGCGGTGTTATCGTTAATTAGCGATCTCTAACAGGCAAACTTCATAGTTCTTCAGAATTCAGATACAAACGTAGATGAATAAATTAACACCCAACAGATACATACATAGACTCCACACTAGGATTCTCTGTGTCGTACATAACGTGGTACCACAGCACCTAGACCCGGAAAAAATATCTGCAGAATATACTAACATATAGTAAGCTAACCGTAGCTGGAATGGAACCCGCGTCGCAGCCGGTTGCTCGCCCACCGTGTCACTGAGGCCGTCAATGATTAAAAATAATTCTAAGTGATAAACGGGTCTTTTTACTTTAATATAAAAGATTAACACGATAAAGACCCGTACAAAACTTATAATTCCTGTAGAAAGAACACTTTCCGAGGATATAATCAAAACTGAGAAGGAAAACATCGTTGGTAAACCGGCATATACCCAAGAATCAACAATTCGCAGGCATGTACCATAGGTATATATATATTGGAACTTTATTCCAATAAGCGGCGATGGGCCTACAACCTGTTATGTGGAATGCTAACTACTATGCAAAACGCGGGCATATGCCAAATATAATGTTTGGCCTTTGATCTGCTTACTGAGTATGTATCTGAGGATCTCCATCATGGGAATTACAGTAGAGTTTTTTAAATCAAAATGTTAAGTGTCAATGTTTCACGTTAGTATCGGATGAACCATTAATATGTGACCGTTAATTGCGTAATCATAGCCGAAATATTGAGACAGCGTGTGTCGACAGCCTTATCTCATTTTAGGGTTGCCCAATCCGATTATTGAGCACTGGTTATTTCCCCGTTTCGAGATATGGTGGTCTGGTGATAGAGTTCACCTTGCTCGATTGGGACCCTGATAGCTGAATGAAGGTAACATACAGAATATATTTTTTGTTAATATTGGAAAAATATACTGAGAACTTGGATACTTAGAAGAATCTCGCATTCTTCTAAGTTTAGTCGGGCGGAAGTAATCGGGGTAAATTCACTATAAAATTTAAAAATTCACGTATTTTATAAGTTGACGTTCCTATAATAATGATAATTGTGATTACAATGAATATAACTCAACTGATGAATATCAGATCAGGAATGATGAACTAAACGAAAGCAGGAAGCAAATGATCAGTAAGAAAACTCTTAATCGGGAGTAAAAACGCTAGTGGGTGAACACTTCACACCACGTTAAAAATATTAGGTATTTAAATATAAACATAACATTTAATTAACATTTTTTGAAAAAATTACCTTCCACTTAGTATTCGGCTCAGGCCTACTCTTGTCAAAGCAGCAATAAATCTCAGAAAACATAAAACCTTTGACAAAAAAAGTTGCGGATCATGGCAACCCTACATCCGTGCCATATGGCTGTATTCGCAATTAACAGCTATTCTCAGAAGCAGTCCGTCGCAACTTGCACTATTTATTATGTGTGCACATGCACTACCGGGAACGCTCGTAAAAATCATGTGTGCCGCGGGCACACAAGTTTCTTGAAAGTTAATCATTGGATAGGTTAGAAATCAAATAAAGACATGACAGTTCTTAAATCGGGGTAGCCGTGTTGGCCTAGTGGGCGATACCCCGACTTCTGATCCGGAGGTCGTGGGTTCGAACCCGGTCGTGCACCAATGGATTTTTCCACTCGAAAAATTTATGTGCGCATTAGCACGTGCCCAAAACGGTGAAGGAAAACATCGTGAGGAAACCGGCATGCCCTAGAACCAAAAATTCGAAGGCATGTCAACAGTTAGTGTTCTATTAGGCGGCGATGGGCTTACTACCCCCTACTTGGTATCCTCAAAGATCTACTCACTGAGTATGTATCTGAGGATGTCCACCATGGGGAAGACAGTCGTGAGTGTGTTTGTTTTTTTGTTTTGTCTTAAATCGGATACGAGACCCCGAAAATAAATTTGTCTTTTGGTTTGCCTCCGTCGACTCTTGTTTCCGTCATTTGGATTGATAAATGATAGTTCTTACATATTTAAAAAATCATATTCCATCATTAGTTGCCTGTTTTCAGGCGATTAAGATATATTCACTGTTTATTGAAAGTTTTTTCTATTCGACTAGGATTTCTCCTAGGACTCTCTTTTGGATTTTTTCTTTATTAATATTACAGATTAATAATGCCCTTGTGCCTAGTCAATAAATGGTATTGTGCAAATATTTATAGCCCTCTTTGTGTACGCAAGTATTGAACGAGTCGTTTTCCAAAGCGATTTCAAAACAATTTAATGTTCCAACAACTTATTTATATATTTAATACCCTAAGCAAGCGAAGAGAATACCCAGACGTACAGAAGTAAAACAACGTCTGGGAAGTTTCAGTATTGATTTTGTCTGGAGTCTAGATAAAGCACAGACGTTCCCGGAGCACACTCGTTTATTTCTAGTCGGGCAGACAATAATATTACTTTCATAATTCGATACGTCCTAGTTTACTGCTTTACATTATCTCAAATTAGATTGCCCACATTGCGACAGTCAGCCAGAACTTCAGTCCCTTTAGTTTTTTACATTGTCATGAAGCATTCTTCACATTAGTATTTTGCGAAGCGCACAGAAATCTTTCACCATATCGGTCAAAAAGTCTCTTCCATGGATCTACCATTATACAGAAACCCAGTCACTGACTGACCCAGCGCAGGTTGGCCAGGAATGGACCAGTGTCTTGTATTCCGTAGTACTTATGTATTCTGTGCTTTTGTAAATTATGTCTCAAACAATTACAATTTATTTCTTTCTTTTCAAACACACACGTTACGAAATATAAAAACAATATTTTAAAATTTACAGTATAATGGCTTGTTTCTAAAAGTTAAATATTAAAGAATCTTAAAGTTAAATATCAAGTAAATAAGAGTTTTGTTTACATTCCTAGGATTAACAACGAATAGTCAAACCAATGCCACGTCAAAGATTTTGTTGTTTTTCTAGCTCATATCGAATGTCACCCCAATTAATCGATACGATATCACAATATCAAATAACCACGTTTGTCCTGTCAATATGACAAAACAGTTTCACTGAACGTTTATCGATTACAGCAGAAATATCGAGTTACACAATTTAAATTTTATTTTTTATCTGTGACAAAATGCGGACATTTTAATTCCACGACCACGATATTCGGTTTTGCGATATTCATGAAATGGGTAGTACGGAGATGTATCATCATAAAAGGCTTTTGGAATACTAAGAATCGTTTAACGATACAAAATAAAGTTGATAGGAGACGTAAAATGAAAGGTCAGCAGCGTGTAATGTCAATTTTATTGGCGCATTGTCCTTAGTTCCTCATGCTTGAGTGTAGGCTAAAAATAAAGGGGATAAATTATCTGGTCATCTGATTATTATCTTTTACATTTTTATTATCTTAGCCATTTTATTTAATGCGAAAATTATTCCAATGAGGATAAGGATTAAAGGATGCCATTGCAAAATGTGAGAAGTTATTTATTATTTTTAATATGTGTCGTCATGTTAGTTTTTAAAAGTCACACAGTTTGAATCATGTCTGACAAAAATGAGGCATTGCCGATATAATATTTAAGAATTCCTGGCACACAGGTTTTTTATAAATCACATAGTTGAAATCATGGTTGTCAAAAAAATGTGTAGTTTAAAAAAATACTAAAAAACACGCAAATTATTATAAAAAGAAAGAAAGAAAGACAATTGTTTTATTTGTTCCCCGTACACAAAAGCTGTACTTTAAAAATAAACAAAAAAATATAGACAACTTAGGTGCCTAATTATGTGTTGTGTTAAAAAAAGTCCACTATCCACCTCCTGGTTCCATCATCAGACCCTCGTTATCAAGACCAATATATTGGACTCGTTAAAACGAATCACATGAGCCCAAACTCAAGGGTTTACTAGCACCTACTGAAGAGTTCTACTATCCTCCTCCTGGCTCCATCGTCAGATCAGCTCCAAAATACCAAATCACAGTATTGTCATCCGAACTACCTATACATACAAAGTTTCATTTCGATAAGACAATTGAAAGTAGGTTAAAATTTACTTCCAAGATTGTTTGTTAGTTAGCTAAAAGTGAAAACATTAGGCATTGTTGTAGATATATGTAGGATTATATGTACTACAGTGACATAGTTCCTGGCATACAGTTACAAGTTAGGGACAAGGAAATAATAGTTAAAAACTATAATGCCCTTGTCCCTCACTATTTAAGCGATAATCTTGTCAAAATCTAACACAGTTCGAGTAATTTTTTATACTAAAAAACTGTATATTTACCATGATTTGTGAGTTTGAATGTTTCCCGGAAGGCTTCAGTTCCTCCCGTGATCATGGTACATGCAACTGTGTCGAAATATCGGGAAACATTCTAACTCACAAATCATGGTAAATATCCCGTTTTTAGTTAAAAAAAATCGTAAAAAAAAATGATAGTTTCAAAAGTTATACAGTTCGAGGAAAAACAACGTTTAAACTTTCTCATGATAAAGTTTGACAAGCGCGATCTGGCACGTGCTCATAAGTATATTTCGGTAAGCAGGTCGGCGGTCAACGACCAGCGTCGCGACGGCTAAATAAAGACGCGGTCGCAGGTGCAGCGAGATGCGCAGACTGGCAGCGCTGAAACTATGGGAGTTTGACAGAACTTTGAAGGAATCTTTATGTAGCGTACCAATTCTTTTTACTAATTTATTTCATTCATCGAAGCTTTTTGGTCTTATTGGCTTTTTGGTCACTGACCTAAAGCAGGGCAATTTATAAAGTAAACAATACTAATTTACCGTGAGAATAACCATAAAACATAAAACGGTGCAGATAATTTTTTGTTATAAAATACGGCACACTGTAACCATGTCAATTAAAGACGAGCCATAAAATCATAATGGTCGGACTGTTTTCATTTTAAAAGTTTATCAGTTGATAATTAAACAAAAATTTGGTGTTTTATTATCAAATAAATCACTCGATTTATTAACCTGGATAAAATTAAGGGCATTTCAACGGTGCTTTAATTTTCTCAGCCTATGCGGTCTCACGAAACACGAACTCAAGTAAATTATAATTTTAATTAAAAACCATGGAGAGTTTTAATACAGAACTAAATTCTAGACTAATGAAGTTTTTTCCGAATTGGAATATTCCATTCCAATCTGCGCACTTTTCTGAACCCCAGTAAAAAAAACTTTTTTGTTTCAAAGAACATGATGAATTTTTGAACCAATGAACGTTTTGTTCTTTTTTTTGTTACAGATAATTAGTCTATGGTTAAATACAAATTTTTCGCAGACAATTGAACAGGATATTAATTTTTGTCATGGCAAAGATTTTATAGTACTTCAAAATCATAATTATGTCGCTGTACCTCAAAGTTGAAAGAATAAAAAATAAAGATATTAGAAAGACCTTTCTCTGAAAGAAACCAGTATTTTTTTTTACGTTTTGAAAATTCTGCATTTAATTTCAAGAGCAAAGTTACAAGTGTCCTTTCACATGCGTAAGTCAACGTCTCGTATCGCAATATCGCGTAATGCTCATAATAAATCTGCAAACATGCGACAGTCTTATCTATCACAGAGACATCTTCACAAAATTTCGTTTCCCGCGTAATGTTATAACCGTGTAACGGAACGTCACAGTGACCCGAGAGCATCCGACAAGTCACGGCAGCCGCAGCGCAGGTGCGGCGCATTCACTTTCGATCAAGATGCTATTGCTATATTCTTTCCTACCTACTTCTTTAATGTCATTAAATCTCTGACGTCTCACCTTAATGTGTTAGGCCAAATAACTAATATTTTTTCAACTTCAACTTTTGTTTATGGCTTCTGTGGTTAGGGTTGCCACAATTTTGCTTGTCGTGTCGACAAGATTTAAAAGTAATATTTTTTACTATTCTACCGAAATGTCGTGACATTGATATCATGGTTTTTGTGACAGCTGTCTGTCCCCAAATAGAGAACCACTTTGAGCCATTCTTGGAGGCTTGGCAAACGGGGTGCGGTTCCCGCTTTAGAAAATATGTCACGATCTGCGAATATCTGGTCTGAGCCTGGATGTTATGATAAGTACTAGTTATCGACACCTATAGAATTTATGACGGTGACGGGGAATTCTAGTGTACGATCAAATATGTATGTAACTGTTGGGTATGTATTTAGTCGCAGATGTTTCATTAGCAAGAAGCTAACCGATTATATAGAAGGTATAGCGAATCAAAACGGATCGATAGTTTATAGAATCGGATGTCGTGTAAAAAAGGTCACTCGTGTTAGCTCAACGGCGGAATCGAAATTGGATTTTCATAAAAACATCACTATTATAATCAGTCTCCACAGCATATGACTCATCCATGACAGGACAATTGCAGAAGAGCTCAGTCGTTTTTCACAAACGGGACCCCGAGAAAAAACGCCTTGCAAATCACAGTTCACCGTTGCGTGATTGAGTAATGCATGAATATTTACGATGTGGTGGTCGGTTACTCCTTGTCTCCATTTTGGGATACTGCTGTCTGCGACCATACTTCATACGTAATAAACCTCATATTACGTATGAACCTCATCTATACTCAATATCCTCATCTATACTCAATATCGATTCCCGCGCAGGATTCTAGTAAAAAAAAAGGATTCATTTTTTTTTTAAAAGCCTTTTTGATTACCGTCTTAATGAGATTTTTCCAAAATCTGTGAATTCAGTTTTAATTTTTTATCAAAATCGGTGACGTGTCCATTCCGTAGTATTTGACATCGTTTACCGTTTAGGATTTCCCCTCGCTGACCCATCTCAGAGATTGTTTTTTATTATTTATTACCTACCTATTTATTAATTTTTGGTTCACACGCCAAAAATAACGCCTCGATGTTTTTGTCATCACGATGGAACCGACCGAAAACCAGCGCTACACCGGTGCAGTGCAGCCCGCCTGAGACGCAGAAGGTTGCGGGTTCGATTCCCGCCGCGGGATAAATTTTTGTAAGATCTGCAAATATTTGTCACGCGTCTGGGTGTTTTCCATGTATAATATGTATGTATTTACAAAAAAAAAGTATTTATGTAGTATATCAGTCATGTAGTTCCCATAATACAAGTTCTGCTTAGTTTGGGGCTGATGCTATGTGAAAATGCCCAGCATTATTTATTTATTTATTTATCATTCTCTTAGCTTTATCTTTATTTGTTATGTTTCTTGGTCACCCTTTGTGTAATCATTTTGTTGTATTGGGCAATACATGTATTTTCTTTCTTTCCAGAATGTACCTACCTAGACGTAGCACAGAAATTCAAGTGAATAATTTTATCTAAAGCGTATCTTTCAGATTTCGTACCCTCGGGAACGGGATCTATTATAATATTTATTTTATCTAAATGGGTTTACTTAAATGTTTGAACATTTTATGGAATTCCTTCGAAATGTCTCCCGAATACTACATTATCTGAATACCGTTGACATTTCTAGATTCAGAAAAAACTATATTATATCATTCACGCCTATTATCATCCCCCATAATGGACCACATTAGATTTAGTTTGCAGAGCCATGATGTTAACAAGTAGGGGTAGTGTAGAGGAAAGTCCAAACATTATATTGGATCTGACAGCTGCGTGTTAAATAGAAAACATCGAGAAATAACAGTTATGAATGGTGCGAGGTGCCGTTACATTATTTATCAGCTGACGCAAGTCCGCCCCCGCTCGGATTAAGCAATGCTTCGGAAGGAACTAGGAACGTGACTTGAAATTTTCTTCAGAATCTGTTCTACCCAATTCTAAGATTGAAAATAAGGTCCATATTTGTTGAGGCATTCGCCAGTCTACGGTCTTACACGGTGGCGGGCGAAACATCATCAAATTACTGCTAATTCAAAGTGATTAAAATATGACTTGAGCTATCTACCATATACATGTTGGTAATTAAATAAATTGTCTACAACTATTTTGCAATCTGTCTACTAAATATATAATTTTCTATTATTATTATATTCTACCTAAACTAAATAAAGGATTCTGGCTAAGAAATGTAATTTCTATACTACGTAAGTCGGAATGTTGCACTTTTAAAGTCAATTAATCATTATTAGTAGTTTGTTGTAAGGTGTCCATGATATCGAAGGAGGCATATACCGAAGAGGGGTTCTTAATCGAAATAAGTTTGTATATATATTACTTACCTAAAATAATTTTGTTAGATAATAAAAAAGCCTTTGTTATTATAATATCGAAGACAGCAGACACAATCGAATAATTAATTAGTTATGTACCTATTTCTTTGATAAACTACAACATCTTGAGTCAATAAAACTGTTTTTTTTTATTATTTGAACAATAGTACGTTCGGTTAACTGAGTTGGGGAACAAAGTGCCAGCATTTAATCAATTTAAGTCCAGCCTTTATTACGCCCGCTATAATGCCAGTCACCAATGACTTTGGGAACCAGATCCGAGTACCTACTTACAGACAATTTAACCCTCCAATACCTGCCTGCCAGCTTGCTTACCTGAAATGAGGAATCAGCACATTAATTAACAAAACAAGCGCAAGAGTACATAAAAACGCCTTTTAATGGTCGCAGTGAAAACATAAACGTAAATTTCTGCAAAGTAAAACGATTTAGGTGAATTATATTTTTGAACCGTTAAGTTGGAAAAATATTTCGGTAAAATTCTGATGCAAGTTCATGACATACCGATTATCTACCATTTAATTAATAAAGATTAAAACAAGTTTAAAATTTAATTGAAAATAGGATTAATTTTATTGAAACTTGCAATCATAAAAAAAATCGGAAAACAAACATAATTTCCATATTCGTCGTTTTTTATGGCAACCTTGAATTTGTTAATTGACTCCGAAATACTATGGGTATTTCAAAACATATTTGCCGAATACTCCAAATGACCGTGTTTTATGAACACAGTTGTAGCTCGTCATCCTAGTGGACAAACGACGTAAGAGACTTTTTGAAAGAAAATTGTTTGCCGAGTTTACACACGTGTCAGGAACCTTACTTAGAAATAATATTAAACAGCTGATTAAAAACTGCTTGTGTCTCTTTCTGATATGTGTCATTTCAAATTCAACAGAAGGAAACAGAGCATTGTTTAGCTAGCTACTGTTTTAAAACCTATTATATGTATTTAAAAAATCATCCCAAATCAGTTCAGCCGAAAATTCACGATAACAAAACAAATCTCCAATTATTGTAAGCATTAGAAGGATAGTATTACGTAAATATTCAGCGAGATCTCAGTGGCGCTTATGAGAATCCTTTGCTTTCGCGACAAAATGTTTGTAGTGAAAAGTAATCCGGTATACGACATTATCCATTCAGTTGTCGATATAGATTTAGATTGCGCGTGGGCGTCGAGGTGGCACGTACACCGTTTTAGGCAAACAATCAATGAATGACAAATTGTATGTAAGTACGACACAGAGACGGGGCATTAAAAAGTATGTGTCCAATTGCCAATTTGTATTATTCAGATGAATACCGGACTTTTAAGCCGGTACCCGAAGCTCTGATGTGGCGGATTATTCTGTACATTTATTTTATTAAAACTTCCCGATAGACGTTGATCTATCCTTGAATGTGACAGGATACGAAACGTCAATTCGACATTCAAAAAGGAAATAACACTCCTTAGACAACAAGGTCAGATTGTATAAAAAAAACCGGGTAATTTTTAATATTTTTCTTGACTTAAAACAGTTTCAAACAAAAAATAGCCAAGTGCAGCCAGGTCTCAAGTGACGCTCTTATTCCGAGCAGCATTTCTTTTTAATTTATACAAAACATCAGCTGAACATAAAACCGTAACTAAATTAAGGTTGTCTGGAAGAGATCTCTATAAGCGATAAGACCGCCCATTGTTCTCCCGCGATTAGCTTGTAATTGTTATTTGTAAGTAACATATTATGTGTATTCGTCACTATTTATGTTTGTATTGTGTATACACCACCGTTCTTTATCGTTCACGTTAATTCCTGTCCATCCAAAGGTTGTCTGGAAGAGATCGCTACAAGCGATAAGACAAAAAAAAAACAGTAAATCGCAAAATTGCAGGATTCCGGATTAAACTACCTACCGGAATATTAAGTTAAACAACATTATGCTGGAGGTAGCTCGTCATCATCAGTAGACTTCTTTATGCTAATGGATGATGGCGAAACAAAATATACTCATTTAAAAAACCCTGAAGACCTCGACAGGGCCGTATTCGTGTTGCCACCTTGGTGGCATATAAAAAACGATCATGCATTAAACTTACATCGCCGTATATGGTGCAAGAAATCTACAATCATTACTATAGAGGAATTAATATCCTATCCGGAAATAAACCGTAACTCATATTTCCGCGATCGCTATCCAACAATCAAGAACACCTGTTTACAGAGCGTTCACAGTGTTTGTACTCTGTGCACCTAGACACAGAGTACCTCTTAAATTAAGGTAGAGAGAATCTTGCAAAAGTTAACCTAGGATCTGCGAGTAGATGGCCTACTAAATTTGACAATGTCAGAGGAAAATAAGTAGATTTAGGTCCTATTTTATGTCTGGAAGATATTTCTTAAAGCAATAACTAACCGTTTTATACGAAAGATACACACAGATATCAAAAATGAAAGGAAATAAATTGATTTTCATGTTTTCAGAAACAAGGAACATGATATCGACATTGTCAAAAGATGCCTAGTTTTATAGTTTACTAGAGGAACGTCCGCGACTTAGTTCGCGTGGTGGGCTTTCATACAATGTTCAAGCCTAACCAACAGAGGTTGAACTGACCGTGGCAGCAAACAGCTAACAAAAACAATTCAAAAGAAAGAAGAATATTCCAAAGAAGACTGTTCTGCTGTAATCCATTGAAAAGTTGACCATGATTCTTTGACCATCTTTTACTCAAACATAATATTAACACACCCTCCAAATATAAGTTTTTCAGACGAGCCGTTTAGGTTCTGCGTTGTCAGCCAGTGTCATAGTAGTTTCTTGATATATAACTTCATACTGTATTCCTGACAACAACACCATCTAGTTAGCTTCAGAGAACTAACTTGGGTTCTGCGTTGTCTGTCAACCAGTGTGTCATCTCCTATAGTAGTTTCTTTAAAAACTGATTGCTAAAACCAGTATTATGCTGAGTTGGGACCATTTTTTCAACAACTGTTTACCTGTTTTTATTTTTTATCTATAACTTAATTAGGTATGTATCGTGTTTGCAGAATAAACTACATTCTGTGCTTGATTCAAACTTTATCTCTACAATAGCACCATCTTGTAAGAAGCAGGGAACTAACCCGGCCAGTTGCTACAGATACCTCTCATTCAAATCCGAGAAACGCGAGTCGTCATTGTCCGCAAATGTTTGGACCCGCGATCGGATTTCGTCACCTGTCATTCCATTGTTTCATCCACAACACTGTTCTCATTGTTCTGTTTTGGAATCTCGGTGTTTGTTGATGTTTTGGGAAAATATCCATTGTTATGTTTGTAAACTTGGTCGGTTGTTTGATCGCCGATCAGCAAGGTAAATTACTAGAAATTATGTATATAATATGTCTAATTCTTTTGTATTAGCTGAGAGAGAGGAACTGGTGATGGAACTCGCCTTTTTCTGTCTCACTCTTTCGCAGTCACCCTTGGTTAGAGACTACCGAGGCGTGTTCTTTTTCCACCTGAAGAATGAATTTGACTATTCCTCCGAATTCCAAATGAGTCAACAACAATGTATGATGTTGCAATGTACGAACAATTGAACGAGGTAACCTCCGTATGCCAGGAATTAGCATACCGGCAAAACGCCATACCCACGCGCAGACTCGCAACCGATCCATCATATTCCAGTGCGTAGAACGCAAATAAACTTAGAACAGAGTACCAATCTATTGCAATTTTTGACTAAATTAAGTAAACGTTACTTTTGATATTTACTTTATCCAGTGTTTTATGTGTATTATTACGATTATACCACGTATTTTACTATTCTCCTGCTGACGTTTCATTGACAAGTTTAGTAGGTCTTTCCTCATGTGCATCGTCCGCGACGCTCGACGGTCGTGAGACAAAAACGTCAGAATGAGGATAGTAGTATCATGATATAGTCGTTATAATATACTAAAAGTTGTATGTCATTTACATATATACTGCAGTGGAAATGTAGAACGAAAACGTAGAACGAAAGGCTGGACCGATTTCGACTAAGTTTACCTATTAATTAATGTTCCGCTTGTATCGCGGCCGTCATATAACTGTCACCGGTTAATGAAAACTCTCATCCAGAATGGCGGAGCGCGTGTATCGATCATCCTTTGTTAACAAAAGTCATATCTCTGCAAGAGCTGTAACACGTGAATGCAGGCATTGTAAGAACAAATAGAACGAAGAACAAGATGAACAAAACGAAGGAGTCACAGTGGGTTGCAGCCTTTTTTATAAGGATTTAGACATGGGGACCGTTTTAAAGTATGTACTAATTTCTGTCGATAAGCAGTAATGCTGTATTCCGGTTTGAAGGGTGGTGCCGGTGAAATTACAGGAACATGAGACTTTTCACCCGTTATTATTATTGTGTTGCAAGCATCCATAGATATTCGGGAATCCTCATTCCCTACTGGACGTTTCTCACCAGCATATTTTAACATGGTTTAAAGTAATGAAGAATGAAAAAAAAACAAACACCATAAAGCAAATGTTGAACTAACGCGAATTTAGCTTTTTTTTAGAGATTTTTTACAAGGATACCCAGTTTTGTGCAGAATATCGGCGTCAACTAAGAGTATGAAGAGTTAAACGAACTTACCGGACGCCGAAGTCCTCCGTCAATCAGATGTAACAAATGACGTTTTTAAGTGAACACAATTTTAGTCAAAGTCAGTCAATAGGTTTTTACTCATTGAAATCACAAGGAACATATAGAAACGTCAACTTAAAAACACCGTGATTTTAAAATTTTGAAGTGAATTTACGCCGATTCCTAGCGCGCGACCAAGCCTAGAAGAACAGGCAACACACTCTGCTTGGTTATTTTTTTGATGATCCTTCATTCAGCTTTAGTGTGGTGCCAATCGAACAAGGTGAACTCGTTTATCGAAAAAAAAGTACTAGTCAAAAAATTAAATCAAGTATTAAGTTTACATCACAAACCACGACAACTGTTGCCAAATCTGTTATTCGTTCGGTTTTTGTATGTGGCTGAACTAATGTGAACTTTTCTATTCACAAAGACAGCCATGTTTCCTAATTGAGCGTCTCCAGTAATTAATTTATTTAATTACGTGCTGCGAAACTTTGATGTGCTATTTGGACATGGATTGCGTAAACTTTCAGAAGTCTTGCATTATTGTTTTACATTAGTCGAAAGTTACAGTTTTACTTCACAGATGAAACAGTTAAGCCGTCTGAAGACCGTTTTAACTATAGATAGCTATAACATCTATATAACATCTAGATATAACGGTCTATAGATAGCTCAACTGATCCCTACAAGTAGGAAGCGACCCCAAAACGCTGACTGCATTGCCACGCTGAATGGCAGTACTAATGCGAGTGTTTATTGAATCCTTCTGGAAGTTGTCCAGTTTGCGGTTAATTCCATCGGTGTTCATGCTTAACACGCAATTACAATATTACCATACACGATCAGCTAGTATTTTATTGGAAGAGCATTTAACGGTATGCTTTTGGTTTGGTTCGATAGCACCGCAATCAAACCGGACTGCGCATGCGCCGCCCGCCGATGGAACAAGACAGATAAACATAAAACAACACTATCTAGGAATAGCCATTTAGCGTACAGAACCTGACGTTATCAACACACGAACTCGAATAAACAAAAACAATAAAATAGACGGCAATTAAAAGCACGAACGCCGCATTTTGCACTCATTTGTGTATGCAAATGCCGCCATATTGACTTTTTACGCACGCGTTCAGAAAACGAAACAAATTGTATTTTTAATGTTTTAATTAAGGATTCGCTTTGGCCACCGCTATCTCTTGGCTAGATTGTGAATATATTAGTGTGGAAACGTATCGTGACTTGCAGAGCATTAGCGAGATAACATAACTACCCCCCTATTTACCCCTTTCATTAAAACTTGATAATTTTATTCCTGCGTTCCGAGAACATGCACTGTATCAATGCCATAGTGCTAATCCTTCTATTCGAAACGGTGAAAATAGAGAAATCTCTTCTAATTGGGCAACCAACGGTGTGTAAAATAGGATCAAAGCATTATTTACGTTGCATAAACAAAATTTATATTGTCAGCTACATTAAACCCGTCCCAAACTAATCTGACAGGTGCATGGTGAGAACGGGTTTGTCTATGAATTTGATATGTGACATCTCGGCCCGTAGACAGAGTGGCTCGTAAACTTTAATTCGAAACATAAATTACCTTCAGAGGTTTACAATCATGTAATGCTATAGTTGTAGGTACCTCAAAGAGTGTATATATAGACGGTCATTAGGGAGTATGGTGGGCTTGTTTGATGAGCGTATAAATTTGAAGATCATGAAAGGCTTTAAATGGCTACCTTTTGTCCAGGAACATAATAGGGGTGTCATATGATTGAATACTTCCGCACAAACAATGTTTCTAGAGCTAGCAGGACTTATGCTGACAGAACTCTCTACCAGTCATCTCGAGCACGCAAGGTGGTGTAGCGAAACATTTATTACGGAGAATATTATAAATCCAAATGTAGTATTGCCTAATTTTGTCTGCCAGCGAGCAGACAGTTTTGTTTTGAAATTAAGACAGTTAAGTTTATTTCTACGTCTAAAAGTTGAGGAAGGCTTTAAATGACCATGGATGGTAACGCAACAAATAAAAAGATAACGAATACAAATGTTAGCTCTAATGATTTGTTAAAACAAATATAAGATTAAACTTACGTTAAATATACCTAATGCGGTTGTTAACAATGATAAGGGCACATTGTATGGCAGGGTGACGTAACCCTGTAGTACTATCACACGATCATTTTGTAGATAGTTATTTTGGATTTTTTTCCTTGAATTTTCAAATAGATTGTCTGATAACATTAATATCAGGGAACCCTAAACAAGCCGTTGAATGGTGCCTGCTTACAGAATACACAGCATCGAGTGGGTTTCGGATTATCTCTCACTCGTAAATATATATTATATCCTGACATTATTCCGATTCACAATAACCAAAACAAGTTGAAAAATTATGAGTCAGTCAAACATATATAGGATAGCATGTTTTCGTTATCAACTTACTTAGATAAACCTCAGACTGTCTTTATGGCAACGAATTCCGATGCGATCAAATTACGAAGCGTTTCACCGCCCTTATTGGCGGACGGATCGCATTAATCTCTAATTAGCTAGTTCACAATGAAGATGTACTAAGCTATCCAGTTACGAGCTTACGAGAACGAGAGTCGTTCTCGTTTCGCATTTGTCAGGTAGGTGCTAATGTTGACTCCGATTGTTCTCTTATCCGGTGTCGCGTTGAGTTCTCGACCTACATAATAATGTTATTTACTGCTGGCAACCATTGTACGGTTAACGGTCCTCAGCATTTGAATCTCGAAGGCACATATCGATTTGCCGATTCAATGGAGGGATTAGTGACTCTGCAAGATCGCTCGCGTCGTGTCTCGTTTAAGATTACAGCACGAATTATGATTTTCTAATTCGGAATCGATTGGCGCCAGGCCTCGTTTTCGGGTTCACACATTACCACATTAGGCGTGTTCGTATCGTACACAAAAATGCCGGTCGGAGGCGGGGCGCGCGGCCGTTGCACCTGCGGTCGGGCCATCGCATTCCTCACGCACTCCTTTTTATGCTACACTACGAGGTTAGCCCAACCAAGCAAAGCTGATCCACAGCCCGCCGCCCATTTCGAGATTAAAAGACAACGAAAGGTTACAACCTCTTTTCAAAGCAGCTCAACTTGAGCCGGCCATCGACGCAGGAACGGAACATCCTATTTTCTTTTTTTTTACTATCCCATCGCCATGTCTTTGTAGTCCGTCAATTCGGATCACCCTTTTGGAGGTCTCTAACGCCATAGAAAGGCAACGGAGGTGTTTAAAACGTCTGAACAAATATTGACACTGGTTTCTGTTTGTCGGATGAATTTATGATGCGTTTAGGAGTACTCGACATTTGACAGAAGGAATTAGCAGGTACACTCGAATTGGTTTAACGTTTTTAATTGAGCTCTAAAACCGTGTTGCAATACATTTTGTTTCTTAGATATATTTCCTATGAATAAGTAATGAGTTGAATGAAACTCGAGATTCTGCATTCATACTTTGAAAATGCTAAAGATAACCAGTTGAAATTAGTTCCTAGTGTGACACGTATGAGACAAAAGTGTGTCAGAATACTTAAAACGAGCATTTGCGTACTGTGCTTACGCATTAACCGCAAAAGTGTGGTTCTGGCGCCACCGGTCGAACGAAAACATTACGAACCTGTTCGTGCAAAACGTTAAATTTGTTTAAACAAATACATGTCGACCTACAAACCTTAGCGAACCCGTGTAACGTGAAAGCGAGAAAACCTAAATTATTTTCTCTTCAACTAATGTAATTGCTCATAAGTGGGTTATGGATTGTGTTAATTTCTAACAAAAACCAAGAAATTGCTTGTATATTTTAGTCTCTTGAAATATGCATCCAATAAGGACAGATTAAAAAATTAAAAACACTACTCGATAGTCGGTATACATACAAATCATTCACTTTGTCCGGATGTGATTTCTAAGCGCATGCCGCGGCGGTGTTTAGATGTAGACGCGCGCAAATTGTCAAGTCATCAGCAGACATTTGCTTAATAAGCGGCAACTTTCTCCGATAGTTACACAAGCGCAAATAAAAGTATCTATTTTGTTGTGTATTCGACACATTGTGGCGATCGTTAGCTTCCTATATCAACGACGCGTCCGAGCATTTGTCTAGATTTAATTTAATTGTTCGAATGTAATTAGCATTAAATCCTCCTAGCACTACAATGTTTGTGCGGAAGTATTAAATAAATAAATAACCTTTAAGCTTCGACGTTTTCTCGTTTTTACAGTTCGTCTTAGCGATATCTCTGGCCTTGAGATTACAATACAGTTTCTGTTCTGACAGGCTGAAGTTTCAGTACAGCCTTGGCTTTGACATTGTCTCGTTTTCCACGACACGCTTTGTCTAAATGTCAGGCTCTTCTACCATTTTATTTTTCTAAGAGCGAAGAATCCCTCGCACATCTCCACAAAGAGAGATCTTCCTATCTAACTACTACCTATGCCTAAATACTTCTTCCATGATTTTTAGGTAGGTAAGGTAATTTATGTTATCTGACACAATAAAAATCTATTTTTAATTATTTCAATGTTTTAGTTAAATTCATTATATTAGTAGTAATAATAGCTTAGCAAGCAGAGCTTGTACTAAGGAACTACAATGATTGATAACCACAATATTTACTTAAAAGCCTATCGTGTTTTTTTTTCATGTTATTTATCATTTCACAGCAGAACAAAAAGAGCTCTTTTCGCATGCAGCTGAGCTTTGCAGTTCCTGATATTTCTTAGCTTTTTAGGGATAGTTCAAGCGTTTTAAAGTTTTATTTTGGAACAACGTTACAACTAGTATCTGAAACTGATTAGAATTTTTGTAAAATATTTGCGTAGGTAGTTCTAATGATTGCACAATTTAAAACGTCAGAGTAATTCATGTTTGACCCTTGATGACTGACTGATTTCTGTTTAATTGATCTAACAGGAAAATTAAAATCATTTAGAAATATATTATATATTCTTATAAATAAATATTTTAATTACGAATTCGATCATGTACATAGTTGATACGAAATAATAAAATATTTATTTTAGTCTTCAATACACTATTGTGGACGTGAAAATAACAAGAATTGTTCCGACAGGTTTCAAAGGACATTTCTCCATTACGGCTGTCCAGTCCACCTGTAAATACACCTGCTATTTTTTCTCAGGTCGTTACAGCGTGTACTATGTTAATAACTTTGTTTACAAAACAATTTAATAAATATTACGGTATCATACGCGAGGCGGGCCTCAAATGGGTGTATTTTGCTGTCGTTTTATGTTATCACAGGTGTTGTGTTTTACCGAAATAACACTGTCTAGGACTAATTACACAGAATAGTTTTATTGTCATTCGAGTTTGACAGTTTAGTACATTTGTCATGGATTTATTAAATTTATGACGTAACCATCGGAAGGACCTAGTTTCTCTAGTATAGTCTTATGATACCTGTGGTGTTTATACAGCGTTGTTCAAAGTCTTTGGACTTTGTATAATTTCGAATTTTGTTTTTTTGTTGTCATTCTACGTCTGTTGTTTTTTTTGTTTGTATGTTACTATTTATCTCTGGAACGACTTATCGGATTGTAATGCGGTTTTTTTTCAATCAATTTCTGTCTTCTATGATTGTTCTTTGATAGGTTTTATCGCCACAGGTTACTAGGGGGCGCAGCAATCGATGACGTAAAAACACGTCCCATACGTGTTTTTTTAAATTATTTTCTTAAAAGGTTAATTTGTTAGTTAGTAATTTTTAAGGCATTCTTCAGACCACTATATAGATTATGAGGAGGTTTACTTAGGTATGTACCTACTTAAGTACCTAGGTAGATACCTGAATCTTCGTAAGTTCGTAACATTAAAATAAACTTTTGCAACTATCACGGTGAACATAATTATTACTAACAACGGGATATTAAACCGTGATTTTTGAGTTTGGTTGGATAACATTTTCTTTCCCGATATTAGTAAAAAAAAAATGTACTCTCCAAGAATAGGTTTCTTAACTTACTCTTATTTATTTTTTGTGTGATACGTATTTTTTCTAAATTATTATCACGGTTCCGTAGTTCGAGCGGAAGTCCCGGTGCTAGTAGCTAAAACTCCTACCTATCTACCTAGAAATTAATGGGTACAGGTAGGTCTACCTATCTTCACTCGTCAAATTGTTTTTATTTAAACCTATCTACTACGCCGCCAAGCCCTGAGATTGATTATACCTAATTCTGTCTACGTAACAAGGAATTTGTAAACCTATGCCCAATGGTAAAGGTTCGTAAACGAAGGACAGATAGAATCAAATCAGCTTGTTGGGTGCCAACAAGTTTGGTATTATAATGACTGCGATTATGCAAGTAGACATAGTAGGTCCTACCTACCTACGAACGAAGGTAAGAAATCCTATCTAACTACTACTAGGTTACTTGAGGCTGGTTCCCATTAAGAAGTTCAAGAAGGTACTTATGTAAGTAGGTACCCACATTTTATTAACTCAATGAAATGAAATCCGTTAGAGATCAACAATTCAACACCTCAAGCAGACTACCCACGCACACATGTAAAGGAACACACCTACATAGACGCAAATATATCTGTTTAGACTTGACTGATAGAAAAAACTTACCCGATTAGATTCCAATGCTTCGGCACTATGCTCCTCCTTCTGCCTGAAGCAATTAGTGCACTTGCTTTTATTGAATATGTTCGGTGCGAATTTCCTGCAATCGCTCCCAATTCTCCCAGACATGATTGTCAGAGGTCAGGGTCAGTTACAACGTTCACTATGTCACCTTGCACAGCATGGTGCAAACACCCACACTAGCGAATATTCGCCTTTTTTTTTCAAAAATCGAACACGTAGTTTATCACGCGCGCACCCACCGGTGTAGTGAGCTATCAGCAAAATCACTGCAAGTGAGCGCTAACGTCATACAAAAACACATGCACTATTTCACATTCTCCTTCGGCCACAGAACACCGAAGCAGTCGTAAATTCGCGTAAACAAGAACTATTCGTAATTCACGTCAAAATAAAAACAAAATCGTATCACAACAACATCGATATTAGAACGAACACGCGGAGCTCTCGCGCACGTAACGACACACCGACCGCCCGTCCATTTTACATCTGATAGAAATACAAGCAACGACGAACGAACGAGCGATGAACAGTTTGTTGTTTTACAACTTCTCTTTTCTTGTTGGCGTCTGCCTGCGTGTAAACAACACAGTTTTTTATCTATGTAGAGGTGATCCATGCGTGTAGTTGTAAATTATTTCATCTCTTTCTACCAACAGTGCCTATGCGATAGTCGGTCCTTGTCTTGCATTCATTTATTTTCGAAACGGACGCCATCTGTTGATATTTATTGAGATAACTTGTAGCGATAGATCTCTCACACAAGTTAATCGCTAGATGACGTTACTGCATAACATTACAGATGGCGCTATTCATCAAGATGACATTGACATAAAAAATCCAATGACAGCCTGACTCGATTCGACTCTAGAAGTCAAGTCAACTATAATGACAGCCTTCGTAACCATCAAAAATAGTGTGTCCATCTACCGACTATATGCGCCAGATCTAGACCTGGGCTTTTACCCTGTTATTTTCTAGTAACCGTTTTAAGTTTTTTCTTTTTTGTGATTTTGATGTGTGTTAGGCAGGTAAAAATGTATGTTCTGACTAACGCGAACTAAGCTAACTTAGCTATTGCTTACATGACCTACCTTCTTCAGTTGCAGTTCTACTCAAACTGAGTATTGTTTTTTTTAATAACTTAAAAAAATACCTACATATTGATATTTATAGGTATTTTTTTAAAACATGAGAGCTCAGACCATGTTATAAAAAAAAATCTGTGATTTATGTTTTGTGAGTTTTTAATACTTTCCATTTGGTTTAAGTTAATTTCAACTAAATTTTTACTCAAATATACATGTGATGTAAACAAGCAATTTAGCATTTAAGTAAATAAGTAGTCAAGAGATTTATTGAGCTAATGAAATAGAATTCGTTCCATTTTTCGGTTCCGGATCCGCACAGCCCCTGATAGGCGGAGCATCCTTAATTGCTCGACGAAAAGCCTATGTGAACAAATCACATTTTGTAAATTACCTACAAAATGTGATAGTATCTGTGGCCATGGTTTCTTAAAGATAACTAAAAATTAAGCAACCTGGTGCCCACCGACCATATCGGACTGGCATCATAGAGGAACTAACCTCTACGATAATAGCATCTTTAACACGTGGCACTGCACTGGTTTCCAGCAGTAGTGCCAGATTAGGCGATATAATTATCACTATTCAGTCTTCCTCAGATATCGTTATATGAAAAAAAATGCCTAAAATGGAAAACACTACTCAATTTTCATTTTTTCTGTAAGTTAATACAACCAACATATGTATCGCAACTGTTAGTACCTTATTATTGGCGAAAAAATTAAAGGTTTAAACTTTTTACACCGAAAGGTTACTTTTTTCCTATTTTAGTTTACATTTGGTAAGACCCGACTGGCAACACTGGCGGCGCCAAGCTTGGCCATGCGTTAGCATCCTAATTCCTAGTAGTCTGTGGCTTGGCCTTCGCTCGCTAAGTATCGCATGACGTGATTTGATTTCGCTTCGCAAATGATTCGTTATATAGCGTGAAGCGGCCGCCTTCGCGTTATCAGTCGTTTTCCCCTCTTCAAAACCTGATTATCAATTATCAGTCTCGCTAAAAACGTGAATCATTGCGCACACAGTGTCTACCGCAGTATTCAATAACAAGGTGAGGATCTATCTGCCAATGAAACTAGACCACTGCTTATTTTAATGAATGAATTAAACTGTGGGACGGAATTTTATGATCTCCTTATAGAGGTTTAGTCATCCGGTGTAATAAAAGGCTAGTGCGGCTGTTTTTGGTGGTGTTCCTGACATTGAACTAGATATTTGGTGTTTTAGCATGGAGGAGTTAAGTTTCGTTCCGGATCTCCCGAGCGGCCCCCTGGATGTTTATAGAAAGAATGCCACATTTGATTGGAAACGCCTAAAGTTGGCACTGGAGGGCGATTTGGACCTGCTAAAACTCAAGGTAAGATTTTCATTATTGGTTCCCTATTAGAATTCTTTTAAAAGAATTCATTTGGAAATAGACCGAAACTCATAAATGCTGAGATAATTAAAGCTTAGCCCCACCCTTCAAGACCTTGAAAACTTTAAGGTTCAGTTGTTTATTTTATTCTGTTAAATATTTATTTCCCCCCAAAATCCCTTGGCTTGGTTAACTTTCACATCACATCAGCAAATGTGCCTGTTAACTTATGTTTTAACTTTGCCATACCAATAATGTTTTTTAAAATCCATTTTATAAGTTTCCTTGTTGATATGTAGGTAACTAGGTAAATTTTATCAAAAACTATAGACCTGTAAAAACCTGATAGCGGTAAATAAAATAATGTTATAAATTATTGAATACAATTTTATTCCAAGGTTAGTATAATTTGGCATGCAGCTACATTGCATGCACTTTGATGGGTATAAAGGGGTTGGCCTTTCGGGTAAATACATACATGTTCTAAAACACCTCATAGAGAGATTAAAAAACGTAAATGACTCCCATCAGACACCAGGGATCTAGACAAATACCTCACACCTAGTTTTCTTTTATGCTAATGCAAATTTTTCAAGGAAAAACGTGGCAGTAGTCACATGAAAGCAAGCTTATGCAAAGGTCTATAGGTATAACAGCGTAAGTTCGTATCTCTTTCATAGTATATAAAAAAAGTGACATTACAACAGCTTATGTCATTCCTACACAACTTAATTATTATTATTTTACATTATTTTGACAACCTCTGTGGTGCAGTGGGCGAAGGTCCACCTGAGATACAGAAGGTTGCAGGTTCAATTCCCGCTGCGGGAAATGTTTCTATATTCCAATATATTTCTTGGGTCTGTGTGTTTTTAAAAAATATATAAGTAGTATATTAGCCATGTAGTGCCACACAGCATCATCTAGCCCCAAACTAAGCAGACCTTGTATTATGGGTAATTATGACTGATATACTACTTAACAATAAGCAAATTACTATTACTATTACTTTATTTACTTGCAAATGGAAATCCGTAGTCTCTGCCTACCCCTCCGGGAAACAGGCGTGAGTTTATGTATGTTACTTAACTTTTTTTTTGTATATACATTTTATACATAAAAAAATACCCAGACTTGAGATAAATTTTAGTAGATCATACAAACATTTGTCCCACGGCGGGAATCTAACCCGCAATCTTCTGTGTCTCGAGCTTTCACCCACTGCGCCGAAATAAATGTTATTTAATAATCTTCGAAAATAAACCTGCGTTATTCCATAAATATTGAACATGAGATTGTGAAATTTAGCATAACTACAGAACTAAGTAAATCCCAGGTTTCATGTTACTTCAGTTAAAAAAAAAACATTAATTTTGTAGAAAACATCAAAAAACTGCATTTATCGCGTAATTTGAACTGCCTTACAAATTTGAATTTGTAATTTGCCTTCATAAACACCGCATTGGAGCGCATTCCATTTTCAACTATAACACAACTTCGTAATGTCTGATATTTACAAATACGCAAAACGACCAATAGACTCTTAAGCGCTCAACAAGGCTGAATTGTTAGCCCCTAGACACTTAATTTAGAGAGTGCGTTCCTTTTGGGGTATAGTAGCCTATATGGATGATGTTTCGTTTCTCAGTAAAAAATGACAAAACTTGGACAATTCTTCAGGGAAAAACTAGGCGTCTTCATTTTACGACCATAAAAGCCCAGTGTTATGTTTGTCTGAAAATCTACTACAATGGTGTAGCAATGGTGAGACGAAGTATGGACAAACTCAAAAGACGAAGTCGCATTGTTAGTTTTATATAAGCACAAAGTACAATGGCACTTTGCAGTGTATATTTAACATGTGGCTCTGTTTTGGTGCCTCTGTCACTTTATAAATTACCTAGGATTTTGCAGATGGCGGTAAATGTACATCGTATGATACCGTTTTATTTACATCTATCAAACAAGTTTATTCATCAATGTTTCAACAAATGGGTATGTATTCATTGAAATCACAAGGAAGGAACATTTACAATCTTCAACTTATGAACTAAGTGAATTATATTTTATTGTAATATACTAGCCTCCACACACGATTTCACTCGCATGGTAACTGGATAAAAAGAGTAGTCTAGGTGTCTATATGTCTATGTGTTCATCCAAATTAGTCAAGCTATTACAGCGATTATTAGCAAAAACATCTAAATATCCAAACTTCGAAATTTGTAATATTTCTAGGATAAGTGAATTTACGTCGATTCCTCGCGACCAAGATAAAAAAGTCTGGCAACAAACCGTTGATTTTTTAGTATCCATTATTAATAAACCCAACAAACAAGGTATATTTTTAAACTACAGAAAAAATATTCATTTCAAAATCAATTCATATGTGCTGCATGACCTATAATTTATTTAAATGATATTTTAAATTGAACACCTAAATATAACCTAACCTACATATATTTGAATGGAATATAGATTACTTCATTAAAATAAAGAGTTGATATGCTTAAATTAGAATACCTGTTTGCTGTTCAAAAACAAGAAACGGTAAATTAATTTAATAATAATAATTTATACATTTTTAAGGTGTTATTCTGTGACATTGTGTGAGTGACTGTCGGATTAATGAGAAAGTTATAAGTTATTTAATATCAACCTACGACCTTAAGGAGCCGAGCAAAAGAAGTAACAGCGCTGCCGGCGGGGCGGGCGATGCGACGCGTCGGGTCGTGGTTCAGCTAGTACACAATGAACGATCCTTTTGACCAAGGATCCGAGTGAGAGGTTGTTTGTATGTTAGTGCGTTTGTCCGTTATAATTGTTTTCTTAAATAGCTTAACCAATTTTCCATAGTTCTCTCTTGCTCTACTCAAGATACACTTTCTTTAACCAGCCAATATATGGGCAGATAGTGCATGTTAACCGCGTCGTATGTTGGCGCAGTTAACACGCCCTGGATTAGGCTTCGATTGTCGCCTTGTAATAAAACATTAAACAGTATTATACAGGAAAACAACGTACACGAAATTGAAGGAATCCCCTGAGATAATCCTCTTGCAATGCCACAAGCTAGTTATAACTATCTGCGTCAAAAAAATAAATAATAATGCTGGACATTTTTCACACAGCATCATCTAGCCCCAAAGTAAGCAGAACTTGTGTTATGGGAAGTAAATGACTGTTATACTACTTATATACTTTATTTTTTTGTAAATACGTACATATTATACATAGAAAACACCCAGATCCCGAGACAAATATTTGTATATGCAAACATTTTTCCCGATGCGGGAATCGAACCCGCAAAAAAAATAAAAGCCGCGAGCTTTAAGAGAACTTCTTAGATAGATATTCGAGCCGATTCTCTAGTTCATATCTAAACTTAATTTATACTTTCGCTCTCTTTGACTGATAGTGCACGCAAGAAAGAGATGGCAAGATTTTTATTCCTGTCAAATTAGTTTACGTGTCGTTCTCCGTGTTTATAGTCAGCATGTTTTGAAATCACGACTCAATTTTGTAATGGGAAACTTAAATCTGACTAATTTGACAGCACTAAAATTGTTGTTATCTCTTCGTTTTGTTACTGTTAGTAAAAGAGAGTTATAGATAAAATTCAGTTTAGTTGGTGTACAATAGTGTCGATGACCACGGCGGCATCAGGGGGAGATACAGTACAAGCGGCGTTGGAAAACACGAGTCTGTTTTGTAAATAATAACGTTTGTTCTAGTATAAAGTATGGCATACCCTGGAGAAGGACCCTCTGTTCGCAACGACCTACGTGACGCCGCCCCTCGAGGAGCAGAAACGGATAGCGCAACTCCAACTGAAGAAAGTAAACGAATACAAGTTCCTAACGAAAGAGATGACCAACGCCAGCTATAGTAAAAGAGTAAGTACAATTAAGAAGAAAATTTAAAGACGCATTAATGGTCTGAAACGGAAAGTACGCTTTATTAAACACATTTTTGCAATTCGGTTTAGTTTGTTGCTGTAGGAAAAACATGTACATCATATCACCAAGAATTTAATTGTATCCACAAAACAGATTTTATAACAGTTTCTCAATCAAAAACAATGACAATATAAAATACCAGTTGCGCAATTTCGATTTTCGCTAACAAATATTGAAGTTTAAAAGACTCTCTATGCTCAAGTAAAGAGTCTTGTTGTTTTACATTACGGATAAGAAAGAAAAAAATGCTAAAAACTTGTCATTATCATCATCAGCCCACATTAGTCCACTGCTGGACATATGTATGCATCTCCCAATACGCGCCACTAAACACGGTTGGGCTCTTGCTATCCACTTTCTCCTCGCTGCCTTTCTTAAGTCATCACTTCTCCTAGCCGGGGGGCGCCCCACACTTCGTTTGCCAAGACGCGGTCTCCACTCATTCACGAACTCGTTTACCCCAACGGTTTTCGGTTATTCGGCATTATAACTTTATTTAACTTTATTTAACAACAAACTTAGAAAAAAAACAATTGTATGCACAAAGGTTATCGTAATGAGCTTATAAAATAAATGCTTAGTAGGCAACACAATTAGCAGAATAAACATAATAATGAAGGTAGGCATACAGTTTAAAAATCTTTACCTCCCGTGCTAGTTACAAACTGTGTTACGGCAAGGTAATGATTCTCGCCCTATACAAATACGGGTCATTATTGGGTGCATTCTTTTACTATCTGTCCAGTTTGAGCAAACAATAGAACTGAGCCGGCCGATTCCATTGTGAGCCCAGTACTGGACGTAAACAAAATTGTAGTAAATGCTAGCAGGACAGATAAATCTTTGAGAGTGAATATATTTAAAGTAAAATGGTAAGTACTTTGCAACTACATTAGGATTAAGAAATATGTATAGTCGGTAATAATTAGGTACACGCTTTTATATACGTTAACCTCAATTATGGTTATATGTATATTTTATATGGATATACGTTGTATAGAGTTTAGTAAGTGGATAGATAAAATAGATTAATATATTAATTGTATATAGTTTTCCGTTTTTTCATAGTCAAGATTAAGTAGAAACTCATCTAGTAACTTCCCACAGACATATCTTGTTTTATCCCTAATAAGAACTTCTTTGTTAATACGGTTGTATAGAAATGGTGCAAGAAAATACGAAAAGCCCTGTGCAAAAGTTGTGGTACAAGCAGGAACTACGTATGCTTTATCAGCTCTTCTTTTTGATTTATCTAACTGACTTGGGCGAGTATGTTGTCTTATGACGATAATTTTGACAAATAGCTGATGTACGGTAAGTACAAGAAACTCATTGTAAAGATTTGTTGTGGGGTACCGAAACGGTTTGTGATTTAGAACTTTTATTATAGAGCGCTGAGTACGTTCCAATTTAATCAGCAATGTCTTCCTTGCTCCACCCCAGGCTGAAATACCATAGGCTATTATCGATTGACATAAGGTCAAGTATACGGCTTTGTTGGTCTTAGAATCTCTCAAATGTCTCACTTTCTTGAAAATAGGTAAAAGTTTTCGTATACGTGACTTAAGCATGTCAATATGGGGTTTCCAATTTAGATTTTTATCAATCGTTATACCTAAATATTTTATACTGTCGATACTAGAGATAGTGTAGCATTCGCAGCAATCATTGTCAGATCCAGTATGGGCTTTTAAAGACGGATTTGTGCTAGGTTGGTGATTTTTATAGATAGAAAAAGTGATATATTTAGTTTTATTTAGGTTTAAAGTAAGTAGGTTATTGTTAAGCCATTCGATAACAACACGCATACCACTTTCAGCGGAGAGGCGTGCATCCTCCCATGTCGATCCCCTAAAAATAATTGCAGTGTCGTCTGCAAATGTTATTATTTTGGCTTTGTTTAAATGTGTTACAAAGGCTGTTGATGTAAATTAAGAAAAGCGTTGGTCCAAGTACGGAACCCTGAGGTACGCCGAACGAAATCGAACGTCTAGTACTCAAATTGTCACCCACTCTCACAGCTTGGGATCTGTCAGAAAGGTAGTCTCTAAGGAGATTCAGTGGCAAGCCTCGAACTCCAATGGACTCCAACTTACATATTAGTAGGGGGACAGAGACAGTATCAAAAGCTTTGGCCAAATCGAGAAAAACGCCGATACATTTTTGCTTGTTGTCTAAATTATTAGCAACGTGCGACACCAGGCTTTCAATTGCGTCAACTGTGGATATTTTTTCTCTGAATCCATACTGGTTACTTGATAAGAGCTTGTTATTTTCCAGGTAATTTATAAGCCGACGATTTATAAGTTTCTCTAGGATTTTGGCCATAATGGGCAGGAGAGATATTGGGCGATAATTAGTGATAATGCCTCTGTCTCCAGTTTTAAAAATAGGAATCACTATTGAGTCCTTTAGTATTCTTGGGAATACCCCCGAGGAAAGACAAAGATTACAAATATGAGTGACAGGCATACCCAGGAATCCCATGCATTTTTTGAATAATATTGATGGAATTCCATCCCATCCGGAAGATGAAGTATTTTTCAGAGACGCAACTATCTTATTAATTTCTATTAGATCTGTCTCTAGAAGCATAAATGAATTTAAATTGGACATATCAGGTTTAAAATTTTGTACTAAGTGTTGTTCAAAAATGTTGTCGAGTTGGTCTTCTCCAAAATAGTAGTAGCAAGATTGCAAAAGTCATTAATGTGATTAATCGATTCTTGGGGTGTATCTTTAAGTTTTAGAAGTTCACTTCCCATTTGCGGCTTATGAGAATTATTAAGACCACATACCCGTTTTATGACATGCCAGGTTTTTTTGATGTCATTTTTACTTTTTTGTAGGTCCAATCGGTCATATTTAATTTTAAGGTTATGCAGTAAGTTATTGCAGTGATTTCTATAGCGCTTGTATGTGGTTTCTAATTTAACATCTGTGGGTGATTTTTTATGACGTCTATGGAGCGTATCACGGAACCTCATACATCTTAACAAGCCTGGAGTGATCCAAGGTTGATAGATTATCTTTCTATTTGGAATGGTACAGATTCGGGTACAATTCTTAACAACTTCGGCCACTGTGTTCATAAACCGGTCGGTAGCTTCATTTGGGTCTATAATATTAATTAAATATTAATTAGTCAACCTCCGATAGCTGTTTATACGCTTGCTCATAATTTATTTTACTTATTTTTTTTTCGTTACATGGTCTGTGATGTTGCGATGATGGTATAGCAAGATAAACACAGCTGTGGTCTGTAATTGATGCGTCGCAGACTGCAGTCAGAACTTTAGTCTTTGATTTGACAAAACAGTGGTCTAAACACTTTGTTTCGCGCGTGGGAATTATATGGCTAGGTAAGAGACCATGTGTTGCCAGTAGATCCAAATACTCATACGACCTAGGGTCGCAGTTGTTACTACTTATGTCTATATTAAGATCACCAAGTATGTAGATATTTGGTATATATTTGAGGTTCGACAGCAATCCATCCATAGAGATTAGAAAATTTGCAGTAGATACGAATGATGGGTATCTATAAACACAAATAAATGCAGAATTGCTACCAAATTTCACCACAAGACTGTCAGCGTCATACATATCAGGTTCGTATTTGGGCTTCCAATACCGGGATCCCGGTATCAGCCAATACCGGGATCCCGGAATTTTTTTCGAGATTTTTAATACCGGTATTGAAATGTTCAAAACCGGGATCCCGGTATTAGTGATTTTATTTTAATTTTAGTACAAAACACAAAATAGGTACTTAATAAACTATCACTACCGCACATAGACATTTTTATCCATTTATTTATTTTGGAATATTTTAAATCGGACTTTCTGGAAGTCTCGCGTTGCTCTAAGTACAGTGCGGAAGGCGGCGGCGCCCGCCAGGGGTGAGGGGAAATTCGGGGAAATTGTCAGCTGCAGATAGTTTAAATTATCTCAAAGAACGTTTGCAAGAATTTAACATTGACCTGTCCGAAGATGTGATTGCTCTATGTACAGACGGCGCCAGTGTTATGACCAAAATGGGAAAATCTTTCAGTGGTCATCATCAGCTATGTTTAGCTCACGGTGTATAGTTAGCAGTAATTGACGTTTTATACAAAAAAACAGAGGAATGCGCGCCTGCACCTGCACCTATAGCTACAACAACTTCTGAAGATGACTCAAGTTGCGACGAAAGTGAAAATAGTGCAGATGACGACACAAACGGGGCTTTCGTTGTTGAACGTCCACAAGTTACTACTCCGCCAAAATTTGTATACAAAAATGTCATCGAAAAGGTGCGAAAACTAGCAAGATACTTACTTCAGAAAATCGCCTATTAGAAACGATATATTACAAAGCTACGTTACCAAAGAGCATGGCAAAGAGATTAAATTGATGCTAGACGTAAAAACCTAACTAGTGGAGCAGTATGGCCGACATGGTCGGTCGATTTTTGAAGCTCTGTTATCTTTGAGCTTCAAAAATCGACCGACCATGTCGGTCATCCACTAAAGAACTGATTGATCTGAAATCGAATATTAAATTTGATGATGAAGATATCACCTTATTAAATAACATTCACCAAAGCCTCAGCGTGATCAAGGCAACTGTCTCTGCACTGTGCCGTCGTGATGCCACTCTTTTATCGGCTGATGCTTGTCTCAAATTCATGCTGCGAAAATTAGACGAAGCAGACAATACCATAAGCCGAAATCTTGCCTCTGCCCTCAGAATGCGTATAAAACAGAGACGCCTAATAATATCAGGTATACTTCCAAAAAAGAATAAAATTAAAAGTCTGATAAAAATAAGGTTTTTTTTTCAATACCGGTATCCCGGAATCCCGGTATTTAGAAAAAAACATTCGGTATTAATACCGGTATTGTAAAAATCCGGTATTCGAAAGCCCTAGTTCGTATACCGTAATATCAGTGATATTATTTCGGACATACTTATGCAATTACTCCACTATTCTGGTTGATGTGTCTTGTGGTATGAAATGTGTTGTATCGATTCAAATTTGGAATATTGTTGCAATTTTGTAACCAGCATTCAGTCAGAATAACCAGATCATGTCATTTCGCGATAAGAATACATTAAAATCATCGAAATTCTTATTAACACTCCGAATATTCTGGGAAATTACATTAAGATTTATTGGAGATTTACTTAGTTCTTGGAAGTCACTTGGATCACCAACCAAATACGATTCACCAGCGTTAATCTCACGATCAACGTCAGTGGCAACTACAGAGAGATCATTAATCATTATTATAGGTATGAGCAAAGCTCGCTGTAGTGAAAAAAGATTTGTATTTGGTTTTTATGTGGTAGTGATGATTTTGCATCGAGAGTAACTTAAGTGGTTGATACCACTTAGTTTCACTGATGTTTGACTGAAAGAACGAAGTGTTAAACATATTATAAGATAGATACGGGTTTTTATAGTAAACTTCAATAAAGGTATGTCCATAAATATAAGATACATAAATTATATTTGTATAAAGCGTGATTTTAAACGAACAGTTTCTAAATAGGGCTAAAATATTAGTGAAAAAGTTACTTATTTGAATGTCTAAAATTAAGACAAACCGAAACAAGGTCCATATAACGTAAGCTAGTCACGATTGACGCAGTATAGCGACCTGTTGGAGAGATTTGATCAGTACAGCAGGTTGACCTTCATCCTTGCGAAGTTGCACGTTACCACGGGATACCCAACAGTATCTGAACTTGCCATTTTTTACCAATTCGCGTGCCTCTCCATAAATCTTCTTCGTCAGTGTTGTAAGTGCTTCCGATACATACACTCTATTAATGTCCCCCTTAACTCCCAGGTGATTACGACCAGCCTACTGCCACTTAAGTTTGCTATTCCTCTGAGCTATGTCGATGACTTTCGTTCGGATAATCTCGTTACGGATTTTATCCTAAAGAAACCCCGAAAACCAGTGTTTGCAATTTTTTTGTTCGTAAGCCCCAACGGTTTTGCGTATGCTGCTAAATTAATTCAATGGTCTTGCGTATTGTACGTTTCTCCTTAATGTGCTTCGGCAACTGTCTGCGCCTTAAGCCTGATAGAATCTAAATACACATGAAATACTTCACTTTACGCAGCGCAGGTCTTCGCATAAAATATGATACGTGTCATATAATTTTTGAAATTATTAACCTTTATCACACTATTAACACCAGGCAAAACAGAGAAACCATAAAATTAATGCTTTTACTAAGTGGTACTAAAATTCAACCGCCATTAAGCTGCTTTAAAGACATTTTATAATTAACCTTATGATCAGGCTTTTAAAAGTGAACCATTTTAAGTATTTATTGCAATAGTTATGATGAGTATCACACTTAAAATTGCTACTTGAAGGTTATGTCATGTAGGTGAATCCCCATCTGCCTTAAAAAGTCCCCTAGAGACACATACCTCTTCCATACAATACCACGTACAATGCTGGTGTAGTGGCTGGTGTTTAATTTATTTCCATCCTAGATTAACTGGAAGAAATCAATTGGAATTCAATATAAGAACTCAATGGCTATACTTTAAAATCCAGTTACCAAACATACCACATCCCAGATAATAAATGATTACGGCTAAAGAGTAGATTAAAAAATAATGGGGCTGAGCGAATTTACGTCAGCTTAAATTTCAGCTCTATTGGTTATAGGCTCTCAGACCTTGCATGACGGAGGTTAACTGTGGAGAGCATTCTACCGCAAAATGCAAAAAAATGCTTCCTCCACTGTGATCAATTGTTGTGGGTATTTGGTGAACCAGTGACCTTAAAGCAAATATTTTGATGGTCAGCTATTGTGTGATAAAGGACTAATCCGTGCTGTGTCATGCCGGTGTGATACACACGACCTCTGTGGCGCAGCGGGCAAACGCCCGCCTGAGACGCAAAAGGTTGCGGGTTCGATTCCCGCTGTCGGACAAATGTTTGTATGAACTGCAAATATTTGTCTCGGGGTCTGGGTATTTTCCGTGTATGTTTTAAAAAAAAAAGTATATAAGTAGTATATCAGTCATGTAGTTCTCATAATACAAGCTCTGCTTAGTTTGGGGCTAGATGATGACGTGTGGAAAATGACAAGCAAAAAAAAAATATGAGCAGCCTGTAGACGTCCATTCCTGGACATACGCCTCCTCTAAAGGGAGGCCTGGAGTGCCATGATTAACGATCCACCTAAATCCAAAGATTTACCGAAACCTTTACGATGTAAGTCCTTAGGTGTCATAGAAGCTTCTAAATTCAAAGGTTGTCTGAAATATATCTGTTCGAAGCTTCAAGACTGCTCACTATACTTTTAACTAGAAAAAGTTCGTGTTTTTTTTTGTGCTAGTATAGTTTTATAATATTTGTGTTTATGGTGGTGTTTTAGGCAATACAGTATTTTCATTCAATCTTTCGTACTAGTGACCAAACTTGGTGTAGATGTTTTTAGGCCGTCCAAAAGACCTGCGATATAGCTTAGCCACTGTTACATCCGTGACCATCTTTCGTGGATCTGAGCCCTTTCGTGGATCGGGGACTCGTCTTGAAAAAGTCCCGATCCACGAAAGCGTTCAGTTTATAATTCCTCTTTCACCAAAATAATATAAATCTTCGCCCGCAGACGCGAGCAATAATGACCATAAACGAAGCGATCCAGTCTCTGAATCCCAGCGTTTCTGTGAAAATGGCGATCGGAATTTACTTGTACGGGAACGCGCTGCTGTCACTAGGCACGGAGCGGCACTTCAAGTTTTATGAAGCCACCGTCTTCAATAGAGAGGTGAGTGCTTATTCAAGATTTAACCGTTCATTTGCTAGAATAAATAATTTAATTTTAGAACAGCCCGCTTAGCATGAGCACCAAAGACATAGGTTCTATTTCGTAGTCGTTTTGTCTACGAAAAAGAAGACAAAAACTATTTCTGTCATCTATTCTTTCCAACAAAAGAATATTTATTATCTTCTCGGCGGTTGACAAAACCGTTGTCTACGTCCGTTGTCCGTTGTCCGTGGTCTTCATGCTTAGCAGGCAGGGCATACAGACGTGCAAATATTGATCATGTCAAGCTAATCATTTTTATATTAAAATCAAAATATTCACCATTCCAGCAGGAGATACCTTCACTTCTATATCTTTCAGTCCAAGGTTCTTGGGTTCGAATCCTAACTGAAACTGGATAAGCAATGTTTTGCGAACAGTGTTTTCGCATATATCAAAACGAATAAAAAGAATAAGGCCTATGTGACATCTTCACAAACATATTTAGTCCGCAGATATTTAAGTATACCAAGAAGGGGGTGGTCGGAGGCACGTCCAAACATTACATTTGGCACATTCCCGCGTTTTGCAAGTAGTAAGTATTCTACGTGACAGGTTGCAAGCCCATTGCCGATTATGAGAACACTAACTGATGGCACATGCATTAGAATTTTTGGGCATGTCGGTTTTCTCACGATGTTTTCCTTCACCGTTTTCAGCACGTGTTCATTTCTAACTTTTGCCATGGGTTCACGGACCACTTTCGCCCAGTCTCTTTCACTATCCCCCGAAGAAAAAAGAGTGGTGTTATAAGTTAAACTTATTTATCTATGTGTCTGTCTGAGGCATAGTAGCTCCCAAACGGATGAACCGATTTTCAAAACACATTGGGGGTTTTCATATGTTGTGAAAATGTACTTGTTTTATTTATTCTATTAACTAAAGTTAGCCATTGGCTCATAGTGAGAAGTAGAGCTTCTGTACAAGGGCTCATCCGGGGAAGTGCCAAGCAGTAATGCTTGCTGTGTTCCAGTTTGAATTTTTGGTTGCCGGTGAAATTACAGGCACACGAGATCTTTCATCTTGATATCTCAGGAAGGCAACGCGTGATACCTCTGGTAGTGCAAGCGTCCATAGGCTACGGTAACCGCTTACCAACAGTTGGGCCGTAAGTATGTTTGCCTCTTTGTTATACAAAAAATGCAATCTAACTCCCAGGTGCTGGCAAGTTTTGCGCTGACGGAGATCGCTCACGGCTCTGACGCGCGGCTCATGCGTACCACCTCCACCTACGACCCGAAGACGAAGGAGTTCGTCATCCACACGCCCGACTTCGAGGCAGCTAAATGCTGGGTTGGTAATTTAGGTAATTTGTGTCACATTTTATTATTATCTGTGCCACTATCACCAGGGTGTCTAGACTCTAGACAAATACCACTTTCTGTTCGCGTTAACGCCTGCGGAAAGATTGAATTGTATGGTTATGACATTAGCTGTGGTAATGTCACGTGACTGCTGCCAAGTTTTTCCCTGACAAATTTGCTATAGCGTGGAAGGAAAACCCAGGTTCATTAGGTGGACGAATACCTCTTTCTGTGGGCATTAACGCCTGCGGAAAGATTGAATTTTATGGTAATTACTTTAGCTGTGGGCATGTCACGTGACTGCTGCCAAGTTTTTCCCTGACAAATTTGCGTTAGCGTGGAAGGAAAACCCAGGTGCTTTAGGTGGACGAATACCTCTCTCTGTGGGCATTAACGCCTGCGGAAAGATTGAATTGTATGGAAATGATACTAGCGCCGATTCTCTAGTGCACCGACTGAACTTAATTGAAACTGTCGCTCTCTTTTACTGATATTGCACGCAGGAAAGAGATGGCAAGAATTTGCACCTGTCAAATTATTTTACGTGTCGCTCTCATGTGTATATTCAGCACGTTTTGAAATCACGACTGAACTTGTATGGAAAACTCAAATCTGACTAAAACGACAGCATTAAAATCATGGCTATCTCTTTCTTTTGTTACTGTTAGTAAAAGAGAGTGATAGATAAAATTAAGTTTAGTTAGTGTGCAAGAGAATCGACGCCATTAGCCTGATGAAATGTCACGTGACTACTGTCAATTTTCATCTTGTCAAATTGGCGTTAGCGTGAAAGGAAAACAAGGTATTTGTCCCCCCTTTTTTTGACCCCTGGAAATCGCCACTGCTATTCCGTAGCATAGTAGGGATATTTATCCAAAAATCTCCACCGGCGTGTCAATAACTTAAAAACTAATATCAGTCTTATTGTTGGAATTTAAAATCGCCTTTTAAACTCTTGAATTCGAGTTAATAACGAGTTCGTCAACATTAAAAAAAAAACAAATCAAAAAATAAAAACGGTTCCAGTTATCACAATCATTTAACTGCATATCAGTAATACCTGTTCAAATATGCAAATGGGTTCAGCCGTGACACAGATTATAAGCAAAAAAAAATTTATATGCATTTAGAATATTTGAAGATTAATAAATAATAAACACCCCCAACTGACACATACCTAGATTGAGATTCTAAGATAGAAGTGAGAAGAACACCCAGACCCGGAACAGATATACACACATTTGTCCCGCAGCGGTAATCGCCCTCTTGCGTCGCAGCCGGCTACTCGGCCGCCGTGCCACTGAGATCGAGATACGATTTAAACCGCTTAACCACATTTGTTTGCCGCAACCTAACATAAAAAAATAAGGTCAGATTATGAGCAGAACATTTAAAAATACTTAGGTAAAGTATTTTATAATGTTCTGTTATTAAAAATACTTTACCTAAGTATTTTTAAATGTTCTGCTATGATACCAAACCATGATAATTTTAATTAGCTGGTCCGCCATATTGTTTTTTTATAGTGAGGTCATTTAAGTGACTGATCATAGGTCAGAGCAATTAAATAATAGCTGGCCATTCATTAATTTAAATGCAATTTCGTGTCGGTCGTAAATGCTCTATACTGGTAACTTTGATACAAATAAAAAATACTACACTAATATTTCTGGATCATAGTGTAGTTTATATTATAAGTAACCTACATGGTAGTTTCAATTATTTTTTATCTGTAGCAGGTCAAGATTAACTAAGCTTAATGTTTTTATGTCATAATGTATGTCTGAGAAACATGACCGGTCTCATTACGAAGCGTGGTCTAAACTCGAGTTGAACTCGAGTTCTGTCAGATCCACTAAAACCAAGGTTTACCTTATCGAAAAAGAGTATTATTGCAAAGTTTCTAAGGTCTAAAATTTAAATATAAAGTAAACCCGCGGGATGTCAATTTGATTTTAAAAACACTTCTAAACCAATATATTTTTATTTATATAATAAAATATTTTATTAAACATTATTTTGATTGGCTACCAATAGAAAGTAGGTTCTCAAAAAGAGAACCTACTTAATTATTATAGAAATAAACTAGATGACAGCCTGATTTATCTTTTAGCAGTTATTTGTGGTCAAACCTCTATTTGAAATGTCAAATAAACTGTCGGCTATTAAATAGCATTCTATTTAAAACCTTGTTTCATCTGTCTGGTCTATACTTGCGATCATCTAATATTTGATTTGTACAAAGGGCCTTTTGCTGTTGGCTTCAGCCCCAGTAATGACTCACAAAGGATCAGACCAAGTCTGAGATATTGAATATTAATAATAAAAATCAAACAGACTTACAAACCCACACTAGGATTCCCTGTGTCGTGAATATCAAGAACTACGAGTACCGTGGTACCACAACACCCAGGCCGGAACAAATATCTGCAGAACATGCAAATATTCATCTCGCAGCGGGAATCGAACCCACACCTCTTGTGTTGCAGCTGGCTACTCGCCCGCCGCGCCAACGAGGTATTCCTTTCTGAAACTTATAGCACCCTCGTACCAAATACGAACGATAATTAAATCGATTATGACAGACAGAGCTTACAGAGAAAGTACAGAGCTTTGTGTCATATCCGTTCGAAAATAACTTTATAAAATTGTACAATGTCTGTCTCTTTCTCTCAGGTAGAACTTGTACGCACACCTTACTCTTCGCACAGCTGATCACTCCAGACGGCACGAACCATGGTCTGCACGGGTTCATAGTACCAGTCAGAGATCCTGCTACCATGGAGACGTACCCTGGCCTCACGTTGGGAGACATGGGGGAGAAAATTGGCGTCAACGGCATCGATAATGGGTAAGCCAGAGTATCATTGATGATTAAATTTAAATAGACTAATGTTTAAAGTCCATGAGAAATCTAGAGACCGAGGGTAGACGCTGTATCATCCACAAGTAAATGGTTTCAGTGAGAGAGTTGTAGGTTGAAATAGTTTATATGAAATAAAACCCATGATGCATAAATATTTGTAGTGCCCAATTCCCAATCATACTACGATAATAATCTAATATAAATACTTTTATGCGATTTTTTTAATGTTCCTATAAAACTTGATTCACATTTTCACTAGAAACAATTTTACTATCCTTATCATCGCGTCATACTATGCAACGATTGTTCTCAGAATTTGATAGCCATAAGCATAAGCAGGCCATGTAGCACGCAGAACTGAAACTCGCTAGGGAGGAAAGTTTCTAGAATAGCCCAATAAATATTTGATTTTCGCTCCCGTGCTCCGAATAAGCGGAATCTGTCCTCGTACTTAACGTATTTTCGCATGCAGTGACACTGCCATAAACGTTAGGATAGAGGCACTGTTAAATGTTGCGGTGGGTGGACGTGGCTCAAAACCGTTCGTCATGACACACTTTGGGGTAGGCTTATGCCCAGCAATGGACTCATAATTTACGTTTGTTTGCTGAGCTATCAAACCTGTGCAAATCCTATGCTTATCCCTCAAAGTTCATACTTATTATATGTGTATAAATAGTATTTTCATGGTATGTGGTACCCCTTGTAATCTTTTGACAGTCCGTTCCATCTGGGTTGTCTGGTGTAGATCGCTTGTTAGCGGTAAAAAAGACTGATGTTTAAACAACATTTACATTGTACAACATTGGCAAAGATTTTAGTACTTATTAAAGTTGAAATATTTGGAATGCAATACAAAATTTTCTATCTATTTGACCATTATTTTGATAGTTAAGATTTCATATCAGAAAAGCTGGTTTATTTAGCTATATTTATGGTTAAAACACGCTATATATAATGATATCCAACACCCAAATAGTGATATAATCGCAAGGTCGTCGTTATCTGAATTGCGGTTGAATATTAAAGTAATCAATGCAATCTACAGTAATTAATCATGAATATGTGCGTATTTCATCCTACAGAACTGTATGACCAATTATCATAATCGGCTTATGAATATACTAAAATAATAATGCCGGTCATTTTTCACACAGCATCATCTAGCCCCAAACTAAGTAGAGCGTGTTATGGGAACTACATAACTAATATAGTAATGATATACCTTTTTTTTGGAAATACATAAATAATTATGCATAGAAAACACCCAGACCTGAGACAAATATTTGCAGATCATACAAACATTTGTCCCGCGGCGGGAATCGAACCCGCAACCTCCTACATCTCAGGCGGGCTTTAGCCCACTGCGCCACAGAGGTCGTCTGAAGCTACTACAGATAAAACTTAGAATTTTAATTTATTTATTTCTTTAGACTTTGCTTAACAGTTATCACCAAAACGCATAAAAAATTGTCTATTATGGACAAAAATGTCTTAGCTTAAACTTAAGTACACTCTCGGGTGCTGATTGATAAGATTGATGATTCATTTAAGACTATCGTCTCCTAATTCAGTCTCACTTAAATAAAATAAACTCTTTGTATTTCTATTTTGTATCGTTAAAGAGGTCTACATGTTAAGCCTGTATTTTGAGCGTAAATAGATAAAAGCCGGCATCCAGTCCTATTAATATCATAAATCTCAAAGTTTGCCTCCGTAACGGCAGAACCCATTCTTGTGACATTTAAAACTGGAAATGTTCGTGACTTAGGCTACTTTTTGTTCGGGTATGAAACGGGTGAAGCCGTGGGCAGAGGCTAGTCAGTCGTATAAAATAAAGAACTATCGGGTATGATAGGCTTATTCCAGAAATCCCCTGCTATGATTTTCTGCGATCTTCCGGGGGATCCTTTTGGCGCAAAAGGGAAGCAATTTGTTTTTCCAGATTGAAGTTCCAGACATCCTCTTATCAATTTATTTACATTGATCTCTTTTAAATAAATCAAATATGTAAAAACAAACGTATTATTTAATTATAATATTTTTTTCATGCTATCACAACATCCAGACCCGGAATTAATATGAATGAATGAAAAAAATACTTTATTGTACACCGCAAAAAAATAGATATCTTAATAAAATTAAAAATAACTTGAAGCACAATGGTCTTATCGGTTTGAAGCGACCTCTTCCAGACAAAGAGGAGGACCTTCGGATAAAGAGGATTTAATGAGATTTCAATAATGGCTGGTGGTGTACTAATACTTTATTAATTTGAAAAGTGTGCAAGCACTTATAAAATGATACTAACAAATAGGTAATAAAAAAAATACATAAATTTATATATAATTTTATTTTTCACCTGTCCTTAACCTCAGAGGTTTGCTGGAATAAAACTCTTGTTAGGGTTAAGCTCGCCTTTGTACATGTCCTATTATGTAAGTTTTTTGTGTCTGTTTTTTCTGTGTGTACAATAAAAAATAAAAAAGAATAAAGAATAAATATATTTTCTCTCACAAAGGTTTCTTAACTATTTGAGGTGAAAACGACTGAAAAGAAAACCTGTTTTGTGATAGACTGGTGCCTGAGATAGGTTTAAAAAAAACCTGTAATTACAGGTCACCTAGTTGAAAAGTGAATCACGCAAAGTGAATCAATCTTCAAACAAGTAGTAGGCTAAGACTTAGCCTACAGAACTCGTTCTAGTAAGTATGTTATCATAAATCATTCGACAGATAGTGATTCTTAGGATGCACTGACGCACTGGTTTATCAGCTGATTGAGATATTATTTTGTAACCTAATAAAATAAAGGTATTTTATTAATAAGGATTAGTGCGTATTAAATGTGTGTTCCAATAAGCCGCGGCTTGTAACCTGTCACGTGGAATGACAATGTTACTATGCGAAACGCGGAAGTGTTGCACATTATGTTTTTACGTGTTTCTGACTACCCTCTACTTGGTATTCTCACAGACCTGGGTACTGAATATCTTCATCGTAGGATGACAGTTTTTTTTTATACGAAGCCATAATTATTTTCTTTATTTTTATTCGTTTGATTAGGAAACAAATTTTTTTAAGAGTCGTACTATTTGAACGGATGTGAAAATTGTGGGAAAATAGAATTGATTGAGATCCATTTGTTTGTACAGATAATTCAATAATAAATTCGAATTCGTACCGGTTCTTTTGAAATCCAAAAATGCAAGTTCTTATTTTCATCACAACTCACTTATATATCTGTGCCTATAGTTTTCTAAGGAAAACCTTTCTAACCGCAAAAGTGTCATTCCACTTTCGTTCAGATCTCAAATTAATTAATAATAGGTTTTTTTAAAATAATAATAATAATAATAATTCATTTATTTGCCTGAATGCGGTAGTACAAAGTTATTTATAATTTTTGATGGAGCTCACATTCCCCAATATCTGGGATGCAAATTTACTTACTTATCTAATTTAAATTTAAGGTTTACATAATCATTAAAAAATAAATTTCCAATTCAATAAAATGTCATGCAGAAAAAAAAAACAACAAAAAACAATTACTTACAAAATAAAAATGTCAATTACCAAGAAATTCTGTCACATTATAAAATACATTACGAAGTAGCCAGAGTCTAAGTTCTTTTGTAAATTTATTCAGCGGAAGGCTTTTAATGTTCCGAGGCAATGCGTTGTAAATGACACCGCACATAGCAAAGCAATTATTTTTGTAAAGTGCCGTCCTCGGAACTCTAGATAGAACAATTCTGTCAGAGTCCCGGGTGTTTCGTAGATACATTTCACCCGCTTTTACAAATAGGTTATTATGCTTTTTTACAAACAAAGCCGACTCAAAGATATACATACAGGGTAGAGTAAGCAGCTTAAGATCCCTGAACAGCGGTTTGCAGGACTCCCATGGTGGTATACCAACTATTGCCATAGAATGGCAATAGAATACATTTATTGCCGTTTATGAGATCGAGACTAGACCGAACCCTTATTCGACTATTTTTCTAATAAGAACGAAAGAGATAGAGGATAAACAAGTATTTATTTGTCTCCATTACACACAAGTAAATAGTAATAAAAACACATAAACAGAAAACTTAACGAACAGTACAAGGTTTTTTGTTTATTAAAAAAAAAGTTAATTTGTATAATTAATTATACAATTCTCGACCCTAGACTCGAGTCAAAAAGTCGAATGTGTACTTCCGACCAAAGTCACCTTTCTTTAAAGTGGCAATGAGAATTTTGATCTCTATCTGGCAAACTGACGGCTGTATTTCTATCTCATTTCATTGCAAAGATACATAAGAACATTATGTAGATATGAAGACTTTCTGTTTATTCTGGGTAGCATAATTGTTTTTATTAAGTTGCTTCTGTATGCACTGAAAAAAATATAAGTGGTGTATTGTAGATTCGACCATTACGCTCCCAAATTGGTTTATATTTGATGCTACGCGTTACTGCACTTGCGCAGTAGGTGAGCAGTCAATCCGGCTGGACCACCACCACCAGGAGTTGCTTATTAGAGAAGAGGTCTTTACTCAGTAGTGGGTGCTACCGGCTGATCAGAAGAATGGTATATTATTTCTAATAATGAAAAATGATAGGGACAAGTAACTGGCAAAAATCATAAAAACAATTAAAACTATATCTCTGATAGTTTATAGATAGATAGCATTTTTGTTTTGGCTCTCCTGAAAAGTCGCGAAAATGCACTACCCACCTTTTGACTCTAGGATTGAGAATTATGTACATGGCTAAGTAATTTTATAGCTTTAACATAAGTTATAAAAACTATATCTAAATTAAAATAAACAAGAAACACGTACTTAAAATAAAATTAAAAGTAAGTTTGCGTCGGGGTTTAGTGACAGACGAAATAAGAAAATGAGACCTAAATTTTGTATCATATAATCTTGTTCCAGCTTCATAATATTCAACCAGTACAGAATACCGAGGGAAAACCTGCTGAATAGAACGGCTGACGTCACCGAGGACGGTGTCTACGAGAGCTCCTTCTCGGACCCTTCCAAGATCCTCGGCGCAGCGCTAGAAAACTTATCTGCAGGTAACAGGATATTTTATACAGAATTATTAAACTTCCGACGCGTTTTTTCCAACGTCGATTGCAGCGCCCTCTAGTGACTTGTGGCGATAAACATATCTAAGAACCATCATAGAGGTCATTTTTTTTTATTAGTTTTTAGTGGCATTGGTATCACTGCGGCCGTTAGGCCTATTGTGATCGCCACTTGTTTATTTTCCCCGCAGGGGCGTTCATAATTCACCTCTCAGCCCTGCCGCTGTTAGAAACTGCAGGATCTTTTTGGGTGTAATGAGTTTTAGTTCATCTGGGCTAAGAATGTATTTTCCCAGATGAAGGCTACGCTTATGTATCAGTGGTCCGCACTCTAACAGATGAAGGGGCGATTCGTCTGCCTCATTACAGAGTCTGCAGGTTTGCGTGTCACTCAGCCTTAGTTTGAAAATGTGCTTGTTGAGGCGACAGTGTCCAGTCAAGGCTCTTACCATAGTGCGAAGGTTGTTTCTGTTTAGCGCTAAGATTTGGTTGGTATACCGTTTGTCAAAGGCTTGATCCTAGAGGTCATAGAAATCGATTGCATAAAATCGCTTTTTTATCCGATAATCCGTTTTGGAGATGAATGCGGTCAGACAAACAAGCTCAGGGACTTCACGCACGTGTTTGTTTTGTTTTTTGTTTTGTAATGATTCTTGCTGTGTTTCAGGTCGCATCGGCATTATGCAGGAGAGCTGCCACTCCATATCGAGTGCAGTAGCGATAGCTATAAGATACGCGGCCACGAGAGCGCAATTCGGCGATCAAGATGAAGAAACGCCACTTATCGAATATCCTTTACATGTCAGTATATGTTTTATAAACATCCAACACATAGTGCTGACCCGACACCAGGATTCCCTGTGTCGTGGTACTGCAAGACTGCTTGCCCGCCGTGCCAACTAGCCATCATTATCATTATTAGCCGCAAGCGAAGCCATAGGCAAAAGCTAGTTACTTATTTTTCATGAAATTTTTACTTTATATTTGGATAGATTTTAAGACAGATTTTGCATGTTATTGTACCATTTAATGGTGACCCTCTATAATGATTTTAACGTATTTTTGGCTATATTTGCAATAAATGATATTTGATTTGATTTGTAGTACCTAATGAAGGTTAAATCTTTTTTTATAGTGGATGTTTTTGTGTTTTCAGCAATGGCGGCTATTCGGCTACGTGGCGTCGGCCGTAGTGTTCAAAATGTATATAGAAAATTTTGCTCGAGTATACCTAAATATTGTGGAGAAATCGAACGCGGGCGTGAAAGTCGACGATCTGGTGAGTCACCTCTTATATCACACAATAGGGGTTGATTTATTTTTAAATATTTGTATATGCAAACATTTGTCTCGGGTCTGGGTTTGTTCTATGTATAATATGTATGTATTTACAAAAAAAAGTGTATAAGTAGTATATCAGTCCAGTAATTTTGATTGGCTTGAAATACATATTTAAACATTGATTATTTGATTATTTAATTATAACATAAAAAAAACACAAAAAACTGTAAAAATTGTTAAAATGAAAAGATTTGATACTTTTTTACCAAATGAAGACAATTAATTAATATAGTGTAAAAATGTTATGCTTAGAACGCTCGCTATCACAAATTATTCACTTAAAACTTGCATGAATCCAAATCAGACTCATCGTCTGGCTTATTGCGAAAAGTACCCAGAAATTATTGCATGGCATACATTCAATTATCTGCGTTGAGGACTCATTTAGAAGCGAGACACATGTTTAAAGTTTACAAGAAGTGGAGCCAGGAAAATGAGTGGGGAACAGCCGAGCAAACTATTTACAACAACTTTGAAAGCTGAAAACATATTTACATTTAAGCCGAGAAAATTCAATGCGATACTTGTACTGTACTGCGTTCAAAGAAGGTAATTTAACACTAGAAGTATACGAAGCACGTGAAGCTAAAGAAGAAGCGTACCAAGACAAGACATTGCACCGTCATTTTGTTCATCTGGAGTTTGGTTGCCAAGAAAACCTTAGCTGAACAAAATGTGTGTGCGAAGTGTGCTACAATCACCGGATATCCTGCGGTTACAGATATCAGAGGGTTGCTGGAAAAAGACGGAGATATCTCTTTCTAATTGCGCCACCCAGACGAAGAAGGTTTCTAACAAACGCAAACCTGACTGATATTTACAAAGCATCATGAAATCATAAGATACAATACGACAGCCTACATACATCACCACTGCGTTTACGAAAACCTCAAACAGACGACCCACTGCGCCACAGAGGTCGTAGGTTGCGGGTGGCGGGTAGTTGAACGCAGTAGGTTGCGGGTTCGATTCCCGCTGCGGGACTAATTGTAATGTTTGTCTCTAGTCTGGGTGTATTCTATGTATAATATGTATGTATTTATGAAAAAAAAAGTATATAAGTAGTATATCAGTCATGTAGTTCGGTGCTAGATGATGCTGGGTGAAAAATGACCAGCATTATTTATTATTAGTAAGTACTTAAATAATTTAATCATAATAGAAAAACTGTTATTTATAACGTTTATAAAAGACTAATGTGAGAATTTAACTTTTAAGTATGTTAACTTTATTGATTAGTAGGTAAGTTAAAACTCAAGAATAGTTAGTTATAGTTTTTGTAGTTTATATATATGCCCTTCTTATCAGAATAAAATAACTTTTTTAATTATGCGAGTATTCATCTAATGTTGAATTAATTTGTTTATAATGTGTTCGCTTAAAATTGGCCTAGGTTATCAGAACTTATCCCTATCGTTAAGACAAACAATGTGTAGATACCTAGGCTGTTGGCGTTCGTTATTTTAAATAAATAATCCCTCGCAAACTTAACTCGCTAATGGTAGCCCTGTCCTTTTCTAACACTAAACAAAGGGTAGAGACAGACAACTTTTAGCACGCTTCTAAAGTAAGTGAATGATTATGAATAAGAGAGTTAGTCTAGAAGTGTTGATAGACGACCTTTTGGGCGCAGTGGGTGAAGGCCCACTGAGACGTGGGCGGTTTCAATTCCCGCCGCGGGACAATCTGTCTGTAGAATCTGCAAATATTATGTCTCGGGTCTGGGTGTTTTCTAAGTATAATATGTATGTATTTACAAATAAAATGTATATAAGTAGTATATCAGTCATGTAGTTCCCATAATACATGCTCTGCTTGGTTTGGGGCTAGATGATGCTGTGTGAAAAATGACCAGCATTATTATTATTTTCAGAGTTTTCGGTAGGTGCTTTTTTGACATGTTTTCTTTGTGCAGAGCGAGACGGTGTCGGAGATCCATGCGATGGTGTCATGCAGCAAACCTTTGCTAACCTGGGTCACGTTGGAGGCCGCGCAGCAATGCCGGGAGGCCTGCGGGGGCCACGGATTCCTCAAGGTAAACCGATCTTAACATAGTGTGACTATAGTTTTATGCTAACTAGTAGCATGTGCGTAACGTAAATGTTTGGGCATGCCTCTGACTACCCCTTATTTGGTATCATCAAATTTCCATGCACTGAGCATGCATCCGAGGAGAACACAAATGTATTGAAGAAAAGTAAATAACACCATTTGTGTCATCATCATTATCATGCGGGTATGAAGCGAGCTAAGCTCTTACTTCTGGCTTCGACTTCGGGAGCCTCTACTCCCGAGTCTCTTGGTTTTCCCCTGGGGCCATCCGATGAAAGGTTGGCCTTTCAGCGGCTTTACGTTCGCCTTCGCGGCTTTCGTTGGTTCATTTTTATTATTCTGTGCTTTGGGTTGGTCGGCATTCCGTATTGCCATCCAACGGAGAGTTGTGTGAGCTCAGGAGCTCCCGGGGTAGATGTCGCCAGGGGGTCATCAGTTTTATCTGTCACATTGAGTTTGACAGTTCTACTCTCTGTTGCCTATTGAATGTTTGTGCTTGTAAAATCATCTCCATTTGACGACCTCTGTGGTGCAGTAGGCGATGGCCCATCTGAGACGCAGAAGGTTGCGGGTTCGATTCCCGCCGCTGGACAAATTTTTGTCTCGGGTCTGGGTGTTTCCTATGTATGTATTTCCAAAAAAAAATGTATATAAGTAATATATCAGTCATGTAGTTTCCATAACACAAGCTCCGCTTAGTTTGGGGCTAGATGATACTGTGTGAAAATGTCTAGCGTTATTATTATTCTTTATTAATTATAACACAGTTTATACTGTCTATCTGGATTTTTATTTCACAGAATGTATTTTGTGTGCCTCTGTCTGCCTCTTAGTCAATATCAAAGTCAAAATTCATTTATTGATTAATATCACAAGGATCACTTTTAAACGTCGGTTTTATCTACTACCTGTTCTTCCGCGACCAAGTCTGGAAAGAAAGGCAAGAAAACAAGACTGGCTATTCTTTTTAATGATCCTTTTACAAAACAATATACCTACATTTTTATGGAGTCAGAGAATTTTCAATCCCAAGAGTTTTTATCATCTAAATAACCCGATCTTTTATAGTATGCCTTTTTATAAAGTTTTTGTTTAATTGGTAACCTCAATCATCCTCGTGGATCGTTAAGGTTACCAAGTTGACAACTAACAAATTTAAAAAAAAAAAAAAACGATCCACGCATCGAGCATGTATCCGAGGATATCCATAATGAAGTATAAAGTCGTGAGCGTGTTTGTTTCTGTTCTTCCAGTGCGCCAATCTCGGCGACATCCGTAGCAACCACGAGCCAACAGTCACGTACGAAGGCGACAACAACGTGCTCTCCCAGCAGACGGGCAACTGGCTGCTGCGGCAGTACGAGCTAGCGTCATCCGGGAATGCGGTCGACTCGCCGCTAGGCACAGTGGCCTTCCTGAAGGACTACCAGTTTATCATGTCGAAGAAGTTCGCATGCACAGCGACGGGACAGCTGAAGACTAGGGAATGTAAGTTTCATCGTCTGCTTTAATAATAATAATAATGCTGGACAATTACACAGCATCATCTAGCCCCAAAGTAAGCAGAGCATGTGTTATGGGAACTACATGACTGATATACTACTTATATCTTACTACTTATCCATATTATACACAGAAAACAGCCAGACCCGAGACAAAAATTTGCAAATCATAGAAAAATTTGCCTCGCGGTCAGATCACTAGATCACGAGTCTTTTTTAATAAAGATTTTGTTCAAAACTTCTTGGAACATTCTTTAAACGAATACCAAACAATTACCACTCCTTGTGCAAGTTTAGGAGATACGTTGGGAAGTGGAGTGGGGATGGGGGGGGTGGGGGGGGGGGGGTGAATTTGTAAACATAAGTTTTCAAATGGCGGTGCAGGTTATATAATGTTGTAAAACACCCTACATATATACGATATGTGTATAAATTGATATCTCTCTCCAATCTTCAAAAGTTAGTGATTAGTAAACACGTGATATTTACCATGATTTGTGAGTTTGAATGTTTCCCGATATTTCGGCACAGTTGCATGTATCATGATCACGGGAAGAAAAATATCTGGAAGAATAAGGCTCTCTGGAAGAGATCGCTTCTCGATAAGACCGACCATTGTACTTTCTTTATAATAAGATTTAAAGTATTTTCATTTACTTTTGACGACATCTGTGGCGCAGTGGGCAAAGGCCTGAGACGCAGAAGGTTGCGGGTTCGATTCCCGCCGCGGGACAAATATTTGTATATGCAAATATTTTTCTCCGGTATGGGTGTCTTCTAATGTATGTTTTTTACAAAAATAAATATGTATATAAGTAGTATATCAGTCATGTAGTTCCCATATTACAAACACTGCTTAGTTTGGGGCTAGATGATGCTGTGTGAAAATGTCCAGCATTATTATTATTATTATTATTCATTCATCGGGAAACATTCAACCTCACTAATCATGGTAAATAACACGTTTTTTAGTAAAAAATAATATGGGATGAAAAGACATATTGGACTATTTATCAATACACGTTTTCTAAAATCGCCTTTTAAAAAAAAACTTTTTTGATACGTGTACGCACTCATTTATTTGCAGTTATAACGTCCACTTACAAATGGCTGCTGTGCTACATCCTCAAAGCGACCCACGACAAGTATGAAAGCGAGCTTGCGAAGGGTGCCGCCAAGTTCACGGCGCGAGCTCGCTGTCAGGTCTACAAGTGGAAGGTGCTGACGCGGGTCTACGCGGAGTACTTGGCCGTTCTGTTCTGCCTGGAAGCGCTGGACAGGAAGGATAAGGAGCTGCAGCCTGTGCTGACTAAGCTGTTCCATTTGTATGGACTTTGGTCGCTGGGTAAGTCGACAGTTAACAGTCGAAGTCAATAGGTTTTCAAATTAAAAACTATGGGAATTTAAATTTGCAAGTGAATTTTGAGTGAAGTTATTATTATTTCTGCTTGTAACGTTTCGTTGACCGTTTAGAGGTCCTACTTCTTCATGAGTACCGTCCATCAGCAGGTGAGTGAGAAGGGAACAGCCGTTATAATCCTACAAATATTATAAACGCGAAAGTTTGTGAGGATGGATGTTTGTTACTCTTTCACGCAAAAACTAGTTAACGGATTTTGATGAAACTTTACAGTAACATTGCTTATACATCAGAATAACACATAGGCTACTTTTTATCCGGGTACCACGCAGGCGAAGCCGTGGACAGAGGCTAGTATCCTATAATGACACCGAACCACGATAATTTAATTTCTATATATTATATGTTTATCTGTTATATAAACATATATACAAACAAAGTATGAACAGCCTGCATATACCGTTAATTGGCTTCCTGTTTTTAAAAGTTTATCTAACCCGCTGTTGGTTTTCCTACACAGTAAATAAATAAATACAAAAAAATAACAAACACGCTCACGACTGTCTTCCCCATGGTGGACATCCTCAGATACATACTCAGTGAGTAGATCTTTGAGGATACCAAGTAGGGGATAGTCAGAGGCACGTCCAAACATTGCATTTGGTGCATGCCCGCGTTTTGCAATCCACGTGATAGGTTGCAAGCCCATCGCCGCTTATTGGAACACTAACTGTTGGCACATGCCTTCCAATTTTTTGTTCTAGGGCATGCTCCGGTTTCCTCACGATGTTTTCCTTCACCGTTTTGAGCACGTGTTAATGCGCACATAAATTTTTCGAGTTTAAAAATCCATTGGTGCACGACCGGGTTCGAACCCACGAACAGACCCACCTCCGGAACAGAAGTCGGGGTATCGCCCACTAGGCCAACACGGTTGAATAAATTTATACTAATATTATAAAGAGGTAAGTTGGGCGAGAAGCCAGCTGCGATGCAAGAGGAGCGGGGTCGGTTTCCGCTGCGGGGTAAATTTTTGCATGTTCTGCAAATATTCGTTTTGTATGTCCAACAGACATACCAAACTAGGACATAATAAACGGCGAGATTTTTCTTTTTTTTTAATCTTACATTTATTCATATCATACAATTATGTACAAGTAGGTATATACAAAAAATACAGATGAAACAGCTAGCTATCTAAAGACCGTTGCAAACGATCTATAGATAGCTCAACTGATCCAGATCACTACCAGACGGTAGCGTTCCCAAAATACTGGCCGTATTGCCACGCTGAATGGCAATGATAATGCGTTAACCCAGATAAGAGCCAGCTCTCTGGTCACGCGTCGCTTCGACCAGTCGACCTGAAATAATTTTGAAATAGCAAAGGGTCCCGTTTCCTCATGTGAGTTTATTGATTGTTATATTCCAGATAAACACTTGGTGGAGCTATACCAAGGCGGCTACAGCTCGGGCGGCGAGCTGGCCAGGCTGCTGAGGGACGCTATAATGGAGCTGTGCGCAGAACTAAAGGGGGAGGTAGTGAGCGTAGTGGACGCGCTGGCACCCACCGACTTCGTGCTCAATTCCGTGCTCGGGAGGAGCGATGGGAAGGTGAGCATTTACCTATCTTGTGTCACTTCATGGTCCGGGTTAATTCAGTGACTACTTTGAGGTGTGGTGTGGCTCTGAATGTGGTCCTAGGTCCTAAGTGACGGTTTGCTGCCGCTCTGTAGGCGTCTAGACGGCTTAGTGACAAGACAGCCAAGCTGCTTGATGTTTTAATATTTGGTATTAATATTTTTCAATGCGATTTAATTTGTTTTATTTAATATGAATATAATAATGATAATAATAATAATAATAATGCTGGTAATTTTTCACACAGCATCATCTAGCCCCATTAGCTTGTATAATTGACTACTTGTATACATTTTTTTTTGTAAATACACACATATTATACATAGAAAGAACCCAGACCCAAGACAAATATTTGCAGATACAAACATTTTCCCGAGCGAGAATCGAACCCGCAACCTTCTGCGTCTCAGGCGGGCCTTCGCCCATAGAGGTCGTCGAGGAATATCTTATGTAATCTAATAGGTTGGGGAAAAAGTTTCTTCGCATTTTTTAAGAAAATTCAAAACATTTTTTAATATAGTTTATTTACATTTAACTAAAGTATGTAGGTACCATTTTGTTCGATAACTTTTTGCCATTTTGTAGGCAGGGACATGATCCCATTGCTATAAAAACTTTGGGGCTTCTGTTCAAAATACCGCGACAAGTGGTTTTGGCAGTCCTCTCGTGATGTTAACCTGACACTGCCTAAAGAATTCTGAAGAGACCGAAACAGGTGGAAATCTGAAGGTGCAAGGTCAGGACTATACGGCGGATGCATTAACACATCCCAGCCAAACTCTCTTAATTTTTGCTGAGTGGCTAAAGATCCACTTTTCATCACCAGTTATCAGCTTCTTCAAAAATGGTTCGGTTTCATTACGTCGTAATAAAGAATCACAAATGAGAACACGGTTCATTAGGTTTCTTTCAGTGAGCTCGTGAGGTACCCAAATATCGAGCTTTTTTGTGTACCCAGTTTTTTTCAAATGCGCCAAAACTGTTTTGTGGTCAATTCCCAGTTCTTCAGCTACGTCGTAACTACTGATATGCCGATCTTGCTCCACTTTTTCAAAAATGGCATCCATTTTATCCGTAATAGGGCGACCAGAGCGACGTGCATCTTTGGCATCAAAATTTCCGGATTGAAAACGCTTAAACCAAATTTGTGCTACTCTCACAGACACTGCACTAGGTCCATAAACATCGCAAATTTTTTTCGCGGCTTGCGTTGCATTTTTACCTTTTTTATAGTAAAATTTTAAAATGTATCGAATTTCTTCATTAGATTCACTCATCTTAACAGTACGAAAAACAAATAAAAATCACACATTTTCCTAATTTGAATTTGGAATTATCTTCTTTAAAATTTAAACTTTTAATGATACCAAAACCAGCCAGATACAAATAGTATAGCCAAAGATATTTTATTACAAGTTCATACATACAATAATGCGAAAAGACTTTTTCCCCAACCTAATATGTAATCTAAGGGCTATTTTACCTTAGATTTTTCATTATTTTCATTCTTTTCATCCACAGCTATACCAAAACCTGCAAAAGGCGTTCTTCACGCATCCCGGCGCGTTCGAACGCGCCACCTGGTGGCAGCAAATAGTCAACACACCTTCCAAGCTCTAAACAGAACTGAACATCGTTACAGGTGACCGCATTGAGCTTGACCCAGAATTAGGCCAGAGTTAACAGCTCGAACTGTCAAAGTTATGAATATAATTTTCATTAAAAACGGCCTATTTAAGTAATCCTTGTTTTTCTGATGATTTACATGCAACTTAATATACGGAATAGTTGAAAACAATAGCACTCACGTAAATACACCGTTTTTAGTGGAAATAATGTTATGGAGCTAGGATATTATCTGTTAAAGTTGAGAGGAAATACTATAGAACTACTATGAGACCTTAGAACACTATTTCACGTAATTTTGGGCCATCTTGGTAAATGGTATTGTTAAATGGTGATTTACTATTATTATTTCCAGATCTGTCACTTATATTATTACTGGGTTATATGGTTTAAAATATAAAGTTAGTAGATAATAACAAATAATAAATCAATGAAGTCTTCATGCCACAACGCGTTTTGTATTGTTGACTCTCTAAAGCTGGTGATCCATTGGCGAGCTGGCGGGTTAAGGTACGCTGGTTCGCGACCCAATCAGCCTATGTTCTACTATTCGAGAATTTTATACCGAAGTCTTAGCAAGTATATGCGCAGTCTTAGCATACGCTTGCATATGTACCTCTCATCGCCGCATCGTGCGCTTAAAGAGCAACTTCCTCCCGCGAACATTCTGGTTATGGAATGCTCTTCCCGCTGAGGTTTTCCCAAGTGACTTCATTATATGGTATATAAGTATAATTCTTAATAATAATAATGCTAATAGCATCATCTAGAGCTTGTGTTATGGGAACTACATTACTCATATACTACTTATATAAACTTTCTTTTTTGTAAATACATGTAAACACCCAGATCATATAAACATTTGTCCCGCGAAGGGAATTGAACCCGCATTCTTCTGCGTCTCAGGCGGACCTTCGCCCACTGCGCTACAGAGGTCGTCTTAAGGGTCGACAAAGGGCATGTAATGCTGTAAGCTTCCATAGACAACGGTGACCGCTTATCAACAGGTTGGCCGTATGCTTGTTCGCCAATGTATGATATAAAAAATAATACTTTAGCGACTGAGGCAGGCCTTACGTATACATAAATAAGTCGCTTCGGGCCGTCGCTTTTTAAGGTTTTACAATCGGCGGTTTTCACCTTTTGCTTGGTTATATTAGCTTATTGGAATTAAATCAATTTCATTGCTCGCCGGCGCGCTTTCGGATAGACTTAGCTCGCCAATGGATCAACCACTTAAAGTATTATTTGTGAATATGGGTGATAAATTCGCAAAGAAAGATTAACCATTAATAAACTCATATCCGTTTCCCAAAGAGGTAGGCGGAGTCAAGGTAACAGATCTCATACGAGTTTTGTAGCATGTATTTCCTCTTTTCAATGGTACTAAAGCTGTGAATTTGATAATTAATGGTCTACACACCAAATGTTTGTTTTTAAGACGGCTATCGATGCATTTATTTGCATTTTAACTGTTGCGTACAAAATGTACTATTGTTGTTTTTATTGATAGTTTTACAAATAATGTAAAAGTATTTTATTTTTGTCCAAAGTAAATTTAACAATAATTCTACTTGTCACATAAATACTTTTCTGCAACGAAATCATATCATAAAACGGATAAATAATTTTATTTTTATATTGATTCATATCATTTTAAATGTGCGACAGATATACACGAATATTAAAGTTTCATGAACAGTAATGATCATAAATGTTCATTATGGAAATAAAATACAAAATGTTACCCCACAAGTATTATCCTATAATATTATTAATATTTTTGATTACACTGCCAGCGAATAGCATTTTATAGATGGAAACATTGATAGTGACTCTAGTGATTTAGATGTATCGTTTATTTTTGATGATGGCGGCATGCGAATTTAATGTTTTTTTTTTCTATGTTCTTTTTGAATGTACGGAATGTGTGTTTGGGAAAAACATAAAAGCCCTTACTGATTAGCCCTCGAGTCTATTTGTCAAATGACAGACAGTGTACAGTTTTAATTCATTGTATATTTTAATAACGGCACAAAAACCATGTTGCATTTTATTTAGGTAATTTGTACATTCATAATTCATTTAATTTATTTTTTAGAGTGTTTTTTTTTTTAACATTTAATTTTTGCAAGCCGTCATGTATAATTTCATAATGAGTGCATATTTTTTTTATGATACTAGAATGTTGACTATTTTTTAATATATTTTTCTTGTAAGATGAATTCCATGATATATTTTTGTATGTTTTATTTGATGTGCAGTCGAATGCTGGTTAAAATAGTATATAATATAGTTCTGCAATAAGTAAGATTATTTATTTTGCTATTTGTATTTATAATTATTGCTTCCTAGTAAATAACGTGAACTTGCATTTTTAACTGTTATATAGAAACAAGCCTGCCAAAAATACATGATTCACAAAGGTCATTGTATTTGTATTAGTATGTATGTACATGATATTCGATGGATGTATACATAATCTAGTGCACAGATCACAGTACACTGAATCTGAGTCTTATCATTTTTATCAATATTAAATCGGAATTTTATCGAGTTTTTATAAACCTAATCAGGGTAAGATTATTTATTTTCTTTTTCTATACATGAATAGAAAATTTGATGTATGCGTCGTAAATAATGAAAGTATTTCATGAGAATTATATATATAATTCTATATATATTCTGTATTTAGTTACTGCAATAAATGTTGCAGAAGGGATTCGCCAATTCATTTGAGATTTCAGTGTCATATTTATATATTTAGATGCATTCAATTTTTTTCATAGAACTAACAGGGAAAAAGTCGCTACATCTAGAAATTTATTTCGATTCTAAATAATACTTTTAAACTATCTTTTTACGTTATCGAATTGTAGATTTTAATAAATGTGAATGTCTTGAAAACTACAAAAGGACTGAATATTATATGAATAGTCCTTTAAGCTTCAGCCAAACCGGTGCGAAATGTAGTAAGCTTCCATATCTAACGTGGTACCAACAGGTGGGAGCTGGTACCACAAGTTTAACATTTGTTTTTATAAAAAAAAAGTATGAGAAATTTCGTCTGTTTCATTTCGAAAACGGGGATATCCTCTACGGCGTGCAATGCTCTCCTGCATTGCAGCCATTTTGTCTGGTTTAGTCGCGCCGGTTCGGCCATAGCTTTGAATCTTCACTCAAATCAATGACCCTTCATCTACATTTACCATCTGTTACTTGGTTAGAAATGCATTCGTATTTTAATCAATTGTTTGTTTAAGAATTGGTTTATTGGATGATTATATATCGGTTTTGGGTAATGTCAAAATTCATGGCCATCGATTTGTGGTTGATTATTTTCTTTTTTATTGTGCACACGTAGTATACAGACAAAAACGTTACATGTACAAATGCGAGCTTAAACTTAACAAGAGTTTTCTTATTTCTTCAATGAAAATAGGCAGTTTTCTTATGTGTAGAATAATACCCTTGAGTATACATAATATGTACTGGGATAACAACATACATACATACTCTACCATAAAACATATGTATGTGTTATAATTAACATTTCAAAATAGTCATATCAAAATAGACGTTTTAGATATCGTTCGCTTTATAATAAAACAATTGATGAACGATTTATGAAATTGCCCATACAGATACATTTTCCTGCCAAAATTGTATTATTCCTTTGAAATTATTATAAAATCGTATGTATATGTAGGTATGTATGTATATGTATATAGTATGACTAATCGCGGGTTCCAATCAGGTCGAGCGGCTCGTTTCTCTATGACACTGTTTCAAAACTTTGACATTGTTTAAAACAAAGCGTCATCCTCATAAAGACTGTAATTCGGAACCCGGGGTAAGGCGTCTTGCACATTGACGTGTCGTGGGAATTTTTAGCTGCTTGTCGAAAAACTTTACTTTAAAAAATTAGATATTGTCATTGTGAAAGTCGCCTAAGGATTGGATCACGTGTAAGCACGCATCTGCGCTAGGATGACTAATAACGCGATATGTAGAAATGTAAAAAAAAAACTTTATCTAATTCCTGGTGTTCTCATAGAAAACTAAAAAAACTTTAAAGCGCGACGTAGCTTGCCTAGACGATCAACAAATCACAGGGGCTCCGCCAGGTCACTATTTGGAGGTTGACCGGATTCATATTTTAAATATTTAATTATTAATTTCTACACTAAAGACTCTATATTATCAGGAACTTGAAAGTTGATGTCTAAGGGTCCATTCAGACCGGTATATAACTTCCTGATCGCTCAAATTTGAAAAATAGTAGACTTTTAAACCACTTTTCGTAATGAGTTAGGAGCATGTTACTTCGTATCGTGCGGTGCTGTTGAATGACTTTTTGAACGTTGAAATAAGTGGTTTTAAAGCGTTCAAAGAGACAGGAGGAAAAATCTCATATTTTTTTCGATACGTCAATCCTTAACAAGGTATCATGCATACCATCCCTAGTAAGTATGCGGTGTTTACAGATGTGATCCAACCATTTTTTAATCATATGTTTCACTCCTGTGCCTTCTTATAATTAATGTATGTCTATCTCGTTGTTCTAGTAATTGTAAGTTGTTGGAATCTATGTAAAGGTGAATTTAATCTAATTTGATTTCGTGGAATAAATGGAGTCTAAACTTATTTTGCATTTCATTTGATCGAGCTTATTATTTAAATTTTCATTTCAGACTACGTAGGTACATTCGTAAGTACACAGAATAACAAAAAAAATAAAATTATAGTTATATTGCAATGTTTTATTAACATAAGTAATCATTAATTACCTTGACTGCGTAGTCCACATGTCCGCATATTTTATCGGAGAATAAAATATGCCGTATTCCAGAAACAAGGTTTGGTTTTTGTTTAACCTTCGTGATCCTACTGCTTGGCACAACCTGTAGTGCTATAAAATGTATGTATCCTAGTAGTCTGTGGATATAGAATTTTATTTCCCGTGACACAGTTATTGTCAATAGTCGATTAGTCCATTGTATACCACCACTTCACTTTAAAACAAGTTTATTCGTTTTCCTTATACTTCTTTTAATAAACACTAACTCTGGTACAAGCGCACAGAGCAACTGCCAACGATTATCCATGTGCCCGTCTTATGACGACTTACTGTGAGGTTATTAACAAAATGTCCACTAATAAAAACGAATTCTATAGCATGATTTGTGCGTTTTCATATTTTCCGATAAGTTGCATCCGCAGTTTAGGCAGACGTAGTCGACACTCCAAAAAATTGAATTCCTCTATCTCTATCTCTAACGAGAAAGATTCTTTATTGTGAACGATGCTACGGGTTCCAAAGTCACCTAAAATTCGATCGCAAACACAAGCTATTTTTTTAAAATAATTTATTAACACTAACACCCAATAGTCACATACATAGTCCTGACCCTACACTAGGTTTCCCTGTTTCGAGGGTAATAGAAACTAGGAGTTCCACAACACCCAGACCCGGAATATATATGCAGTTGCAGTAAATATAAACAGTTGTCCCACAGCGGGAATTAAACCCACATCTCTTGCGTTACAGCCGGCTACCTGCCCGCTCGAGGTCGACAAAGACTTGAATTTTTTAATGGTAAGATATGCTTAGTGCAGATGCGCATAACGGTATCGGGACGCATAACTTTTACACATAAAAGACTGGTTATTTTGTTAATTGAAAAATCATTCGTATTTTCCACATTTATTTATTGACCAAAAACACATTTTAATATCGTATGGCAGAGTATGTAGTGTATGAGAGAAAGTGTAAAAGTACTTAGTTCAATAATCGAAATATGCAAAGTGATCGAAAAGTGCAATAGACAATTATGTGCCAACATTTAGAAATATCGTAAAAAAGTCATTAGAATTTATTACAGAAACAGTGTAAAAAACAAAAATTACATGGGCTGTGTTGGGCCCCATGGTGGACATCCTCAGTGCGTAGATCTTTGAGGATACCAAGTAGGGGTACAGAGGGACGTCCGAACATTATATTTGGCTCATGCCGGTACTACTGTCAGTATTTCACATGACAGTTTGCCAGCCTATCGCCGTTTATTGAAAACATAACTTATTAGAAACACTGTATTAATAAAAAAATCTGTAAAATTACCAGCGGTCGGCTATCCGATTCAACTATCACATTAGTATTCATTTAAAATCGTATTTATTTTTTAAAAACACCAAAGATAAATTATAAATAAATTAGTTACCTATAGTATACAACCTTTTTCAATAAATCTTTCCTAGAATCTTGGTCCTCTCTCTTGGTTCTTCAAAGTTCACCCTCAAATACTAACAATTAAATTCTGCAGAAAATGTTGATCGTTCTTATTGTACAACAGGAATTTTCACGTACCGACTCTCCGAAGGAGTCTAAACTTAGAGGTGCCTTCACCGTACCGTACCTACTAGGTACGTGAAAATTCCTATTGTACAATAATCAAATTCACCATAGTTTTTGAAATAAAATATTGATCAATCTCTATAAGGTAAAAATAATTTTAAAACAATAGTATATTATGTACATTCAGCGTTAAAAAGTTAAGAACTACTCAGTGACAATCAAGAACAAATACAGTTATGACTTCGATATTTTATGTAGGTATATTTAAAATACACATGCAATATTAATAAAACACGATTTCATATGAATTTATGTTTTAAATAAATGCGTCCTCTACAATCTAATCTTTACCGTTCTACTTGTAAGTCTGCAACAAACTCAGGCGTAAACTTAGCCGTGTCTTATTTATTTAATACTTTCGCATAAACAATGTAGTTTATGGACTTCCTCAGGCATGTTTACTGTTTTTTTTACAATTTATTTGCTAAGACACGCCTATGATTATGTCTAAGTTTAGTGCAGACGGACATAAACAATCTTAAAGTACTAGGGTGCTAGAGAACCGTCATTGTCACTCCTTTCCTTAAATTCATAAAAGTACTACTAAGAGCCTTTCTCTCCAAGCGCCGAAACGGAGACAATGTCAATTTAACTTGTTTTGAAATGCCATCCGCCACATATTGCTTGATAAGAAAAACAGTACGAACGATGCGCGTAGGTCTAACCAAAGATACTGAACAACGGTTTTTGATAGTAACCGCTTTGCAACAGCAGGTGGACCGTCGCTTGTGTCTATCGAAAGATATTGAACAACGGTTTTTGATAGTAACCGCTTTGCAACAGCAGCTGGACCGTCGCTTGTGTCTATCCAAAGATATTGAACAACGGTTTTTGATAGTAACCGCTTTGCAACAGCAGGTGGACCGTCGCTTGTGTCTATCCAAAGATATTGAACAACGGTTTTTGATAGTAACCGCTTTGCAACAGCAGGTGGACCGTCGCTTGTGTCTATCCAAAGATATTGAACAACGGTTTTTGATAGTAACCGCTTTGCAACAGCAGGTGGACCGTCGCTTGTGTCTATCCAAAGATATTGAACAACGGTTTTTGATAGTAACCGCTTTGCAACAGCAGGTGGACCGTCGCTTGTGTCTATCCAAAGATATTGAACAACGGTTTTTGATAGTAACCGCTTTCCATCCGATGCGGTGGGCCGTTGCCGGTTTGTTTCGATTTACACATAAAAAAATATGAAAATTTTTAAAAGGATTTAAAGCAACTTCGATATTAGTGGCTGAGTGATATCTGATATGTTATAGTTATGCTACGGTAGATTTACGCTCATTGTTCGTGCTTGGACCTCTGCCCGTTTTCACCAACTCGGACACGGTAAGGTGTATATAGATACAGAACTGCGAGAGCTACGCACTTTGAGCTGCACAGTTCGCATTTATCGTCAAAGTTTATAGCAAAGGGCTATAAACTTAGACGGGCGTGAGTCGGATCAGCTGTTCTGGATCAACTGGCTCAGTAGAGCTCAGGTGCACGTCTAGAGCCGCGAAAGTGAGATAATTTTCTCACTTTCGGCAAAGTGCGCATCGCTCAGTCTTAACGAGACATTAAACGCATGTTCCGTATTCCTGTAAATTAAATATTGGCTGATGAAAACGGGCGTAATTCTACAACCATTAAATACCAACCTTCTGCAGTCTTCTGTTAAAAGTTAATCAATCATTCCTATAAGAAAATTGTGAGCTAATAATATTATCAAAATGTCAGTGCAAGGCAACTGCCATTATCATTCTTATCACACTAAATACAAACAAATTCTAAAAAGTATAATTAAATATACAACCAATAAGTAATTATATAATCTTAACTTTTGCCCCGGGCTTTGCTCACGGTCGTAAAGCTACTTAGGTAAGTAGCTTTGCGATTGACGTCTTATCGTCCTCAATCGCAAAGTGGTATTGAATCTTTGCCACAATTGAATTGGTTTAACACTTAAGTTAGGCCCCCAGGTTACAACTTATATTCACAAAATTTCATCCTAATAGGTTTAACTGTATCATACATACTTTTAGTTGGAAGTAAGATTTTAGTGTAGTCAGCGGTGGAATCATATGGCTCGAGCAAATTTATGCACGAAGTAAAAAATATATATATATATATATTGCTGGACAAAAAACATATATATATATATATATGCATCTTCTTACTTTGGGGCTAGATGAACACAACATCATCTAGCTCCAAAGTAAGCAGAGCTTGTGTTATGGGAACTACATGACTGATATATTACTTTACATTTTTTTTTTGTAAATACATACTTTTTTTAGATAGTAAACACCCAGACAGAAATTCATAGTTATGTTGACATCTCTTTTGCTTTCATTGTTATTTTAATAATAACGCAAACATTTAATAATAATTAATAAACTCCCAACCGTCACATATACAGCCCCGACTCGACACTATTCCCTGTGTCGTAGGTATCAGGAACTATGAGTACCGTGGTACCACAATACCCAGACTTGGAACAAATATCTGCACATGTAAAAATTTACCCCGCAGCGGGAATCGAACCCGAATAGCAAATCTATAGAATAGTTATAGAATAGTCTACTATAGAATAGTAGACAAGTTGATTAGTAAATTATTCGCTTTGTGACAACTAAGTATATTAAAAAGTGTATTTTTTTATTTTTCTTATAGTTAGTAGTATTTAGTTTAGCACGCCAACCGCTAAGGAGGAGTGGTAGAAAATGCTGTATAGCATTAAGACCTCCCTGTGTACATTATTTTGTGTTTTAAAGAATTAAATAAAATAAATGTTAGAAATTAACAAATCCTATAAGCTAATTGAGAGAGTTATTTAACACCAAGATGTCTTTTCGATTCTTTTACCTGACTGATTGTGTCCGTAGACAATCAGCCACGCGAATTCGTAAAACGAAATTTGCGCAATATTCGCTTACGCTTAACGCATGTATGAACAGGAAAAGTTAAGATAAATAATTAGTAATAACGTTAAATCGCACGAACTACACGATGAACACAAAAAAGTTTTACAATTTTTTATTATGATTTTAGAAAAAAGTTTTTTTTGTAATTTGATTATTTCAAACAACCAAAAACAACCACGAAAAAAACATATGATTTTAAAGTATGAACTATGAAATAGAATAATAAATAATGATTTTTTAAATAAATTTTATACAATTCAAAATTAATACATAATATTAGTTAGCAACTAGACCCACGCCGAGAATAGCCAAGAAAGGAGACACTGCTTAGCCTTGAGTTCACCAACAAAATAACCGGACGGTCAAGTCTAACCATTAATGATGATGACAGATTCCTAAGAAAACAAGTGTTAAAAAGTTAAAATTAGTACCAACCGTTATTGTGTTGGTGAACTCAGGTCATTTTGTCTCCATTTTGCGCAAAAAGGCGGATTCGGGCAAAATCAAGAACCGCAACGAATTCACTTCTCGACTGCATATTGCTTTGATGGTCACAAGTGTAAAATAAGTCAAAGCCCTTTATATACATTACGATTAAGATTTGAGAAATTAAGAGGTTGGTTAAGATGTTACACCGGGCTGATCCATCTGATCCACTTGCCTAGAGACCGACAGTGTCTGTTAGGTTAGTGGAATATATATGTTTAAACTCCCGGAAATGTCGTAAGCGCAATCGATCATGCCAGTTTCCCCCAGACGTATGATTGGTGATTTCGTACACCAATTCAAGCACACGTTAATCACCTAAATTTAAGTATGTAAGAATTCTCGGCGCAAATCTAGCTAGTAAGATCTCTAACTATTATCGCTGTCAGAAACATTCGAACTTGTCATCCTTAGAACAGGATTCTGCGTCGAATCGCTAGAATCACACTCCACCATCAGAATCTCATCGGGAGTTTCGTTTCTATCCGAATTACTCTCCGTATACGTTCCTGTGGGAGATTTATCTTCAATGACAGCTTTTAAATAAGATTCCCTGTCCATGATAGTGGTATCTCTAGCCAATGCTAGAACGTCCAGAGACATCATACTTTTAGACTTCTCCGTTTTGTAAATCGGCGGGTTTGTGTGTTCGTACACGACTTCGCGGCTGACAGACTTAGTTCTGATTAGATTAGTTCTGAAAGTGTCGCTAGGTGGCGTGTATTTAGCCGTGTTGGTGCTAGTGGAAGGAGCGCTCGCGTTTCGTGGTCCGTTTTCGGTGAACTTGGACCGTTTCTGTTGATTGCTCTCCTTCATCATGAGGAGTTCGTCCAGTTTATTAATCGTCTCGTAGAGTTCCACCGTCCAAGCTTCGTCAGTCTCGATATCTTTGTCGATAGGTCTTAGGGCGAGTTCTCTGACGCGCATCCTTAGCTCCTGCAGACTTGAGTCTTCATCCGTTTCCAGTTTGGTTTCATCGAGGATTGGATCCCTTTCCGCGCCGACCCCCGGTTCCCTGGGACCCACTGGGATGGTGTCCTTCCCCGGTGGGTATTCGCCCCTCCTTCGGTGTATCTCCTCGGATATTTCCTCAAGTGCCTTCAGTGATTTCGAGTAACGGAACTTCGCGTCGGCGATGAGACGTTGCAGTTTCTCTATTTTCTCATTCTGGGCTTGGAGCTCAGCGTCGCAGGTTTTCTTCTCGTCGAAGTAAACGCGGGACTTGATTATGTTGCGTTTTAAATTATCGTCGAGCTGAGTTACCTGTAATGGTTAAGAATATTATAAAACAAGCTTTTTTTACAACTGCTGTGACAATCATACCCACCCCATTGGTAAGCGGTTACTTTAACCTAGGGGCGCTCAGCTGCAACAGCAGGGGTATCACTCGCGCGTTGCCGACCCTAAGACATAACGGGTGAAGTCTCATGTGCATGTAACTTCACCGTCACCCATATCCTTCAGACCGGAACACAGCAATGCGAGTATTGCTGTGTTCCGGCAGTTTTTTTTTATTGGCTTTTTGTGGCTTTTTTATAACTGCGGCCGTCACAGGCCTATTGTGATCGTCACTTGCTTTTCTTTTCCCCTCAGGGGGGGGGGGGGCCTTCAAAGTTCAGGGCTGAGCAGCCCTGCAGCTGTTATAAACTGCAGGATCTTTTTGGGTGTGAAGAGGTTTTGTTCATCTGAGCTAAGAATGTGTTTTTTCCAGATGAAGACTACGGCCAGTGGTCCGCACTCTCCTAACAGATGAAGGGGCGATTCGTTCGCCTAATTGCAGAGTCTGCAGGTTTGCTTGTCACTCAGTCTTAATTTGAACAAGTGCTTAAGGCGACAGTGTCCAGTAAATATGGTAGGTACCTATGGCTCCACTACCACTAACTATTCGGCAGAACTCACCTTGCGCTCAGCAGCGATATAAGCAGCTGCTTTCTTCTGATGCTCGCGTCCACTCTCCGCCTTCCGCTTTTCAGCATCCATGACCTGGAATAATGCTGGTAGTTATTAACACAGCATCATCTAGCCCCAAACTAAGCAGAGCTTGTATTATGGGTACTACATGAATGATACACTACTTATATACTTTTTTTGTAAATACATACATATTATACATAGAAAACACCCAGACCCGATACAAGCATTGCAAACATTTGTCCCGCAGCGGGAATCGAACTCGCAACATTCACAGAGGTTGTAAAAAATGTTTTTTTCAGTTGTTTTTTTAGCCCGGCATCACAAACGGTCCTCTCACCTTGATGATGGCATGGTTGAGCACCTCCTGCCAGTTACTGTCGAACTGCCACTCGTCCTGCTTGCTCACAAACCGCTGCTCCGCAAGAGTTACCGTCTCTTTTGCCGCTGCGTGCAATTCTGAAATACATCACTGTTTATTTATTTAAGTACTAGCCTCAAGGCGGTACCCGGACAAAAAGTGTTATTCTGATGTAAATGCTATATTACTGTAAAGTTGCATCAAAATCCGTTCAGTAGTTTTTGCGTGAAAGAGTAACAAACATCCATCCTCACAAACTTTCATATTTATAGTAGTCTATTTTGTAGTAGGATTGCTAATCCTACTACAAAATAGCGAGTATAACGTGGAGCAAAGCAGCTAGAGACAGACCCTCTGTTTCATAACCATTCGCTAACTTAGCAAGCCGCTAAATCTAGTCCTGTCCTTTTCTTTAGACTGGTAACTGTTAGCACGCTGCTAGAGCTTGTGAGTGATTATAAAACAGAAGGAAAGCTTTTACCGCTCTAGGCGGTCCTTGTAAATATTAAGATATTAAAAACACTTAAATTTAAATTTGAACTACAAATAAAATGAGTTAGATTAGAGAGAGTCAAATCAATTTATGTTATTTAAGTGTGTATAAGAAAAAAAGACTAAGGTTCTTGATGCTCTACATCATTGTCGACTCTGCCCATTTTAATTTTAGGAAATGGGCAGGCCATGTAACAAGAGTGAGCGATAGGAAATGGACAAGAATAGTAACAGCTTAGCGCGGCCCAGCCGGTAAACGAAAAAGAGGTAGACCACTGGAAAGATAGGAAGGCGAATTTAAAGAAACAACTGGGAATGACTGGACTACAATTGCTAACAATATACAGATATGGCAAAACCTGGGGGAGGCCTTTACTCAAATTGAGATCTCTGAATAAAAAAAAAATGAATATAATTAAAGAAATAATTATAATTTAAAATGCATATATGTACATTTTGTGATATAACAATTGTTATTTAGTTGGTAATTTAAAAATATACGTATATAAGTGCTAATATAAGTGTAAAAATTCTGAGTATAAATAAAAGGCTTATTATATTATATTATAAGTGTGTACAAGAAAAAAACGCTTATAATATTGATTATTAAAGTATTTCATATTACAACTTATTACCTTATGCAATAATGTAGTAAATTGATGGAAACTAATTAAATATTGAAATCTTAGAATAGAATAAAATATAAAATTTTGCTTTTATGAATCTATATCTATCTATAATAAAAAAGAGTTGAACGGCTGCGAAACAGGTGAAACCCGTAATGACGTTTAGACACAGACACTCCCATGGACAATGTTTATGGTAAAAAATTAGGTCACTGGTGTATAATGTCGTGTCATGCAATAGTTCTAACAAACGGCCAAGCCTTTGTTCATGTACTTACATAAAGGACATGTACAAAGGCGAACTTAACAATTTAAGCTGTCTTTAAAAGTACTCAAAAATGAGAAAAAAATTTAGTCAGCCTCGAAAAATTAAAAAGCTCTATAACTTACAAATAAATATAGTTAAAGGTATAGTAAAATACAACGACTGAAAGTATAGAGTATATAGTACGTATTTTTAATTCCAATTGTAATTTTAAGTTTGTGTTTTTTTTTATTTATCGTATTATTTTATCTGTACCAATGATTTTTGTTAAATAATTAGTGTAATTGGGTTTGTTCCGTTCTAATAAATAAATAACTAAAACGACTGATGAAAAAAAAAATTGGTGTGACATCAGTCTCTCTTCATGAGATAGTTACCATTAAGAGAGACACACCAATTTTATTAATGAAGTTTAATAATTGTTAATATGTTTTTCTGTCTCAATAAATGATATTCAATTCTATTCTATTGTAGACGGATAACTTGTTATCGCTAGCGTACATGTAGCGTAGATACGCAAAATTACATAAAATTACGTGTTCATTAGTTAAAATAAATAAATAAACATACCACTGACATAGCCCTGACCCCGTACTATATTTCCCTGTGGGTATCAGGAACTACGAGAACAAATATCACACTTGTTTCGCAGCGGAATCGAACTCGCACCTCTGCCGGCTACACGCCCAATCAGGGTTCAGGGCCACCATTACGATAAAAAAAATGAGAGCGGTATATTTATTCACAACAAAAAGTACGGCTACTGAATTATTCCGTACCCTTGACCCTTGACCTTGGCAAGGGATTAGGGTACGGAATAATCTATTTATCTACTAGCTTCTGCCCACGGCTTCGCTCGCGTTACTCCCAGATAAAAAGTAGCCTATGTGTTATTCTGATGTATAAGCTATATTACTGTAAAGATTCATTAATATACGTTCAGTAGTTTTAGCGTGAAAGAGTAACTAACATCGATACTCACAAACTTTCGCATTTATAATAGTAGTAGGACTAACTACATTATAAAGTAATCGTTGCGTTGTAATACTGACTGACCATCAACGCACATCCACAGAATCATATAATATTACGTACAGAATTACCACTCATCTCCGCCCACCGATTCGACTGCCATACCCCGCACGTATTTAATAACTTAATTCGCTTTAATCATTTGTTATAATTTTTTGCCCAGAGTTCACCGGGCATGTGACAGACTTGCGCGTTGTATAAGATTGATCGTAGCGTGCGTAATCATGCCATCACGCTCTAGCGATTAGTCAATTTAAATGATGTCAACCATAGCATTTCTAATTCACTCACAAACACAACGGTACTACACGTACATAAACCATGCATGTGGTGATTACGGACGCGATTGTTTCAAACATTTTATCGAGAGTGGCCGGGGTGCGGCGCAGTCTAAACTGTAAGTTCTAAAGACAAGCGCTCAAAAGTGAAGAGAACTGACTGCTATGCAAGAGTTGCGGATTCGATTCCCGATGCGGGACAAATGTTTACATTATTTATCTTAACTTTAATTCTAATTAACTGTAATTCGTCCGTGTAATTAACTGTAAGTTGGTTTTCAAGCGCGTCCGTTCTAATCACTGATTTTAAACGGTTCAATATGTTTAGTTGTTAGTACAGTCAGATCGTATTTTTTTTAATGTAAACTTTTCTATTTACTTAAGTAGGTAATTCAAACAAATTAGTTTATTTCGCGACCCACACTTAATTTGGGATATGGACAAGAAGAAGAAACTGCGAAAACATTGAAAAGTTAAATAGTATTTTAAGAAGTCGTCCATAAATACCTACTGTTTGTTTTCCGAATAAATTAAAATAAAATGTGCAGATATTTGTTACGGGTGTATAATATCATGGTACTCGTAGTTCCTGATACCTACGCTACAGGGAATCCTAGGGTGGGGTGACAGGAATATGTATGTGACTGTTTGGGGTGTTTATACATCTATATATATATTTATTCTCGGATATCTAACCAATGTAGCGGCACAGATATGATATTCCCGCTAGATAGAAGATAAAAAAAAATATACTAAATAGTATTTAAGCCAAGATAATACTTTGTCAATGTTGAACAATGGGCGGTCTTATCAACCCCAAAGAACGTATGAACCGATAGTTTTACCTACTCTGTATGAGTTCGCAGCCTTATAATAGTTGCTTCGGACCCATTTCATCTATATCCGTTATTCCAAAATTATATAAAGTTCGTGAACGCAGTCGCGGGCGTTCTACTAGGTTATTATGTAAATTATAACAACAATATAATCTGTGGCGAGCGAGGGGCGTACAGGAAGTTATTATCTGACTGATAAGCGAGATATGTGATAGGTTTCACTATGTCTGCAAAGAGCGAATGGGTTTTCAGATTTCCGACATGTATGATTAACTAGCGGCCCACGGCCCGCGTGGTACCAGGATCAAGATCAGCACTTACCGTTAAGGCAGCGTTGTAAAAAATGCAACCGATTTTTCGTCACCTTATATTGCAAAGTTGGTCGACAAAAGCCCTTTAATTTAAACGGGATAATTATATGTCCACCCTGATGATACATTCTAAATACCTACTGGTGTTCTTTTTTAAATTTCGGATATTTCGTCTTACATCCAAACTTAAAAACTTACCAACTTTACCTCCTTATAATATTACTAGTTATGTATTTTATTTTTATTTTGCTCGGCTCCTAACGGTTGAAGCGTGATGTTAAATATTAGGCTTTAACCTTCCTCAATAATCGGGCTATCAAGTGCAAAAATAGTTTAACAAAACCGACTTCCGAAGTACTAGAGATAAAAAATAAACAAACCCTTCAGCTTTATTATTGTGTAAATATATAGTGTGAATATAGGTCAAGGATGAGAAGGTGAAGGTACTCTGAAATATTTGTCAATTCTTTAAATACCGATGGGACAATGGACACACAGACCGCAGATGTGTTCTTTATTAGAAAACTAAACAAACAAACACGCTCACGAATGTATTCCCCATGATGGACATTCTCAGATACATACTCAGAGAGTAGATCTTTGAGGATACCAAGAAGGGGTAGTCAGAGGACATGTCGCCCTGACGTTATTTTTAACACAAGCCCGCGATTTGAAAGTATCCACGTGACAGGTCGCAAGCCCATCGCCGCTTCTTGTTACACTAACCGATGGCGCATGTCTTCTTATATTTGATTCTAGGGCATGCCGGTTGCCTCACGTGATTTTCTGTTATCAAACAGAATCTAGGGTCTAGGCTTAAATATAAAACTCAACATACACAGAGATCCCTAGTGTGGATACGATGGTATTATTTTGTGGTGTGGGGTCAGATTTATGTTCATTATATCTCACCACTAGCCCTCTGGAACTGCACAGCCGCCTTCTGGCATTCAGCTCTGGCCACGGCTGCAACTCCTAAAGCATCATAGTACGGTCGGGACTTGTCCACGCATGCCCCAAGACGCTTTGTCAGCGCTTGCAGTCTTCGAGAGGTATCGTTTAGCTGCAGGTGGAACTTCTTCATGGACTCCTGAAATAGGAATACCATGACTTAGTAGTTTTTCAAGAACAATCACAATAGTTATTTCTTAAGGTCTCTTTAACTCCATTCAAAAATCTCTCTACGGATTAAGCTTATTTCAAACGTAAAAATGATTACGTTCGTACTATAACCTACTAGCCTCTGCCCATGGCTTCGCCCGCGTGGTACCCGGATATAAGTAGCTTATGTGTTATTCTGATGTGAAAGCTGTATTACTGTAAAGTTTTATCGAAATACGTTCAGTAGTTTTTGCGTGAAAGAGTAACAAACATCCATCCTCACTAACTTTCACGTTTATAATAGTAGTAGGATCTACAAACCAAGTTACATAAACGGTTCGGCAGTTATCGTCGAACAAACAAACAAACATACATACACATAATACACACGCCGGATTGCCCAAGTAGACTCGGAGATATTTCGCTTCGCTCACTCGATTAATAATTTATTTTACTGTTTTGACTTGCAGAACTGTAATATTTTGATTGTATTGACAAGAGTTATTTTGTAAGAAACAAGGTTGTTAGTTTATAAGTAAGTTACAAAGAATCTGTACCATTCAAATTTGAAAATAAATTATCTTTATCTTTTTTATTTATTGTTTGCCATGTTTACCGGCAACATACGGTTAAAAGATAAGGCAGTGACGGACATACTTTGCAGGCTTACAATCAGATTGCAATAATATATTTAAATCGAAAACGTCCTGTTATTCTATGAAAACTTCACATTGTTTTAATGAAAAATTAGTCGTCGTTCGCTTATATCTGTAATTGGAATCCAGGGTTGTTAATAGAGGTTCCGTTGGATAAGGAACCTTAAAAAAAGTAGTCACATAATACAAGGTGTATAGGTACTATTGTGATAGCGTATCTGTATCGAAGCAAGGTGCCCAGCCTATGATCAATTCCACAACAACTTGTACGAGGTCAGCTTGATTGGATCAATTGGCAGGCGTTGTTGCACTCTGTTCACGTCTCGCTAACCGGCTCAAGAATGCCGAATACATAAAGCATAGCATTCGGCTATGCTTTAAGAAATACTGTTTTTTACGTATTTAAAAAGTCTCAAATGCCGCTGATTTTATCGACTAGCTCTCAGAATTAAAAACAGCAATGCGAGAATAACTTGGTGGCGGAAATTAATAAGGTTGTAATCTCTTGTTTGAACAATAGATCAGCGATCTCTTGGAGGTCAACATACTCGTAATATATTATATTTTGATAACTGTCTCTAGAAAGCAGGGATATCTCTAGAAGGGATGGCAGTAGATAATTTATATATATAATATATGAACTACTGACAAACTGTGGTGTCACAGTTCGTCAGTAATTCAAACTGACGAACCTATCCAAATTTTGGCATGCATTTCTTTACCTAGTTTGTCGTAAGAATAACCAATACTAATATAGTATTATAATATCTGTGACCAAGCAAACTACGCTATACGCGTTTGGATTAGAATACATAGAATAAACGTTTAAATTTCATTCCACTTTGTATCTACGATTCTATAGGCTTTTCGAATGATCATTATCACTTGATGTTGTACTATGGACTTTCTTTGTCTGGTAGAGTAAGGTTTGGATACTACCTTAAGGTGGTAATGGCTAACGGACGTGAGTTTTAGTAGGGGCATAATATGGCGCGGTCACACCGCAAAATACTGAATCTGAATCTAATAATATTTATTGTGGAAGAAATGTATACCTTCTCTTATAGCTATTAAATTAGAAATATCGTTATCAGGCTTGTCAAATATACAATGTGATAAGTAGTGTGAAAGTCTGACCTGATTGATGGTCTCGGCTATTTTCAGTTCGATTTTTGGGTGCGCCTCTCCTTGAGCATTCTGATACTCAAATGCCAATGGCTATCAATTCGATAACCGCATTCCATCAACGTGAAAGCTTTTCAGGTTTTTATTAAAACAAGCAGATCTGCTTCGTGCCAATAATATAATTTGGCAAACATTGTAATAATCACCCATTTTATTTTTTATCAAAAATTATAGTAATGCACACATGTAATGTAGGTATATTTACTAGGATATAACGTAGCAATGTGCCTTTGTCCTATTCTGACTATGACGTAGGACAGACGAGAATATTTGCGCAGTACACTCGAATAAGAAATAAGCTAACATCTCAAACCTTGAGATTATTTTTATTGTGTAGGTCTATAGAGGCATTCAGATAACATACTTCTTTACTCAATGATTTCCCCAAGTGTTTTTAAAGTAACGTGATATTTATGAGACACTTTCTTAACAACACTAAGGCAACGATCATTGCGATTTGGATGGGCGACCGTTTTGTTTTAAACTAAGCTTGCTTTGGAGAAACCTCGGGCTAAGTATATATAAACCATATCCTGCACATACGGCTATACCATACGGTAGCTGACCACTAGCCCATGGAACTAGAGAATCTATCAAGAATGAAAATCCTTTACTGACACACATATCCAAGATTAAGTAACCCTAGTTTCTTTATACTAAGCCATGTCAGCTGAGTCGAGTATTCGTGTAAATGGAACGTGGGTAACTGGATTTCTTTCATCTTGTTACGCAAACACCGTGTCCGGCGTAAGGCTTTGTTCAAGAGACGCCATTCATGGTGCGTTACTGGTTTTTAACATAGCTTGAACCATAACAAAGTTTACTTTATATACCTTGGTATTCTGCTTTAACATCTAGATAAGAGGACAGTTAGTTCTTTTGTAGTTTGTTTCAAGGCATCTATGATATAATATGTCACATATATCTTTAAACTCAATAGTCATACATTAACCAATGATTTTATTTAAAAAAACTGTTTTATCTAAACAATCATGACCCATTGTAAATATCGCTCTATTCCCGTTTCTTTATCAGATTCTTCAAACACTTGTATCCCCTTTTAGATCCCTAGAACGTGCATTTTCAGGTTCCTTTTCAGCACACAATATATGTAAATCAACTCCAAATTCACGTTTCTACGACCAGCGATTCTGCGTCCAGTCAGTCATCGCTATAAATATTTATGTTGATTCTCAGAAAGTCATCGAAAGTACGTTCATCACGCTTTATTTCAGCTCCATAAATCGACTTATCCTGAAACGGACTCAGGAAATTACCATCCCATCCGATGGAGAATAAAAATTTCCGTCCGCCCGCACCTCAACAATAGATGTTATTTTTGTTTTACTACTCAATTTACATCGATCGGGAGCAAAAGTATCTGACGGTTAAGTAAGCATTATCATCTTTCTTTCGTTAAAGCTAGCTCGTCACGTCAAGCATACATCTTGGGATTATTTGTATAAACCACAATAGATAGGTGGTAGGGTATGTATCAGCTTTTTATTTGAAGAAACGAGTAATTAATATGCTATATATAAACAAAACCTCGTAAGCTAAAAGGTCGTAGTTATTTTAGATATCCTATGTACGGAGGAAGCAATGAGTAGACTAAACAGGCTGCCCTATGGAAGGAAAACACCTCTGTTGCAGTTAGAAACATGAACGAACTATACCTGTGCCAAATTTCACCCAAATCAATTCAGCCGTTATTGATTGTTTGTTAGCAACAAACATACAAACTTTTGCATTTAAAATATTAGTAGCATGAATTGCATAATTCTTGATGAGTTCGCTCTTGCGCTGCGGTGCACCGGAATAAGCAATTTCATTCCCCCATCATTTAAACAACACAGGCGTAATAGGTACGTTACGCCTATTGCCTTATTCTTTCTTCAGTAAAAAGCTACGCGCACTTTTTAATAAAGAATGAATAGGGTTATTAAAGATCCATGGATTTTAAAAACAAGGAAAACATTTTTTCGGGCAGCTTATTTTCCATAGTTCCTTAATATTTCACTTTGTAAGAAAGAAAAGAAAACTGCTTAATATTTTATGTACAAAACCTTTTAACAAGCGGCCTTTTCGTCCATTTGTAAATTATTGATCTAAGTCTAGATACCTACCGTAAGTATGTAGACTACCTAGAGTACCTATACAACTTCTATACATGTAAAAACCTTAAACAAAAAAGTTACAGGCGCATAAGAATTTTCAACTTTCCTGCAACGCATCAGCAATGCGCAATAACCTCTTACCATCTGGTAGATGGTGTTAGATCGTATGCCAGTTTGCCTCTATGCTTGAAGACAAATCGATAAAAAAACTCTACGGTGTTTCAAGAGAGTTGTGGATACATCTACTTGCAACTTCCGCCTTTTGACCTTCGAGATAATATTGGATTCGAGCCAATAAGTATCAAAATGTTGGCTGATTTTTCTATTGTGTTCGGAAAACACGACGTCAACTATGCCTTTTAAAGAAAGTTTTCGCTAGTCGAGAGTATGGAGCGTAAGCCTTAGTTCTAGCAAAGTCAATAGCATTTTATTCATTAAAATCACAAGGATTATTATACATCATCATAATTATAAAAGCGTCAATTTAATATTTTAAAGTGACGTTACGCCGATTCCTTGCGTGCCATCAATCCAGAAAGATCAGACAAAAAACTATATTTTTTTATGATCTTTCAGCTATATTCTGTATGAACAAATATAACATAATTAAGGTTTTTAAGACTCTCGGAATGAGTCGAAACAGTCGGTGGTATAACCGACAGAAAATTCCAAAATTCCAATAATTTGAAAGATCTAGTTCACCGTATTTTTAGAAGTAAAATATTTTAACTGATGTCTAGTGGAAATACCTTTAATGTACCTAATATTATTTGTGCAGATTTCTATTTAGAGCTCTTCATTGACGAAACAACGTGATAAGAATGTTCCATTCAATATTTTGATGGATTTATCTGAGCTGTTCACGAACGACAACACAACTTGTTCAAATATTTGGTATTTTCATGTGACAATTTAAGATAAGGCAGAGTACGAAACGAAAAAACTGGGATACCTTCATGTATCCCAGTTTTCATTCAACCACTTTGTTCAGAGATGAAAGGTCTGATGAAACATACACAACATTGTTTCAGAATACATACGAAATGTTTATAGTGCATATCACTATCGGTTACTTAAAGCAGATAACACCATTACAACAAAGTGCTGGAAATGGAAACCTTATCCTAGGAATCTTCGATGGAGATAGAATATTTTAAATGCTAGTTATGATCCTAACTCTTGTTAGGGTTAAGCTCGCCTTTGTACATATCCTATAAGTTAGTTTTTTGACTGTATTCTCCGTGTGTACAATAAATAACAAATAATGATTATAGTACCTATAACATACAACAGTCTATTGATTCGTGAGTTGAAGCAGTCTATCCTACTACTATTATAAACGCGAAAGTTTGTGAGGATGAATGTTTGTTACTCTTTCACGCAAATACCACTAAACAGATTATAATGAAACTTTACAGTAATATAGCTTATACGTCACATAGGCAATTTTTTATCCGGTTACCACGCCGGCGAAGCCGTGCGCAGAGACTAGTTTAAACATAAACTTACATCAAGCTCCAATTCCAGCTTATTAATCTCATCAGTGGCAGCATTCAGTTTCTCCAGTTCCACCTGAAAGTGTTTGAAGAACTTGAGACAGTCACACGGCACTCTCACGCGGTACCCAACGTAAGGCAACAATAAGCAACATGTAGCGACGGGAAACAATGATTGGGGCATCGCTATCTTGCCGCAAACATAAATGACAACTAAAACGCAATCTCAAGACTGTCTTACACGTGCTACTCTTTGCTTAGTGATTTACTGAGATCAACATCGAGATAAGACCTTTATTCTATGTGATTTTTCAGTCGAAAATATTCCGATAAACACTTTGCAGTTCGGAGTATATCAGACGTTTTCTTATGAGTAATCTACGAGCTTACGCTAGGCTTACGGGCGAAATTTACAAAAAGTAGCAGTGGATTCTTGACCTTATTTTAGGATTGTTTCCTGTCCCTACAACAAAGCAACTAAGGGCCTTACTTATAAAGATTTTTAAACACATATTTAAGTAACCACTGCTTTGTACCTATCTTTCTGTTGTGTGTCATTTCAAACTCAGCAGTAGAAAACAAGCACTGTTTAACTGGTATAGACAGCTAAACAGTTTAACTGTTTTAAAAATCTTTATAAGTTATCATGTAAGTACATATAAATAAAATGTTACTCACTTATCAACTCTTCGTAGGTATGTTGGCAACATTGGCGTTAAATAAACAACGACTAAATGCTAAAATTACAATTTTATTCCAATTAACATAGTTACAGTAGATTACATGCGAATTTACAATACAAAAATATTTTATTACTGATGTAGCATCATTTGCATTGCTATCTCATTATTTGGATTATAGTGAATTGAATATAAATTCAGACAATTTTATATTATGCACTTATCCATAAATATTGCAATAGCCTATTCATTATAATGACAGTAACATATGGAAACAACTGTTAAAAACTTCGGCTAGGATCACTTATCAGGACTTAGGCTCGCATTTCAGAACGAAACTCATCTAGACTAATAAATACGCTCACGACTGTACGACCCATGATAGACATCCTCAGATACATACTCAGTGCGTAGATCTTTGAGGATACCAAGTATATTTGGCACATGCGTTTAACAACTCATTAGGATTCCACGTGACAGGTTGCAATTGCTTCGCTGCTTATTGGAACACTAAGTAGGCGCATGTCTTTGAACTTTTGGTTCCAAGGCATGCCGGTTTCCGATATTTATCTTCCGGGTTCGAACCCAAGATCCCCGGAAGTCGGGGTACCGTACACTACGGCTTCGACTCAAGTATAGATTTTTAACTGACAAATCAAAACTGACAAAAACCTATTCTTGAGACTTGATTCTATTTAAGATTCGTTCTGGAATACCTTAGTGAGAAAGGCCCTTAAATATAATGTGTTATATAGAGTACATATTTAAATTAAAGATATTATAATTTTAATGGAATGGTTCTGTTTGTATACTAAACGGTTTGACCATTTAAATATTAAATTTTTGGTGAGGTTTGCTTATCTACCACAATAACAAACTTTCAAAATTTTAGGCCGCTGGGATAAGTGAATGAATGATATAAAATAAAAACATGAGACTATATTTAAAGCAAAATAACATAATGAATCTTCAAATTATACACAAAAACCTATTTATTAATATCTTTCCAGCCGATATTTAAAAGAATGGGTTAATAAATGCTAACTTCACACAAATAATTGAGATATTTTAGAAGAATTTCAAATTATGAAAAAAAAAGAGATTCAAGGGATCTTAAAATTTAGAACAAGAACAAAGGTGACTCTTTGGTAACTTTAAAATTTAATTTGTTGCTACAAGTTGATACATCAATGAGAATCAACAAAGATTCACCTTTAAGTTTATTATTATTTAAAACTTTTGGAAAATATCTGCTCAGAATTTGAAAAAAAATTTAGTTGCCTCTGTTTTAATATTAGGCCGAAAAAAGGAAAATAAAGTACCTATCTTAAAATACACAAAAGATAGAAAAATATGTGAAATGTTTTTAAACATTCACAATGCACTTAAAATAGTGCATGAGTAAAAATATGAGTACATCAAAATACCTTTTGAAAGAAAACTTTACACCCAATAAGTCTGCTGAAGTAAAATTAAAGCTTCCATAGCCAAGAGAAAGGCAGGAAAATAATAAATATTGTGATGCTTCTAAACTAAAATAGCCTACAATTTCCAAGAAAATCTATAATTAGTGCAATTAATGTCTCATGAAAATACAGTAAATAAATGGCACACTTCTAATCTGAAAATAAGTTAGTACGTAGGTGCAGTGAAACTTATTTCTATTACAACTTCAAAAATAATAATTAACAATTTTTAAATTGTAAAAATTTACAAACTATTTTGTGATAAAATAGATTTTTTTGTGGACAGGAAACAGTCCTATAAGGTACAAAACACAAGTTTTTACGTAAATCTCGGATATAATGGGGGAGGGGGGGTGGGGGGAACTACTAGTATTTAAGATCAATCAGGGCACTTCACTATCACAAATGTATTTGCCAGAGACGAATCGGCGTTTCACAAGGGAAAGTCGGTACCCATTGCCAATCAATTCAAACTCTATGCCAGACAGTGTTGCACCCTCGCAGTTGAACTGAGCCGATATCGTACCCTTGCTAGATGGACCCTTGCCGAGTTCAAAGCGCGCTTTTAGAGAACCCACGCCCCTGTCTTCGGAATGCTGTGACAGTTCAGTAAAGCGCCATAACGCCTGCTCATTATCAGAGTTCCAGGCTGTCTTCGGCATCGCGATAACGTTACTGACTGCTCCATTCATCGGCACGATCACCGAAACATTTAGTAACGGAGATGGAGGACTCATGGCGTGAAGGTTGTACTTGTAATCCACCTTCAGATCTGTGTGGTCCTGCTCGCATTTCCAATAAGCCACCAATTGGAAGGGGCAGGATGCGGCACCGTTTTTCGGGCGAATCTGATACTTGAGGATATCCACATTGAAGTATTGGGCCGTAGGATTCTTTTCAGACTGCCGCTTTAGGAGGGAAGATAGCGCGGGCATGTTAAACTCTAAGACCGTACTGTCCCGAGTGGATAACATAGCGTTGATGCTAATCAGTTGCTTATTAGGCAGGACATTGTCTAATCTGTGGATGTTTTTGAGCCTGAAGCAGAGTTTAGCAGGATTTGGATTATTCGCCAGGACGCTAACAATTCCAGTAGGAAACGACAGCATCATGTCACCAGACATTTTGACTTGGCATTTTGTTTCTTCTGTTCCGCGGAAGTATGAGTGGATTATTTCGTGGAATGCGACGGCTAATGGGATCGTATCGGCCATGCCAATTGTGAGAGGAGACGGTCCTCTAGACCCAGATGAAGCTCCTGTTCGGAAGTCTCCTTCGGAACGCCTTGAGGGCGGACGCGGGAGCGAGATAGAAGAAATCGTGGGCGTCGAAGTGCGTATGTTGTTTTGATTCATTTCTCCTACTTCAGAGAAAATGTCGTCGACGTTAGCATTGGATATGGGCGTTGGGCTTCCGAGGAAAATGGGCTGGTTTGGCTGCAGTGGCGCGTATGGGTTGGAGACATTGCCTTGTGGAGATGTTGGGTTGCTGACTGAGGGACTTGGGAATAGATCTACAAGATCACTGCTTGCTTTGCTTGTGTTCGCATTTGACCCACGTCTTGCTGTCCCTATTTTATACAAGGAGATGTTTTCTACTGTAGCTCGCAACTCATCTACACTTGCTGACATTTGTGTTGTACCATTGGTAATAGGCTTAATTTCAACATGAATTTTTCTCTCTCTTTCCTCTTCAGAATCAGAATCTGTTGAAGAGTACACACTTCCTTTTTCTTCTGTTGGTCTTATACGATAACCTTCTTCGTCTACTTCAGGTGAGTTCATTAGATCCTCAGGAGCATCCTCCTCCTTTTCCTCCAAGTCTGTCTTGTCTCCTAAGTTTGAATTTTCGGAAATCTCGTCTTTTTTCTTTTTGGACTTTTTTGGTTTTGGTTTTGTTCTCTTACTTCTAAGAAACCATTTAGATTCTCGGAGAGTTGTGCGTCCAATATTTTCATCTTTTTCTGGAGCTACAGGGGTGGCAGGGGTTCCACTTGGGCTGGAGGGAGCAGATACAGGGGCAACCCCTTCAATATTCCCGCTGGGTTCATCTTTACTTTGAAAGTTTGGTGTAAAAAGATTCAGTAAAGAGGTGGTTCTTCTTGATGTTTTAGTAGCAAATGATGGCTCTTTTTTTGGTGCTTTGGTGGGCTGTGCGGGTTTGTGTGATCCATTAGAGATGTTTGATATCTGATCCGCTTCAGATATAGAATTATTAGCAGAGCTTGGCTTAGGTAAGGAAGGAGGTAGATCAATAGCTTTTTCAATGGAATTATATTTCTCTATGACAAACTGTTCTAATAGCTTTTCTACAGTTAATTCGAGACACTGGTGCTTAAAGTCCCTGTGCACTTGTCCCATCAGATCATGATTGTTCTGTATAATATCAGCGTAGGAGTTCACAAACTGCTTCATTTGCTTGAGATGTGTTTCTTCCACATCTTGGAAATGCTTGCATGTTTGAGTCATTTTCTTTTCAAAGTCTTGTCGTACTAAACTGTGCTTTTCATTCAGCTGTCTATAGTCTTCATGTAGTTTTTTCAATTTAGCTTCTGCCTTTTCAATATCCTTGGCAGAGCCATTATCTTTGCGCAGCTTTTCCAGCTCTGCAGTCTTAGTTGAGTAAACATCCCAGGCTTTTTGCAATATTTGCTTGGTGTTTTGAACAAGGATCACTGCTTCTAAAGTGTTTGATTCAGAGTCCTTCACGGCTTTGTGTTTCTTGTGAAGATCTTCTGCATACCGGGCTACATCTTTGACCAGCTCGCTCACCTTTTGGAACATGTGCTGGTGTAAATTGGACAGCTTCTCCGCGGAGCATTTGAGTACGCCCCAGAAGGGGGCGAAAGTGCCCTGCGTACAGTTGCTGTTCGCCTGTTTCGCTAGCTTCGCGAGTGACTTGGAGTTTGTCTCCTCTATGTTCGATCGCTCCCTGAAGTATTCCGACAGCTCTTTGCTAGCGATCAGTCCGTATTTCATATTTTGGTACAGAATATCGTATCCATTGTGCTCGTTGGCGAAATAATCTACAAAGTTGACACTCATCTTTGCGATTTGGGGCTCTATGTTTAGGTACAGTTACTCAGTACAATTTTCACTCACTGACCTGTATTCTGGGGTCGAGCTCAGTATCACCATTGTCGTCGGCTGGGATCGTGAATGAGGATTCTTCCATTGCACAGTCTAGGACTAGGAAGCCACCCAATCACCCAAATTACATCACCGACCCAACCAACGGGTAAAAGCGTCACCTTCACAACCTGCTAAACACACATGACACTTTGATGGCTTGCTAGCATTATGGAATTATTTGTTTTAAATAGACATATAGAAACAACGTCTAACTGTTTATCTATGAAAAATAAATACAAAAGTAGAAAAATTCTCATTCAGTTTCAAGATGACGTCCTTTTAATGACGTGACGTCAAAACAACTTTACCATAAACAAAACATTTTTTTCGCCCTATTATGGCTTAACCATAAATAATTAAACAATGTGATTTTACTTTTTTTGCTTGGTTGCTTAGGGTAACATTCGATTATGTACCTAGTCGATTTATATTCATACCAGCTTCAGGTTAGTGTTCCAGTTCTAGTTCAAAAGTTTATTCTGATACCTTAAAACATAACGTCAAGATTTAAAAATTCAAAATTTTCATCCAAGTCGGCTCAACTGATACGAAGATTATTTAAAGTCAACGTTAGTATTTTTTATTCATTCAAAAACATGATTTAACTACTTGAATTTAAATGTTTTACACAGTCTATTCGCACGCGAGAAGACTGATTATTGAATTTGAACTTCTGACCATGCCCATGGATGGATAAACCTATTCTAAGTCACGAATCATAGACATAGACATATCATTTATCAAAATCAAAATCTACATATACATCAAAATTTCATACAAATCAGTTCAGTTGTTACGGAGATTATTAGCCACCAGCATCCAAACTTTGCTATTTAAAATACTAGCAAGATCGAAATATCGACAACCTTGGTGGTGTATCGGCTGGGTAGTATAGACGCAAGAAGTACGGGTTTCATTTCCACTGCGGGACACAATATGTATGCATGTTCTGCAGTTATCTGTTCTGGGTTATTCTTATAATATAACGGGTGTAATAAGATACTAACGATAACGAAAGCCACATATTCTACAAATCATTGGGATATTTTTTTATGTTAGATATTGAAGGCCAGACTCAATATTCTTTGAGATTTTACGGAAATATATTCCGGATGATATTATTAAACTTTCGTCCAGACAAACATTGCCAAAATTTTAGAATTTTCATTCTTTTTTAAGCTGTCCTTTAAAGGGGTGTTTTTGAACTACAGTACAGTAGGAAAGTAAAAAGTAAGTTGCTCATTCTTGCCATTTGTCTGTTGGATTGCCTTGCTGTGCGTATGCCAGTGGTAATTTCAACTTGTCCAGTGTCAAGTCAAGTCGTGCCGATTATTAGGAGATAATTTATAGAATCGATATTACCAAGGGACATGGTGGTATAAAGATCGTACACTTCCTTAGTGCAAATGATGCCAATGTCAAAATAAAAATCTCTAACTCTCTCTAACTTAACAATAAATATCGGATTTCTCTCTTACTCCTATAAATAAATACGCAACACTAGCGCCACTAGGTCAAAAACACCTGCGTCTTTTTGACGGCCGGATTCAATCAAGAAAGATGCGTTTTTTGTCAAGCGAGTTTGACAGCTCCTTCAATTTGGTCAGCCAACAGCTTGCTTTGCTTGTTCTTGCTCCAACCAATTTCGTTTTTTCGTAGAAGTGGAATTATTAAAAAAATATTTTTATGAATAACATAACTATTGTTTGCCGTTTCTTCCTTCGGTCGTTTTCAACGTTCAGTTTTAGATCAGGTTTCGTTTCGGAGACGGTAATCGCATTCAATCTGTATGCAACTGTTACGCGTCGCCTCGACTATGTCGTACCAGGGATCACCTTATTCGGGGCCGGGCGATGAATATGACTTCGAAGACGATGGATATGACGATATGGACGAGTTCAGGGAGCGAGACGTCGCGCTACACCAGCCGGCTCCAGCCGAGGATAGCGATGAAGGTGAATGTTTACGATTTTTGTCTGCTCCAATTGGGCTATTTCACGCATCTTTCTTATTATTGAAGCTTTAACCAGCTGCCTATACTGTTTTCTTGACATGTGACATGTAAACAGTGGTTATGTAACGTAAACAAGGTTACCCAGTGTCCTCAGCAGGTCGCAACTCTGTTCCCGCGTATTCACGATCTACCTGTTTGGTGACGTAATGGAGATGTTTTTCTGTCACTTTCACCATTCGCTATGTTTGGTTTTTATTTTCAAGTTGGGCTTTTATAATTTTACTTATAAGTACTTTAGATCTGTCTGGTGTCAACCAACACATGATTGAGTACAACACCTTTGTTAAAAACTGGTGCCTTAGTTCTAGAAGACAAAATGTAGAGCATGTCTCTGACAATTTTTTATAACAAATTTATCCGGTATTATTAGTTATTTTTTAGTCCGAAGATGAAGAAGTGAAGAGTGTAGTAATAAATAAATAAACAAATTAAGATTGTGCACAATTTTAAACAATCTAAATTTGCCCAGCCCACCTATGGAGGCCCACAATCAAAACCTAAAATAAAGATATCCTGAAAGTGCCAGTTTATTCCAAACTGTTAGATTAAAAGCATTTTGTACATGAACTTCTACTATAAATAAATGTCCATTCAGAAGGTGCATCTGGTCTTTTTTTTTTAATTCTTTTAATTTTTTAAGGAGATTAACAGCGGCTATGCCACCCCCGTAAAACAAACATAAAATACAACACAACTAAAAAAACAAAATGACACAAAAAAAAAAAATCCAACAAAGAATCCTCCAATGAGGATAATTATAATTGGATCAGTTTTCTGGCTTTGTTGGTGAGACCAAAATACTGTTACAAATCCCTACTTCGCTAGTATTGGACCATGAGGAGTAGCGGCGCTTTGCCGCACTCTGAGCACATTCCATCCATATGTCATAGACATCCTCTATAACACCACAGTATGCACAATTTGGACTATCTACTAATTTCATATTATTATGGTCTTAAAAATAAAGAATCAAAAAGCTTTGTGCCATATAAGTTAAAGTTATTAATAAGCTGAAATCCTACTTTTTCAGATACAGAAGAAGCCAGCGAGACTGAATTACCAACCAATGATGATCCCCCCGAGACACAGAATGAACGAAAACAACAGTAAGTGATATTAAATATACTCTATATTGCAAACCAAAGTAAAATACAAAAACATATGAATTAAAAAATAAATATAAAAGGTACAATGGCTGGTCTTATCTCTTAAGCAATCTTTTCCAGACAACCTTTGGATGGACAGGAAAATGCAATCAAAAGATGGTGGTGTACAAGTAAACCTATATTAAAATATAATATTAATAATAATAAATACCTACATAAATAACATATTTACTTATCCTATATAATATACATACAAATAATAATAATGTGAGATAATATAAAAAACTATTAACTAGCAGCTCTGAGACATGGAAAGTAAATGGTTGTATACCTAAACTTTAAAAATAGCTAGTGATTTTGATGTTCTAATAGAAAGAGGTAGGGCGTTCCATAGTTGTACAGCTTGCACCGTAAAGGAGTTACTATAAAATTGTGAACTATGGACAGGAGTATGAAGCTGTAGAGTTTCGGAGGAGTGAAGGTGTCAGTCATGCGCATAGTGTAGAAATTCAAAACGCTCCTTCATATAAGATGTTGAGGAAGGATTAAAAAGAAAACTATAAAGACGGGAAAGAATATGTACATTCCGGCGAAGGCGGATGGGAAGCCACTTGAGTTTTGCGGGAAATACTGAGATATGATCATACTTATGTAAGCCAAATATGAACTGGATACAAAGATTTTGAAGGCGCTCAAGTTTGTTTAACTGGTCTTCGGTGAGGTCGAGGTAGCTGGCGTCAGCATAATCTAATATTGCGACTGATCTCGGCAATGCAAGACATGACAGCTTGAAATCCATAATAACCAGGTTTTTCACCGATTTCCTGATAGGTATCGGCGTGCCGTCAAAAATTACATGTGGAAGTTGTGCGAAATTTAGCGTGGGTATCGTTTTGTGACTACCAATGATAATAGCTTATGCCCTTTTAGGGTTTACTGTAAGTTACTCCAGTCACAAATTAAGTACAAATCAGAATTAATTAATTTAATTGCTCCATGCATATTTTCAATTGTTGACTGTGTGTAAATTTGTAAGTCATCTGCATACAGGTGGTAGGATGAATGATTAAAAATGGCAAAGAGAATCAGGTGGAACCCGTTCACCTGATTTTTGAATACTTTTGTTATAATTATTTTAATGTGAAAGTTATGGCTGTCTGTAATTAACGTCGTAAAAGTCTTCTTATTGGTCAAATTTGACATTAACTCTAAAATTCCTTCAATAATAGCCAATGCAACATACCAAGTCAGTTGTAATACAATAAGGTATGTTATATATTTTTTTTACAACTTAATCAGCAAACAGCCCACCTTTTCATAAGCTGTTACTGTAACTCTTCAACAATTGTGAATGAAAAAGGAGGAGTTATTCTTCTGTTAATGTTTTTTTGTGTATGTTACGTGATATGATCTTCGCCAATTGTAAACCGATTTTAATGGGGTACGGTATACTTCAAGGGTGGTCCAAGGGTGCCGGCCTTACTATGTTTTATTTACATAGTTTTGAGTATGTGTTCATGTGCAAATTAATTTTTCGAGCAGCAGGTCAGGCAAGCAATGTCATTGCCAAATTCCTGATTAGTATTGACTATTGGGTATTGACTATAAAAACTTTGATATTGGTTTTCTGTTGACAGAATCTATCAAGACAAGCTGGCTAGCTTCAAGAAGCAGCTTCAGCAGTTGGAAGATGGCAGCCACCCAGAGTACCTGAGGAGAGTTAAGAGGCTTGAACATCAGCTGCATGAGAGGCTCCGAGTTAATAGGATATACAAGTGAGATATATCTTCATAAATATTCAATACTGAAACGTTAATACATACCATAAAGCGCGCTCTACACTCGCGGCGCGAATTACTACGAAAGCCATGAAACGCGAGTGTAGATGACTTCGCGTTCCCGCTTCCCGCTTCGAACCGTTCAACGATCCGTGTCGGTTTTTGTCCCGCGATAAAGTATTCGCGCTTGGTTCGCTGGGCAGAACGGGTACGCGAACGCAGCGGCAACAGCCATATCGTCGTCCATTTTCTTTGAGATAGAACTTAGATGAACTTTGCGAGTGTAGATGGACACGTTTTCGGAGTCCACGACGCGAACCGCGGCGTGAATTCACAACAAGTCGAGTGTGGAGCTCGCTTTATGAATATGATGGTCTTGATTTCTCATCAAATTATTTTCTTGCTTGGAAAGGCTTAGGGCTTGTTAGGCCCAAAAATGTCGATTCAATTAGACTCGAACCCGCACTTTCGCTTTTCAAGCGAAACACCATGCTTTGACCATTTAGGATAGGGTGCCGGTCTTACTATGCGTATCGTGTGTTGTCTTATGAACTTTGGTTGATACTTTTTATAATTGATTTTATTCTTTGATTAGATTTGACTTTTTTTTCTATAAACGAGTTCACCTTGTTCGATTGGCACCACACTAAAGCTGAATGAAGGATCAGGAAAAAAATAACCAAGCAGCCTGATTCTTCTAGGCTTGGTCGCGCGCGAGGAATCGGCGTAAATTCACTTTAAAATTTTAAATTCACCTAGTTTTTAAGTTGACGTTTCTATATGATCCTTGTGATTTCAATGAATAAAAACCTATTGACTTTGACTTTGATAGAGCAGAAGGGCCCACACTAAAGTTTTAGGACACAAATTAAATGTAATTTTCTCCATTAATGTACTTTTGTAATGTTTTTTTAAAAAAAAAACAAACTAAGCCATGCAAGTCGTCAACATTATTGGACTGTAGGATCGGGTTATTCCCGATTTCGATCTTCGGCCCCACATCACGGAGATAGTATTTTTTTTACCATTATCTCCTATGTCAGATGACTCCAAAGTCAAAGACAATGTGTAATTCATAGAAATCACAAGGATTTTAGAGAATCGTCAACATATTAAAATATGTGAATTAATTGATCAGCTAAGCCTAGAAGATTAGGCAACAAAATTAAAAAGTCAACAGGCCCCTACAATATAATGCCTATTAGGTGTAGGGAGAATACATATGCCATGAAATACCATCATAATTAATCTCTTACACCAGGGAACACATGAACGAAGTGGTGGAAAGAGAGTACATAGCTGAGAAGAAGGCGGCCGCCAAGGAGTTTGAGGAGAAGAAGGTGGAACTCCGAGAGAACCTTCTCAATGACTTCGAGGATAAGCGGAAGATGATTGAGAGCGAACGTCACACTATGGAGCTTAACGGGGATTCTATGGAAGTAAGTATTTTCTCAAGTTAATTATAAAACCTCCAGTATTTTCATCTTCTATTGCAGTGTTTGCTAGTGCCTTGTGGCAATTAAACATACCTAAGAACTATCCTTTAAGTAATACAAGTTGATTGGAAACAACAGCATTCCTCCCGTGATCATGGTACATGAAACTGTGCCGAAATATCGGGAAACATTCAAACTCACAAATCATGGTAAATATACCGTTTTTTCTTATAAAAAAATTGTTTATAACCATGTTAGTTTCAAAAGTTATAACAGCATTCCAATCAACAGGGCGATTAAACAACCTCTTACTGCAAACACTTAAAAGGTCTCCTTAAAAACAAAAAAAAACAAAAATACTTTCATTAATAAACATTGAACCTAACTTCTCCAGGTTAAGCCAGTGATGAAGAGGATACTGCGGCGGCGCGCGAACGAGCCAGCGCCGGCACCCGAGAAGCGGCGCAAGCCCCTCGCGACCACGCTCACCTTCCAGCTGGACGAGCGGGACATCGAGGCGGACCTCAGGGCAATCGCGTCTCCGGTGCCCGGCCGGCATCACAACGCGTCCGCCGCACAGCCCAGGAAACACCTTAACTCTAGCAGCTGTAAGTATTAATAGAAGTGCCTCTATGAGAGAAAATTTGTATAAATTCTTGAAAGCTAACCAGCTGCATATGGGCCTGTTCCAGGGCGTGCTAGCTGTGCCAACTTCTGACGCAGCTAACATGCTCTACCGGTCCATATAAGGCTGGTTAAAGAAACTGTATCCTGAGCAAGTAAGAGAGAATGATGGAACTGACATGGACGAAAATCGATATAAGTTAAAATAAAAAGTATTAGCAGGGTGTTTTTCAAAAAGTTTGTAATGGAATTCCAGTCAAATTTTACTACCTGAAATTAGTTCCATTATTATACAAAGTTTAGGTAAAAAAACGTCGTTATATTATTTGGAACTGGAATATGTTGTAAACAAGTAATAATAATGAATTTGGTTCATGATATAATCGCCCAACGGGCTAAAATCCAAGACGAGGATATCCGTAGAAGAACTAAATCACAAATAAATAAAATAGCATCTGCCCACGCGCGTGGTACCCGGATAAAAAGAAGCCTAAATGATTAGGTTACAAAATTTCAAATATAACGAAATTTTTGTAATACAAATTGGTTCAGCATTTACAGCGATCCAAAAAAATAATCATGTATCTAATCTGTTTGATTAGATACTTTGATTGCATTTTCATTAGCATGACCATGCTGGTCATGCTAATGAGTCTGCCCTTTGCATAGCCTTTAAATAATAATATGTCTTTCTACCCTTACAGGTGAATCACCGGTTCCCCGGGAGACAAACGAGACGGCGGCAGAGACCCGCGTGGAAGACGGCAAGCTACTCTACGAGCGGCGGTGGTACCACCGCGGGCAGAGCGTCTCCGTGGAGGGCAAAGAGATGCCCAAGTTCGCGGGGCACATACACGCTATCACGGATGACGCGGTGAGTCCCCCCTACTTGAGTATGTCCATAAAGAATTCAAGCGAATATCTACGCCCTGAGTATGTATCCGTGGATGCCTATCGTGAAAATAGATTCGTGAGCGTGTTTGTTTGTGTTTGTAGTTTGTAGATACCCCGACTTCTGATCCAGAGGTCGTGGGTTCGAAACCGGTCACCAATGGATTTTCCACTCGAAAAATGTATGTGCGCATTAACACGTGCTCAAAACGGAAAACATCGTGAGGAAACCTATTTCAGGCCCTATAAAAAAAATTATAAGTGTTAATAAGCGGCGAAAGGGGCTTGCAACCTGTCACGTAGAATGCTAACTACTTGCAAAACGTGCCTCTGACCACCCCCTACTTGGTATCCTCAAAGATGTACTTGGCTGCGTATGAATCTGAGGATGTCCACTATGGGGAATTCAGTTGTGTTAGTTCTGTTAACGTATTGAAGCAAAAGGTCGACAACGGTCTTCTAAAAAAAATTGCTTAGCATAAGTACCTAATTATGCTAAGCAGGCAGCTTAGCATAAGACCCAAGACAACGGTTTTGTCTACCGCCGAGAAGACGAAAATATTTTGTCCCTCTCTTTGACAGAATAGGCGACAGAAATAGTTTTTATCTTGTCTTTCGTAGACAGACAAAACTTTGCATAAGCATGCTATGCGGGCAGCTCTTTTATTATTAAATAATTAAATAACATAGAATACCTCGATTTATCACATAATTTCGTTTCAGATATGGATAAAGAAGGCAACATTGGAGCGAATCAGGATATACGTGTCCCAGCTAGCGCGGGGTAAAGTGACATTAAAACGGCGCGCCTCGTAGCCTCCACTCTGGACCTTAAGGACTTGTACATAGTGCTGTGAATGGATTGCGCGAGTGAACGGGCTAATTCGCTAGGTGTAAATGAGTGACGTATTTGAAGCTCAACCGAGTAGATAAGGATTTACGAAAATTTCGTAGCACAAAATGATAACTTTATTTATAGTTCATGATTTTGAAGTTAGTAAGTACACTATAACACAGCCAAGACTGTGTTTGACTAAATTTCAACCTAATTCACGATTTTGAAGTTCCTAGGGCCAAATTACACTAACACAGCCATGACTGTGTTTAACTAAATTTCAACCTAATTCACGATTTTGAAGTTCCTAGGGCCAAATTACACTAACACAGCCATGACTGTGTTTAACTAAATTTCAACCTAATTCACGATTTTGAAGTTATTAGGGCTCAATTACACTATATCGCAGCCATGACTGTGTTTGATTACACTACAACCTAATTCACGATTTTGAAGTTCTTAGGGCCAAATTACACTAACACAGCCATGACTGTGTTTGATTACACTACAACCTAATTCACGATTTTGAAGTTCCTAGGGCCAAATTGCAGTAACACAGCCATGACTGTGTTTGGACTAAAATTCAACCGTTTACAGACATATAATGATATATGTTTGGGCAAGTTTTATTCATGTAAAACCAGATTTCTACCTTAACAATTTAGCCTTTTATACAATTTAGCCAGATCACTGTATTTGGGCTCTACAATAGTAACTGCTATATTGTTAAATAGATCACTGATTCTTCCACCAAAGTAATTTTAAATTGACTTATATATTGTAAAATTCATCACATAATAACAGGGTCAAAATCATCGTAGCATAGTATACCTTTGTCTGAATTATAATTAGATTTAAGAGCAATGCTCTTATTGGTGCAACAGAAGCAATTCCATTTTCATCAGTTACCTGTAAATAGAAGTCACTAATTTATATGTATTGATTGGTACTCGCCATGCATTTATTACATAGAAACTATTTTATGAAATGTCCATCTAAATAGCTCTGATGTACTTGAGTAGATACTATAATGAGATTTGTGATAAATTGAATTGTATCGTTGAAAGCAACATACGATATTCAAAAGTAGTAGAGATCTTGTGATGAGCCTGCCCGAGCAAGTATTACAACCTATTTCTACCGCGAAGCAGTAATGGTGGCATTGCTGTGTTCCGGTTTGAAGGGATGGGTGTCGGTGAACAAGCATATGAGACTTTTAACCTGTTATGTCTCAGGGTCGACAACGTAGAACCAACAACCAACATAGAAAAAGTCAAAACAATACAGACAATCACATTAATTTATCATAAAACTCATTGTAACTAACTACTAAACAGTATTTTCGACGTTATAATGAAATTTGCATAATAGGGTTGCCATAATCACGGACATAAAAAACATCAAAGGAGGCTCTAGATTAGGTTTTTAAAAGAGATTTACCTTCTTATTGATTTGTAGTTATAATGATAAGTTTTATATATCTTACATCTCAAGGGTACTACAAAATGTTTCCACATATGGCAACCCTGCTAAACAGTATTTTTGTAAATATCTGTAAATGTGTATACAGATCAAATGTCTGTCTATGTGTAAATGACTTTGTATAGTCGCCTTTATTTTCGACGGTTTTTTTTATTTTTTTTTGTCGATTTATGAAATATGTAAAATGTGACAGATTTGTAAATAAGAGATAATTTACGGATGAAAATGATATTGAAAAAAAGATCTTTTAATTATATGAATGATAAGTGATTTCTTTGTTTTAATGTACGTAAAATGTTGTATTTGTTAAAAAGTTAGTCTCTTCCAAGACCTAGATTACAGGTACCACGGTACTCGTGGTTCCTGATACCCTCGCCACGGAATGCTTGGGGTCAGGACATAGTGTGAATAAAGGCGGTTTTAAAAAAATAGGTTTACATTGCCAAATTGGCAGTTTTAGCCAATTTGGCAAATTAATGGGCTTTATATCGCTAAAAGCGAATTTATAAAGCCCACCAAAAAAGATGGTAAAACCACTTTCAAACTTTTTAAAGCTTGAATAGAAATATATTTAAAACAAAAATGCAAAAACTAAAGATATTGGTGTTGACTTAAGATTAGATAAACAAATTGCCGAGTGAATTGTCGAGTTTATAAACCAGTAAATAATCTGACAAGCATCTAAATGAGTACCTATCTGTCGCGTCGCGCGGCTAACATTGTTCGCGATGCTCAGCTCTAAAACATTTTAAATCCTCATTTATAATATTCACGTTTGGTTTAAGGCACAAGCGATTCAAAGTCAAGGTTTTAATTTATTCAAATCACAAGGATCATTTAGAAACGTCAACTTATAAACTACGAGAATTTTAAAGTGAACTCGCAAGCGACCAAGCCTAGCGTAGACCTTTATTGAGGGAAGGCGTGAATTTGTATATTAACGTTAGATTTGAAACAAAAATGAGCAGGAATAATAAACTACAAGTTTTAGGTTTTTTTTCATCTTTAGCTATGTATTTGGTCTTATTCTACAGTTTTGCTCAGAAAATAAAATATACCTCTACCGAGTAAAAAAATTAATCTTGCAACCTCAGAGGGGTAACCAGTTGGTAACGCTGACCGTAGACTTGCCTCTGACCATTCCTAAGTAGGTCATCGTGTAGGTCTCTCTTAATTTTTCATAACACTTTGGGGAATAAGTATTCTCCATTATAAGCTGAACAAACAACTCGGGCGTCCAAATAGGTTCAAATAATACACACATACTTATTTAAACGGTCATAACTAGTGTTGATTGGCGGCAACTTGTTCCATCGATTTCTGTGTGTTTTTACAGAATCAGAAAAATACCTCAGCGAGTACCTACCTGGCAATAAGAAGTTGGTAGAAACTCGCTTGCATTCTGTGGCAGAGAAAAAAATCTCTTCAAGAGAACTCTACATAAATATCCTTCGAAGGTATGTCTGATATAGGTAATAGATCCATCATAACGACTGCTGGATTTTGTTGCATGGACGTGATTCAAGACCGGCATTTTAAACTACCTGTCAAGTACTCAGTCGAGAAATGTCTTTACAGTTAGTATTCAACTCTATTGGAGTAAACATTAAGGAATAACAAGATTTTATATTATAAAAACTTAGCCTTGGTTGGACTCTACCACCTAACTCCCGGTACGCGGGGGCTATACCAACTAAGCCACGAGATCGTTACAGCCTGGTCAAATTCGACTCTAAGCCCCTAGGCTCCATCTACTGCGGAAAATTTGCAGTTATCTAAACCAACGCCAAAACCAAATAACCATTATTGAATTGAGGAATAATTTCATCGTATCGAATTCAGTACAAGGTTAAGAATGGCTCTCTAAATATATCGTAAACGGGCCAATTTCGACTAATTAATTCAAAAGAAGTAGGTACCCTATACTTCATAGCTTTCATACAAATGTTGCGCAAAGTAGCACTTGTGCTAACACTGCTAATTGGGCCACTAGGGTGATTTTAATATAAGTATGACATAGATTTTACTTGATGTATCTACGAGTTGATGAGTCCCAGTAAATATTTCCCCACAACGATAAAAAAGGGGTTGGTAAAATAAATTTGAAGTCGTCTGTTTGTGGCATCTGTTTTGTTTTTTAATATTTGAAAGGTTTAATGATGGTATCAACGCCACATGTCACTGGTGGCGCTGCTACTTTATATGTAATCCAGTTTTGTGTTACCCTAAAAAAGGTTATTAGATACTAGATCAGAGGGAGCACGATATCTGGTATAAAAACATTTTTATTTTATTTAGCTCCAAACTCAACACATCAATCACATCATGCTGGGCAAACAAATAAGTGTTTCCAACTTTAAAATCTGCATGAAACGCTGAATTCGCTGTTTCTTGTGACATGATCCATTTAAACGTCTAGATTAACTGGTAGATCATTATCACGACTTGCTACTCTTAAAGCCCATCACAGACGTAGCTATAATATATATTAATATACCGTGCTATAATGTATATTATAGTGAGCTACCACTCAGGGAGATGATGTTAAAATATATGTTTTGCCTTCATTTCACTGATGGTCGGCCTAGTTTATGCACGCGTTTTGATATAAAGGGTGTTCTGATTACATATTCATTATGAAGTACATTGTTATTGGATTTAATTGATAGTTCTTCAGAAGACGAATCCGATGCTGCTTATGATGTCAGTATCAGGCACAAAAACTAGAACTAAATGGGTTGAATCGCATATAAAGAATAAACAAAATCGTGGCGAATTTAATTTGTATCGCGACTTATCCTCAAAAAATATCGCACAATATTTTAGGAGTTCAAAATCGGCATTCATGAATTAATAAAAAAAATCGTCAGGCAGGTAAAGCCGTAGGAAAGGAGGGGGAGAAGTGCGAATGGAACATGCTGTACATTCAAAATATATCGTATTGTCTTGCTATACCATAATATGTCTTGATATGCAATAATATAAATTACAGTATAGCTTGGTGACGTCATAGAAATGTAAATTATAGTTGTGTGTGTGGTCACTCGAAAATTTGTATAGAAAATATATCGCGCTATGCCTTGCTATGATTCATATTACTACCTATATATTATAGCTACGTCTGTGATGGGCTTTAGATTACGACCATTACGAAATAAAGTCAGGATGCACTATATTGTGATATCGACTTTTACAATATAAGTAAAGTTTCTTTTAATTTTTTTTTCTTAAAATTACTATCACGTTGTCTTCACAGTAAGATTATCTTCTTTTCTCAAAATTACAATAGTGCAAAGTAGAAAAAAGTAGCTTCACAACTCCAGTGACAAATTACTTATTCCCGCTCAAAATTACCTTTTTAATCCTAATAATATAATAAATGCGAAAGTGTGTGTATGCGTATGTTTGAATGTTACCACGTATTTCCGTAACTACTAAACAGGTTTTGATGAAATTTGGAATGCAGATAGTTTAGATTCTGGAATAACACATAGGTTAATTTTCAAAAATCAATCCATAAGGTGGTAAGCAGGGTGGTTAAATTTTATTCCTTGGTTAGATTCGCTCGAAACTCGGTAAAAATAAACTAAGATATAATATTAAACACATATTTTTATTTTTTCAAAACTACTCTAAGGAGTGTGCAATAGAGTTCTAAATTTTGTAGGTATAGACAATTTTAATCTTTGGTTTGATACGCTACTTTTATTAACAGTCGCAGGCGAAGCCGCGGGCAGAAGCTAGAAAGTAATATTTTTTTTTACTGCGTTCATTTATTTAAAAATTATTATTTTGGTTATGTTTAAAGAGCAATAAACTTGCATAAAATCCAGATTCTTTATAAACAACCTGTAAAACAGACTACAGACAGAGCATCACTACATAATAGGTAGGGGGGTAAGGGGGACAGTTGTTTTTTATTTCTTCTACATATGCCAATGAACCCGATTAGAACCCTTGGAAGATCTTATAACAAACTGTACAGCACCTGAAGTTATTCAGTTATAGTGTGTCTAGACATATACACTTTCCGTTGGCGTTAACGCCTGCGGAAATATTAAATTGTATGGAAATGGCATTAGCTGTCTACATGTCACTTGACTGCTAGACGGCTAGATGTCTTAGCTGCGGTTTCTCAAATTCCTAAACCTAAGTGCCTGACACTCAGTGCAAGCTTTTGCCTAAATATTTGCAGTTGTTCTTTGTCTTAGAGATAGCTTGGGCAAATATTGAATTGGTGTTTATGCAAATTAATGTTAGACGCACTCTACCAACGGACGCTAGTAAGATTTTTTTTTAAATATAATTGCGGCAATATTTCGCTTAGTCTTTGGTATCGATGAATGGAATTATTATTTTAATATTTGACAGATTCGTCTTGGATCGTATAAAAGAAACAGAAATAGATTTGATATGTTTAGGTATGTAAGTCGTATACCCGTTATAGAAGTAAAAATATACCCTTGTACCTACATAAAATCTTTGATTATTATGAAGTTTATTATTGTTGTCGAAAGAAATTCACCCCCAGTTAACACGATAAAAAGATGTCACGGAAAAATCTAGTCAAATTGTACTTACAGTTACGCATAGGACAAAGTCAATTTATAAAGTCGATGTCCTGGCGCTCCGGTGGTCAGTCTCCAAAGTACGGAGGTGCCGCGCGTCGCGCCATTCAGACCATCGCCACCGATCAGGCAAAACCGCTCCCAAAATTTCGAAAAATCCGTTTGGTATCGCCAGCCATTGCTATTCAAGCCACGGGCAGCGGCTAGGCCGCCGAGACGCGCCACTGACACATTTCTGCGGTTTCGCGCGCTCTTTGAATTTAGAATTGTTCTTCATTTGTTTGTTTTTTTTTCTTCGTTTCGGTTATTTAGACGTTTTGTGCCAGTATCGTGTCCTACGGAATTTTTGGTGATATTTTTTGAGCTGTGATTTGTCTCGGAAAATTTAAGGTGAGTTTAGAAATTAGTTCCTAAACTATTTAAGAGTCTCATTATTGATTTAAGGTCATTGTTTTTCGTTGTCATTATCCTTAAATGTCCTTACGACATGTGAGTGAGCGATGAATACGCTTGGCAATTTAATGACATCAATCTCGTATCATCGTTAAGTGCGCTGGACCTGCTTATTACGCTTTGTAAGATTTTGTAAATTGAAAAAACTTAAAGGTATTATTATCCGATTTATCGCATCATTTACTAGTTTTTCCAGATATCTTCAATTATAGATTTTAACTTTTTTTAGGTTTGCCTTTTATATGGGCACTTTCGTAGGTACTTGACTACTCATTCATTTCTATTCTATACATAATATCTCTTTCTCTGTAACTTTTATCATGATTATTAATTTAGCACAAAAAAAAATTAACGATGCATAATTAAATTCAAGTTTTACATGACTAGAATTCGGAACTAGGTCTGTCATAATTATGGAAATTATGTTTAGAAACCAATTCATAAACCCATTTGACCAGTCATAATAAACAATCTTTACCGTTTTTAAGAAAGTCAAAGAACCGATTTAAACACCTGCAGTGTCCAATGTCACATACTTCTCAAACATTAATTCGCAAAAGGACAAAGTAGTCCCGGTTAAAATTTAAATTGACAAACACAAACCAGTAGGTAATAATATTGGAACAACTTGTAGCGGCTGACATTTTCGCTTTACAAAAAGATGATCTCGGTTCGCTGTTTGTTGTTCTTGTGATACCTAGCATGCAGGGCTGACAACATTACAGATATAATTATTTTCCTATTTCAAGACGAAATTCTCCTGAAGGACTGCACACCGATCCGTGCCATATACGGATACGTATATACGTAACGTATATCTCGTAGTTATAGATCACATGTTATAATCTATAAAAGGATTATATCCGATTAACAACAGTTCTAAATACATCTCCGGATGACAGAATAAATATGTCATTGACATTGGGTCATAGTAAAATTAGTGCAGCTTCCTAAATAATTATTGTAGGTATCTATTCGTAAGAACTATAAGAGTAGACTGTGTTAATTCAGGTCGTGATCTCAGCTAAGGAATCCAAATTTCATCTAAATCCGTTCAGCTGTTAAACAAACATCCGTCCTCATGCATTTTATTATCCTATAGCATAGATAGTAGGATAGGATACTTTTACGTCTATATCTAACTCAATACTTTAATCACCCCGAAGCTATAGTTTTATTATGTGCCTGAATTTTGGTCAAACTAAAGGCTACTACACCTCTAATACCGTGGTAAAAAAAGGGTAACCCTGTTCTTTAAAAGGTGTCAAAGATAATTTCGATAGCAACAAAAGTAAGTTATGTTCATTTTCTAAATTCGTAATTTGCTTTAATTTAATGGCTGTTGACCTTCTCACACGTTTAATAACTCAGGATTAATACCGTTGGGACATTTTATAGAATCTCATCAAACCATTTATCTTGTTTTTTATTTTATTTCATTGACATTCAATTGTATTGGCTCAACTAATAGGACCTTATAAAAAATGCTGTGGATTTAATTAAAGATCTTTGGACACCTTTCTTCACTTTCGTATATTAGGCTTTGTGTGGTATCTTTAAAAATAAACCATTTATTTTTTCGTAATAAATTTTGCGGCGCATTAGAAAAATAGTTTACACCATTAAATTAACTTGATCGCATCCTAAATGTCAAAACAACAAACAACACTCTTACGCAGCTGTTTTTAACGAGATAAAAAGAATCCAGATTTATACAAGTACTAATTTATTATCCTGATACCATTGACATACCCGCCATATTTGGCAATGCTATAGTTATTATTGCAAGGAATGCGTTCAGTAAAAAATTAAAAGTACGTGTGTCGATAAAACAAAGTCAGTTTTTGTTTTTAAAACTAGCTTTGCGCGCCACCTCTGCGCCGACATTTTTCGGAATTCCGTTGCAAGAAACAGAATGTGTTTTGTTTGCCACTAAAGGTGTGCTTGATTGGCTCCGTAAGAAGTGCGTTTAAATACTTACCCGTCGTTAAATCAATTATAAAGTATCTTAATATCCTTGATTATATTCGATCAATAATAAAATGTGTAGCTGAAAAAAAACAAGCTTTTTTCTCACACTAAAAAAATATAAATACAATTTCACTAGGCTCTATCATCAGATCCTCGTTACCAAGCCCAATCTATTGGATTCGTCAAAACCAAATCATATGTTCCCAAACTCGACTGGAAAATGTCTAAAACAGCAAGATTAGCCGTGCATAGAGGAGTTTTAGTGCCAATATATTGTATGGTGGTCAAAGTTGGGTATGGCAGAAAGTCAAAGTCAAAATTCATTTATTCATGAAAATCACAAGGATCACTTTGAAACGTCGGTTTTATCTACTGTCTGTTCCTAACAGAAACATCAAAGTCATGCAGTGGATGAGAGCTTTGAGAAGTATGTGTGATGTAACTTTGAGAGATAAATTGAGGAACAGCGTGTTAAGAGAGCAGTGTGGAGTGAATGAAGTTCTAGTAACGAGATTTGAGAAAGGTATGTTGAGATGGTTTGGGCATGTAAAAAGGAAGGATGAAAGAATATCAACAAAACATGTATACAAGGCGAGCGTGAATGGGATAGTTGGAAGGGAAAGGCCTCGGCGAACGTACCCTGATCTAATTGGAGACGTTTTGCAGAACAGCCAAGCCAAGAGTACACTACACCGACGAGCTTGTATGAAGCGAAAGAGGTAAGCCAGGATCGTAGCCTGAGGAAATCCGTGGTATCTGCCTACCCCTCCGGGAAACAGGGTTGACTTTATGTATGTATGATAAATAAATTAAGAAAATAGGCTGCTATTTTAACTAAATACTAGCTAAATCTTTGGTAACTGAACATGCAGAGAATACATAATGATTATTTTATTTTTCGTTGCAATAAGCAACGATGGGCTTGTAAGCTGTCACTTAAATAACTAACTCCTTGCAAAACGCGGACGTGCCTTTGACTATGCTATCTGAGGATGTTCATAATGGGGGAAACAGTGATAAGCGTGTTTGTTTGTTTAGTTAATTTCCTAGTTAGTTTAGGGATCTACTTTAACGTTTAATACAACAACTACCTACGTAGAATACCTATACAGGGTTATTAGTAAATTACGTAAAATAAATAAATAAAAATAAATATGCAGGACATATTTTCATACAATGTCATCTAGACCCAAACGAAGCATAGCTTGTACTATGGGAGCTACATAACTGATATAATACTTATATACTTTTTTTTGTAAGTACATATTATACATAGAAAATACCCAGACCCGAGACAAATATTTGTAGATTATACAAACATCTATCTTGCGGCGGGAATAGAACCAGCAACCTTCTGCGTCTCAGGCGGGCCTCCTCCACTGCGCCACAGAGGTCGTCATCTCGGACCATATCTCTCGATCTTTTATAGATCTCTAGATCTATAAAATATCTCGGGCCATAATTCCTACCATTATACCCAACAAGATTTGTTATAGCAAAATTTGTAATTTTTTGGAACGAAGTTCTTTATCGCGCGTTGTGGGGGCTAGACGGAAAAATTCTCACGAAAAGTTGTAACGACACTTTTTGCTATAGTAAGCTATTGTAAGCTGTGCGGCGTGCGCATGTTTCTCTGTCTGTCTCTCTCTCTCTCTCTTATAGAAAGCAAGCCAGTTTTTTTTATAAAGTTGGCTTGCTAAAAAAAAAAAAATTATTACAATCCCTTCGTTATTAATCGAAAGGAACTTCGTTCCATCCGGGTGTCCCTTGACACCTCTCATTTTTATCTTTTATTCAGAAAAAAATTAGGTTATAACAACTCTAAAATCAAGCTGTTTTTATGTCCTATTACTAAGTATACGTGTCCTATTAGGACTTATATGTCAAGAAGCAGACGATTTTAGGATGACATGTGAAGTGTGAAGCAGAGCTTGGCAAAGCTCTGCTTACTCTCGGCTGTGTGAAAATGTCCATTGTTATTATTTTTATCCAGCGCCTTCTAAAGGCTCAGGTCAACTGATGCAGACGTAGTAGAGATGCAGATATTTGTTCCGCGCGCAGTTAGGAGCCTTCCTTATAAAGATTTTGCTTGTCCATATTTCATGAAAACTTACGGAACTTGACGACCTCAGTGGTTTGGCTGCTGCGAAGCAAGAGGTTCGATTCGCGCTGCGGTACAAATGTTTGCATGTTCTGCAGATATTTGTGCCGGGTCTGAGAGTACCACGATACTCGTAATTCCTGAGCCTTTTCCCTGTTTCCAGTTTCCCGTAGGGTGTTTGTTTTTTAAATATATGGAGATTCTGATAATAGTGGAGTGGAAATTCCAAAAGTTGTAGAATAAATGAATAAATGGGTTGGGTGGTAGGAATTATGGTCCGAGAGTTTTTGCGTGTTTTACAAGTAACCCTGTATGATAAGTTCGTATAATAATTGAGATTTTAAAAGGAATCCGGCTCGATCTCATGCATGTTTAACTCAATTAGTTTAAAGTCTTATTAATAGCTCTCGTATTAAAATAACCATATTCTTAAAATATTTTGTTTGTTATTTTAAAGGTAGCCGTGTTAAATTATAGTAGAGCTATTACAACCCAATAAAATTAATCAAAGGTAATTTACTACCTTTTACTTAAAATAATAAGAATAAGAATTTATTTATTTGACACACACACATTACAAGCCATAATACAAAAAGCTGTGCTAAAAGCTGGCACAAGCTACAAAACTTCAAATGCACAAGGCGGAAACTGTTTGATCAAACTTAAATATTTGTAATAATTTATTTAAAAAACTATATACCTTGTATGAATTAAGTACGTTATTTCCGTCTCAGAAGGTTGTAGCTTTTTAATTATATCATCATCATCAGCCTGAAGAATTTTATCATTTTCGGTCTTCTTTAGTCTCATTCGAGAATCTTTTGTCTAGCGGTTATCGGTTCTGCTCATTGCCACTCAAACTTGCAAATTCCTTTGTTTCTCAACCGATTTATCCCATTCTATATCCAAATCTCTCATTATCCTTTCGTCTTTCGAAGGCCTGTCACCTGTCCCGGGCCTCAAGCCTGACATATTGGTTCACGAGGTGACTCACTCGACAAGTCACGAAAACCATCGTCCTTAGTACTCTCATTTACATACACTCAGACAAGCAATTGTCTTCATGTACAGTTGCCGTCAAAAGTATCTTATAAGCAAGACAGATGTCTAAAAGAACCATGTGCTCAACCTTGCCATACGCACCACTAACTTAATTGTTACTAATATCAAGAGTGTGATATTAGTAACAGTGGAAACTCTTTCTCTGTCGAATCAGTCCGGCTCTGGAATAAACTACCATTTGAAATTAAAAAATAATGCTTCAAAAGATTAACTCGCAAACACTTCCTTGATGAGTTGTATTCATAGTTTATCTACCTACCTAGTTTATTTTTTACCTTCAAACTATTATTTATATTTTTTTGCCTATAAATATATAAGTAATGTGATTAGATATTATAAAATAATATCTATTATATGTATAATAAAAATTGTAGCACGCTTACCGCCAATCACAACATATTTGGGTTGGCTGGTAGAAAATGCTTTAGCATTAAGTCCGCCTATTGTTAACGTTTTAATGAAATGTGCAATAAAGAGTTAATAAATAAATAAATAAGAGTATCATATCAGTCTCTTCACTTGAAAAGTGATCTGTATGACTTTTAGAACGTATGAGGGAGGACTGGATGATTTGAACACTTCCGTTGCAAAGGTTTTTATGGTAAAATTTTTAGTGTCCTCTTTTGGCCGCTTGCATGGTTCAGCTACTTCTGACAGCGATGACACACAGACAAGCGATTGTCTTGTTGATGTCCGATTAATCATATACGGTTCATGAGCAATCGAAACAGTTTTGTTTCGAATGTTGTCTTATAAACATCTGATTAAAACGTTTAAGGAACTTTTAACGAGATTCACGCGCATGAAATTAATTGCTGTGAAGAATGAGGTCCTTATTGCTGTGAAGAATGAGGACCTCATTGCTGTTTAACTGTATATATGCTGTGTGAATTAATAAATTAGGCCCAACATATCAACCCTGTCGTACACCAGAGGGTTTACAATATATTTCAGAATTGATTATACTAAGTTGGAAAGATATTCTATCAATTGCTCCAGCTAATGCTATAACAGGGTGATTTAATCACCATCGTTCAAAAGGATCTGGGCGATAGGAGGACTTGTGGCCTACCCTAATCACCCCCATACGATACAAGTATATATTCTATGATTGTTTTATATATCAGAAAAAAGGGTTTATTTTGTGCCCTGATTTCTATTATTTCCAAAAAAAGATTTACGTAGAATTAGGAGACTCTGATCTAATGAACTAGCTTACTGGTCAGACCAGATAATGTTTCACATAATTGTGATAGCAAAATTCAAGGCTGCACTCTGTCGAAACTTTTCCAAATACAGTCAATATGCCAAAATGAAATGATATTTGATTTTTATGACAATTCTCAGATTCCAGTTTATCGAAATTTGCTATAAAAATGAAGGCAAGTACCTATTCTGGTGGTAGGTAATCATTTGAGTAGATCGATCGAATTTTTATCATTTATTTGTCATGTAAATTAGGTGATTGACATTTATCACTGGTTACATAAATATATGACTTGGCTTTATAAGAGAACAATACATACACAGAACATAGCATTGTAGGTATGTCATTGATACGATAGGGCACTTTAAACCATACATACATTCTTTCAACCTTTAAACACAGCGCTATCACAAGCCTTTGAAGAGTTAAATTATACTTGCCAGAGATAAAAAAAAACATTTTACACAAACTCAAGTCATCAAGGATCTTAATACTCACCGCCTTTAGTAAAATAATTCAGAAGTCGATACTAAATTCGAAAGAAATGATAAGGAAACATGAAAACGTAATTTTGCTTACACATAAACGGAACTGTGCGAAGGTCTTTTCGGGAGTGTAAAATATCAAGTCCTCGCGACCAGTTGTAAAGTAATACATTACAGGGACTACCGATAATACTTGGCTTAACCGGCCGTGGTCAATTCTATTTACAATTTTAGTTGTGCACCCATCTCTTCAAAAATGATCTTTATTCCTTTCGGCGACTGCTAAGCATCAGTTTTATTGGATGCGTTATTTGGTGATTGTAATTTACGACAGCTTGTTGCGAAGCTTTCGCGAGCGTGTTCATCGACGCGTGCGTATTGATTTAAAATGCCTCCATTATGTATTTTGTTCTGACTTTATGACTATTGGATTATTGTTTACTGATTTATTTTTTAATCAGCTCATGAAATTGTGATTTAAGTTACCGCTAAGTTTTCGAGAGGTATTAATTTATGAAGTATTATTTTTTGAAACGATTATAATAAAAATAGCACAGTATGTATATACTCCAATAAAGCAACATTATTATCTAATATAATTTTTGTGGCATTAGTTATCATGAATTATATATGAAATTATTTTTTTTTGGACTAAAATAATTCCACACGACTTGGAATGTATTTAATGCACCAATAAAACTAACTCATTTATTATAACTTAGAAAGGTTTGGTCAAATAGTTTCAGTCGTAACGAATTTTCTCTTTAGTTATTAAATGAATGACAACATTATGAAACTACAAGATATGGAAACGCGTTTGTTTAAATCAGATTAAATCGGTGATTTAACCAGAATTAGACAAAACCTTTTACATAAAATCTTATAAACCAGGTTGTGGTGATACAACCTGATGAGATGAAAAGATGTATAAGATGAATCAAGCCAAATTTTCTACTTTACTAAAAGAAAAATATCTTCGTGTGTGACTCACTTTTATTAATTAAAAAATAATGTTCTTGGTGAATTAATTTTTTTCTTTAACAACGTCATCTTCATCCAGCAAGAAAATAGAAATATGTATCTTTGTTTGTTGTAAAAATTAATGTAAATAAGTACCTGGGCATTTAAGTTTTGCTTGGATTGTTGGTCTGCCTCTAGTTGGTGATTCGCTATGCGTTGCAACGTGCCCTTAGATGCATCGTGCATCCCAATCATGTTACAACACATATGCAATCATCGATCTGGCTCGATACTGATAAGATCTTGATTGTCAGTCTTGACTTGTCAGTCGATTGTATTTTGCAAGTCATGATAAATTCAAAACTGATGTCAGAATTCATTGATCCAATTCAATTACAAGGATCACTTTGAAACGTCAATTTTACTGCCTGTGCCTCCGCGACCAAGCCAGGAAAGAAAGTCAAAAACCAAGGCTAGTTATTCTTTTTAATGACCCTTTTATAAAACAATAGATAATTTTTTCATGGAGTTGAAGCAAGTTCAATACCTACCAGATTTTTTTATCGTCTAAAGAATCTGATGTAAATGATGAAGGCCTTATTATAAAGTTTTTGTTTAATTACGTTTTTTTTAATTGTCAATATGTGTACATCTCTTGGGAGTTTATTTGAAGCAACTTCAATCTCAGGAGTTTTTATCGTCTAAAGAATCTGATGTGTAGGTAGGCCTTTTTATAAAGTTTTTGTTTAATTACATTTTTTTTAATTGTCAATATCTGTACATGTTGGCAGTTTATTATAGGTAGGTATTGTTTTCTTGTGTTATTCGGATGGTATTGTAGATATGCTTTACGTTTTAAAACAGTTTCTGCTATATTTCAATGATACTAATGTTGAGTTTCGAACGTTAAATAGTTGTAGTAACCTAAATAAGATATTTGTATTCCACCACCTTGTAAGGTAAATCCTAAACCTAGATTAGCACATCACAAAGTAGCAATAGATACTATTTTAACTCAAAATAATTGAATTTAATTATATAACAGCAATATATACGCATAAAGTGAAAACTTTTCGGTACATAATATGAAAATAAATCACATATTTATTTACTCTACATTTATATTGACTCTTAAAGACGAATTCATCCAGAGATTATCATACAACTCAGGAATTCCTAAACGGATTTTTGTAAAAGTCAAAACTTTAAGGTTATTCCTAAAGTCCGTTTAAAGTTATTTCGTATGTGGCGGTTTGATTGAACAGTGATAAAACCGACGTTTCAAAGTGATCCTTGTGATTTTAATGAATAAATTAATTTTGACTTTGACTTTGAGTGAAATATATGTAGATTTTTTCGGAGAAGTTATCCTAGAATAGAAAAATAATGTAAAATAAGTCATTTGATTTTTTATGGATTATTTACAACAGAACACGTCGAGTTCAATGTCCTATTAAAATAATTTTGTCTTTTGTGAATAATTTATCAGTTTATATTCGGAACATTTGTCCTCTGTAGGTAACAACAAAACCAAAGTTATGTGGTCAGGTACCTTAATTCATAACCATATTAGCCTGATTTAGTAGCCTCTATTTACATAAACCTAATCGATTATTGAGACGAGTAGAGAGGTACCTACTTGTAGGTATTTAAAATTTATAAAATCGTCGACATACTGACTGATAATGTGTGAATCACTAGTACATGCGACTGCGATTGGGCCGTAACCAAAGAATAATTAAGTAATAATAATAATTAAAAATAAATAAAATAAAAGGGCATCTATTTACTTACACTTAAACAATACATAGTCTAAGTACAATATAATAATATAGTAGGTATAGTGAGAAGGTATGTCTGTTTATAAGCAGAAAGGTCGAGTACTCAGCCACACTGTTTTTCAGCCCCGCCTACTGATGTAATAATAACGTTATGTTCTATCCACAGAATAATCTGGTAATAATACAAAAATATGCCATAGCGCATCGTCTCGATCAGTCTCATCAGACGTGATGCGCTGAGGAGACGAGTCCTGGGCAGTATCTATCTATATTTTGAAGTCCAGTCGTCACTCATCAAATTAGTAGATAACTATATTAATTCGAGTAAACCTGTAAGCAATAGCCAGCACCTCACATAACGCCTTTCCCCATCAGATTGAATGGAGAACAGCCACATTAGTTCGCGGAACCGCTGATAATGTCAGGGTCGCTAACTGGTTCGGCCGACATTGGTTGGGCAGAGTTGGGACGTAGGTGTATGTAGATTGTCGGGGAATGTGCTTAGACCGAGTGACGTACTTCAGACGTCGTTATATATTCTGTTCATACAGAAAAAACTCATATGGAAGTCAGGGGACTGGACTGGAATCATGTCACAGTACGATCACTCAACTGTGCTAGTGCGTCCTTCGCAGATTTTACATACTGCCGTATCCACTCCGCTATGTTGATTACCAGCCTTCACCCTATTAAATTAATGATGAATCCCTCGTAAAGAGACAGGGTTGCCGGAACACATCATCTTTAAGCAAGATCTTTGGCGACAGATTAATTGCATAATTTAGTTGGCTCCGTGACTTGATTGGACAATTTTGACATCTCGAATTCTGAGTACCTATGTTTACTACTTTCTAGGCTACTACATGTTTACTACATTACATGGAGCTTAATTATCGTTAACAGTCTGTAGAAATCCACTGCTGGACTTCGCCAAAGAGTGCCAAGACGAATGATTTTAGGCTATATCCATCCACCAACTTCCTGCAATCATCCCAATCACAATTCCTGAAGCTGTTTGCTGAATAGCGTAACATGTTGATTGACATGGAAAATACCTATTTACCTATCGGAGAATGTACCTACCCTCGAAAATTAATTATTTTGCTACATAAGAGGAAATTAAGACATAAATCCCCATACCCGTAAAGGAAGAAGTGGGCAGCCATTGTTGTTGTAAAGTTCGCTTATTGTCTTACATGTAAGGGTTTGATATATTTCTCAGGCTATAACTCACGCTGTGCTGTCTATAACGAATACTCCTGATCAATCATTGATAAATTCATGGTTTGTAGGTACGGTTTGCAACAAAGTCTTGTCTAAGAACTAGCGGAGGTTTCCTTTTTGATCAGTCTCATTATTAGCTAGACCGTTTCTCGAAACAAGTGCCGCGGCCATTTGATGAACTAAATATCAGCTAGTAGAAAATAAGGTTGAAAATAAAGATTTGGCATAGACAACGCGCTACGTCTTCCGGACTTGTTTCGTGGAACGAATTCTACAGTGTTATTCAGAGCACCGGGAACTAACTCTGCCACAGGTAAAAAATAAATCTCTCGTGCACTATGAAAATAATAATAATAATAATAATAATAATAAAGATTTATTTAGCCAAATTAAAATACAACAACATTTTCGGGAATCGGACATTCCACTCGGTGGAAAGCTGACTGATTGCTTGTAATTTTCTTGTTGACTGTACCAATCAATTTGTCAATTTAATGAGGCTTGCCCATAGGAAGCCATAGCTGTTTTATTTTCACGCCGTATGTGAAACTTCTTAATCAAAATAATTATAACTCGTCTTGCTAAAGATTGATACATACATACATCATATATTTTAATATGTTATTGTGAATTTTATAAGGTGTACAAAGCATTTTGATTAATTAATATAGTCATGCTATTAATGAACTCTTCAAAAGTATTTTGCTATGTAGTTACCGATGCTTTTTTAATACACTTTAATCAATTAACTTTAAAAATACACTAACATGTATTTTTAATTATTTTTAAAGTAGTTAAAATTTTAGTCTTTAATTAATGTAATTGGCCCTCGGCCGTGTTAATTAATGTAAACAATAAATAATAAATAAATCAAGGGCTTTCTCGCATATGCGACTATGCCGTCTTGGTGTGATGTTTTTCAAATCTTACCAGGTGATTTGCCTTTCTGTTTTAAAATTTTGAAATCGTACATTTAAATTCATTTCAAGATCCGGTGGTCAAAAAAGCGAGCATCTTTTAAATGGAAGATGTACGAAGCAACTTCGCTATCTAGATCGGTTGATCAGCTTGCAGTTCCGTTAGCATAAATTTAATAAAGATAAAATAATTGCATTAAAAGTTTATTCTAAGAAGTAAATTTAGAAATATATATATATCTGATGATTTTGCCTAAAATATTTGACATTGTTTTGTTTGATGCTCATAGATCAATTACCACTTGCTCACCTTGATATTCTTAAACTCATCGATAAACGAACTATCGATTATTGATGATCATAAATAAACAGCTTTTAAAACGACTTTTTAAAAATTATTATCGCTTATGTATATTTTCTGTACAAAAATCTGAAATTAGCTACTTACTTGTAAAAAAGGTCTACTTATAAAAATTTCGAGGCCCACGGAGTAACAATAGGATAGGGAGCGCGTATTTTGTTTATAATTTAATTTGTTGGCTGGCATTAATTTGTGAAATTAAAAGGCTCCCGTTGAAATGTTCCTAGTAAGCTTAGAATCATGATTTCAAATATTAATATTATTAAGATATTAAGTAAATGGCCTATTACATTGTTTTAAATCTATTTGCTGACGTTTCTGTCACGGAAAAAGTTCCTAATAACATTTAGCCTCGAAATAACAATAGTAGTTGATCGTCGTATTTTTATGCTAAAATGATTTCAATAGTATCAGTAAAAAATTATATTATAAGCTTGTAGCTTAAAATATTATTTGTTACTGCTCTAGTTTACGAAGATAGAAACATCCGAGAATGGTCCCTTCCATCAGAGAATATTTGGTTACTTTAAATCCCTGCTTTCAGACCTCGTAGCTTTCCATAGCTATAATTAAGATTGATGTGGTCTTTATCGCGATTACATTTTTTATTATTTTATTTTATTTTTTATTTTATTTTATTGTTCAACAAAATCAACAAAATCAAATTATTTATAAATAGTTCTAACCTTAAAAATCTAACTTACGGCCAATTACAGATTTACATTTTATATTAAAAACAAACTTACAAAATACAGACAGTCTAACATAAACAAAATCAAACAAACAAAATACAACTTAAGAAATTATTAGAATTTTACTTAATTATATTACCTAAATTTTCCTGACGTTTCGTTTGTGTTGCAACAATTTATTTATGTTTTACTGATTATAATTACTTACTGATCACTAGGCTATTATTATACCTATTTAAGTTTTATAAGTCTTTAACACGATTACATTTTTTATTATTTTCCTGACGTTTGACTGTCTAATTATATTTACTGATTATAATTACTAACTGATTACAGACTGTGTTTTGTTACACAATTTTTTTTTCCATAGGCAGCTTAATATTACTCACAAGATCCTCCGAAGGCTTTTTGTGATAATAATGAAAGCATGAATCGGATGATTTATGAAGTAAACGATGGCATGAAACAATAAATTGAACGGTCGTCGTTGTTTACACGCATTTTGAGATAATCGCGCTGTTGTATCCACACTTGACAATGACAATTATTTACAACGGACTATTTATACAAAATATTAGGTAGGTACACGGTTTTTTGTTGTTACGTGTGTTACATGTCTAGCATATACCTTAATTGCGTTGTATATACTGTGTTGGTAGGGCGATACAACACAAACGCCGACTCATCAATCAGTTCTTTCCACAAACTTGAAAACAACAATGTGTCATGTCTTCCTATACTTGGTAATTACATTGACCGGATAGTCTCTGCTAGTTTTAATTACAATTATTCTCTATCGTTTATGTAAAGTTTTAATAAAAGTTATTAGTCTTTTGTTTTGGTTTAAACCATCATTGACATCATTTTATTATATTATCTTAACATTGAGTTTAATTAACTTTTAAACTGAATGTTAAGATAATGTAATGCTATTTAAAATAATAGCAGTAAATTTAAAATGTCATTTGAAAATTTCGTGGTCCTTGTACTTAGTTCGAAAATGAAACTTAATTATATTTACAATAAAGATAAGATAAGATAAAGTTTCAACCTTCTTAATTCGTGTGAGTCAATTGAAAATATAAAATTAAAAACGACTCCCTGATAAACTTCTTCAGATCCATAGGTACTCATTACGCAGATCACATGCCCTCGTTTTTCAAAGTAGTTAGCATTCCATGTGACATGTTGCATACCTATTGTCGCATCGATGACAAAGGCTTTCGAACTTTCGCTTTCGGTTCTAGGGCATGTCGTTTTCCTCACTATGTTTTCCTTCACTGGAAGATATATGTTAATTACCTACGTACTTGCATATTTTTTTACTTAAACTCTATTAATAAAACCGGCTAAGTACGAGTCGCACACGCGAGTTAAGTGTTAAAGACACTACCTACCTAATTATATGAAAAAAAACATTGAGTTGCATTTTTACCGTTTTTTTTGTATGCAGTTAGTTGTTTTTATTAATTGCCGCGATAGAGGTCATCGGTGAATATGTTGAGGGAAATTTGCTTTCTGTTTTAACTTTATTAAGTAGTATATAGATTAATTAATAATGGAGATAATCATAATCACTCGAAAATGTTGTGAACAGTTGGCAAGTTCCATATTTAATTTATTTCACTTTTTTGTTAGTTTTGAGAATCGCTCATTTATGTCAGCAAACAGATTGATTGAACAACAATTGGAACAATGAGCCCAAAAAATTCCGCTTAATACAATGATTCTAAGGAAGTTCCGTTGTTCATTTTCTGTCACCAACATCAGATCCAGTTCGCGGTCACCATAATATTGCATTGTAATCGAAAATTGACGAAAAGATTTGAGAAGCACTATCGTCAATATGAACTCTAATTCAACTGCTGTACAAAAGATATAACTAGTTAAACAGTTACATCATATCATATCTTTTTTATACAAAAATAATTTTATATAAAATAATATTGAACAACATCACTTTTTGAAATTGGTTAAAAGTACATTCTTACATAGTTTCAAGTTTGTTGTATTCATTAACGTCGCGGTAACCTTTCATAGTAGGATTAACGAGAAGGTATTTTAAATTTTCTCTCGTACTTTATTAAAATTCTTGTTTCATAATAAGTTTAATAATCCAGAAGCATTGCCCATTGAGGCGAGCAAGGTTTTTTCAAAGTGGTTTCATATTCATTTCATATAGAAAGGCGAATTTAACGGGACTGGTACACTGGTAAGTACATTTAAAGCTGGCATTGTCAATCAATGACACAAAGGCCGATTAAATTAAAAAAATGGTACTTAGTTAAGTATTTATTAGTGTAAGTAATTTAAAGTTAAGCAAAGGAAATTATTTAAAAAAGCCAGCTGTGAAATTATTTCATTCTTAATTCGCTGTCTGAACAAACAAAAACAAACAAGCTTACGACTGTCTTCCCCATGGTGGACATCCTCAGATACATACTCAGTGAGTAGATCTTTGAGGATACCAAGTAGGGGGTAGTCAGAGGCACGTCCAAACATTACATTTGGTACATGCCCGCGTTTTGCAAGTTTCCTCCAGCTCAGAAGATAATTTTATATATTTAGTAATTGGAACAATGAGCCCAAAAAATTCCACTTAATACAATGATTCTAAGGAAGTTCCGTTGTCCATTTTCTGTCACCAACATCAGATCCAGTTCGCGGTCACCATAATATTACATTGTAATCGAAAATTGACGCTAAAGATTTGAGAAGCACTATCGTCATTATGAACTCGAATTCAACTGCTGTACAAAATATATAACTAGTTAAACAGTTACATAAATCATATCATATCCTTTTTATACAAAAATACACGCAGCAATTTTTTTCTACAGTCAAAGTAATTAATTAATTAATAGGAACTTAGTAATATATATGTTTATTACCAATACCTATCCACCAATATGATCACCTTATTTTTTATACTTAGTTGGGGAATAAAATAACAAAGAATATATAAAAAAATATTTATTTATCATTCAACTTAATTAGGTAGATACGTGTTATTTATCTTCGCAAAAAGCTAAACTTTTTTGCACTATTTCCATCGAAAAGGTCAAGCTAGATTCGGAACGAAAATGGATCAAGTCTATTGAACGAATGTACAAAAAATCTATGATTCAATGGAGCTTTAATGGACTTTATGCCAAGGTATTTAGGTCGAAACGGGGTACTTCATTTTTTCTTAATTCGATGGATCAAGCCTGTTGGACTACATTCAGTCATGTGCTTTTTGTGGTCATTTTTAAAACTATGTAAATTAAGTGAGGACTGCGAACGATTTGCTTTGTTCAAGTATACATTCTTAAAGTTATAGGTTTCCAGTTTCCACAACGCATTCAGAAGTGAAGTATCTCATGATAAAACTGTAGCATAGTCTGTGGAGTAGAGGATACAATGCATGATGGTAGGGTATCATATAGCCTGTGGAGTGCAGGAGTAAGAAAGCGGTTTAATAAAAGTTGTAACAAATATAATAAATGTTTTACTAAACAATACAAAAACCAAGTCTGATGGCTACCGTACCGTACCGGTACCGTAGAGTTGTCCATCTATGCTCAAGACTCGCTCGTCACACTTCAAATCCGTGAAGGAAAATTCGCTCCGGATATCACCATACATAAAATTACCTACAAGCAGTTAGGTAGTTCGATTCTACCATGTACAAGTTTGCACAAATGTTCACGTCAATATTAAAAGCAACAATTTAACAGGTAATTGTGTCTGACTGTCTGATCATGTCACCGTGTCAAAATCTTTAATGTCGGAAATGTTATGGAGAGCCCTTTTACTGCCAATCTAGACATTTGAGTTGGATAAACCTTGAAATGTACAGAAATTGATCAATAAAGGCTGAAAGTACAGCTAATTATCTGTTCCGTGAGAACCGAGGCCCTTCGCGTATTAAAAATACTTTCAGGGCGACTGGTCGAAGCGATGCGTGAACAGAGAGCTAGCTCTTATCAAAAACATTGCCATTCAGTATAGTAATGCTGCAAGCATCTATCCTCTAAGTCCTATAAACTTGCATGGTCGAACTTTTAGCGAGTTGTATACGTTCCTAGGCTGAAAAGTGATGAGCTATAGTGTGCCAGCGCCTTTATGCATTGATATTAGTATGGGTATGCTATAAAACTTAAAACACGTGCATAATACCGTTATTTTACACCTGCATTTGGTCGGGTAATGTTCAGAATGGGCTCCTTTATTTACATCGTGATTTAAGCTAGGTATATAAATAAGACTATAGGTTTTTTATTCTACGGAATAAACGGTAAAATAGCAGTTAAAGGCTGAATGAGTTTTCTTCCTGCAAACCTTTGAGGTAAGCGAGTTGAAAGAAACAAGTTCTAGGATAAAATTACGACTAGATTACTTTACTATTATAATTGTAAAACTTTTGCGAGCAGTCAACATAATTATAAGAACAGATAGTTTTAAATTTTATACGGGTCTTTAACGCGCTTACCTTTTTTATTATTTTCGCGTTTCGACTTTTGCAAAACAGTTATACTTTACCTATAACTGTTTTTCAAGTCTCTCCTACGTTTGACCTTTTAAAGGTACTAACTTATAGGCGCCATCCGCAACCAATCTCGCCAGTAAATTAAACTATAATTCTATTCTATGAGTCAGGTTATCTTTGATAGGGTCATAAAAACTAGCTGTTTACTTGCAGAGAACATACGGGTTTTTTGTGTGATCCTTCAACTATTGTAGAGACTTAATAATTATACTAGTCCCCGAATTAATGTGGAATGCGGTTTTTTCCCACCTCTGATATTTTCCTCGCTCCATGCAAAAAGTAGAGCATATACACAGAATAAATTTAACATAACCATGTTATGTACTCAAATAACTGAACTTGTTTATGTGATAAATTGATCGTTCGTTTTTTTCATTGTTGTACGTTGTAGATTCCGATCAACGCAGGGACCGCGCCCCCTCGCGTATTTAATTATTTTGCTGGTAGTCAGAGAATATGTCTTTTAGGCGTTCGAGGTTTGGTATTACTTAATATAGCCAGAAGGAATATTGGCACTTTGCCGCATGAAAAATAAAAAAATATTTCGTTTATTTTTGTCTATAAGTTTCTCCTCTTTTGTTTGGATAAGAAACCTATACATACCTACAACATTGTCTAGAGATTCATTTCGAAATTATTAGAATCAAAACTATTTGCTATTTAGAAAAAGATTGTATATGGATTTATCCTCTTAATTTTCTATTTAACAAAATAAAAAATCCTACTACTATTATAAACGCAAAAGTTTGTGAGGATGGATGTTTTTTACACTTTCACGCAAAAACTATTAAACGGATACGGATTTTGATGAAACTTTACAGTAATACATCATATACATCAGAATAATACATAAGCTACTTTTTATCCGGACAGAAGAAGTTAGTATGAAATAAAGGAACGCAATAAACAAAAGATGATTGAATTTTACAACGTTAATTTTGTCTAAGAATGATTTACCTACTTTTATTGTCCAGGAGAATATACAAACTTTTAACAAATAAGCAGTAATGTATCAAATAACAAGCTTATGTAAACCTAATCACGGTATTTGATGGCTTGGTACTAAGATCACATGCAGTTAACCATCTTCATCTAACCGAGGATGAGTTTGGGATGTGAAGAGCAGATAATTAGTCGTAAATTCATTTTTAAATTCACGTAATTTTACATGCTTTTGTTTTTAAAATGCCAATAACACGTATTCATACAACTATGTATGTACAAGTAAGTATCAGAAACATATGAAACAGCTTACTATATAAAGACAGTTGCGAACGATCTATAGATATGTCAACTGATCCAAATCACAACCAGACGGAACTGTTCTCAAAATTCTTGCTGAATTGCCACGCTGAATGGCAATGCTAATGCGTTAACTTAACAGCCAGCTCTTTGTGTTTTCAATGAATAAAAACCTTTGACTAATAGTGTATTCTACCTACCAGAACATAGACCCCAGTTTACCTTTTATATAAATTAAGTTATTGATTAAATTCACTTTGCCATGATCTTTAAAGTGTTTGGGAAATCTCAAGATTTAGTGAAATCCCTAAAAATATGTCTGCTGGACAACATTCTGGGTTACCAGATACCGTAACCCTCGTCCAATGCCCCAGCGTGGTTCAAAAATAACATTAAAATTAATTACATTATTGAACCAAATTTTTTTGGTAATTTCCAATAAACTATTCGAAACAAAGACACTGTCTAATTTATGAAATCCCTAAAAATATGTCTGCTGGACAACATTCTGGGTTACCAGATACCGTTGCCCTGCTCCAATGCCCCAGCGTGGGGCAAAAATAACATTAAAATGAATTACATTATTGAACCAAAGTTTTTCGGTAATTTCCAATAAACTATTCGAAACAAAGACACTGTCTAATTTAAGTGTTTATTTATGTTAATGGAACCATTGATCCCAAACAAACTATATCATAAATATTTATGAAGACATTAGATATGTCCTTATTTAAACCGTGATTATCATAACCGATGGTATTGATGTCATGTAGTTTAGAATTTATGAATAGTTCCGGAGAGTAAACTATTTACATAGATGGGACAGCTTGGTGGTTTGCGATTTACCTCATGATTTGGCATTCTTAAATTCCTATATACCTATCTATTATAATCCATTTACTAATCTAAACCCCATGTAATTTTCATAGTTCATTTAATCTAAAGGTTGTTTGGTACAGATCGCTTTTCCGATAAGACCACACTTTGTAAAAACTTCTCATTGTTTTTAACTAATTAGTATTAATATAGAAGGCTTTTAAGTTATTGATGTTAAAGTATTTTCTATTTATTATTTTTTAGTCTTTGCCCACTGCTTCGCCCGCTTGGTACCCGTATAAAAAGTATGAAATAACTATGTGTTATTTCAGGTTAGGAACTATATTTGTTCAAAATTTTATTTTAATCGGTCCTGCCATTTCGGAGATTATTAGCATGAAACAACCAAACTTTGTCATTTATAATGTTATTAGTATAGGATCTAAGTCTATCTACTCAAAACACAGTAGGTATTATTCAATTCTTCGTTGTAGTATTTTGCATCCCATGAATAACCAAATAAAAATAAGTAACCTGAGAAGAAAATTTACAAAATTTTGGGTTTAAACATTTCGTATGCAACGATTCAACGGCGGAGGAAATAATTTAAATACACTGACCTCAATAATCGAAATATACGATATTTTGTGCAAATTAAATAAAAAAAAACGTTTATAATAAGCATGGCATTTATGGCCGTGGTCTGCAATATTATTACAGCTTGGTGAGCAAGTAGCCAGTTCAGGATTTCTAACAGAGCTGAGAATTTATAAGATTCAACCGTAGGTGTCAATCTACTCGTAGAAGTATCCCTAACTAATTTAGGGACTAGGGGACAAATTTTTTGAGTCAACAGTTTCTATGCAATATTTACAAAGTGGTGATGTTATGAATTAGTTTTCCGGAAATCTCCACTGCTACGTCGTAGCAAGACCTATGGGGATTTCTGAAAATTCTTACAATTTCTACCTTTCAAGAATAGTTCTTACAAACAAGGGTGTCCGTAGAAAAGACTTCAACGCGCTACTTTCAAGGTATCAAATGTTTTTTCATTTGTTCTCTTGTTCTCATTTGTTTGCTAGTTTCAATAGAAACTTTAGCAAACAAATGCACTGCCTCATTACTTATTATTATAAGTATTTTAACATTAAAATAAAATGATTTTATGATAAAATCATAGGTAGTTTCTTTGAATTACAGCAACAACTAGTTTATGAAAAATATGATATTTTTTGTTGAGCTTTTGTCCGACTGTTTTTTCAAGCAGTCTTACAGAAAAAAAAGAGGACTCTAAATCATTGGGATCTCCATCATGTGAGAGGGATACCAAATGAAAGTACACAGGATAAATTAGTTTGTAGGTAGGTACTAAAGTTTGTTTCAACTGTCTGGTCGTATCAGGGGCGCTTTACAGTCTGCGTATAATCTCCATTACCGCGTAAATAAGCTCCACTTATCTTAATTTCTCGCAAGTTATGATACTTTTTACTTGCTATCTCTTGCTCTGTAAAATTGCACAAAAAGGCCGATTTACGAATAAATACCCAACTGACTTGTTGATATCAGAAATAAAGGAGATAGGTCAAAATGTAGACTATACGGGCGACTATAGTTTCCTTGATCAAAAGATTCTATATTATATTATTATGCAGAAGAGTGCCGTAATGTAGGTACCTATATATAACGGTAAAGTCGCCAGCCTTTTGGGTAGCCTGCCTGCGGTCGGTAATTTGAACTCTTTATTTTACCTTTAGTCCTATTACACACACAAAACACATTTATTTTCCTAGCTTTATATATGTAGATAATATAATAGAATTGTACTATTTTAAAATAGTTGTTTTATTCTGTTTGTAAATAATACAATAGGAAGTGCTTTTGAGTGACAAAAAAGTTTTGCAAGCGGTTGTCAGCGGCCGATCACACACTTTAAAAACAAATTATGTGCGTAGACGAAAGGAGTATTTGATCAAGAGTTTCCATTTGCTTATGTTATCCGCTAAAATCACACACCGTGACAAACAAATGGCAAAACAGAACCACAATGAGGTCGTTAACCAATGAACAAAACACACGTTTTTTTGTGAATTATTTGAATATATCTAATAGGAAAATATTTTTAAACAATCTTCCTTTCGTTACACCAGCGAAAAAGTAGGTGGGTCGAATTACTGATTAAACACATAACCGTAAAATATTATGGAAATGTTTATTTAATAACTTAATTTTCCATAAAAATACAAGAAATTAAGCATGTAAAGTATACCTGGAAAAAGCACTATTAGTCCAAAGTAACTTTATTCTTTAACGTTCGTTTAAACATCAGTTGTTCGTTGAGTGAAAAATGCCATCGTAATAATGATATAGTACTCATAATTCTGAAAATTGCGGGCTTTTATATGATTTTCATGTAAATGAAGGAGGTAAATCAGCACATCGTGTATTATTATCGTGAATCAGGGGATCGGCGGTAAATACGTACTTACCACCTACTTCCATATACTATTCATACCTACATAAATATAACATACATAGATGTGTCCCGCTAGATTTGGCCAACTTTGTTCATACTTTCAAAGTATGAAGACGTCAGTGGCACGGCCAGTAGCCGGCCATTTCTGCTGGAGCACAAATGTTTGCATGTTCTGCTGATATTTGTTCCGGGTTTGAAAGAAAGAAAGAAATAATATTTTAATTTGAACCCAAAAAACATAAACATGGGAAAATACTGGGAAATAATTAGACCATAGAAAATATGTGTTGCTTGGGGTCAAAATAGGTCCCTGTCTCAGCTTGATTTGGTGTTATAGTACCACGGTACTGGTAGTAACAGGTACCCACGACACGGAATCCTAGTGGTCATGACTGTATTTGTATGTTGGGTGTTTATTGTTATGTGTGCCTCAAACCTTTTGTGTTTTTAACTATAGTTAAAAACAGGACTAGAGTAATTAAAAATATTTAATAGTGTTATGGACGGATTTTAATAAAAAGATCGAATATTTGATTCTAAAGAGGTTTTATTAAAGTTATACGAAAAGAAAATACAGCCATAACACAACATATATAAGTAGGACATATACAAAGGCAACGTTAAGCCAAACAAGTGTTTTCTTCCAGACAACTCTTGAAAAAAGGGAAAACTGATAAAAAGTGGTAGGTATACGTGATCACAGAAGGGCAACAAAAATATATTACCCTCTTCTTATCAGATACATTAAATAATTAAAAGAAACCACAGCACTTAAACTTTGCGATACAAGATGAATGAGTTGAGGTAAAAAAATCTTGTATCGAGATAAATTCAGCACAAAATAATTAATTTAACATGTCAGCGTAGCTTCAATTATTTATTTTCTTTATTATTTGCCAGTGGATTACATGAAAACCCAAATAACAAATCGTTTAGGTTCATTCATAAGGAAAGAGAACGCGTGATTTGACCGAAGTATCCCTTCAATGGGAATTCCATAAAACAACTTCGCCTTTTCTTCGAAAAACGTTGGCAGGTGGTTATTAAAAACAGCTAGGTCTTATCATATCAATCAAACTTTATCTGGGTGTTGTAACCTGATGGTATTTAAGATCAGCCCAAGTGCAAGTCGGGTTTTCACACTGACCGAGGGTTCCGGTATCCTGATATTCACCATCATCTCATCATCATCAATAGCTCGTAGTAGTTAATTGATGGTCAAAGAGGTAGTAGAGCTTCTTGTGAAGAGCTCTTCCGCCAATTAGTAATTAGCCAATTAGTAGCTATACCTCTGGTGTTGCCAGCGTCCATGGATTACGGTAACCGCTACCAAACATGCGGACTACATGTTGGGGCTGTATGCTTGTTAGAAAATTTAGTTGGATAAAAAAAGGTTGCCCTAAATATTACCTACCATGAAGAACGAATCTTGGGTCAACTACCACCTACCCGCAACATTTTAAATGTTATCGGTGCATCGATTGGGGGGCCTTCCTACACTGCGCCGTCCGGTTCGTGGTCGCCATTCGAGAACCTTCTATTCCCAGCGGTTGTAGGTTCTGTGAGGTAAATGACCTGCCCCCCACATGGGGGACGGTCGTGGGGAATTTCCCGAATAATCCCCCATTGCCACTTCAACTAATTGTAAGAGAGATAGATAGATATAATTTATTGCACACCAAAGGTACGACCATGCTTATATTTGCCACGTGTCTGCGTTTTGCAAGTAGTTAGCATTCCACGAGACAAGTTGCAAGTCCATCGTCACTTATTGGAACACTAACTGATAGCACAAGTTCTTGGCATGTAGGTTTCCCCACGATGTTAAATTACATATAAGTTTTTCTAGTGGAAATATCTATTGGTGTACAACGGGGTTCGAGCCCACGACCGCCGGATTGGAAGTCGGGGTACCGCCTACTAACTAGGCCAACACTCATTTGTCATTAAAACTCGTGTTAAAGCGATCACACTCGACTTAAAAGGGCATGTGGATGACATATAATATGAGTGTTTTAAGCCACAAATAAAAATTTATTGACATTAAGACTTAATGGCCAAAACTGTTGAATGTGTTCATTTTAGCCAAATTGCTGCACTTTAATTGCTGCAGCAATTAATCATGCAAAATCTGGCTTATACCTACTCTTCAAGCTTCGAATTTCTGTGACCTTTTTCCATATATATATATATATCTCTGTTTTCTTTTAATAGGTTGGGGAAAAAGTTTCTTCGCATTTTTTAAGAAAATTCAAAACATTTTTTAATATAGTTTATTTACATTTAACTAAAGTATGTAGGTACCATTTTGTTCGATAACTTTTTGCCATTTTGTAGGCAGGGACATGATCCCATTGCTATAAAAACTTTGGGGCTTCTGTTCAAAATACCGCGACAAGTGGTTTTGGCAGTCCTCTCGTGATGTTAACCTGACACTGCCTAAAGAATTCTGAAGAGACCGAAACAGGTGGAAATCTGAAGGTGCAAGGTCAGGACTATACGGCGGATGCATTAACACATCCCAGCCAAACTCTCTTAATTTTTGCTGAGTGGCTAAAGATGTGTGAGGTCTAGCGTTATCATGATGAAAAACCACACCCCTTCTGTTGATTAACTCCGGCCGCTTTCTCTCAACTTCTTGTTTTAATCTCATCAGTTGTTCGCAGTAGAGTTCAGAATCGATGGTCCTGCCTGGTGGTAACAGCTCATAATGAATAATGCCCTTCCAATCCCACCACACACACAGCATCACCTTGTTGCGAGTTAACCCGGGTTTCGCCACAGTCTGTGAAGCCTGACCGGCCTTTGACCACGACCTTTTTCGCACGTTCTTGTCGTACGTGATCCACTTTTCATCACCAGTTATCAGCTTCTTCAAAAATGGTTCGGTTTCATTACGTCGTAATAAAGAATCACAAATGAGAACACGGTTCATTAGGTTTCTTTCAGTGAGCTCGTGAGGTACCCAAATATCGAGCTTTTTTGTGTACCCAGTTTTTTTCAAATGCGCCAAAACTGTTTTGTGGTCAATTCCCAGTTCTTCAGCTACGTCGTAACTACTGATATGCCGATCTTGCTCCACTTTTTCAAAAATGGCATCCATTTTATCCGTAATAGGGCGACCAGAGCGACGTGCATCTTTGACATCAAAATTTCCGGATTGAAAACGCTTAAACCAAATTTGTGCTACTCTCACAGACACTGCACTAGGTCCATAAACATCGCAAATTTTTTTCGCGGCTTGCGTTGCATTTTTACCTTTTTTGTAGTAAAATTTTAAAATGTATCGAATTTCTTCATTAGATTCACTCATCTTGACAGTACGAAAAACAAATAAAAATCACACATTTTCCTAATTTGAATTTGGAATTATCTTCTTTAAAATTTAAACTTTTAATGATACCAAAACCAGCCAGATACAAATAGTATAGCCAAAGAGATTTTATTACAAGTTCATACATACAATAATGCGAAAAGACTTTTTCCCCAACCTAATATATTAAACCAGATGAACCCCGCGGTTTCACCCGCATGGAATTATAGCTTATATTGATCAGAAATAATAGTGAAATATTTTTAGAAGTTTTGGAGATTGACTCCTACATCCAAACTTTCTAACTTTACCTTTTTATATTGTTACTAGTTACACGGCTTCACCCGCGTGGTTCACTGATAAATATAGTCGTTCATTATGGTGGGTGCTTACTATACTATTATGTAGTACCTACCCTTTACAAATACATTATAAATTAAGAACTTATTGTGTTGAGAAAATCAATTTGTTACTATTATTAAAGAAAGCACATGCAGTGAACATAGAACTTCTTTTTGAAGTTGGTTAAAAATAGCTTTTCGTCGATTTACGTTGCAAAATTGGTCTCCATGAAAAGCTCTTTTATTTTAATGGGATACACAGCATATGTCCAACTTGAAAGTACATTCTAAATTAGAGTTTTTTTTAATCGAATGAGTAATCTCCTATATTACTCCAAAATTATTTTAGTATGGATAAAAGTTGACATCGGCTTGTTGGTACCTACTACCCTAGTAGCATTTACTGTTGGCATCTATTAGCCAACGGTGGGGAAATGGTTGGAATATTGTTAGTTAGTTTGCCCACTAAAAACTGACACTGGCCCAATTAATAAGTATTGACCATAACACCCAACAAATTACCAGCAATGGGCCTATTACAACTACTCCTACCGTTGGGTAAATCATGTTGGTATTTTCGGATTGAAAACAATAAAAAGCCAACCAACAATAAACCAACATTGGGCCGTCAAGCGTAATATTATCATAAAGCCAAGCAATTTACCATTAATGGGCCTATTGCAACTACTCCTACCGTTGGGTAAATCATGTTGGTATTTTCGGATTGAAAACAATAAAAAGCCAACCAACAATAAACTGGCATTGGGCCAATAAGCACGTTATTATAAAATCTTCCAACATATTGCCAACAGTGGGCCAACTGCTAGTACCCCTACTGTTGGATAAAATAATGTTAGTATTGCCGCACTGGAAACAATAAAGGGCCAACAAACCATAAAGCAACATTGGGCCGTCAAGCGTATTATTATCATAAAGCCAAGCAATTTACCATTAATGGGCCTATTGCAACTACCCGTACCAATTGGTAAAAACTGTTGGCATTTCCGAATTATTAACAATACAAACCCAACTAATAAAATAGTAAGTTTTCCCAATAAATACCAACTTGGGACCAACAAACAAATAATTAACATAAAGCCCTACAAATATATAGCAGTGGGCCAATCTCAACTTCCCCTTCTGTTGGGTAAATTGTGATGGCATTTCCTGATTATAGACAATACTAAGCCAACTAATAAGTTTGTATTTTTTTCCACAATAAACTAGCATTGGGCCAATAAGCACGTTATTATAAAATCTTCCAACATATTGCCAACAGTGGGCCAACTGCTAGTACCCCTACTGTTGGATAAAATAGTGTTAGTAATGCCGCACTGGAAACAATAAAGGGTCAACAAACCATAAACCAACATTGGGCAGTCAAGCGTATTATTTTCATAAAGCCAAGCAATTTACCATTAATGGGCCTATTGCAACTACCCGTACCAATGGGTAAATACTGTTGGCATTTCCGAATTATTAACAATACAAACCCAACTAATAAAATAGTAAGTTTGCCCAATAAATACCAACATGGGACCAACAAACAAATAATTTACATAAAGCCCTACAAATATATAGCAGTGGGCCAATCTCAACTGCCCCTTCTGTTGGGTAAATTGTGATGGCATTTCCTGATTATAGACAATACTAAGCCAACTAATAAGTTTGTATTTTTTTTCACAATAAACTAGCATTGGGCCAATAAGCCCGTTATTATAAAATCTTCCAACATAATGCCAACAGTGGGCCAACTGCTAGTAAACCTACTGTTGGATAAAATAGTGTTAGTATTGCCGCACTGGAAACAATAAAGGGTCAACAAACCATAAACCAACATTGGGCCGTCAAGCGTATTATTATCATAAAGCCAAGCAATTTACCATTATTGGGCCTATTGCAACTACCCGTACCAATGGGAAAATACTGTTGGCATTTCCGAATTATTAACAATACAAACCCAACTAATAAAATAGTAAGTTTGCCCAATAAATACCAACATGGGTCCAACAAACAAATAATTAACATAAAGCCCTACAAATATATAGCAGTGGGCCAATCAAAACTGCCCCTTCTGTTGGGTAAATTGTGATGGCATTTCCTGATTATAGACAATACTAAGCCAACTAATAAGGTTGTATTTCTTTCCACAATAAACTAGCATTGGGCCAATAAGCACGTTATTATAAAATCTTCCAAAATATTGCCAACAGTGGTCCAACTGCTAGTACACCTACTGTTGGATAAAATAGTGTTAGTATTGCCGAACTCGAAACAATAAAGGGTCAACAAACCATAAACCAATATTGGGCCGTCAAGCCTATTATTATCATAAAGCCAAGCAATTTACCATTAATGGGCCTATTGCAACTACCCGTACCAATGGGTAAATACTGTTGGCATTTCCGAATTATTAACAATACAAACCCAACTAATAAAATAGTAAGTTTTCCCAATAAATACCAACTTGGGACCAACAAACAAATAATTAACATAAAGCCCTACAAATATATAGCAGTGGGCCAATCTCAACTGCCCCTTCTGTTGGGTAAATTGTGATGGCATTTCCTGATTATAGACAATACTAAGCCAACTAATAAGGTTGTATTTTTTTCCACAATAAACTAGCATTGGGCCAATAAGCACGTTATTATAAAATCTTCCAACATATTGCCAACAGTGGACCAACTGCTAGTACCCCTACTGATGGATAAAATAATGTTAGTATTGCCGCAAACAATAAAGGGTCAACAAACCATACACCAACATTGGGCCGTCAAGTGTATTATTATCATAATGCCCAATATTATATCACCAAGCCTATTGTAACTATCCCTATCATTAGGTAAATAAATTTGAAATATCTAATTTAGGAACAATATTAAGCCAACTTATAAAATACTTAGTTCGTTTACCCACTAAACATTACCATAACGCCCTAATAATATCTAGAAATGGGCTAACTACAACTACCCATACTGTTAGGTAAATTGTGTTGGCATTGTCGTTATGAACAAAATTTTACCAACTAATAAAATAGTTAGCTAAAATCAGAACATATATTTACAATAATGGTCCAATTAAAAAATCGTGAACGCCCCGCTACTTCTTTTTCCCGCCTATTCTTTGATGATGATTGATGGAATTTCAAAAGGAACATAATATTAGACACCTACCTATCAAAATTGCAGGCTTTATGACTTACAGTTTAGGCTTTGCATTGATTGTTAGTCAGTGTGTGATACAATAATTTTATCTTTGGCATATATATTATAATAGGTAATCATTTATTTGCCCGTCAATATTAACGTTGGCATGGTTTTGGGCCACCTCCATCCACAAATCTCCACAATTTTTAGGTAGGTGTAACCTAAGTAGGTATTAAATGGATAAGGATTACGAATGGACTAGGCATCTACCTACGATGAGTGCGATGAGATGAGTGAAACACCTACCTGACGTAAATGTAGGTACTTGTTTTACCTATCTACCTACTAACTCCTATATACGTCCCTCTTAACCGTTCAACGTTCTATATTATCTTACTCTATGGTATCTTACCAACCCTTTATTTACCTAACTTAGCTATTTAACCCCCTTACTTACATTAAGAATCTACAGTACCTACAGATAGAGTCGTCAGATTCGTACGAGATCAAATTAGCAGATAGCATATCAACCTACCTAGCACAGGCGATAAAAATAAATACCTATTTAGGTACCTACCTATTTTTGTTTCACCGTTTCTATCTTACAGATTCTTTTAGATGTTTTAATTAATATTAGGTACCTACCTACCTAGGTGAAAATAGAGGTAGGTGTATAGGTTCCTAAGTACAGTAAGATACCTATAGGTATAGGTATCAAGTACTCACCTACTGCCTGCCCTAGAGACCTAAGTCTATGCATGGAAGTAAATAGACCTATATAAAACTAATATCACTTAGGTAGGTAGTACCTATATCTATGTACCTACTGTGGCATGTCGCCTATCAACATTTCAACGAAAGATGAGTAGGTCCGCCGCCTGCTATTGTTGAGGTCGGCGGCGCGTCCACCTCGAATCTAGTTTGTTTTCCGCTTTATTTAATTTCTTTTACAATATTTTTTACTGAATCGCTTCATTAGGTAGGTAGGTAGGTAACAATTAACTATAGGTACGTACATTTTGCAGAAGCAAAAGGTTAAAATGCAGTTTGGAAAGGTTTTCTATACTTGTGAATTGATAGATAGGTAGGTAGGTCTTTTGAGTACTTTTTACAATGGTAAACATTAAAATAATTGTTTAGTAACTATCTATTAGGTACCAACCTATAGACAGTAGGAACCTACCTAGGTAAGTATATACTTTCTGGTACTTACCTATATAATTACTAGGCGCATTAAGTACATACCCACCTACTACATTGCCTATTACCTTCATTCATTGAGTCGATAGCACAGACTAAATACCTACATGTATTGTTCACAAATCTAAGAAATGTGAGTAGAATAAAACCTTAATTAGGTAGGTAGGTACCTAGTTAGGTACATAGTGTTTACCTATTAAACAATTACGGTCCGAACTACTTTACAAAATGATACAAATAATGAGGTAGGTACTTTACAAAAAACATCCACTAGGTATCCATCTCCGACTAAATTTTCGAGAAACTAAAATGTAACATTCATCGCCGCATTAAATACCTACGTAATAACCTACCTAGGTGCCACCGTCAGAGCCCCGAGCTTTGAAAACGTAGGTGGCGCGCGCGTTGCCAAACTAGCCAAATGTAAACAACGTTCGACTGACACGGACCAATCAATGCGCCTCGGTCGCTAGCTCAAGCGGGAAGAACATATTGGTCGAGCAAGTGTTGTTGTTATTGATACGGCAATTGCCGTAATTTATTAACGTAAAAAAATAGATTTTTTGTTTGTTTAATTTTGAATTTATAAGAAGTTATTAAGGCTGCGGAACTACTAAACCAATTATAAATACACTTTTTACTAACAGAAAGCTTCACTATCCAGATGAATAGAAAGATGGCCAGCGTCGTGCTCTCACGAGCTATGAGCTTGGACTTGCACGTTTGCTTTTCCTACCTAAGTAAATAGATGCGAAAATACCCTACCTTACTTTTGTTTGATTTTAATGGCTAAACATTAAACTATGTAGTAACTATGTATGGTACTTTTTTTTAAAAACATTTTACCATTTTCGCTTATTCCTTGTTTGAGTATCTATGTTATGTATAAGTCAGCACCTAGATCGAAGGTATAAGTACTTTAGGTACATCTACTTTAGGTAAATAAATACTTATTTTTCGAGCCTTGCCCAGTTTGTCGATAATGTCTGATTTTTTGGCTTCTTCAATCCATAAAATTCTGTATTTTTTATTGACGTTTATTCTGTGAAGACATGATTTGATCTTATATTAACGTTCCTTAGACCTCAGTTGACTTATTTATTATAAACATAAAATATGAATTTATTGAAAATACGGCATAAATTGACCAAACATTTTTCTGAAATACAATTTGATGACAACACTAGCCAGTTGTGTGAACGAGGCGAGTGGCGAAGTGCGAACGGCCATTTTAATTTTTAGAAATTCTGTAAGGTGCTGCGGATCGTCGAATTTAAATATTTAAATCTCCAGCCCTTGTAAGTTTTATTACCTACCTTGAGTTTATTAAAATGTACCAGGTGATAGAGTTTGAAGATTCTGGGGATGGGGGAGGCCTAGGAATAGTGCGGAGTTCATGGGTGACGCCGGAGAAGAAAGAGTGTTTATGGCCTCCGTTTAAAATGCAGAGTAAAATTAATAAATGTTTGGCTGATAAAATTGTCCCGGATGAAAATTGGCCAGTTTATCCCATTCGGCGCATTTTTTACAAAACAGGTGAGTAATTTAACTTCTTTGAATTTTAATAGCCGCCGCCATCATGGCTAGCATGGTCGAGCATTCGCAATACGCGTCCATGTGGCGGGCGTTAAAAGCACAGCAGGATAACCTCACGTCGCAGATTGCTGGAATAAATTGGATCTTTACTACGCCTAATAATATCCCATCGCCATGTGCAACCCATGTTGGGTTGGGTCTAGTTGGGCACGTACCTGCCTACCGCAGTACCGCTGTAGGTACTCAAGCGCCCTGGGCGCTAGGTGGAGACCACTGCAAGCAGACCCACTGCCCTTCCGAATTCAACACCTAATTCCTGCGGCCACATTTTTTTTTTTACATAGATTCAATTTCTAAGGTAGGTATGTACCTACCCACATAACAAGAACAATTAATTTTTGAAATGTTATCCTCTGGAAGCTTCGTTTCCGAGAAATCAATTACCTATGTAGGTAAGTACCTACTTTTAAAGTTACATATATTTCCTAGAACACGTGCAATAGATATTTTGAGGTTATATATTTTTACTATTTTGGAGCAGGCCTCATCCTATCGGTAACAAGGTCATTATTATCATTGACTGAGAACAAACAAATAATAATAAATAATGCTGGACATTTTCACAAAGCATCATCTAGCCCCAAACTAAGCAGAGCTTGTATTATAGGAACTACATGACTGATATACTACTTATATTTTGTAAATACATACATACAGACGTCCTCTGTGCCGCAGTGGGCGAACGCCCGCCTGAGACGCAGAAGGTTGCGGGTTCGATTCCCGCCGCGGGACAAATGTTTGTATCTGCAAATATTTGTTTTGGGATCTGGGTGTTTTCTATGTATAATATGTATGTAGGTTTTACAAAAATAAAAGTATATCAGTCATGTAGTTCCCATAACACAATCTCTGCTTACTTTATGGGGCTAGCTAGATGATGCTGTGAAAAATGTCCAGCATTATTTATTTATTTATATAATAAATAGACTGTTGGTTATGTTTGAATAGTGACCTAACAAAAATTTTTTAGTGTGAATAGTGACCAAGAGCCCGCTCCTACCCCTCCACCACTTTTTACTTTATTAGGTTAGTAAATACCTATCTACATACATAATATAATACAGTACATATTGTGCAGTTTATTTAATAAAAATGTACTTTTCAGATGACCTGATTAAAGCCAGGGAAAAATTTAAAAATGCTGAAAGTGAGTCTGAGCTCCTTTCTGAATTTGAGGGCGAAAACAAAATAAGAAAAAGAAAAATAATAACTTTTCAGTCCGATACTGACTGTGATGATAATGACGAAAATGAAGATTCTGCTGCCACCAGTATAACATATCCTGTGCCACCTAAAAAACCCCGTCAGAATGGTAGGCTTCTTTTCTTATTACTATGTTGATGAATATATTGAATTTGAAGAAAAATAAATCTGTTTTATTACTTTACTATGTACTTGAGTTTTAGCCACAAAACATAGACTCGGTACTCAGAATGTAAACATGCATGAATGATTTAATTTTTATATTTATCTCTACACAGATCTCATTGCCAAACACCTTGGCGATATCAAAAGTGATATCAGAGATATTAAAGATTCTCAAAATGAAATATTCAAACTAACATCGTCGACTGCAGCACCTACATTACCTGAGGAGATAGCACTGCCATTAAAATCGACAGATGATCTGAACAACCTGCAAAATTGGTTGGAAACAGAAAACGGAGATAATAAAGAAAATTTGGTAAGGTTTTATGTAAATTGTTGATTAGATGAACTCATAATCTATCCTAGTTTATTAACACAGCTGCGAGGCTGCAAGGGCTGCAGATGCTGACAATACACCAGGACGAGGTCACAACCTTAATTGGATATTTATTAATCCTTTAATCAAAGCCTGAACAATGTCAGGCCTGCTCTGACTGTCTTTGGATATTTTTGAGCTATTTAAATTGATCCTGGTTTGTGTCAGTCTCTCAGTTAGGTTTTTTGCATTAATTTGTTACTGGTTTCTTGCAGATTAAAAAATTAAGCTATATTGGTGGCAACAAAACTCCTACAATAACTAGAAGAATACTTGAAAGCGTTTTTACCAACTCATTGGCAATAAAATGCAATTGGACGGGAAAGAACAATAAGTTCTGCTTAAAAAATTTGAGCCTGGTCAAAGTTATAATATGTAAGTATGTTTACTATGACATAACTAAACTATTTCAGTATTTTTGACCAACTTCAAAAAAGGTTCTCAATCTATATTTTTTAGTAACAATAATATAAATTACAAATCTACCTACTAAGTGACGCGATAAAACCTATCTAAGAAGACACACAAATTGATTGCAATATACACAAAAAAATATTGCAGTAGGTACAATCCGATAAGCCGTTTCGGAGATAAATGGTAGCAAACTAACAAACAACCACTTATGGAAACGCATAAATGCGGGCGAGCTCCTGTCGTCGCGTAAAATTTGGGGAACATACATTGACGTCTCTGTTTTGTGTTTGTTTACAGGTGCAGTACGCAGAAACAAGGTGACAGAATTGGCAACGGATTCTGAAATCACAGATACACTAACAAGTTCGCAGTATCAGACTATCGCCTTCGCACAAATTGGCGCTATCCTTAAATTAATAATAATAAGCTGGGATCTATTGCTTGACATAATGATTTGCCCTTATGTAATTTAAAATTATTATATCTATCATGTTCATGCATATAATGCTATCTATCATTATGACCACAGGGTAATGGTGATAGATGCACATAATTTTTGACATAATTATATATTATCTGCTTTAATACTAATATAATTTATTAGTAACTTTGTATAATTCTTTTGATCTACGCTAATGTAAGAACATTGCGTTCTATTGGTAACATGTAATGGCTAATTTTAAATATGAAACTGCAATAAAAAATAATAATTAATATTTATTCATAACGTAAAACGGGATTTTTTATGTGGAATAAATATTACCATCGATGAAGGAACCGACTAAGTTTGTGCATTGTGATCACTTACACTGATGAAGACTCAGCATAAGTCTAAACTAAGTTGCCTTCACCGATAGTACGGTATGTGAAAATTCCCGTTTAACAGTATGAATAATCAAATTTACAATAGTTTTTGAAATAAATGTTTGTTGATTGTTGATAAGTACTTTTTATTTTAACTAGGTAGATACTTTGAATATGTAAATATAAACTGATTGTTTCAGATTTTGTACGTAAACCTTGCTACGGTGGGCAACGTTTTTGTATTGTGGGGCCTAATTATTGTAAACCTTGCTACAACGGGCAACTCATTGTTTTGTTTTTGCGACCGGCTACTATAAGTAGGCGCAATAAAACAAAAAGTGGCCCACTCGTAGCAAGATTACATAGGCCCAACAATTCATCACTCTAAGGCCACTGTAGGAAAGCCTACAACTATACAAAATAATCAGTGGCCCGATGTAGGGAGAACTACTGTAGGAAAGTCAAAGGCCCAACAATATAAACCCAACTGTGGCAAACTGTAGGAAGACAACAAAGGCCCAACGTTATAAAATAATGAGTGGCCCTCCGTAATAAGATTTAGATAGGCCCAACAACACACAAATTATTGGGCCACTATAGGGAACTCCTTATAGGACCGACAATACAAAATAGTCAGTGGCCCAATGTAGGGAGAACTATAAAGGTACAAGAAAGCAAATAGATTAATGGCCCACTGATATGAAATCTACATTGGTCCAACAATACAAATCTATCAGTGGGCCACTTAGGAAATTCTACATAGCCCCAAGAATAAACCAATGCAGTTGGCCCCACACGATGTCCCAACTAAAAAAGAACGTCCACTGTAGGAAAACCTACATAGGCCCAAAGCAACATATCAATCAATATGCCACTGCAGGTATAACGACATGGGCCCAACAATACAAAACATCAGTTGGCCCTCATCTATGGGCCTACCCGAAATAGATGGCCAAACCTTACCGTTGGCCAACTAACGATGACTACGAGGCCCAACCAAATGCCTACAATAAATGCTACTAGGGTATATCTTTATGTCATCAATCATCACCAGTTGCCTTTAAAGTTGTATAATAATATGGTTGCCATAGTGATTAATAATATAATAATAGGCTGTCATCCATATGCGCACGCGCTTCTAAACTGTCAAGGCCGCCGGAGTCTTGACCTAGACGCCTACAAACGAACTCTGCTGTCAATGCCCTATAAAATTAGTTGCCGACCTAAGTTAAGAAGCGTTAGCGTGTCAAAAAAAGATCCATCATCATGAGTTGGAAGACGTCGCGAACGGTCTTAGGCCGCCTTCATCCACAGATTTCTTCAGCGACCGATTATGTATCAACATCGTCTGGTAGTACTTAAGTAGGTACTCTATATTTTCAAAAGATGTAGGTAAAAGCTAGATGAATAAGTTAATATAAAATAAAAAATCGCAACGCTAATAGGAACGAGGAACGGTCTCTACTTCGATATTTTATTATTAAAAATATTTTAGAAAGGACTTAGAGATAAGAAAGGGCTTGGAACTAACATCTTTTCTGACTACAATATACAATTATAAGACAAGAGATGAATGAAAACCACCTTTTTTCTCGATCGTACGTAACCAAATTTGTTTGTTTTTTTATGTTGACTCAAATAATTATATTTCATAACATTTTCAAATGACTGAGGTACTTGACAACAACAGCTATATTAATATATCCATACATTTAATTCTCACAATTTCCAAGTTAAGAAAACTTTCGTGATAGGTATACCTGGTGACTTATTTAATTGCGTAATTTTTGTTACATTTGGACACCCAACCGCAAAATGTGGTGACGCGCACGCGAGGTTTTTACAAATTATACCAACTTCGGTGAGGTAAAGTCATTTGTTAATAAAAAACCTTATCTCGAGTATCTTGAATACATTTTAGCACGAGTTCAATATATGTTGAGTTCCAGGACAAAATTCAATCAACCATTCAATGCAAATTAGTTCACAAAACCTTATTTGTAAGTTTAGGGCGAAAATTAGTATAAGTAGGTACCGATCTCCTTTTTTACACTTTGGGATTTGATAGATCAAAATAAATCTAAACTTGTGTACCTACTGAAGTTACCTTCGAACAAGAAGTACTACAGCAAACGTAAGGCTGATGGCAACCAAAGCGTAACAAAGATACGTGCTGGAAGAAAAAACCAGAGACAATTATTGATAGCCCATTGTTTCCGTGTGTAACTTAAGTTACTACCAACTACCAACTTAAGTTTAGCGCGAAAGGAACATAGCTCTTATCTCATACTAGCTATACCACGGCCGCCCTCGGCCCCTCAATTCAAATATTTTATTTGTTAGTGTTAAAACAAATTTAAAAGGAATTTAGTGTTCATGGCATTTTGCGTTCTAAACGATATCCGGGTTTAGCATTGCGGGTTCCTGACGGATATGCAATTCTGGCATTTTTTTTTCCTTGTTATTTTTCGTATCATCGGTTCTTTCTTGGTGATCATGCGTTAGGCCAGTGATCTGACCAGGTTAAGGTACGGATCGATGTGCCGTAATTATGGTAACCTTGAAAAGGGCCTAGTGACCAATGGTGAAAGATTTAGATAGAGATTTCTCGTCTGTGCATAATATTTTTTTGTTTCATGGTGTGCAGGTTTCATCACGATGTTTTCCTCCACCGCGTAAAGCGTTTTGCACATTAGTTTTGCTTTCCTGGCAATATCCGATTCTGTCTTTTACGATTTCTGGCATTTTGCATTTTCTAGCATTTTGTGTTTTACGAAATTGTACGTTGAATTAGACATAACATCCAACAGACATATAGTTCTGACCCCGGATTAGGATTCCCTGTGTCGTGGGTATCAGGAACAACGAGTATCGTGGTAACACAAGACCCAGACCGAAAAAAAAGCAAAATACCAGGCTAGCAAATCATTTACTTACATTTATTTTTGTCGGTATACAACTATATTGAAAAAAAAGGTCAAACACGCATCTGTGGTCAGGTAAATTATTTCAGTAGCCATTCAACGCAACGCTATCTCGATCCATTCATTACTTTTTTTTAATTGATCTGAAAGCTAATTACACGGAACATAAAAATAACAGCTGGACCGTAAAGTATTCTGCTTTATATAAACAGCTCAGGCCCATCAGACAGACGTTAATGTTCTGGTTCTGATAATATCAAACTTTATTATCGAACCCTGAGTCCGAGTGGGTTCTACGTTAAATTCTTCGATGTTGTAGATATCGAATATCTTTATGTATGTAACAGTACATAATAATAATGATATTTATTATTATTATCCATAAATATGTAGTGCCTACATTATTTATAAAATATGTAGTGTATGTAGTCTGGAACAAAAGACCTTTCAATGTGTATTTTTTTTTAATGTAGGTATACCATACTATGCTTACTACTTGCAAAATGCGGGCATGTACCAAATGTAATGTTTGGACGTGCCTCTGACTACCCCCTACTTGGTATCCTCAAAGATCTACTCACTGAGTATGTCCACCATGGAGAAGACAGTCGTGAGCGTGTTTGTTTTTTTTTTGTTTGTAGGTATACCATATATACGTACCATAGTTTGTACTATAGTGTTATGCCTTATGAGCAATGAAGGGTTACTCTCTTTCCTAGGTTAAGATTTGTCTCATAGTATTATTTTTAGGTACCTACAGTGATTTTGTTTACTGGTATTGTTTGATATATTTTGGTTACCGGCTTACCGCGATATAGGCAAGCCACTGTGCCCATTAGGGGCCCATACCCAAATGTCAAGATTGTAACGTTATTTTGGTAAAATGAATATCATTTTATTTTTGTATTATTGAAACTCCGGAAATCCTCACCTTCTGGTGTTATGATGGGGACTTAATGTAAAATATTCTGTAAATCCCCATAACACTAAGTTTTAAAGGCGAAGAGAAAAGTGTATCGACATCGTATCCTCGTCGCTTACTTAAATCGATAAGTGGCTTTCATCCGACTGATTTCGGTTTCAAATGTTTCTGTAAATAAATATACTTACTGCCTGATATTTTTTTAGGGTCAATTTTATTTTCATGGTCGTTATCGTTTCTTGATAGCAATCTTACCATTTTAACCCTTCGTGCACTCAATTTGACATGTATTTCGATACTATCCCTTGATTGGATTTAAATAAATAATCCTGGACATTTTTCACTAAGCATCATCTAGCCCCAAAGTAAGCAGAGCTTGTGTTATGGGAACTAAATGACTGATATACTACTTATATACTTTTTTTTTGTAAATACATACATATTATACATATAAAACACCCAGATTCCGAGACAAATATTTGCATATGTAAACATTTGTCCCGAGGCGGGAATCGAACCCTCTGCGTCTCAGGCGGGCCTTCGCCCACTGCGCCACAGAGGTCGTCAGTATGTGCCATGTATTTTTTTAACTCATGATATTTCCCGCAGATGGAGATGAGAAGGTATAAGACGAGTCGAACTTCTTTCCTCACATACTGGATATTTTTATTGCAAGTAAGTTTCAATTTATATATATTTATGTAAGTATTAAAGCTGGTCGCTGACTGGCGAAAGCCATGTAAAAGAAGGTAGAGTATAGTTAAATACGGGCTACTAGCTTCTGCCCAAGGCTTCGTCTTACAAGGGTAAACATATATATCGACATAGAATAACACATAGGCTATTTATTCTATGTCGATATCTACGTTTACTGTAGCCGAATTCCAAATTGATCTGGTTTAGCTTTTATGAACACTATCGGCAACGAACCTCGAAACATCCATTACTTTCTTATTTATAATGATTAGTACGAATTATATTAGTTGTATCAGCGACGTTCACGGAATTCAACCATGTCTGTAATAAACAATTTAGATTACCTCACCTAGGGGATTATGAATAAAAAAAAATCTAGAGATTTTTTTGTGTTTCGCACGTAATCACAAAAATAAGTAGGTCTTAAATCACTTGAAATAGTAGTAGTACTGATCGATAGATTACATACTGCATACATATTACATATTTTTTCGCAGATGTTAGGCAGCGCTCGCCGCGGGGCCGAAGGGCACGGGAGACTCATGGACCCACCAGCTCGCAACTCCATGTGGCGGTTTGGGTTTCCAAATCCCGTCAACTACAATGACAATGAGCTGTTCTGTGGTGGATATGCAGGTAATTTTGTGTAGGAACCATATTTCAGTAATACTTAGTATATTTTATTTATAAGGCTTTTACTTACTTATAAATAAGGCTCTCTCAATAAACGGGCTAGTTTTGTGGCAATCGGACCTACGAGTAAAAGTACTTTCTAGCTGAAATTTTATAAAATTCAGCTAGAAATTGTCACAAAACTAACCCGTTTATGAACACACACGCAACATCACTGTTTTTTTTAATATGCCTTGCTTTTACCTGATATGTTATTAAGCATTGGCAGTGTTAAATATCTCCATAAAATATAGCGATCAAAGTCAAAGTAAAAATTCATTTATTAATTAAAATCACAAGGATCACTTTGAAACATCGGTTTTATCTACTGCCTTTTTCTCCGCGATCAAGCCAGGAAAAAAAGGCAAGAAAACAGGGCTGGTAATTTTTTTTTCATGGTCCTTTTACAAAAAAACGATTTGGAGCATTTTTAATCTCAAGAGTTTTTATCATCTAAATAATCAAATATTTTATAGTATGCCTTTTTATATATATTTTTATAATTACGTTTTAAATTTGTTAATTGTAAATTTTTGTATATCTCTTGGGAGTTTGTTATAAAAGCGTACACCTTGCCCTTTAAACGATTTACTAACTTTATGTCTACAAGTGGCAACAGCGTATTTATCTTTATTTATGTTATTAACATTATGATTATCGCTTTTTTTCTTATGTAATGTAACGTAATGCGCATTATGTCAGTTTTCCCCTGCCTTTAGATTATTATTCAGTAAAAGTACTACAAACTAATGGAGTCTGAGTGACATACTCAAAATCTGTGGTTTAAATCATGATTCTGAAAAAAACCTATAATAACTGGATATTACGCACAATTTATAATTTGGTACAGTTACTTAGTTTCATTGATACCTACGAACTGTAGGTACCTTCTTATAAATTGTATGATTTCAATTCTTCAACATTGATAAAGAGCCATATAAGCCACAATCAAGGAGTGAAGTGATTTCTTTAAAATTTCTTGTTATTCATCTCTGATTGACCACCCGTTGTGCTCAGCATGTTTTCGAATGAATGAATACTTAATTTTATAATTCACACCACTTCCTGTTTACCGTTAGCAATTCACATAATGATTGAGCCGAACTTAACACCCATAATCGCTACATAATGCTCTTACTAATCAATTTGAATAGTTTTTGCGAGGAACCATACAATAGAAACCGATCATTGTAGACTCATCAGTTCAATGAACCTGGTAATTTGGTTTGAGTCGCCTTCACGGTTCATTAGTGGAATCAAAGAGATGAAATAATATCAAATTTGCAAGGATAATTCCCCGGTTAGTTAATGCGCAATAAAACACGGATGTTATCCTAAAGAGGTTAAGAGCCTTTTCTTATCAGAATATATAGAGGATAGTCGCATCACGTGTACATCCTAATTTGTCAATTTTAGGAGACATCAAGAAATTATATTTGTAGAAAGATATAAAAAAAAAACAAAAAACACGCTCACGACTGTCTTCCCCATGGTGGACATCTCAGATACATACTCAGTGAGTAGATCTTTGAGGATACCAAGTAGGGGGTAGTCAGAGGCACGTCCAAACATTACATTTGGTACATTCCCGCGTTTTGCAAGTAGTAAGCATTCCACGTGACAGATTGCAAGCCCATCGCCGCTTATTGGAACACTAACTGTTGGCACATGCCTTCGAATTTTTGGTTCTTGGGCATGCCGGTTTCCTCACGATGTTTTCCTTCACCGTTTTAAGCACGTGTTAATGCGCACATACATTTTACGAGGGGAAAAATCCATTGGTGCAAGACCGGGTTCGAACCCACGACCTCCGGATCAGAAGTCGGGGTATCGCCCACTAGGCCAACACGGCTATTCTATAGAAATAAGGTTTTTTTATACATAATTGTATAGCTGCTAGATTTCATGATGCAACGGTACGTCCGTCGGTCGTCGGAATTTGGAGATCGATTGAAATGATACGCCAGCATAAAAGTTTTTCAAATTACTCTGGGGATTTTCTGAATATTTTTTGGAAATCTTTACTATTACGCCATAGAAAAGCTAGTGGGGATTAGGTACTAGAAAAAAAATCTAAAAAAAAAATCAATGGGGCGACCTTGGTGGGGATTCCCAGAATAATACTAATGCTTCTCCTCTAAAGACTTAGGTTGAAGGTTAGGATATTTAGGCAAGTCTGCACAAAATTTTCGAAATGAAACAAATAGTTTATGTGTATTTGTTTTTATAGCCTGTGTGTATGTAACATATAATAATTATAATAAATAGCATGACATTTTTAATATTTGCACGCCTGCATCCAGGCCAAGTACATCCACAATCATAATGTTTAAGACCTTAATTATATATAAAATATGTATTCTTGCAAATAAATAATTTGATTGATTTAAAAAAAAAAACAGACACCTGCCTACACTAAAGTGAACCTTTAGTGCAAATAGGCATACTTAGTCCTAAGTGACTTATCGAATGTGTTTCTCTTCAGTCCAATGGGAACAGAACGAGGGTAGGTGCGGGGTTTGCGGCGACGCTCATCATATCTCGGAGCCGAGGCCGCACGAAGCGGGTGGCATGTATGGCAAAGGCATTGTCACCAGGCACTACAGCGTTGGACAGGTTATCTTATAATAATAATAACAATGCTGGACATTTTCACACAGCATCATCTAGCCTCAAACTAATCAGATGTATGGGACATGACTGAGACTATGAATAATGCTGGACATATTTTCACACAACGTTATCTAGACCCAAACTAAGCATAGCTTGTACTATGGGAACGACATAACTGATATAATACTTATATACTTTTTTTTTTGTAAAAACATACTTATTATACATAGAAAATACCCAGTACCCGAGACAAATATTTGCAGATTATGCAAACATTTGTCCCGCGGTGGGAATCGAACCCGCAACCTTCTGCGTATACCAATTATGTTCATAAAATAGCAGTAATTACCTATTTCTGCCCCCAAGCAATAATGATCGTATTGCTGTGTTACGGTTTGAAGGGTTAGTTTGTGAAAGTACCATCTACCTTCTGAGATTTTCTTATAACTAATGCAGCTTTCACACCGCTACCAGCCAGCTAGTAGAATGAAGCGCCAGAAAAAGTATTTTTTTTGTTTAAAATCATTTAAAAGTCTATATCAGAGTCAATTTTAACGTTGACTTCTTCAGTTTAGAGCGGCTTTTATGATACCTAGGATACGATTATGACTTGATAATGTTATTTTCAGGAAATTGAAATAGAAGTTGAGCTGACAGCGAATCATTTAGGAACCTTTGTGATGAAGCTCTGTCCCAACAACAATCCTAAACAGGAAGCCACGCAGGAATGCTTTGACAGGTACCTACGCGGAAAAAATACAAGAGTATTAAATATTAATATAAACAATAAGTAATGCTGGACATTTTTCACACATCATCTAGCCTCAAACTAAGCAGAGCTTGTATCATGGGAACTACATGACTGATATACTTATATATTTTTTTGTAAATACATTCATATTATACATAAAAAACACCTAGACCCGAGACAAGAATTTTCTAATCATAGAAACGTTTGTCACGTGGTGGGAATCGAACCCGCAATCTTATGAGTCTCGCCCACTGCGCCATAGAGGTCGTTTAATAATAAGTAATTATTGCAGACACAAGATCCATAGAATACAAAAAATATTATCGTAAAATGAGATGAATAGAGACGGACTGTGACGTTCCTCCATATAACCACCAGTTTTGTACAATACTGGTAGAGGGAATTATCGGATGAATTTCACTCTCCGTTTGTCTCTATTGACTCCTGAATCTCTGTTCACCCCATTCAATTATACAAAAATAAATACCTACCTACAATATAATATGAATCATATTTTAAAATAGGTGGCTATAATCATCAGCATGTCTGCGAGACTCCTTATAATAGCTGTTACACGAGTTAACTCTGTACATAAAAGACAATGTTCCGTGTTATTTTATTTTAGTCAATAGTCTCATAAACTAACCTTTGTCCAGGTTTCCCCTCTACATCTCCGAGACGAGAGAAGACCGCTTCTTAATTCCCCTGGACACAGCCAAGAAGGAAATCTTCAGGTACCGGGTGCGACTACCCCCTTATATCACCTGCACGCAGTGTGTTCTACAGTGGACTTACTATACAGGTTAGGTTATTCTAGTGCCCCAAAACTACGCAGTGGAAATACATTTTCCTTCTTGATGCTAACGATACGCGTACTTAGAAACAGTCTTATTATTTGTTCAACAAAATAACTACTTTTTTAAATAGGTGATGGTTCACGGTAAGGTTCTGAGTAATAAAATAAATTTAAATGTTCTACACGAAATTTAAATGTTTACGTACAGGTAAATATCATTGAAGATGTGAAAGAAACCATTAACTTATTATAAATCACCTTTCAGTCCATTAATATTAATTTATGAGGTCCTTACAAGTATTTTGTGGATAAAAAGACTATGAATAATGAATGACATAGGCATACTTATTATTATGTAGTATGTAATTATTGGGTGTCCAGCCACGTTTCAAGTACACACATACTATTATCCAAGCTCGTCTATGATAGTGCAGCATTATTGGAGAAACACTTCATCTTTTCGAGTTAAAATTAGTTGATTCTAATATCAATTGCGTGGAATAAACATCTTCTGAGATGTAGTTTATTTTTTGTTTACAAAACTAATGTAGTAGGTATCTACTTTCCTGGACGAGCTCGCTCACAAGAAGCGTACTTACTACTTAAAACTAATAGCATTTAAATTTGATATTGATTTTTCCGAAACTTTACACTGGTGGAGATTTCCTTTACGAAATCCCCACCACGCAACGAATGAATGAATGAATGAAAATACTTTATTGTACACCTTATGATATAAACAAAACAATAACACGTAAAGACAAAGGTACAATGGGCGGTCTTATCACTTAAAGAGATCTCTTCCAGACACTTTTGGATGGAGAGGATTATATTATGTGATTTTGAAGGCCGGGGGAGTACTATTAATATTACTAATAGGACACCCCCGAACACAGTACACGAGTACACAAATTAGTAGTCAGAATATAGGTACTTGTAGATATCGTTCATCCGTGCTAGACCAGTGAAGATAATAGCTGAGAACATAGCTGATAATAATGATGTTAATTTCAGGCAATATGTGGGGTATATGCCCCAATGGTACCGAGGCAGTCGGCTGTGGTAGATCCGAGACCTTCAGGAACTGCGCTGACGTCAGCGTCATCACCAGCACTGGTGGTCTACCACCGGCATTCGCTGGTGAATTCAGAAAAGACTATCCCTTCCTACTTTTCTACAGGGACATCAGCATGCCAAGGAATGTTTTCCCGCTGGTTGTCAGGTATAATAAGAGCAAACCTAATTTATTTCTGTGTTGTCATTTTTGTTTTGAAACAGTTGTGTTCACTTGTATCCATTGAACCACTGTGCTGGTGGTGAAATCATCTCTGTATCTATAATTTATGTGTGTTTTTATTTTTACGTGCATTTTATTATTATATGTAAATTTTGTCGTATTTGTGTACGTACATACCGATTTAAGCAATAACTTGAAAATGGACCGTGTTGGGATGTCAAATTGTATAGTTGGCGCCCAACTTGGTGCAATATTGTACATTTTGAATAGGTCTTTCGCTAGTTCTAATATGATTTTATTAGTTTATGTATATCTGTTGTGTATTGTGTTTGTATGTATCTTCTCACTTGCTTATCATTTCAGACAAGAGCAAAAACTACGCCAAAAGGAATCATACATTGTTAGGTAAAACCTGCCCATGTAAATTCGTTTTTCTTACATTTGTGTTATGCGCGTGCACTATACTGAACCATTTTCTTTCAGCAATGATTTAAATGAGTCAGACCCAGAAGAAGGCATTGACCCACATATAATTAGGTATAATTTGTTCTTGTTGAATGCAAGGTTTGGTCTCTGTGGTGCTGGCGACTCCTCTGTATAATATCTGAGGGTATCTGGTAGTTTCAATGTCGAGCCGTTCGTTACCTGCCTGGTTTTTTCAATTTTTTAGATAAAGAAGACTAAAAAAATTAAGTAAATCAGTAAAGAATCGCTTCTTTTCCTAGCTAGCCTGACTACCTATTTCCCAATAGCTAGAATGTCTTACTACATTATTTCTAAGTTAATGTCGATCGTGCCTACCACGCGCGGCCAACTAGCGTCTTGCCAAATTTTAAACCTAGCAAATATAGAAAATCTAAGTCAACAGCAAACGGTCAATAAAGGCAGAATCAGAATCAGCCCCAGAGCAAAGAAGGGACTAATAGGTAGGGGTGGGACCTTTGATTTATAATATTACTCCGTACATTGATGGGAGGTTGTATTCCCAATGGCCGTGGGACTAGAAACTTTTGCTGAACGGCTCGACTCTTTGTGAATTAATTTTCAACCGTAGTTAGTTCAACTGTACAGAATTGTGTCTAATTTTGTAAAATTCAATGTTGTGTTTAATTGCATCCCTTATCTAATAATTGTTACCCTAAAATCGAATGATGGTAGGTATTTAACAATTTACCTGTCTGTAAATATTAATATCTATAGGTACGCACCTAAACTGCAAGGTATTTGTATTTATGAAGTTGTCCATGTAGGTACTTAACCTATGTTTATTTTGTGGCTAACCTGCATCTTTGTCTATTAGTTGGTCCTGTTTTGTACATTTTTAATGATTAACAGCTCCTAGTTTTATACTTGTAGGTTCCCACTATTTTACTGTTCAAAAATTTAAAATACGTTTAATTACCACTGTCGTGTGTCGATGTTGCTTTGCCGTAGGTATTTATTTTTTTTGAATATGATCTCTTCAGCATCTTTGGTTTAAAGTAGAACATGGCGGACATAAAATAAAATTTGAATATCTTGTATTAGTAGCCATGTATAAAAATTAAAGGCTAAAAATGCCTCCGACTCATGTTGGAGAATACAATTGCTTATGGCAATTCGGGATGCCATTACTTTAAAAAAAATATCTTTCAAGCTTTTTGTAATGAAAACAGGTGGGTAAATCACTTCACTTCACATTATATTTCTAGGGCAGAGATTTAACAATATTTTGCTTTTGAGGATTTCAAGTTGTTTCAAAGTCAATCATTTTCTACATAGAATTAGTTTCAGACACAGATTCAAAAATGTTTGCTTGACAGACTCTTTTTTGACATTATTTTGTGACTTTGACAAGCAAGCTTGCACCATGAACAACAGCCCTCGTATGGTCTCATAGTAATACGGTACTTGCAACATCAGTGCCATCTATCGCCCCAGTCGGAACTATTATTTTTTTGGTTGAAAAGCCCTCATTTAATTAGTTTATTAAGTAACTTAACTATGTATAACTTAGCTTCAAGATGTTACGAATATGATTTACTTTACATTGTTAAGGTAAAACAAAATGTTTCAGGGACCAAGTGTGCGTGCCGACTCCTAGCTTCCGCAAGTTGCCAGGTATGCGGAACTGGTGCCAAACCAACTGTCTCCGATACCCGCCCCACTGTCCAGAAGCACTATGTACTTGCCCGTGAGTGTTTTAATCAAAACTTCACAGTACCTTAATTTTAAAGCAAGTACTTTGGAGAATGAATGAATGGTCCCTGCGCTGACATAAAATGGTATTTCTCATACTCTTAGTTCATTATTAAATTTAAATGAATGTAGGTTAGTAAAGGGGCTTTTAATACAAAATAAATGGTTGTTTTGTTTAAATGAATTAGGATCATCATGAATCATCATTATCAGTTTCAAGAAGTCCAGTTCTACATAGACATAGACCTCATCAAAAGTGCTGGTCGAAAGTCTTCCAAAAAAATTCTGCACCGTTACGATTTAGTAGGGGCCCTTCTGCGTCGTATGTTCGATTGTTTGTGGTATATAAATAATTCCTCGAATACCTCAGCGGCGCGACAGCAGGCTGAGACGCCAGAGGTGCGGATTCGATACCCGTGTTTATTTTTTAATTTGACTGCTTTCCAGGCAAGACTGCGAAGCCATCGGCGAGCTGGAAGGCAGAGAAGGAGCCGACGTGTACTGCATGGATCAGTGCATCGTATACCCGCCACACTGCCCGACCAATCGATGCCGCTGTTACTAGACTTTCAATTTATTCGTTAGATTTCTTAATTTTCTTCTTTTCTATTCTCTACCTACTTAACTTTACCTTGTTTTAGTAATAACGCAGAAATTTTATCTGAATTATGCATTGCATTGCATGTTTTGAATTCACAAACCTAATATTATTTTAATAGGAAGGTAGCTCAGACTTTGTACAGTTGTAAATTTTTAGAAGTAACTATCTCTATGAGTTTTATACAGAATGATTAAAAAAACTGCATATTCTGAAATTTTCATCAAGTTAATCCCATGGCTTCACACAAAATCATAATTTTTCATAACGTTTTTCGCTACGAAAAGAACGAAATCAGGACACAATAATACTTAGTACCTACTGTTTAAGATAGATCTTACAACATAGTTACGGAGGTACAACATAGTAATGTGGGTGACTTGGTTCGGCCATGGGATCCCCCAATAACCTGTTCCTTTTGGATCATGGTGCTTGAATCACCTGTATATTCGTTGACGTATACTTAGGTGTATATAAGTAATAATTATTTACTGTTGTAGATAGCTACATCCAGCATATTGAAATGCAAGCCCCTTTCTTATATTAGGCATTTCTTATCTCAAGTGCCAGTTTTTTTTTAACTACTGTATTTTATGTTGTAAGTACCTACTGCCTTAGTTTTGTATACCTACCTAATAAAATAGGTGTGCTAAGTACTTTATGTATTTTTAATGTTCATAATCTTCGAATAAAAAAACATTCCTACATAAATCATAAGAAAATAAAACTTTGTAAGTTCATTTCATTCTCAACCTAACTATAATAATAAAAATGCTGGACATTTTCCACACAGCATCATCTTGCCCCAAAAGCTCTAAGCAGAGCTTGTGTTATGGGAACTACAAAGTAGCTACTTATGTGTCGTTCGTGATTGAACGAATCTTAAGACCCGGGGTCTTAAGATAATTAGGGTCACTCCATTGAATATGATTCGTTCGTTTGATTGACCGAAAGGAGCCGTCAAAAGTGATTCGGCTCGTATACCTACCTATTTATGTCAATCGAACGAACTCAAAAAGAAACGAACCAGTGAGTTACCCGGGCACTTCCCACGAGTGTCGTTTCGTTCGTTTCACGCGCCTGACGCCAATCGAAACGAGACAGCAAGATTGCTTGCTAGTGCAGGGAGAAATCTACCCTTTTAACCGACTTCAAAAAAAGGAGGAAGTTATCAATTCGGATGTTTGTTTTTTTTATCGCGTGTGTTTGTTACCTGATATCTTTGCCAATTATTGACCGATTTTGATAATTATTATAATTGTAGTTGTATAGAGAATGATCCCAAGGTGGTCCTCTAAAAGTTGTATTCTTGAGGGGTTGCTATTTTTTTCATAAAACTTAAAAAAATGATGGTTCAAGACTAGCCGGAATTTTTTTTGTTGGCAATTTTTCTTTTGTTTTTTATTCCAAAGAGTTGTTAAGCAAAATAACGTGGGCACCGCACGTGAGGATCTGATGTTATTTGAGTATAGGTACCTGCAAAACAGAAACCGTTACCTTGGGACTGCAAGCGAATATTGCGAATTAAAAATTATCAACCAACCGACTTCAAAAAAATAGTTTCTCAATTAGTCTGTATGTTTTTAGTGTTACGCGATATCTTCGCCAATTGAAAACCTATTTTAATGATTATATGAAGTCGGTTTTTTGACATTTAATGTCTTATAAATTATTTTACCTATCTTAGATACCTACGATATTATCTAACAACCTATATACAAACTGGTGGTTCGCGAACTGGTATAAGAAATAATTATTCACCTAGTGTATTCGGAACTGAACCAATAGTTCGATTGAACGGGTCTACGACCCGGTTCGCTAAAATTGATCGAACGACAGTCACTCGAGTGAGTTAAATCTTTAAATTCCAAATAACTCAAAATTCTAAAGAAAAAAAAATGCCTTTAAACCTCTCGTATGCCGGAACGTGGAACCGCGCAATACCTTTTAACTGCCGGAACGTACATCCGCGCTGAACCGACTCCTCTCGATTTTTTGCAATTTTCAACTAAATTACAGTACAGATAAGGTAACAAATTAAAGAAAGGCATTGCTATTGAGTGAAGTTATGTTCTCAACTCAATCAAACCATTCAGTCTCGTTCCAAATTCGCGGAAAAAGTGTTTGAATCATTCGTCGTTACTCGTGTTCGAAGGTGTACGTGACCGATACGAAAATTAAGTTTTTGGCTGATTTTTCCTGAAAAGGTAAGTTAAACTTTGTGTTTATTTATGTGTTTCGATATCATAAAAGTATTGAATAAAAATATTATGACTGGGTGCTTAAAAACACCTGATAAATCGACGTAATCTTAGGGACTGGCCGTTAGCCGCAACAAGTGTAAATTTGAATTACTTGTATCTTAGTATAATTATTTTAGTACATACGAGTATTATATGTTCTTTTGAAGTTCATTTTATACAGAAATCAATGAAATATAAATATCAACATCGAAATGTACTATTTCGTCTAAATTCTAGTTGAGACTTATTCATACCGATTTGAGCGCGGATCCGCGTTCCGGCTTTTTGAAAGTTCTGATACAGGATGTGGTAAAATAGATTGACGCCTAGTATTAGAACAAAGTGCATTGATTTGGAACACGTCTTTTTTGTTTCATACGTAAGTGCCCATGTAAAACTAATTTAGGTAAGTACTTATTTATTATGGTTTTCAATTTGTTTAAATGGGAATCGAGTCGGCGCTACACTTTGTTTTTATATCCTCTAGTACATATACTTTTCTATAGGTACCTACACATTTTTTTATTTGTTAAAGGGTTATAAGCAAGCAATGGTGGTTATCTTAAATGTTGATAATTATCTCAACAGAGAAGACTACCGTTTATGCATTTATGATTTGAAATGGCCATGGAAGGAGACTCACTTCGTGAAAATGAATGTATGTGCCGTGTGTCGCTTGCCTACCCATCCAAAGCTGAAGCCTCATTTTTTCCGTCGCACTGACATAAATAATACTTTTAAAGTGCTTTTTAATACTAAACTTTATTGTAGTTTCATTAAAATCCATTCAGTAATTTTTACGTAAAAGAGTAACAAAGATCCATACATCCATCCATACATCTTCACAAACTTTCGCGTTTATAATATTTATTATGAGAAGATGAGATGGAAACCTACAAATATATAATCTATAACCTTTTTATTATAAAATTTGTAATTATATAAATTTTGTTTTTTGAACCCTCCTGTATACAAATGAACAGGTCTATGCCGGAACGCGGATCCGCGCTTAGAAATCCTAAAAAAATGTACTCTAAAGAAACTTATATTTTTTTAAAATATTTTACAAGGAGTAGCTATTTTACAGTGTAATTAATTACTTACACAATATAACAAAGAATATAATAAAACACGAAAAAGTGAAAATACAATTTTTTTTAATATCTATTATCTGTGTTTTACTAGAGTATGTTTTTATTTCCTCCTCTTAGGAAATAATGAGTTATAATAAATTTATTATCCATGCTATTCTAGTAAATTATGCATCTATCAAAACTAGCATTCATGGGCTTTTTCAAACAAAAATCAGATTAACGACACGTTTTCTTTTCATAAAGATATTTGATGTCAAAGTAAATGTTGCGCGAACGCGTGAACACTCAATATTTCCCGGCACACTACGGTACTGTCACTGTTCGAGTCGCGGCATACGAGAGGTTAATAATATATATAATTCATTCTATCATGATCTACTATCATCAACGGTTACAATTGATTTTGAACCTTGTTGTTGTTCAAGGCAGTAGAAACAGTTCAAATTCAACCGAATATTGCCGTAGGTACGCAATACGCATGCGTAAACTTTTCTAATTTTATTATTATCTGTCTCTTTTTGATATATTTAATCCTGCATCATTCGTCCTACTCACTCTCAATCTACATCTTTTCATGCTTCAGTGAATCTTAACCGTAGCGTCAATGATTTAAAGATTTTTTAGAAAATGATTTACTGATTTAATTAATCTTTTTGACGAATTTACATCTTTTATACCAATCACTCCTCAGCTACACATGTCTACCACATACAAGAAAATTAACCAGATTTCCAAAATAATCGATTTCACTTTCTCATCTCGTTACAACTCATGGAATCCATATGGAACCCGACAATCAATGATTGTTAGGAAAAACAATATGTAGTAACATAAGCAATCGGCGTTCCTGTTCCTCTCAAAAATAAATAAATGAGCGCTTTTTGAAGAGTTCTCCTGCTATCACATAATATCATGAGTGAAATGGAAAATTTCTTAAGATTATCAAGTTAGGGCCAGTGTGTCTATATCTTCTTTTCGTTACTACAATCTTGGTAAATCATGTGTTTTTTTTCTGCAACGCCGATAACGAAGTAATTTACTTCCTTGATAAAGAAAGTATATAAACTTACCTACTGAGTCAGTAGTCAGCCACTCATTCAATCTCAATCTTTTTCTTGTTATGCGGAGTACATTTCCCTATCTCTGTAAACTTCACTTTCTAGTTACTTCATAGGCATCCCTACCCTAGTAATAAACAGAGAAGAGATCTGTCTGTGCTGTGACATCTGTCACACCAATCGACCAATTGAATGCGAAAAAAAAGTTCGATTATTTACCTACTCAGAGTACTAAAACCGTAAATAGCTATTTACGGTTTACAATTGCTATTGTGCTTGCTGTGCAACCAAATAAACAAAGCTTACTGCAATGAGTGATCTGTTTGACGAGGATTTGGAGTTCCGCGGCGGCACCCTACAACTCTCGTCGGAGCACCCCGTCGCCACACCTGATAACAACAGGGACACTGCGGCACCCAAGAGGCCACCGAGCAATGTGAACTCTTCGGTTCTATCTGGGGCTAACTCTTTGACATCTTCCCCATCTTTCACTGGTAACTACAAAAAAAACAAACACGCTCAGGAGGACAGAATCGAAACAATACTTATTGGCTGGACATTATTATTATAACTACCTTCTGCATGTGTGTTCCCGGAATAAACATGTTTCAGCTGTTATGGAGATTACTAGCATCACACATTATGTAGGAAGAAATGTAGAAGGACTTGACTAAACACTGTTTTTTATCAGGAAAAATGTTGATAAAAAACAGTGTTTATTAGAAATATTTTAAATTTGATATATGATTATGACTGCAATCCCCATGTTGGACATCCTCAGATCAACCTACTCAGTATGTAGAGCATACCTAATAGGGGGTAGAAGGTCATGCCCCAAACATTTTAATTTGGTAACCACAAGATATTGTACATTGAATTGTCAAATTCTAAACACAACAAACTAGCACACCCTGGATGCTTTCCATCCGGTGGGCTGTATGCCCGTCTGCATCAATAAAACATAAAAAAACTAGGATTTTGCATTATTTTAATTTGCTTCATTCTATTTATTTATTTCCTGTGCCTAAAAATATTTTTAAATAAAACATTATTTTTACAATTTTCAGATGCCATACACGTAGACCTACCAAATGCAGGTCCAAATGAGCCAGCACAAACAGTGTACCCTCGCTATGATGTCCCGTTCAACCGGGATAATATCAAAGACTTCTTCACATTCCGTAAGGGGGTGGTGGAGAATGCCATTCAAGAATGCATCACAGCATTGCTTTTTCCCGAGGATGGAGAGTATCTGGGATGCTGGTTGTTGACAGAGTAAGTTTTACTGGTGTAATAGTGTTGCAAATAGAAAACTCATAATTATTCTACTAATACCTATTAGAGGCAACTTAAAGGAGAGATGCCATGCAACTGGATGCATGTGACTGAATAAATGAAGAATGCCTACTGGAGAATGAACACTGGAATGATCTCTGCGATAAAAACCCACAAACTATTTGTGTTCACATACCCACCACTATTTAGAAGCTGCCCTATCCTCAAAGGTTCGCTGGAAGAAAACTCTTGTTAGGGTTAAGCGTGCCTTTGTACATGTCCTATATGTAAGTTTTTTGTCTGTATTCTCTGTGTGTACAATAGAGAATAAAAGAATAAAGAAGCTCTCATGAAGGTCTTTGGTGGCCTGGTTGCTAGCCTACCTTTGCGGCTAGCTAGCATCTTGGCTAAAAACACTGTTTTAGGGGTGTAACCAACACAGTTCCTAAGCAAAGCTGGGTTTTCTTCTCAATTTCTCAGTCAGAATAATATTCTTCACATTATTCTGACTGAGAAATTAGCTGCTATCTGATATAAATAAACCAATTTTAAATCACCAATAGAATTGTGCAGGTCATACCTGATAGATACAACCTGCCTATAATAAAGGCATTTATTCAAGACCTAGTCAAATAGTCTTGTTCAGACTGCTTGACTGGGATTCAAATGAAGGCCTGCACCATAGATGAGATAATAGCTACTTCTTAACAGATATATCACTTCACGGAGTTAGTCTGCATGTACTTATCTAAAATAACACATAATATGATTACAACACTAACATCCTTTTAAAAGTCATAATGATACAAATGGATCTGTTTTGCCTGAATTAATAAATTATTTTAATTTAATAATCATGTAATTCTGAAATTATTACTGATTGATTTCAGAATAACCCTATGGGACAATGAGAAGGAGAGAATAATCCTCCTTACATCTCGCCTGGTGATGACCATCAAGTATGACTTCATAGCCATGAAACAGATGGACTTTAAGAAGACTTACCTGGAAGATTTGGACACTATTGTGATTGGGGAATTGGTTTATCCACCATCATCTTTAGTTCCGTAAGTAATTTATGAGCTCTGACCAGATCCCTGATTACACCAGCAAAATGGCTATGGGAGCAAGACTTGGCAGGCATTTTGTTGGTTAAGTTAGGCTTAATTGCAAGGCATGACAATGTCTCCAACTTTTTAAAGTTGAAAATGGGAATTTATATTATGAAAATATTGAACTTTGAACTATACCTTTCAAAATGAGTCGTTTCCTATTGCCATTTTGTTAGTGTAATTTAGAGGCAAGATTGGTAACTTAAATTTGTTTATTATTTTTCCACATTAGACATCATCATCATTGATTCCTGAAAATATTGGCATTTATACAGATTAGTTTAGCATGTTTGTACATAATCTTCTGAATTGTCAACTTTATCAGAGAATCAACAAAATGTCAATGTTCTCAGAAATGCCCAGACAATAGGAATACTGTTGATTGTGTGATGATCACAAAATATGTTTTGGTGTTTCCACCTTCACAGATTTTACAAATCTTTGTTTGTTTTTACTTATTTTTAATTTTTAAGTTTAAGTGTGGTCACTGCTGGGCTGAATATCTGGGTAATTATTTAAATAAGCAGGGATTGGTTTGTAATCTGCCAAATACTTTGTTTGGACCTGATAATCATCCCCTACTATTTAACTCCCAATAACATGTAGTCTTATGGGAACAAATGTCAAACACCCAGCCGAGCCGTGGGGTGCTTAAGATTTGCTTGAGCTTTTTTTACTTTGTTGCAGACCGGTGTGACTGACGGTTTAGGTTGTGTGTTGATTAACAGTTTTCTTGGTTCTGGGTTCTTTTAAAAAATTATCTGACAGGTATTTAATTATTTCTTGAAGTACATAATTTTGCGTAAAGCAAAATTTCACGTTAATTACACCTAAGGAAACGCACTAGGCTACGCGTTGTTTGTCATTCAGTGTTCACGCAACGATATAATGCAATTTTATTTAAAGGAATACAGATGACTAACCCACGGCTTCGCCCGCGTGGTAGCGTAAAAATAATAGCCGAAAAAAAAAGTGCATTCACGTGAATGTTTTTTTGTCGACTTACGTTGCAAAAATGCTCTCCAAAAATCCTTTTATTTTAACGGGATAATATACAGTCTGTCTGACCCTGAAGGTCTATTCTAAATATTTTGACATTGTAGAAGTAGTTTCGGAGATTACCTCCTACATACAAGCTTACAAACTTTTCCTCTTTATATAGTAGTTTAGATAAGTGTAGATAGATTTAATGAGGCATTATTATAGAATTTTGATGTACACAGCCGACTAAACGGCATCGCAACTGGAGTTACCACAGTGGTCAAGGACTGTGTCATCGATCGGCTCTGCCGGCGCCCCAGCCACGATGATGAGGAGTTGGCAGTGCACCAGCCGACCCAGGATAGACTGTTCGATCCCAAGTATTTTGAGCCTAGGTACTCCTCAGTTGCGGTAGAGCGGTTTTACAGCTTTCTAATGGCTTGTTATTATTTGTTTTGATAGATGTATACTTAACAAGTACAGATCTAATTTCTCTAGCAAATTTGCAATGAAAACTACAAAATGACACTCATTTTGTCAATGACCAGAAACTTGAAAATGGGAAAGTTTAAGTCTAGAAGTGTCCTCTTTTTAAGTTTAAGAAGTTTATAAAATTTGTAGTTTGCCCCATTTTGAGTCTGATTATGGAGCTGAACAGTTCATACTAAAATTGTAAATTAATGGATCATGTTAAATCTCATTTATTGATTCACTAAGCTATTGAAATAGTATTATGGTATGCAAGCATTTTTTGACCATGCATGCTTGGAGCTGTTAGAAATCAGTTATCTTAGCAAGGCTATTAATCCGTCAGATTATGGACAGATTAAATCACACTATTCTATTACAAGTTTTGACGGAAAATTGTTGCTGATTCAAGAGGCCAACATTCGTTTATCACAGTGAACAGGACAAGAAAAGCATGAAAATACCATGCTGAAAATGTCTGTATCGAAATTGTGCAAATCACCGATATGAATAGAGCTTTACTAATTATTTTGCATTTGTCTCAATAGTGTTGTGTCGACTATGTGTACATTTTTAACCTGAACACTGGTATATTCACCTTGCTTACTTGTATAGCCATTTTACACCGTTGCTATTAGTCAGATTGTAATATTGTAGAGCGCACTAGATGCTTAAGTTTTTACGAAGCCGGTAATTACCAGCTTGCACTCAATCAATTCAAGCCCGTATCTATGTGTAGTCCGAAAACGGAACAGCAAGAATTAAGGTCATTGACTCATTATGCTTTGATAAATTGATGCCCAAAATGTTCTCCAACAAAATTGGGTACGTCAGTCACCAAATAACGCATCACAGGGCAGATCATCAGAGTTAAATAAGTCTGTCCAGTTCACACAGTCACTCTACCCGAAATTAAAAATTAGGATCAAATTAGGATGTCATCATCATCAAGCAATGCATGTCAACGTCCGAATTTCTGCTCCGAGTCCGGGCATAGATTGATGATTGATGTAGATTAGATTGATTGTAGATAGTAAATGTAGAAGAATTTATTGCAAAATTTAACATAAGTAATATGTCTAGCTTCTAGAACTTGGTTCCACCAATGATGGTTCTATGTTTCAGGGAGCGTAACCTGCGAGGGGTCCGCATGATGTGGAACAAAGGAGAGGCGGTACCGTTGAAGACCTCTTGGAACCCCTTCAGCCAGGATGTGCCGTTCTTGACCTTCGCATCGCACCCTATCTACTGGTATAAAGGTAATAATCTTCATAAAACGATAGCAACATCAAAATGTCCTCTTACAGAATGCTTTTCACTAGATACAAAAGTCACTAGATTTATCAATATGAAGATATTGTAACACAAAGTTGTTGATCAGTTCAAAACTAGATGTCGCCACTATTAAAAACTGATGTTTAGTTTAATAATGTAATAAGTGTTTAATAAATAAATCAAGTGGTTCTTAGTAAGTGAAAAACCGTATTTTCCGTATGTCCGGAAAATAATGTACTACGGCTTCATCTCGAATAAAAATAAGCATTTTTTATTCGGGATCACAAACGATCTATTGCTTTCGAATCAGTTCGGCCATTACGAAGTTCATTAGTAACAAACACGGATGTATTATAAGGCAGGATGGTACGTACTTACACTAAAGTCCATACCTGTGAACTTCCAGAAGGCGGTCCTGAAGAGCGGTCCATTTACGACATGGAGACCTTCGCTCAGAAGCTCCAGCGGGCCATAGAGTCTATGCCTTCATCATCCTGCTGCATCCACCACTCACCCATAGTCATACAAAGTTACGTCGGCGTCACCTCGCTGCTTCATAACAAGACCGGCATGGGCTTCTTCAAGGTTAGAGGGAAGTTTAGTTTTTAAGTAGCTGGTCTACTGTGTAAATATTTCTTATTCCTAGTTTTGCCAGTTAAATACCGAATATTCTCAAGTAGCAATATGTGTGTGGAATAACTGAAACACAGTATTTCCGTGATCGTTAATGGAGATAACATTCGGCAAGTTACGTAAACATGTATATAGCTAAGGGTGGCGGTTTATTTCTACCAGGATTCAACTGGTAGGTAAGAAATAAACCGCCGCCCTAGCTAGAAGAAAACAATTGCATAATATACTACATTGTACAAATTTAAGTAGCTTGTCGAATGTTATGTTTAATGGTGATAAAATAAAAAACTCATGATGACAATATTCTATTACGTATTTTGGGGCTTTTCGTAAATAAGAGCCTCAAAATACGCCTGGAATGAGGCAGGTTTGTGATCTTGAGATTCTCGCTTTCCGTTTATCTGGGGGGTGTGAGGATTGGTTTGTGGGGTGTTATCAAATTGGTCTCTGGTCTAACAGGAAAGATCATGTGTTCTGAACGAACAATATGAAATGATTTCTTGCCGACTGTATCTTGTAAAGTCGTTGCAAGGTGGTTACGATGATGGGATGTAGAATGCTAGCGGATAAAACTATGTCAAAGCAGCATGGCTCAATATTAAATATGCGTATATGAAACGGCTTAATCAAGGCTTCTTGTTCATTATCCTTTATTCTCTAATGTAAATTTCTCAAATAGTTGAGAAAATTACAGCATATTGGCTATGCTAAAATTTTCTCAACTATATGTAAGATAATACGGCCGTAAGATTTAAAGCAACATTTTACTATAATCAATCGTTGTTATAAGTTACGGTTATACATATTGTTTGTAGTTGGGGTGTTGGTTATATAATTATTTGGTTGTATGTTGTGTAATGTACGAAAATTTTGAAAATAAATCGAACTAACCTAACATATAAATATATAATCTTGTTGGAAGATAAATAAAATAAGGGGACTGGAATCCCATTATCATTCAAATTATGTGCATTCTAAAATATTTTTACCATTAAACGTTAAAATTTTCATAGTATCTATCTATTAAATTAATATTTTCTATAAAATACTTGTGAAAAAAAAACATACTCGCCGCAGGCATGTAACAAAGGTGGCCATTGAAATAGCGGGTTCTATGACTACTATCTTACCTCGGTATATTAATGTATTTTACCTATATTAATGTCTAACTCGCGTTATCAATATTTGTCTTATCACATCATTGTCATGACAAAATATCAATGATCAATTATCATGCCTAAATTTTGATTTTGTGTTGGAATTAACAATGGTATGTAGCAGTTCTGATCTTGGATAAGATGGATCCAATATAAAAAATGGTACGGTTAAACGATTAAAATGGTAGTTAGAAAGTTCGATTGAAAGCTAGAATTAGATTAGATAGTAATTTATCGTTGAAGGTTGAAAAGTTAAATGTTGAAAAGTGAGATATTTTATTTTCCAGTTGTAGCTTTTGCATGAATTCACTAGTATCGTATTCTAATGGTTAAAATATAAGGATCCATTATGCCATTCAAAATTGTTTTTGTGGTACATTAGAATTACTTTCATATTTATTTTTTTAATAGGCCGGGTACAATGTTGTGTCTTCATTGCATTAGGTACTACTATCTGCTCCCCAGGAATTCATTTTATTGTTATAGTTAGTATACTTATATTAGTTGATAAAATAAATATATAGAAAAGTGATATGTAGCAGATTATTACATTATTTTTGTACTTTTTATGTTATTTTTGTTTACAATTTTTTTTATGTTTTAAAGGTATTTGTGATTGAATGATAAAATATTGTGATCGTTTAAATATTAAAGTAGTTTAAGATAGCTTTTGTGGCAATTCAGGCCTATCTTTACATATAGTCTGTAATAAAATTATCTTACCTATATTTTATTTCTGAGATTGAACAGTTAGGTATGTATTTTTCTAGTATTTGATTATGTTTCTGCGAAAAACATTATCGGAATGAGCAAACTAGATACGATTAATTATAGTCACAAACAGGAAATGATGAAATATAAAAACCCGTACATATTTGTATTAAAAAATCTATTTTAAATAGTTATTTTGTCATTGCTTCAATTGTATTATCTTATTATCTATTTTTAACTAGTTACTTAAATATATTTATTAAAATTATTCAACACGAATTGTGTTTTATTTTAATAGTTAAAATCTTCTTCGTTCCAGTTTTCGGGCAAAGTATAGTTTTCCCAGAAAAAATCATCTACTGAGAGAGATTCATATTCTTCGCTTGGTATTTCTCTTACAAACCTTATGTTTTCAACCCAAGACAAGTCATTCACCATAGTGGTGTTGTAGATATTGGGTATCGGTGCATCTTTGTATTTATTGTGAGTCTTCATAATATTTTTATCTGTTGTTTGTTTTGTGAGTGGCTGAATTTTGGAATAAGTAAGTGGTTTTGCAAATTCAGGAAATTGTATTGTATTGTTTTCGTCTTGCATGCTTAGCTTAGTTGTATTTAAAGTTTTATATAATTCCTTTTGTGTTTTATTGTTTTTTTGTTTCTGTGCTTGTAGCTTAGTTTTCCTAGATTTTGACGTTGATTTTTTATTTGCTTCTGTTTCAGAAGAATCTGACAGTATGTTTTTCTTATTTTTTGCAATTAAAGGCTTTCTGTTTATTACTTTAGATGATTTTGTATGTTTTGTTTGTTTGTCTTGCGGTTTCTCTGTGTTTATGTTTTGACTAAAAGCTAGCTTATTATTCAATGGCAATAGGACATTTATTTTCTTATTAGTTAAAGGTAGTACTATTTTTGAAGAATTATCATTAAATGACACCATTTTTTCTGATTCCTGGCTTGCTACCATCTCAGTTCTTATAAAATCATCATTATTTTGAGTAAGCATAACTGGATTGTGTGGATAAAAGTTATCTAAAATACTTTGGGAGTATTCTTGAGAGTAAGGTGTTGTGAAAGATTCTTCTATATCTGTGATAGAAAGACTAGAAATAGCATTCTGAATGTTGAACTCTGGTTCATGAAAACAACTGTAGCTGTTCTGACAAGTAAGTTCATCTCTTTCTTCGTCGCAAAGATCTATTAATTCAACATTGTCAATTGCGGCTGTTTTTTTACTTTTATCATTTATATGTTCAGTAATATTCATATTTTCATAGATTTCCATTGTTTCAATTGCACTCAGTGGATTTTTGTCTTCGATAACATCTCCTGTTTGAATGTCATTATGAAAATCTTCAGTGACATTTAAATCTTTTGCGTTGTCGTGTTTTTCATAATTTAATGTAGTATGGTCGTGTACTTCGATGTTCTGCTGTATTTGGGTTAAATCTTCGTCTGGCGTAGAATAGACAGGTGATAACATAACATTGTCATTCTTCGAAAAGTCTTGGAAAAGAAATGCATTGTCATATTCCGCTGCACTTATCTTTTTTAACTCTTCCTGTTCATTTATGATTCCTTTCATGCAACGGATGAGTTTTTCAATGACCTACAACAATGCAAGGGGGTAAAATACTTACCTAGTCGGTGTAATTTTAATTTAATGTAATTTTTGATATGGACAGTGTAATATTTTATTTGTCTGTAATTCTTCATCATTTCCCAAGAAAGGCTTTAATTAAACTAACAACCATGATCAATGCAGCATTCATACTAATATGTGTGCCAATTACATAGCCAGGGAAACCACCTCGAGACACTACATCGTACAGGCCGATTTCCTTGCTACCCATAATGTCAAAGCTATTTGAAAAGTTATTTCTCAAAAGGCTTAAACCAATAATATACAACAAGAATCTTATACTAGATTATCACTTTGGCTTCCGGGTACAGCACTCTACTATCGACCAAGTTCACAGAATTAACCGACTAAAGCACAGGCTTTTGACAAGGTGTGGCATGTACGCTTGGTACAGAAATTAAATAAATTAAAGCTGGGGTACCACAAGGAAGCGTATTGGGCCTGGTCTTATACCTGCCTTATACATGTGATATCCCTAAACTAAAAAATAGCACCATTGCAACGTTTGCTGACGACACTGCTATAATGGGTGTTGGAAGTACTCACGCAGAAGCTGCAGAAACAGTTCAATTGGCTGTAAATAAAATAAATGAATGGAAGAAAACATGGCTAATGGATCTAAATCAACTTCACTAATAGAAAAGAACAATAGCATCCGGTATTTATTAACAATAAGCTCATACCATATGAAAATACGGCAAAGTATTTGGGCATGACACTTGACGCAAAGCTACGCTGGAAAGCTTACGCCAAGAGGAAAAAATAAGAATTAGAAATAAGATACTAAAGGATTTACTGGCTACTACGAAGAAATGCTACTCTGGTAGTACACAAATATTACTCTATAAACAAGTCCTGATGCCAGTTTGAACATATGGGATATAGCTTTGGGGCTGTACCAAAAAGAGTAACATAGAAATAATCCAACGATTTTAAGTACTCAGTGCAATAGTAAACTCCCCTAACCGCTCGCTTGCTTTTGCGCCAAACCAAAACGACTCAAATACATGCGCGCAAAACTTGACACATCGATAAGTTGTCCCTGTTTTAATAACGCGCGCAACTCGATGCCACTTAGTGATAAAATACAATTTATGACCGTCTTAAATGGAGCATTTTAAAACCAATAACTGTTTTTAAAAGTGAAAACCCTAACGAATCTATTGTAAGAATTAGCTCAATGAACCATTTAATAAAATATTAAATAATCAGCGCTGATAGTTAACACTTACAATATTTTCGCACCCGACTTAGTAAAATAGCTTTATTTCATTATTTTGAGTGATGAGGTATAAATTTTTTTATTTAATAAAATACTTTAATCTATAGTTGACCTAATTAATCATAAATATAAATGAAGTAGTAAGAAAAAAATCCCAGAATCATTTTTTCAAAATTGGTAAATAGTTCTTGTTCGGCGCATTACGCCGCAAAAGGGTGCTCGTTATTGAAACTAGATTAACACTATATCATGAGAGTTTAGACTAAAAATAATAACATGCACAGAAAGACTAGTTCAATAGCTATAATATCATGTATAAGGTTTTACCATTTCTTTGAAATTCGTATCACTATTGTATAAAAAAGGAAATGTGACTACATTGTATTGAAAAAAACATGCTATTTTCAAAAGCAGAATTCAGACACTTAGACTTAACTTTTTGACTAAAAGTTAAAACAATAGAATAAACATATATATAAAGTATTTAAAAATAGGAATCAATTTGTTGTAATGTTATTTTTATATGTACATTAAAACAAAATAGAATTTTATTTTGCGCGTACTTTGACGTTTTGAGTTTGTAACAAAAACTATTAAAAATATTACTATATCCAAGTAGAACCTATTATTATAGGTAACTATATTTAGAAAAACGAATCACTTTCACTGCTCACAGAAACAAACAGACGGCGTGTACTGATCAAAACAACGAATGTTTTGACATTATTTTGTTCCAAGTGGTTGCTACATTGACTTGCTTGACGTTCCCAACATTATAAAGTATTTAAAAATAGGAATCAATTTGTTGTAATGTAATTTTTATATGTACATTAAAACAAAATAGAATTTTATTTTGCGCGTACTTTGACGTTTTGAGTTTGTAACAAAAACTATTAAAAATATTACTATATCCAAGTAGAACCTATTATTATAGGTAACTATATTTAGAAAAACGAATCACTTTCACTGCTCACAGAAACAAACAGACGGCGTGTACTGATCAAAACAACGAATGTTTTGACATTATTTTGTTCCAAGTGGTTGCTACATTGACTTGCTTGACGTTCCCAACATTATAAACATGTAATAAAACAAGTGAAAAACCACCTAGGTGTGGTAGAAATAGAGTAAAAAATATAAAATGTATAAAATGCCTTTGGGTTCCATAGGACCCAAGAGCAACTTAACGAAAAAAATATTGGGTCCTACAGCACCCAGGAGCAATTTGGCGTCATAAATCTTGGGTTCTGTAGCACCCAGAAGCAAGCGAGCGGCTAAGAATGGTACATAAGAAACGACGACATCCACCGGAACCTCAACATAGAGATCGACGATACAATCATTAAAAAATATGCAGAAGCTCACGAGCATAGACTTCATCATAATGTGAACGTCGAGGTAATCCAGCTCCTCGACAACACGGACATAGTGAGAAAACTCCAAAGGACTAAACCCTTTGAGTTAGTTTAGTTTAAATAATAGTGTAATGTAGTGAAATTCGTGCCAGTGCTACCTCTAAAGAACATAATTAACAAAGTGTCTTCCCCTTAAATAGAGACAGTACCTAACAGACGTGGTAATGGATACATTTTTAAATTACTAATTAGACTAACATATGCTAGATTGTAATATTAATAGGATACATTAATTTATTTAAGGTATAATAATGAAATCTGGACAATGAAATAAAATTTAATAACTAAGAAAGAAAGAAATAATTTGGAATTTATTTGAAAAATCAAACATCGAAAAAGTAGAATGTCATACAACCGCCCCTGAATTGGTTTATAGACCGTCAATGGGAAAGCACCGAAACGTTCCTAATTCTCATACTGATTTGAACGTTGCTCAACCTAATACTTTACTTCGCGCTTCGAGAAATCCTACTAAAACTAGAAAACCTACTATATTAAATAATCATTGTTTCACAAGCACAAGGTACGTATGGGCGTATGTGGCGTGGGCGTAGTTTTAATTATACTAATCAAACGTTTTTGGTAGGTACGTGAACTTGGCTAGTGTCCTTTATCTCAAATACCTACTATTTTTGGGGGCATACTATACTAATGCTAAGCGAGATTCGACATCTTTGCCAGAACTGAATCGCAATAAGACTGGATGGTTAGATCCCAGTTGCTCTTTCTATGTAAATTTGAAGATCTTTAAAATGACACCTATCACTGATCAAATGGAAAATCATTCATTTTGGCATGACACTATTACGTGTAGTTAAACTACCATTTAATTAACCTATATTGTATGATCGATAGATTTTTGTCCTAATAAATTGCATCTATCTAATAAATAGACCAGGCACATCCACCCATGCAGATCCGGCGGACAACGGATCCACATCCTATGCAAAGAAACTGGGTTATTGCCATATGCAAAGCTAACCCTAGGCTAGCTGAATGTTCTAAATACCTATTTGTTCTGTTCTGTTCATCGTGTCACCTGTAGTGACCAGACCAGATTAACGTACCTAATGACCTATGAATATATACTTAAATAAATAAATATTGCTGATAATTTTTCACACATCAGCATCATTATAGACCCAAACTAAGCAGAGCTTGTAAGCATTATAGCAACTACATGACTTATTTATGTACTACTTATATATTTTTTTGTTTTAAATACATACATATTATAGACATTAATTTTTAATGACCCTAGTGATTTCAAAGTCTAACGATTTTGATCATGTCTGAGGGCTCCGTGCCGTCTCAAAAATACGTCACCTGAGTAGGCTACTGTCTCATACGAACTTACTTTACTTAGCCCGGAATACGATAGTGTATTTCGAGTTTTTACTTGCTATTTGTATCGTGAAATGGACTTGTCTGAAATCTTCGTCTCACCATACAAAAATAAGTGAGGGCTCGGAATACGAAATGGAGCTAAGTAATATGTCTGTAGCAGTCCTGGCAAACGTTTCCTTGATTACTATATCTTAAAAATACCAAACCCTTGCTACTCACAAACATTTTTTTACCTGCAGAGAACGCTCGTCTTGATAACATTTATCTTTGTAAGCCGAAATTTCCTTGATGTAAGCTTCAGCGCTCTTTTGAGACATCGGTTTCTCTTGATAAACGTAGTCATCAACCAAAAAACTGATCTGCATCAGCCTTGCGGCGATTAGCCTTTTCTGAAATTGAAAAAGGTTATAACTGCTATTTCTAAGTTATGGAGTCAAAATGTTGTGATAAGTGATATGCCCTTACTTGTTTACCAATCAAATTATCTTTTTTAGGCGGCATTTTAAAAATGATTAATCATCGATTCAGAAGAAAACTTAAAACATTTCGTATTAGAAAACAATGGGACGAGAAGACTCACTAGACGAGCAGAGGAATGAATGCACATTATTTTCTTTCCCGCCAAAACAACAAAATATTCGAAATTTGTTTTTTTTTTCTGCCAAATGGCAAAGGATGTCCAGAACATTCTTACAAATGTTAAACGGTTATAAAAAGTAGACTCTACACTAGCTTCAAAAGATATTTTAAAAATATCTTTCTATAATTAGATTATCTTTCTATAACTATGATAATTCATAGTTTAGAATCTCAGGCAAATAAAAATGTAGAGCCCAGAACCGCCTCAGTAAGTAAACGGTTAGATTTTTATTAAAAAATCTGCAACCTCGTCTGCAAATCCTGTATTCGTAGATAACTTTTCAGTTATCGGGAGGACGGTATTTGTTGTATCCGTTTTTGTATTATGGAAGTTAACATAATACCGCATAAACATCCAACAATCAGTGTGGATTCGCCATTCCAGGCGAATAGTTCTTTTTACTTTTAATTACCTATTTTAGAAATGGATTAATTGGAATACACGAAAATGTATTGGTTACAAGCCTTTATACTGCTGTTAGGGATTTATTTGAACGAAGCTGGCTATGGACATGGAAACACGAATTACTACGTTACTCCTGATGCGTGAGTACTTATTTTAAGAGCTATCTTTATTTCTTGGTCATCATCAAGATCATTCTCAGCCCATAGTCATCAACTGTTGGGCTTTATTTCGCTTCAGCCTCATGGATGAGGCCTTCTCAGCGGGTATCCCTTTCTTTTGATTCAAAATAATTCCACCCCACAATATCACTGAGCTCTAAAGTCAAGTTATCAACACTATCAAAATCAACAGCCTGTAGAAGATACAGGTCCAACAGTGGACTTGAAGATGGAGTAGTGAATGTTGAAAAAGAGTGCCATAATGACGAACGATCCATTCACTGACTTCCCTCAAACTTTACGATGCAGCAGTCATTACAAGCTAATAATGATAGCTGATGGTAGATGAAAGCCACCAGAATTTATTGATTTGACGTGAATTCGATTCAATGATTTTGGTTTGACCTATAAACCGCCATTTTGAAAAAAGCTCTATGGCCCCTTTTTTAATAACTTAATTTCAGACAATCTGACGTCGAAGCACCAGCTTACATGCCTCCCTATCTAAGACATCAGAAGTTTGCATCCGGTGGTACCAAAAACGTGTACAGCGGCACCAAAAACGTGTACAGTGGCACCAAAAACGTGCACAGTGGTACCAAAAACGTGTACAGCGGTACGAAAACCATGCACAGTGGTACCAAAAACGTGTACAGTGGAAGCAAGAATGTTTACGGCGGTGGTGGATCAGGATATAGTGAGGCGCGGGAGTGGTACTCCAATTCTGGTGCAGCGTAAGTAGATAGATAGAAAATACTTTATTACACATTAAATACTTACTTAAATACTTTATTACAAACCTTTATTACAATACAATACCAGCTTAGGTAAGTACTACAAATTTTCACAATATTGTACAATGTGCGGTCTTATCGCTAATAGCGGTCTCTACCAGTCAATCTATCATTTCAAAGTCAACAGAAGAAAACATAAGTGGCGTTGATTCTCTTGTACATCAACTAAACTTAATTGTATTTGTCGCGCTTTAATAGTAACAAAAGAAGATGGCAACAATTTTTGTTCTGTCAAATTAGTCAGATTTATATTTTCCGTACAAGTTTAGTGATGATTTCAAAACATGCTGACTATAAACACGAAGAAGATCGACACGTAAAATTCTAGACATCACTTTATTGCGTGCACTATCAGATTAAGCTTAGTTGGTGAACAAGAGAATAGACGCCATTGTTAAGCTAATCAGGTGTTTAAAATATTTGTAAGTAAGGTGCTACGTTTGGAAATACACACACCGAAGTGATATCATTATGTGTTCTGTAGATACAAATGGTATCATTCCGGTATATTTTTGCCTGTCTGTTTGTCTGTCACAGAGCTATATTACCATACATACAAGACAGTTTTATGGTAGGTGTACTTATATAAAGTGAATTAACATATTCTTTGTTGGGATTCCAGACACTAAAGAATATCTATATTAGACGACCTCTGTGGCGTATTGGGCGAGATATACGAGGGGAGGTCAAAAAGTTCGCTTAATGGAAGGGGTTTTACCTGGTTATCTGCATGTACTCAACACAGGTCTAAATACCAAATTTTACGCAAATCGGGTCATTAACAATTTAGTTATCATTTTTTCCCGATTAATCGTTAAACGGGAAAAAATGATTAATCGTTAAATATGGTTAAAGTTTCGTGCCCTTATAAAGTTCCTTACTAAGCAAGGAAAAACACCGCAAATTATTTATAACAAATATCATCTGTTTATTGGGTCTCGTTCCCTAGAAAAACAATGATTTATAAGTGGCATAGCTTATTCAAGCAAGGCAGGGAGTCAATTGAAGATGACAACCAGCCGGGCCGACCAATCGAGGCCACCTCAGACATCATCAAAAAAGTCGAAGACTTGTCCTGGAAGATACCCGATTAAAGAAGGAACAACTTGCAGAAATGGTTGGAGTATCATCTAAAACCGTTTTGAACACCCTCCATGACCATCTTGACATGTCTAAGGTCAGCGCAAGATGGGTGCTAAGAATGCTCTCAGCGGTTCAGAAAAAGCAGGGCGTAGTGTGTTCACGCGAGTTTTTGGATATCTGTAGCGACAACAAGGATGATATTTTGAACCGGATTGTTACTGGAGACGAAACTTGGGTTCATCACTATGAGCCTGAATCAAAACAGGAATCTATCCAGTGGCAGAAAAAAGGCGCAGCACCCCCTAAGAAATTCAAGGTGTCACAATCGGCGGGAAAGATCGTGGCCACTGTTTTTTGGGATTCGGAGGGGATTTTATTAATCGACTACAAAGAAAAAGAATTGAATATCACAGGGGATACTATGCCACTCTACTGGAAAAATTAAAAGATGCCATCAGGGACAAAAGACGAGGAAAATGGAGTCGAGGTGTGCTGCTTTTGCACAACAATGCATGTTGCAATGGCTGCCTTGCGAAAATGTGGCTACGAAACATTAAACCACCCTCCCTGTAGTCCAGATCTAGCCCCTTTTGATTATTATTTGTTTCCAAAATAAAAATTAAACTTCATGGAAGTTTTTTTGGAATTTTTTGACCTCCCCTCGTAGAAGGTTGCGTGTTCCCAAAACGTTTGCATAATCTGAAAATATTTGTCACGGTTCTGGCTCATAATTTACTGTACCATGACGAACGATCTTGGTCTACCTCCATCCACCGCAACTTAAAACAACTTTTAAAATGTCATCGATCCAGCGGCTGGGGGGCCTTCTTACAGTGCGTCGCGTTCGTCTTACATAGATAAGGTACTGTTGTGAAGTAACTTTTTTGTTCCAGACCTAACTACCAAGAGTTCTTAGCCAGCGCAAACCAGCAATATCAACGTAAGTAAAATTTTAATAACATTGAACTGTCGAATAATGGAACGCTTCTCAGCGCTTAATCACGACTTATGCCTAGTTTACTGAATCGTTAATGTTAATTAAATTTTAAGTTAATCATGCGTGTAAATCATTAGTCACTAATAAAAAATAAAAAAAAACTCTTATTTCAAATGTCAGGCTTATGCCTGGGGCCTTTACAGGGATTAGTGGAGCCAAAGCTAACACTAAGAGGCCTTTTGTACATAATCATATGAAAAACGTAATTCTGGCGACAGATGTAAACTATTGGACATATGGGTAATAAACTAGGCTATTGCAGTAGGTAGTGTATGCTTATGGAATAGTTGCTAGGGTATGTAGGATGAAACGGCACCTGCCAATTCTTACTGAAATCCAGATTAAATAGTAAGCAGATGAAGACTTGCCGTCTACTAAACGTGCCCCGATACGATAGGTAACGTAGAGGCAACGTTGGTGTGAACGGCTAAAGGGTGTCGAGAGGTGTGCTGCAGTTTCACTAAATTATTATTATTAGTCAATTAGTAAAAAAGTAGACAACTAAGCGATTAAGTAAACAAGTGAAATATTATTTGTAATTCTCTTAAACTCTCTTCAATCTACTATAACTATAATAGTTTTTGAAATAACAATGTCAAAGTGGAATGAAGATAATTGTAATTTTATTATTTAAATAATCATCTGTCATCCTCAGTGCGCTGAAATATTCAGCTTTTTATAGATACCATTCTACAAAATGACATGCTTACCTATTAAAGCAAAACAAACACGCTCAGTGCTCCGATCTGTGAGGATACAAAACAGGCGGTAGTCAGACACACGTCCAAACATTATTTGGTACATGTCCACGTTTTGCATGGTTATTAGCAAGCTCATCACCGCTTATTGCAAGTGGAACAAAACCCAATGGCATTATTTCAAATTTTTGGTTCTTGTATTGTCGCCGTTTTGAGCAAGTGTAAAAATTACATAAATTAAACATTCATGCACGATTGGGTTCAGCCCCATGACCTTCAGATCGGAAGTCGGGGCCCACTAGCCAACACGGCTGACCTTGAGAGATAATATTAGTATCTCTTTATTAAATTTATTCAGAACTACGTTTTATGTGCGTTAAGTACTCAGTTGAATCTGTCCCGATTCGACAAAACGTACACGTGAAAGTAAGCGTAGGTAACGCTAACTTAAATGAAAAAGCTATTATTTTTCATTTTTTGGCATTTTTTCCGATTTATATAAAACGAGGGTACTATATATTTTTTTGAGTTCGTACTCCTACTTGGATGCTTTATTCTTTGTTTTTTGGCAGTGACCCTGGATTCAGTCATTTTAAAGGTCTAAATGAGATCAAAGCTTTTTCGAAAAATGTTAAATAACTAGGTACCTACTTACGTAATTTTCGAGTCAAGTAGAGACATGAATATTTGTAAGTTTTTGGACACTTAAGTAGTTATTTATTATGATTGAAACCCTCTCAAAATGACATATAGTTTTATAAGGCAAGATAAAGGTTTATTTTTGCTAAAGCGCCTTACGCTTTCGCTATTGCACGATACGATTGACTATTGTCTACGTAATTGCAAACCGAAGTACAGATAGGCTTGTGTATAATTCGTTATAAGTACGTAAGTATAGATCGAAAATCAAAACAATTTATCAAAAAGCGTAGGCGGCTGACGGAAGCAGTAGATTTAATTTGCGTCCGTTCATTGATTTAAAACTATATTTGTGTGACCTAATTTTCTGTCAATGTCATTGATAAATGTGCATTGTAGTGCAGGGTTAGGGGATGCGCTTATCAAATATTTATAATTATAGATTCTTGCAATCTATGCGTATAAACTCACTTCACTTCTTGATTATGCCTTTTGTAACTAGATAGACATTTGTCACAATTCTGACAATGTCCGGTCCATGAGTGTCATAAACTTTTGGAGATGTGAGGTTATTAAGAATATGACCGGTAAAAATTATGGTAATGTTTAGCTGTCAAACAAAAAGGTTAGTTCCTAAACGCACCCCAGGGGTTGGCGGTTCTACGCTAGCTTCTATTACTTCAGCTATGAGGTGCCATTCAAATCTTTTCAACCGTCTTCAAAAAAGGAGAAGGTTCTCAAGTCGTCTGTATGTTTTTTTTGTGTGTAGCATTAACACGTGCTCAAAACGGTGAAGGAAAACATCGTGAGGAAACCGGCATGCCCTAGAACCAAAAATTCGAAGGCATGTGCCAATAGTTAGTGTTCCAATAAGCGGCGATGGGCTTGCAACCTGTCACGTGGAATGCTTACTACTTGCAAAACGCGGGCATGTACCAAATGTAATGTTTGGACGTGCCTCTGACTACCCCCTACTTGGTATCCTCAAAGATCTTACTCACTGAGTATATATCCGAGGGTGTCCACCATGGGGAAGGCAGTCGTGAGCGTGTATGTATGTATGTATGTATGTATGTATGTTACGCGATATTTTCTCCATCTTCGCCAATTGTGATGTTATGCACAATAATGAGTTTGTCTATCTGTATATCTTGTAGTATAACCTACCCATGAAAAAAAGAATTATTAAAATCGGATCTCCATTTGTGATCCGATTTTAATATAAAGTCATTATTGTGCATAACATCATTTCACAGTACAACATACAAAACCAAAAGAAATGCACAATGGGCGGTCTGATCTCGCTGAAAGACATCTTCCAGACATCCTTAGGATGGAGAGAACTATTATCTTCCATTCCTTCAGCTGAGAGCTGTCATTCTAAATTTTATTTCAGCAAAATGCGATCCTGAATGCAAAAACAGCGGCATCTGTGTGAAAACGAACACTTGTGAATGCCCCGCCAACTACCAGGGCACCTACTGCGAGTTCGAGAAGAAGCAATGCCTCAGCTTCCCCCCACTTCCCATGAACTCCTATCGACACTGTTCTTCAGAGTAAGTCATACCGTACCAGCTATATATATATTGAATTGCTATAGGTAATAAATGAAAGAATGAAAATACTTTATTGTACACCATAAGAAAAACAGATATAACTTAACAAAACTAAAAAAAAAAAGTACAATGGGCGGTCTTATCGCTTAGAAGCGATCTTTTCCAGACAACCTTTGGATGGAGAGGATTTAATGAGATTGTAATAATGGCTGGGGTTGTTTTAATACTTTATTAATTTAAGGTATAAAGTGCCCTAGCCCTGTACAAGGCTACTATATTTTTTTATTATTTATTCAGATAAATAGTAAGCTTACAGTATTATTTTTGTAACTATCATGTTTATGAATATAATTTTTACTAAAAACGGGACCCACTTAACATCCGCAAAACTTCAGTTCCTCTCGTGATCATGGTACATTCAACTGTGCCAAAATATCGGGAAACATTCAAACTCACAATTCGTATTTAGTTAACAGTTAAATAATATTTTACCAAAATACTATCTAAAATTAAAAATAATCTTAATGAATGAAATTTTGATGGATTGTCATTAAATATGTCGACATGCTGGAAATCGTTTTAGCTTTTAAAGTCGTGCTGTGTAATAATATACTAACCGGGACCTATCGTGAACCATCGTCGTCCATTTTGAAAACATGGACTCTTGTTGAAAGCGTGTTGTATGTAACTACAGACACCAGATCCGGTAAAATTTTAGATTTTTTGGCTCGATTTTTTTTTTTCCTTCGGCGGAAATTTTTGGACTCGAATCATCCACGAATTTCAAGTGGTTAGCAACTTTTACCAAAAATGCGCAAAACTTAGCGTCACTCGATTCAAGGTGGACTTGGTAAATGCATTTTCGATTAGAGGCGAAGATGCGGGTTCGAGTCTCGCTAAATCGGTATAATGTTGTCAACATTTTTCCGCTGTCCAATTAGATATAAGTTTTCCATACAAGTTTAGTCGTGATATCAAAACATGCTGACTATAAACACGAAGAAGAGCGACACGTGACCTAACTTGTACCTAATGAGTAAAATTCTTGCCATCTCTTTTTTGCGTGCACTACAATTAAAAGAGAACGACAGGTTACATTTAGTTCAATTGGTGTATAAGAAAATCGACGTCATCGACTGTTGAAGTCTATTAACTATTGAACTTGTTCCAGTTTATGTACCATAACTTGTATGGAAGGCCACAAGTTCATAGACGGGTCGACGGTGGCCAACATGCGCTGCGCGGAGGGGCAGTGGACGCCGTCGCGCGCCGACCTCTCCATGATCCCCGACTGTCAGCCGGAGTGCTCGCCGCCCTGCCTCAATGGAGGCGCCTGTCTAGCACTCAACACCTGCCAGTGCCCCGCCGTCTACAGGGGCCCGCAGTGCCAATACTGTAAGGGCGTATGCACACGCCGTACTTTATAAATAACAAAAAACACTTTCACGTCTGTACTCCCATGATGGACAACCATTGAGGATGCTAAGTAGAGGGTAGTCAGAGGCACGTTCATTCATTTGTCACATGACCGCGTTTTTGCAAGTAGTTAACATTCCACGTGTCAGCATTGCACAACTAACTGATAACCTTCGTTCTGTTTTTTTTTTTGCATGTCGGTTTTCTCCCGATTTTTTCTTTTAATGTTTTGAGATGTGTGTTAATGCGAATTTTAATTTTTTCCATTGGTGCACGACAGGGTTCCAACTCACAATCTCCGGATTAGAAATCGGGGTACCGCTTACTAGGCCGCAGTATAGTATACGGATCTACTTATGCGTATATTTAAACAAAAGAGCGTAAAACGTACGTATTACGAACGCGCGGTCTCTACGTGTTTTCGGCACTGTCGAGCAGATTGTTTGCGTTTGTATCGATTGAAGTTTTATTTTATTACTATTGGTTTTTCGTAATTGAAAGTTTCTCAAATGCAGACACGCAGTTACAGCGCATTTTTATCAATGTAGTTCCACGTGACTGTATTAATGGAACTTGTGAAAGGAGGTGTGTGCGTTAAAGCAGGTTACTAATCGCGTTTGCAACGCGTTATTCTTGCGTCGTACGCGCGTTCTCCGAGCGTGTACATAGGCTCTAGGATATACCTACTGAAAATATAGGCCTGAATACTTTTTTAAGGAATCATCAATATACTTACAATATTTGTCTCGGGATCTGGATGTTTTCTATCTGGATGTTTTATAATATGTATGTATTTACAAAAAAAAAGTATATTAGTAGTATATCAGTCATGTAGTTACCATAACACAAGCTCTGCTTACTTTGGGGCTTGATGATGCTTTGTGAAAAATGACCAGCATTATTTATTTAATTTGTTTAATTCACCAGCTGAAACGGCATGCGACGTACGCAAGATGGCGTTCAACGGCGGCTACAAGTGCATGGGCGATGAGGCGACGCAGAAGTGCACGCTGTCCTGCCCCGCGGGAAGCCAGTTCAGCGTGCCGCCCGCAGATGTCTACACCTGCCGCTACGACACTGGCGTGTTCCTGCCGCAGCCGATCCCACACTGCGTGTTCAGTCAGTACCAACTATTTTCAAGCCCTGACGCAAATATAGGGGTGTTATAACGTAACGTTTGTTGACGACGTTACGTTATAACGACGAACGACGGTTCGATTCCTGCCGCGGGACGAATGTTTGTATGATTATCAGTAAATATTTGTCTCGAGTTGTGTTTTCTATGTACATTTGTAAGTATTTACAAAAAAATGCATGTAAGTAGTATATCAGCCATAACACAAGCTTTGCTTACTTTGGGCTAGATGATTCTGTGTGAAAAAATACCAGCATTATTATTATTATTATAAGTTAAACGTGTGTATCTGTCTATGGTATCGTAGCTCTTAAACGGATGAACTGATTTTGATTTAGTTGTTTTGTTTGAAAAGTAACTCGATCGAGAGTGTTCTTAGCTATGATTAAAGAAAATCTGTTCGGCCGTTTGAAGATCATCAGCTCTTTTCTAGTTGATAAAGGGATGTGACTTTAGACTCTTGAATACGAATAGATAAAAAATGCTGTTTTTTTTCAATCGATTAGTATGTCTCTTAGGAATGTTCTTAGGCAGGTTTCATCTCCACAAGTCATTAGAAGTCGATGCAATCGATGATGGAAAATTGGAAATACAATTCGCGGGTTTTCCAATTTTGTAAAAACTACCTTCTACTAAAGTCAAATCAATCACATTCGCAGTAGCTCCAATGTTCCGATTTGGAAACTGTGAACTGTTTTTTCCAGTTTAATTGCAATTCAGATTCGCGCACTAATGCCGCGGCTGCACTGCTAGCGGCTTAGCAGCTAGGCATCTGGGTGGCTTAAGTAGTCGCATGCCGTTGGCTGCACTGCAGGCGGCTTGGCAGCTAGGCGTCTTGGTCGCTGAAGTGACCGCACTGCAGGCGGCTTGGCAGCTAGCCAGCTTAGGGTAGTCGCATTGGCGAGCCGCTAAAATTAACACTACTATGTCATTAGAATCAGTTTGTGTACACGTACCCACTACTATTTATCAGCTGTCTGTATCCTTTAAGGTTTGCTGGAAGAAACCTCTTTTTAACGTTAAGCTCGCCTTTGTACATGTCCTATATGTAAGGTTTTTGCCTGTATTATCCGTCTCTACCTAGTTACCTACAATAAAGAATTAAACGAACTTACAGATTTGTGTTTGTTTTACAGCTGACGTCGTGGTTATATCACCAACGAACCAACATAATAGCGTAAGTCCTTTTAAGAAGCTTTCTATTAACGTTACTTAATGACAATTTTTATACTAACAAAGTATATTAAGTAGTATATCAGTCATGTAGTTCCCATAATATAAGCTCTGCTTAGTTTGGGGCTAGATGATGCTGTGTGAAAGATGTCGCATTATTATTATAAAAAAATATACTCATTCTTTTTATTGAAATGAAATATCAACTTTAATAATAATAAATACTTTAGTAATTAAACGTCAGCAGGTGAATAGTAAAGTACTTGTCTTACTGTTCTCCTGCTGACGTTTCATTACTATATAATATAGTCGTAATCATCATCTTCCTGTCCTTATCCCACATTACGTGGTGACGGCACAACATGTTTTCTTCTTCCGCCTTCCTCTATCAGCCGTCTTCTCAGTACTCACTCTTTTCTTAACCATGTCATCCTTTACACAATCCATCCATCTTTTCTTTGACCTACCTCTGCTTTTATTCCCATCCACATTTATATTTAACACACTCTTCCCGAAATTTGACATTTTCCCCTCCTCATGACATGCCCATACCATGCTAACCTATAATACCTATATAATATAGTCGTAATAATATCCTAAAATATCTGTGCTTGGGCTCGTTTTGATCTGTTCCAATTTCTGCAGTCGTTTTACTCCTACCACTCTGAAAGCCTAAGTGGCTACAACGAGACCTTTACAAAGAACCACTTCGGAGGTAGTTACGGAGGAAGCTCGCATTACGGAGGCGGAGGTGGTTACGAAGGAGGTTCCATGCATTACGGAACCGGAACCTCTGGTTCTGTTCATGTGATATTGCAAGATATGACACCTAAAGGTGGCACATGCTTGACCTGGGCCGGCGTGCATTACAAGACCTTCGATGGAATGGTTTATACGTAAGTAGATAGATAGATAGAAAATACTTTATTGCAAAGAACAGATCAGCTTAGTTACTACAAACTTTGATAATGTTTTACAATGGACGGTCTTATCGCTAAATAGCGAACTCTACCAGACAACCTTTGGATGGAACGGACTGTAAGAAGTTTTACAAGGGGTTTAATTGAGTATCTGGAATCTATTAAAAAAAAAAAACAGAAATGACTAGTTGTAGACATAGCGACAAACTCCTTTTATTTTTATGCAATTAACTTGTCTCTATTATTTCAACATTGGAAAGTAAAATTATTTTCAGTAAAGAGTTGGCCTAGTGTGCCGTACTTTCGATCTGAAAGTAGAATCCGGTCGTGGGCCAACAGATTCTGCGCACTAACACGTGCTCAAAATGATAAAAGAAAACATGGTGAAGTAACCTACATGCCCTAGAACCAAAAATGGCATGTGTCTTCGTGGAAATGTGACAAATATATGGAACGTGCCATTGACTAGCACTACTTAGTAACCTTAAGGTCTTTACTGAGTAGGTATACTTAGATTTGAGGATGTCCATCACGAGGATTATAATTGAGAGCGTTTTTTTCAGTTTTTTAAACGCATATACTTCTTATCTCTTACGTTTGCTGTAAGAGTTTGTTTGTTTGTATGTAAAGTTTGTCTCCGGAACGGCATAACGCATTGTAATGCGGGTTTTTTGTGACATACAAATCGGTTGCCAAAACCCGCAAGGTAAATAGATAGATTTTATCGCCAAAAGTCACTAGGGGGCGCAGTAATCGATCATGAAAAACACGTTGTTGAGTTTTCCAATTTAGCAAAAATATTGTTTTATCAATAACTACTGCCCACGGCTTCGTATGCAGATTAACAAGTAGCCGATAAAAAATAGCGCTCGTAAGAAAAGCATTCGCTCGACCGCTTTTTCGTTCAAAATTAGATCTCTACGAAAAGCCCTTTTATTTTAACGGCATAATATATAACCTATGCCCACCCTGAAAGTCCACTCTAAATATTGGTGAAAGATTTTTTTACTCGGATGAGTTATTACAAACTTACAAACTTTACCTCTGTATAATAATAATAAACATGTATTTTCTATTTACGTTTGCCAGGTTCCAGTCTCCTTGCCAACACATCTTGGTTCGAGATCCAAAGGAACATAAGTATTCTGTTGCTATAAAACAGAGCGAATGCAAGCGACGGGGATACTGTCCCAGCGAGCTCACTGTTTTTCTGGAGGAGAAGCCTTACATCCTCGCTGTTGGCGGTAAGTCCCCTTTGATGTAATTTTTCATTGATTTTGGACAGATTGAGTTTTATTTGGTGAAAATAGAGTTTTTTGAAGGCGAACGCTTCTTAGCGTACAGTAGATACGTAGTATTTCATTTTTCATTCATTACGTTACTTAAAAAAGAAAAAAAAAAATTAGTCACAATTTGGCCAACGCGTAAAAAAGGTTCCATTTGCATATAGACCAATTCTCGTCTTGATTCTTTAAAATATAGTCCCTGGGTGGGTCCCTGGTGGTTAAGAAATACCACTTTCCACTTTCTGTTGGCGATAACGCCTGCCGAAAGATTAAATTGTATGGAAATTACATTAACTGTGGAAATGTCACGTGACAGCTGCCATGTATTTCCTTGTCTTTGCGTTAGCGTGAAAGGAAAAGTAAGCGTGAGTTATTTGTCTAGACTCTAGACTCTGCTGGATTTTTATGTTAAATTTAACTTTTATTTATTTCAGAGGATGGCTCTGTTCTATTCCGTAGCACGAAACGTCTGATCCCCATCCCGGCGTCTCTCCCCGGCATTCGCGTGTCGATGCCGAGTGACTATGTCGTCGTTAACTTAGACGCCGTCGGTGTTGCCATTAAATGGGACACTAATGTAAGTACTCACAGCACGCACGACGTGTCGGTCACTACAGCACAACTTTTACATTTCTTTCTCACACCTGTTTTACTTCAAAGAAAGAAAGAAATACATTTATTTAGCCCGACATAAAAAAAACAACAAATTTTGCAACAAAGGTTATAAAAAACACTGAACCCAGAACTTCTCAGAACTCAGAACTGTGTGACTGTTTTGGTCGTTTGTGTTACAGAACCTGGTTCAGATCGAAGGGTCGGTACTCCTTTGGAACAACACTGAAGGTCTCTGCGGCGTGCTTGACGGGAACCCATCCAACGATCTGATGACTAGAGAAGGACAGGTTGTTCAGAGCAAGTCTGTGATCGCGTCTTCTTGGAAGCTGAATAAGATTGGAGGTATGAAAACCTTTTGGTAAAATCTTAGCTTATCATCTTCTTGTCCTTGTCCCATATTAAGTGGGGTCGGCGCAACATGTTTCTTGTTCCACTCTCCTCTATCAGCCGTCATCTCAGTACTCACTTCTTTCTAAACCATATCATCCTTCACACAATCCATGCATCTTTTCTTTGGTCTAGTTCTGCTCTTATTTCCATCCATTTTGGCTCTATTTCAATTTAAACTGCATAGTACCTACCCTTTTGAATAATTCTGTTCAGGGCCTATTTATAACTAAGATGTTGTAGGTACATAGATACTCTAATTGTAGTTATGTAGCATAGACGTAAGAAGTTATCTTCATAGAAAAAAAAACAAATTATAATTCTGTAAGATATCTTTCGTATTATTTTTAGAAGTGCAGTTTTTTTTTACTTGAATAAATCCGAATATTTATCATCGAAATAGCAAAAATTAAGTTTTACATAATATTTCACGTCATTGTTTTTTAATGACTACCTTGTTCGATTGTCTCCACACTTAAACTAGGTAATAATATTAATGATAATTATATAAAACAGCCTCCAAGTAAAAGCCGAGATTACGAATACCGCGTTTACATATAAAATAAAATGTATTTACTTACACTTAAACAAGCATACAAAGCCTTAGTACAATATAATATTTAGGAGGTAATTAAAATAGTAGGTATAGTGTAAAGGTTTGTCTGTATGTGAGTAAAAAGGTCGAGGACTCAGCCACGCTGTATTTGAGGCCCGCCTACTGATGTTGCTGCTGACGTCACATCTTCCAATAAAAAATCTATAGTTGGTATGATATGCGTCATTCCTGTATATATTCCGCCACAGATTAGTACTAAGTAGTCAACATTCGTGCGCGAATGACGCATATGTAAACGCGGAATAAGACGTTTAAAAAATTTCAGACATTTGCGAGACAAGCCCGACAGAGACGGCTGCCTGTGCGACAGAGACAGCTGATGATGTGATGAAGGCTGCCAAGTTCTGTAACGAATTAATCAGCATGAAGAAGTTTCACAAATGCTCAAAGGTAAACTTTTGCTGACTGATAGATATACTATACTATATACTGATATACTATACTATATACTATACGCAATTTCGCTGCGTAGTCATTTCCTGCCTCGTCGAGGGTATATAAGATATAAAAAAAACACGCTCACGACTGGCTTCCCTATAGTGGAACTCCTCAGATACATACTCAGAGAGTAGATTTTTGAGTAGGGGGTAGTCAGAGGCACGTCCAAACATTACATTAGGTACATGCCCGCGTTTTGTTAGCATTCCACGTGACAGGTTGCAAGCCCATCGCCGCTTATCGGAACACTAACTGTTTGCACAAAAAAAAGTATATAACTAGTAGGTACCTATATCAGTCATGTAGTTCCATAAGCTCTGCTTAGTTTGGGGCTATATGATGCTGTGTGAAAATCATTTTTATTTATTTATTTGTTAATATTTTGATTTTGTTTTGAAATCTTCCGTTGTCTGCAGGTTATGGACGTCCTACAGTTTCTGGAAGCTTGTAAATGGGACTACTGTGCTTGCACCAAGACTTTGAGTGAGTTTTGTTTCATAAATGTTGATATACCCGCGATAACAGGAGCGTGTATATTGCTTTGTCTTAATAATAATAAACATCTGATAGTCGCATCCATAGACCTGATCCGACACTGGGATTGCATGTAAGAACCACGAGTACCAAGGTACCACAACACCCCAGTCCCTTAACAAATATAATTACAAGCATACATTTGTCCCGCAGCGGGGATCGAACCCGCTCATCTTGCGTCTGAGCCGGCTACTACCCGCTGCGCCATCGAGGTTGTCAATTTTTTGTTTGGCTGTTACCAGCTCCGAAATGGCTCATGGTATTATAATTTTTAGCAAGCGATTTGTGTCTTCAAGGATGGTTCTTAGATTATTGGTGATGGTTTTATGACCACAACTCACTAGAGGGCGTAATGAAATATGAAACGGTGTAAAAGATCATTTATTTTTTTGTAATTGTTTGTTATGAATTGAAAAATAACTTTAAGTATTACGTAATGGAAATAAACATCAACTGTTTTCAGATTTTGTTTAAATTAACTTATATCGCGGTATCGTATAGTTAGATTGATTACCCCTTGTTAAAGTTAAACGCTACTCGAGATTTATGTAGAGTTGTAAAATGATAGCGCCATATGCAATTTATAAAGCTGTAATTTTCGAATCGTCCTTAAGTCATAATTAAATGTTGATAAGCGTTTCAGTATTCGACGGTAAGAGTTTGAAAATCATATTCATGTAACTAATATTGTAAACGCTTTGTAAACGACGTAAACTTGTAAAGTTACAATGTTTATCGCTAAATATCTCCGTCATCTGAACCGATTTGGATGAAATTTTCAACAAGTATAGTTCGTGACCTAGAATAACATATAGGCTACTTTTGATACATGAAACACGCGGGCATAGCCGTGGGCAGAGGTTAGTATTAAAGGAATTAAACTGGACATTTTTGATTTGTTTTAGATCCAGAGGAGTGCGCCTGCAATGCTATTTCTGTGTACGCTAAGGAATGCCTTAGACATGGCGTTGAAGAGATGAAAAGTTGGCGCGACGCTGATATATGCCGTAAGTACAATATACTGTTATAAATTAATTAATTAATAAAATAAATAATGCAACATGTGGACTTTGACACTTATTCGCAGCTATGAAATGCCCTGACGGCAAACTTTACAAGTCCTGCGGCTCTGACACCCAGCCCAGCTGTGCTTTCCCCATGACACCGTCGAAGCCCGAGAATGTTTGCGTGGAAGGCTGCTTTTGTCCCCCTGGACTCCTTCAAGAAGGAGGAAAGTGTGTGCAGAAGAAGGAGTGCCCTTGTAGAACCAGAAACAAGAGCTTTCCTCCTGGCAGCGTTTTGAACAAGGACTGTAATACTTGGTGAGTTACTTCTAGTAGGAAATTCCCTTCTGTCCACCTGGACTTCTCCTAAAAGGAGGGAAGAGCGTGTAAAAGAAGGAGTGTCTTTAGAACGTCAATTAAGAGCTTTCCTCTTACTGTAATACTTGGCGAGTTACTTCTAGCAGGAAATTTATTTCTGTCCGCCTGTACTCCTAGAAGAGAAAGGCGTGCAGAAGAAAGATTGCCCTTGTAAAACGAGGTACAAGAGATTCCCTCATGACGGTGTCTTAAAGAAGGACTGGTGCCATTTCTTCGCTCTGTGGACACTGAAGTTGGACTCATAACTTTTTACAAGCAGTAAATTCTGCTGAAATCATCGGCACATTGTATTCAGCTCTGACAGATAGAATTGTTATTTCTAAAGTACCTAAAACAACTCTATATAAAAAATTACATCTTACTACTATTATAAACGCAAAAGTTTTGTTACTCTTTCACGCAAAAAATATTGATCGGATTTTGATGAAACTTTACAGTAATATAGCTTATACATCAGAATAACACATAGGCTACTTTTTATCCGGGTACCACACGAGTGAAGCCGTGGGCAGAAGCTAGTTTTTTTTATAAAAGCTTCTACAAAGATATGTTTCAACAAAAACTCTATGTTCTCATCTACAGTTCTTGTGAAGCCGGGGAATGGGTCTGCACAAAGATCCCATGCGGCGCTCGATGCCGGGCCGTTGGCGACCCTCATTATACCACCTTCGACGGACTACGCTATGATTTCATGGGACATTGCACATACACCATGCTGCAAGCTGAGAATCTGACGGTTTTCGTCGAGAATGTCGCCTGTTCTGGCGCTATTACTGAGGTAAGATCTTACCTTAGTTTTAATCATCAGTTGATATGAAGTCCAACGGCATTTACAATCTCAAATGTCGCTTTTTTAAACAGTTAGCGGTTTTTAGGTTCTTTATTGTCATCTAAAATGTTCATAACCACTACTGTTTCAAAAGTTCCAGGTGTCTAATGAATTTGTTTGTAAGGTACAAATTATCATTGTGCCTTAATGTGCTATCTGATGTATATTTTTCAAAAGTAGCAAATGTCTAGGTGCCTCTCTTATGTATCTGTTTCAGAAGTACCAACTCTCTAAGCGCCTCCTTGGTGTATCTGTTTCAAAAGTAGCAAATTTCTAGCTACTTTTGAAATTTATGATTGTTTGTTTTCAATCAGGCCATGAACCTCACCCCGTACAAAGGAGAAGGCAAACCATCTTGCACAAAAGCTATCACTGTGAACTACGGCGGTGCAAGCATTCATCTGAAACAAGGGGGCAATATTCTTGTCAATGGGAAAGAGATAAACACATTGCCGGTTTTAGTGGGAGATGTGAGGATTCGCGCAGCGTCGTCGCTTTTCCTTATCGGTAAGTTATAATAGCAGACATAGGTATTCTTGAAGCCAAAGGTTTTATCTAAAAACCGGACAACGCAATGAAAGCCCGCCACCCGATCTGTTGAAGTCGAAAGTCTACAAATTCTCAAAGGTTTTTTTTAAACAGCTAATATGCAAAACATGAATACGGCCCACCTGTTAGTAAGTGGTAACCGCAATCTATGGATGCTGGCAACACCAGAGGTATCACTCTCGCGTTGCCGACCCTGAGGTGAAAAATCTTATGTGACTGTAATTTTACCGGCACACATACCCTTCAAATCGGAACACAGCAATGCGAGAATTACTACTGGCGGTAGAAATAGGTATGGTGGTACTTCCCCAGACAAGGGAACTTTTACAAGGAGCTCTACTGCTACTAAATTTATGATGTTCAACGATTTGCTTACTCGATACCCAGATCTAGATATTTCCATGATGAGACTAGGTAAAATCAACGCCACTGTACATGTTTATCCGACTCCTACATTGTATTGGATTAAGTAAATCCGAAAATATGGCTATTGGTAGAATCGACAACCGATATGGAATAAAAGTTCTTGAATAGCCGCAAAAAACCGGGCGACGCAATGAACCCAATGACATCTTAAAGGCTCAAGATGAGGTGATGAAGTAGAGTATGATCCCGAAGTCGTCCCATAAAAGTTTTATACCTGAGCAATTGCTACTTTACCCGTAAAACTCAAAAAAACATCATCATCTTAAGGAATCACGACTAGCCGAAACATTTCAAATATTGGTGGGCTAATTTACTTTTGTTTTTTATTCGAAAGAGTGTCAACCCGAGAGAACAAAATAACGTTAACACGTGAGGAAACGGCTTTACGGCATTTAATGTCTTATATTGTATAAATTGTATTTGAAAGCAATCAGGCAAAACCCACCATATGGTAGATAGTTACCGTCGCCTCATTGACATTTCTCGTGTTCCTGGGGCCTAACCATCAAGCCTTATTGCGGTTTAATTCAGGCAAAGATGTCAAATCCCGATTGACGATTATGAAAGTCAATAGTATATACGAGTATGTTGGGTTTCAGTGCAACTACCGAATAAAGTAGACCTGTGGTGGGATGGCAACACTCGCGTATTTATTGACGTGCCTCCTGCATTCCACGACAAAACTAAGGTAAATATACTTCATTATTATCTCCATATTACGTAAGGTATAACTTCTTCTAAGTTTTGATAAGTTAAAAACGGTTAAAACCTTTTTATTATTGTTCCGAAGTTTCGGTTGTGTTGCAACAGCCGTGGTCATGGGTTGACTGGAGTACATGGAGCGTCGGGAATTAACAACAGTAGCCACTTTCACCCTCAGATTTCATCTTTAGATTCAGAAAAGTCCATGTTCACATTACGGCACAACACTTCATCCTTTCTTTCAGCCAACTCAGTACTTATTCCATTCTTCACCTTTTCTTCTGTCTCCATCTGCTCCTAAATCCATCCACATTCATAATCATCAATTACAAATTTTAGACGTTCATTTTTCTTGTTTTGCTTAGCGATTTACCAGACTCTCTCTGCATTTCCAGGGTCTCTGCGGAACCTTCAACCTGAACCAGAAAGACGACTTCCTGACCCCTGAAAACGACATCGAACAGTCGACCCTGGCCTTCGCTAACAAGTGGAAGACGCGTGAACTCTGCAGCGACGAGGACGTTACGGAGCCGGAGCACCCTTGTAAAGCCAACTTGGAGAACAAGGAGGCAGCCGAGAAGTACTGTGGAATTCTGAAGGGAAAGATATTTGAGGGTAGGTGTGGTTTTCTTCGATGTAGCACTAAGCACTTGACATTATGTTTAACTAGCCTCTGCCCACGGCTTCGCCCGCGTGGTACCCGGATATAAAGTATCCTATGTGTTATTCTGATGTATAAGCTATATTACTGTAAAGTTTCGTCAAAATCCGTTCAGTAGATTTTGCTTGAAAGATTTATAAACATCCATCCTCACAAAATTTCGCGTTTATAATAGTAGTAGGATATAAGTATATCGTCATCGTAAGTACCAATAAACACGATCGCTCTATCCGAGCACTGAGCAGACTTCGAGAATACTGCGATTTTTGACTGCTGCAAAATGCTCTTTGATCCGTTTTTTGAAACTTACAAATTTGATTTTTAAAATGTTAAGTTTAAAATTCCATGAATTTCGGCCAGGCTGGTAACGATCTCCTCGTGGCTTAGTTGGTAGAGCTCCCGCGTACCAATTGGGTGATATCGCGGGTTCGAGTCCCGCCAAGGTTAAATTTGTGGGATAATATACAATCTTATAAAATGATCAATTATATATGGTTGGTTACTGATCGTTAAAGTTTGAAAAAATACTATATTGTTGTGTTCTGTTCCAGCGTGCCATTGGCACGTGGACGTGGAGCCTTACTACGAGTCGTGCGTGTACGACATGTGCGCGTGTCAGGGAGACGCGGCGCGCTGCCTGTGCCCCGCGCTCGGAGACTACGCCATGTCCTGCGCGAAGGCCGGCCTGTTGCTGCAGTGGCGGTACAACGTCAAGGAATGCGGTAACCTGCCCGTTTTATATTCGCGACGCAAGGAGCCGAACCGAACCGCTTATATAGAATCGAACCTGAACCTCTTGCGTCGCCCAGACCATCGAGTTCGAAGTGGTAGTTGAGCTGTGGTTAGTACCCATGTATGCGTTTGGATCGAAAGGCGATGGATTAGGTTTTAAAAAGTTTAATTTTCCCCCTCCCTATTGCCGACCTTACTTTTTTACTCAAAATAACCTCGAAAGACATAAAGTGCTTAACAAGATTTACATAAATGTTCCATCTTTAATTCCATCCTCTTCTTTACGCTCCCGTTGTTGGTACAAATTAAGGGCAATATTAATTCATATGGCGAGAAAGTAACATCCGTTGGTGGTTTGTTTCCTCGGTATATAATAAAATATACATACATATATTCACGCCTGTGTCCCGGAGGGGTAGGAAGAGATCAAGGATTTCCACTTGCTACGATCCTGGCATACTTCTTTAGCTTCATTCGTCCTCATCAAATTGTTCATACATTCTTCGGTTTAGTGTACTTCTGACCTGGCCTTTCTCTAGAATATCTCGAATTTGATCAGAATACGTTTGCCGAGGCCTTCCTCTTCCAACTATCCCATTCACACTCGTCTTGTATACTTGTTTTGTTAAACTTCTTTCATCCATCCTTTCTACATGCCCAAACCATCTCAACATACCTTTCTCAACTCTCGTTACTACATCTCCACACTGCTCTCTTAACTTTTGAATAAAACAAATTATAACTTATGTTTTTACAGAATTATCATGCACCGGTGGTCAGGAGTACACGGTTTGCGCGGACAGCTGCCTTCGCAAATGCTCAGACTCTGCCTTCACGAGTGCGACCTGCCAGCCTAGTTGTGTGGAAGGCTGTGCTTGCCCACAAGGACAGGTAACTTACCGCGGATGGCAATATACTCATAACATGTGTCTCTGATAATAAAAAGAGACAAGTGCGAGCGAGACTCGCGCCCTGAGTTTTCCGTACTGGAAAACATTTTGAAATCCACAGAGCCCTTTTTGAGTTTTTGACTCCTACATACTTCACCGTCTCATTTTAAGGGTTAAACAATCTAAATACTTCAATATTAGACTTTTTCCTTTAACTGTATGACATGTACAACTGTATGCTGTTGGCATTCCAAATTTCAGAATTGTATGATTGCTGGAAGTACCGTAGATGTTTTTTATTTTAGTCGTTCTTAGGAAAATGGATCCAGACGGGATTTCGTCTGTATGTCTGGATCCATTTCGGGATTTCGTTTTTTCCAGTTTAGGTACGGAGCCCTAAAATGATCATTGATGATAAATGTATGTGACAACGGTTATATATGTACTTATTATATATGTGGTCACACTGCTGTTGGGTTGGCAGTTGCGCGTGTAGGTGGCTTGTGTTACCATTTATTTATTGTTTACTTTAATTAACACGGCTAATTACATTTATTAAATACTAAAATTATAACTACTTTAAAATAAGACTATTAAAGATACACTAACAATTCAAATTATTAATATAAGAGAGATCAATAATATAGAATGTCAAAAGTAAAAAATTAAATAAATAATGCTGGACATTTTTTTACACAACGCCACAGAGGTCGTCCGAAATATAAAACACAAATTAATGACGCGCACAAAAACACATGCATTCGTTTAGAATATTAAAGGGAAAGCGGGATAGGAGACCAGCCTCGTGCTGCGGTACGCAATGCTGGCACGGCGAACAGCAGATGCCTTCGACTGCAGCAATAATTGCCATTGCAGGCATAACCTTCTAATTCTAAGTAGGGTGACAATATTCTAAGCTAGCCACCTTAATAATGATATTTTCTGTTTTAGCTGTTAGACGAATTTGGCGTATGTGTCCCGGTGGCGCTATGCCCATGCTTCCACAAGGGACTGGAGTTCAAAGCTGGCTACAAGGAGGTCAGGCCAGGCAGACGGGAGAGGGATCTTTGGTAAGGAAATTATATTATGGTACAGTCGAGTTGGAAAAATTTGCACTTTAATCTATTTATGTAAATAAATAATGCTGGACATTTTTTTTCACACAGCATCATCTAGCCCCCAAAGTTAGCAGAGCTTGTGTTATGGGAACTACATGACTGATATACTACTTATATTTTTTTTTGTTAATGAAAACACCTAGACCCGAGACTCTTTTGTTTGACAGAATAGGCGACAGAAATAGTTTTTGTCTTCTCTTTCGTAGAAATATATATTATGATATACAGTTCACGGTCCATTCGTACGTTCTACAGTCTATTCAGGCAAAACGAGCAGTCTGACAGCATAATTATGGAGAACACGGTTGGTATTGTGTCCTCCATTTGCAAAGGGGAGGATCTTCCACCGAGCTGATCCATCTGATCCACTTGCCCGGGGTCCTAGGACCGACAGTTGTTTGTCGGAGGTATTTTATATATGTTCAAGTTGAGTGAACACTTCGCTTGCGCGATGTAGACACTCCGATGCAGTGTCATCTGTGTTAGCTCTTCGTTGATGTGATGTAACGTAGCTCAGTCATGTGGCGAGAGATGTCGCTACATAATGCTGACCGAATATTTCTCAATAGTGCTCTGAGCACGAATTTATATAGTGTCTTTATTTGACAGTACCTGCGTTGGAGCCAGATGGGACTGCACTCCAGCGACTCCCGAGGAGATCCAGAACTACCCTCCGGCCGAGGACTTGAGGAGTAATTGCAGCGCCACTCCCAACATGGAGTTCACTACTTGCGCTAAAACGGAACACCTCACTTGCAAGGTAAAGGAAAGAAGAAAGAAATAAAAAAATATTCATTGATCTCAATTATCAAATTGCAACTCAATTGATGGCAAAAATCTAAACAATAAAACAAATACTTTAAGGTATTCATCATCTTGTCCTTATTCCATATTACATGGGGTCGGCATATATTTTCTTCTTCCACTCTCTTCTCTAGTACTACGATGACGGCTGATCTCTGCTGAGCAGCCGTCATCTTAGTACTCACTCCTTTCTAAACCATGTCATCCTTCACACAAGCCATCCATATTTTCTTTGGTCTACCTCTGCCTTTATTTCCATCCACATTCATATTTAACACTCTTCTCGTAATGTCACATGTTTCCCTCCTCATGATCTTGTCATAACCAACAAAATTTGGGCAAATAATCGCCAGATATATGCTTGTTTTCCACATTAATCCACAAAGTTAAGCGGTTACCGTAATCTATGGACACATGCAAAACCAGAGGTAATACTCGTGCGTTGCCGACGCTGAGCCAAATAAGTGTCATGTGCCTTCTATTTGTGACAGAATATGCACCTAGCTCCAGCACCATTGGCAGCGGAATGTCGGCCAGGATGCCAGTGCTCCTCTGGCTACGTGCTGGACAAGGCTTCTAACCACTGCGTGCGACCATCCCATTGTCCGTGCCACCACGGCGGCACCAGCTACCCGGACGGACACAAGATGCAGGAGGAATGTAACGAATGGTGAGTTATACAGCTTCTCTCTTGAGGGATGGGTGGCTTCAGGATGGTTCTTCAGAGATGTTAGTAAGCGATCAAACCATAAGAAATCGCTTGCATGAAATCAATCTCCGTTCCCGAAGGCTTCGTGTACTACATATTGTGCCCCTCAATTGCAGAGCCCTTACAATGGGCCCACTTACATAGAAGTATGGCGTTTTGTGTGTTTTACTGTCGAACCTCGCTTAGGTATGAGACCAGATTCTATAGTCAAATAAAAGCAGAGAGAGCTTCGTCGATCTACACATACGAAAACATTGTATTTAATTAATCTAAATAGACATTTTTATTTAATAGAAATTGAACAACAAAATATTTAAAAAAAACCTTCATCCCTAGACACTATGTATAATAAAAAAAACACTGTAAAAAGTATTTTGGAGGCGCCGGGTATCGATCCCGGTACCTCTCGCATGCTAAGCGAGCGCTCTACCATCTGAGCTACGCCCCCGATTATTACACTTACGAAGTAACAGCCTACTTATCAGCATTCCTTACATAATAAGCTTCAATGGGGCCCTCACATTGATAAGTTGTCGAAGAGACTTAGTTCTGCGGCATATGTAGACAAAAAGATCCGTCTTTACCTATACAGACGTAGACACAGTTTACTTCAGCTACTTCCACAGCATTACGTCGTACGTTCATGGGCGCCGGCAACTGGGTGAAAGGGGGTGCCCTTGCACCCCCCTGTTAGGAAAGAAAATACATAGAATTTTTAAGTTACTGTTTGAATAATATCTGAAGGCGCCTAGGTTACTGTCCAAATTTGTACATCACCTTGTCAATAAATTCAGTATCCTCCTCTACTCTTTTCCTGTAATTACTGAGCATTCACAGCCCGCTTAATGCTTAAGTCTCCCATAGTTCAGCGATTCCACATCTTGACACGTCGTAACGTGCTAAATGTACGTTCATTACATTACACATTGACATTACATTTATCTACTTAATATACATGTATAAGTCTATATTTTATCGTAGTATAACCTGCATGCAGATTCACCTCCCTGCTGTGGGGGTTTGCTGCAGAAGAGGGCTGTTCGAGCAATTTATAATATGGCCCCAGAGAATCACTTCGCCTAAAGTTTAATAAAATAAATATAGTGACATTCCCTTGTCAATATAATAATTTGTTTAAGAAATATTGCGATAATCACAATTTTAATAATAGAAATAAAGATAACGAGTTTGTTACCATTTATAGACTCCATAAAGTTAGTAAATCGTTTTAAGTGCAAGGTACGCTTTAATAACAAACTCCCAAAATATATACAAAAATTGACAATTAACATATTTAAAAACGTAATTCAACAAAAACTTTATAAAAAGGCAAACTATAAAATATATGATTAATTAGATTATAGAAACTCTTGGGATTGAAAATGCTCAAACTACTTAGTAAATGTAGGTATCTATTGTTTTGTAAAAGGATTATTAAAAAGAATAACCAGCCTTGTTTTCTTGCTTTTCTTTCCTGGCTTGGTCGCTGAGGAACAGTAGATAAAATCGACGTTTCAAAGTGATCCTTGTGATTTTAATGAATAAATGATTTTGACTTTGAATTTCAAATTACCGTGATAATCAGATAAAAAAAAATTGGGTAGGTTGGAGGCGCCGGGTATCGATCCCGGTACCTCTCGCATGCTAAGCGAGCGCTCTACCATCTGAGCTACGCCCCCTATATGTAAACTTACGAAGTAACAGCCTACTATCAAATTAAAGTGAAAATCAGATTAAAAAAAATGGTTGGTTTGGAGGCGCCGGGTATCGATCCCGGTACCTCTCGCATGCTAAGCGAGCGCTCTACCATCTGAGCTACGCCCCCGATGTGTAAACGTATGAAGTAACAGCCTACTTTCAAATTAAGTTAAAATAAGATATAAAAAAAAATGTGGGTAGTTTGGAGGCGCCGGGTATCGATCCCGGTACCTCTCGCATGCTAAGCGAGCGCTCTACCATCTGAGCTACGCCCCCGATGTGTAAACGTACGAAGTAACAGCCTACATCCAAATTAAAGTGACAATAAAAAATATAAAAAATTGTGGGTAGTTTGGAGGCGCCGGGTATCGATCCCGGTACCTCTCGCATGCTAAGCGAGCGCTCTACCATCTGAGCTACGCCCCCGGTTATTACACGAACGAAATAACTTATCACACTGTTATAAATTAAAATGCTGATTAAGCAATCCTTTCACTTTATCTAGAGCAGTCCACAGAATAAACACTCATTACTACCGGAGACACGCACCTTGGCATTGAGCCAATATGTTTTAAACTAGTTTTGAAATGTCACGTTACATAATATCTATCCAAGATCCATGAGTTCGAATATTTAATCTTAAACTTTATAGGTACAGCTAAATCCTTGAAAGACTAATGGGAATATCGGGAACTATACAATTTGTGCGTCCCTTTCACTTCCATACAATTATGCAAGTGAGAGTTTTATATTAGTTTTTCTCCATAAACAAACTTTACAACTTACTAGTTACTACACACGCCTTCGACAGCGTGGTATCCGGATACAAAGTGGCCTATGAAAAGTAGCTCTCGACACACGCCTTCGACAGCGTGGTATCCGGATACAAAGTGGCCTATGAAAAGTAGCTCTCGACGTTAAAACAGCGTCGTAAGAAACGCATCTACTCGCCACGAAAACCCTTTTATTTTAACAGCCTGTATATACAGCCTTTGTATATACAGCCTATGTCCATCCTGTATTCTAAAGTATTCGTGAAATATTTTTTGAAATCAGATGAATAGTTTCGGATTTTACCTCCTACATCCAAACTAAAAGACATTTAAATGATAATTATAATGTTGTTATCTAATCACGAAAGTTTTAAAATTATACAAGGCGAGGGTGAATAGGACAATGGAAGGCAATATTTTTCTGACCAATTTACGTTAATTATCTAGTGCTAAAAAACAAAAAAGAAAATAATGACGACCTCGGTGGCGCAGCGGGTGGTGTGCAAGAGTGCGGGTTTGATTCCCGCTTCGGGACACATATTTGCATGTTCTGTAGATTTGGCGGTACCATGGTATTCATAGTTCCTGATGCCCACGGCACAGCAAAACTTAGTGACAGGACTATGGATGGGTCCGTTTATTTAAATAAAATCGAAGAAGAAAGGTATGTTTGTATGCAGACATATTATAACATGAAGAAGTAATACTCTCATGGCTGTGTTCCCGTTCGATGGGTGCAATGCCGGAGAAATTACAGGTACATCAGTCTTTTCATCCGTTATGTCTCAGGGTCGGCAACTCGCCAGTGATACCGCTGGTGTTCCAAGCGTAAATAGGTTAATGTAACCGCTTACCAACAGTTGGGCAGTATGCTTGTTTACCACTTATAAAATGTTTTCCCGCCAGCGAGTGCAAGAGCGGTAACTGGTCATGCAGCACTCGGAAATGCGCGGGACTCTGTTCTGCCTGGGGAGATTCGCATATGATCACATTTGATGGCACCGATTACGACTTTGAAGGTGTCTGTACTTATCTCCTGGCGAAGGGAATGATGGACGGACACGACGGATTCGATGTGGAGATACAGGTATGAACAATTTATATGTATGTATATATTATTACTGTCTAATGGCCGATGCTCATACTGTCTAATGAGCATCGGCCGCCTGGTACTCGGATGAAAAGTAAGAAAAAAAATAGCTGTTGCCAAAGGCAGCGTTCGTAAGAAACGCATACGCTCGACCGTTTACTTGCAAGATTTGTCTTTAGGAAAATCCTTGTATTTTAACGGGATATTAAATAAATAATGCTAGACAGTTTCACACAGCATCATCTAGTCCCAAATTAAGCAGAGCTTGTGTTATGTGTACTACATGACTGATATATTACTTTTATACTTTTTTTTGTAAATACATGTTATACATATAACACCCAGACCCGATACAAATATTTGCAGATTGAACATTTGTCCCGCGGCGGGAATCGAACCTGCAACCTACTGCGTTTCAGGCGGGCCTGCGCCCACTGCACTAAGGAGATCGTCAAAAAAATTCAAAGCACCTTCTGAACTATAATCTGATTTGTCTTCATCAGAACGTACCATGCGGCACCACTGGCGCTACCTGCTCTAAATCCATCACCTTGAAGGTTGGAAGCGGAAACGACGAGGAAATCGTATCGCTGACCAGAGACGCCTCTTTGCCGGACATTTCCAAATTGAAAAGGTACTATTTTTAATTTTCTTTTATGTCATTTGCCTCCGATGTTTTAACAGGAACTCCTACATTAATTAACAAAAAAAAGTACAAAATCGGTTCACGCTTCCTGATTTTTGAGGCCTGAGAGAATCACTTCGCCTAAAGTTTAAAGAAATAAATATAATGTTAATATAATAATTTGATTAAGAAAAATTGCTATATTAATTCTAGAAATAAATATACTTGTAGACTCCATAAAGTTAGTAAATCGTTTAAAGAGCAAGGTGTAGGTTTAATAACAAACTACCAAAAGATAAAAAAAAGGACAATTAGCAAATTTAAAAACGCATATCAACAAAAACTTTTTAAAAAAATCATACTAAAAAATATCTGATTATTGAGATTGTAATAACTCCTGGGATTGAAAATGCTCTGACTCAATAATAAATGTAGGAACCTATTGTTTTGTAAAAGGATCATTATAAAGAATAACTGCCTTGATTTCTTGCCATTCAAGAAAATATCGCTGAAAAAATCGACAAAGTGATTCCTGTGATTTAATTGAATAAATGAATTTTGAATTTGACTTTCAAATTGACGTGGCAAATAATTAAAAAAATAGGGTTGGTTGGAGGCGCCGGGTATCGATCCCGGTACCTCTCGCATGCTAAGCGAGCGCTCTACCATCTGAGCTACGCCCCCGATGTATCAATGTACGAACTAACAGTCTGCATTCATCTACTGACGTAATCAAGTAAGCAAGTACGCATGCGCAACCTTCTCTGAACCTGACCCTGAGAGCGTGCCTTTCTTTGTTCGAGAAAGGTGACATAAAAATATATATTTGTTTAACTTCATACGTTTGATTTGATTAATTGTGTTGAGATCTGCAATGAAAAATACTAATATGTCTTTGAACGAATCGTCGTTTGCATATTGTTTTACAAAACAACGAAAGAGGTGTAAAAAGTTAAACCCATGGTCAGCGTATTTGTTCGTTATGCATCTATGAGAAATAGATTTAGTGAAGTCATATTAAAAAAATCTAATTCACCTTCCTAATTACGTATCGTTTTATTAGTTAAATGCCGTTGAGGTAACCAATGGCACTAAACTTATTTATCTATGATTTCAGGATACAAATCCTGAAATTTTCAAGGCGTTCTCGATTTTCTAAAATATCCTGCATATTTCAAAAGTTATGCAGGAGATTTTGACTAGATATCCTCAAAGATCTACTCACTGAGTATGTCCACCATGGGGAAGACAGTCGTGAGCGTGTTTTTTTTGTATTTGTAAAAAAACAGTCACACTGAGAGTACATTTTACAATCTGTTTTTATGTGACCTATTTTTTCAATTTGAAGTATTTTATCGTTTTGTATGTTGCTTTGTAGGCCACTGGTTCTTCAACGTTTTTATCACAAAGAATTTGTATTTTTCTGGTAAACAGGTGAGTATTTTTGACATTACCAGCTCTTCAACAACTTTCTGACCAAGGTTTTAAACAACTGACTCATTGTCAGATTTTCAATTTCAGTGAGTCCATTGTCTGATTTTAAACATTGAAAGTTGATGAATTCTTGAAGGATGCCAGACTTGGTATTTTCCTCGTTGCCTTCGAAGATCCTACATAGTTTTTTTTGCAGGCGATTATGTGAGCTTTCAGCTTTCTGTCGATAGAGCTGATTATCAATTTTCGGCTTTAGCATCTTTTTGAGCATTCAATCTTTCAGATTTTTCTGAAAGAAACGGTCATGGTTGGTCTTTTGACAAGCGCGTTTGCTTGTATATAAATTTCTAGTTCGAATTTCCACAGGTGGTAATTTTTCAGAGGTTAGTTTTTCGACCGTCTTCATATTTTGATGGCGTTTTTCTGTTTTTTTAATTTAACTTTTTTCACTGGTTTTACATAGATTATTGCCTTACGGCTGGGCCCATAACCGAAAGGGTGTTATTGTTTGCAAAGAAACAATAGAATTAATGAGTTTTACATTTTATTGAAATGGTAACGATGCCATTGTGGTTCACGAGGAAGAGACAGATGCCAACTCAAGAAAAACAATTCACTACATTTTAGGCATGCCAACTAATGTTGACATCCTGAATGACCCCGACATGGATAATAATATAAACTCTAACTTCAAAAGTTAAAACTTTTTAGAATTACCGCTGACGGGGACAAATGTTAAGAAGATAGGCAATCCTTTTGACACGATTTATGCCGTTCATGTTGGAAAATATGTATGTTTTGGCCCTTGTAGATCGATCTATCCGTTACTTATTTCTAGATACGGTTAAAAATACCAAAACTCAAACCAACATTAGGGTTTTTTTTGTATATTTGGTGTTCCCCGTGGAATCATAACTGGTTATGGTACCTCTTTTACCAGCGTGTCATTTTACTGTGTTTATGAACGGAATATCAAACATGTCCTTAATGCTGTTTTAACCCCTAGAGCACTTGCTCTAGTCAGGTGGAACATTATAGATAGATAACTCTTTATTATACACCACATACTTATTCAAAATGTATCTATTTATATATTAGAATAAAATCAAAATCACGAGCAATAAACGAGGGAGTACAATAGGAGGTCTTATCGCTTATAGCGTTCTCATTCAGACAACCTTTTTATGATGTTGAATAGTTTGTCGCTGAAGGCTTTATTCATTACCTATAATTGTATGCATTTATTTATTTTGATAATACCCTCTGGAAGAAAATCTGGCGTTGGAATTGGTACTATATTTTGTATTGTAATACTCTCTGGATAATTTAGTCCGGCGTTAGTATCTACAATATATAAAATACTCTTTGGACTTTATGCCTGGCGTTGGTATAATTTTCTTAAGAAATACCCTCTGTACCATCGCTGGGCATGAGTCATGAGTATACCAACTCTGCATAAATATGCAGCGTTGGTATTCGATTTTAAGCCATTATTATGCATTTCGAAGGAAGTTGTGGTTGAAAACTAAGATATTTCAACATCAGATGGGTAAGCTGTACAATTTAGATTAAACTTGTTTCTCCAGAATCAAGTTGCGCATAGCTGGAGCGTACGTGTTCCTGGATGTACCATCGCTGGGCATGAGTCTGCAGTGGGACAGAAAAATGAGGGTCTACGTGAAGGTGGACTCCATGTGGCGAGGACGGGTAACTGTTACATTAAAATTCAAATTAAATTATAATAATAATAATGCTGGACATTTTTCACACAGCATCATCTAGCCCCAAACTAAGCAGAGCTTGTATTATGGGAACTACATGACTGATATACTACTTATATACTTTTTTTTTTTAAATACATACATATTATACATAGAAAACACCCAGACCCGAGACAAACATTACAAACATTTGTCCCACAGCGGGAATCGAACCCGCAACCTTCTGCGTCTCAGGCGGGCCTTCGCCCACTGCACCACAGAGGCGCATCAGCCCTGTCCACCTTGTCCATTTAGTCAGACTTGAAAGTCTGAGAGATATAAATCCGAAAGTCTACGGTAAAATGTTCACAAAATTTTAAAACCCCCAACGTGTTTTACATATATTTCTCTTTCGTCTATCTATAACCTATTCACTTAGCCCGTTCCAATGATCCCAAACACGATTCCTCTGATGTAAGCTGGTGAGGAGTTAGTAATCCTGCAGATTCCAGGTGGTCCTCAGCATCAGGAAAAGGTCATACCAAATTTCAATCAGACTTGTGGAAGTTGCTCTCATCCCCTCATAGCTAAGAACACTAAAGATCAAGCTACCTTTCAAACAAAAAAAAATCGAAATCTAAATCGGTTCATCCGTTTGGGAGCTACGATGCTACAGACAGACACACACGTTTACTCTGTTAACTTATAATAACGGGATTGAGGGAGTTCGCCGCGTAGAGGTGGCAAACTCCCTCTCTAGGTCCCCCGAGATTAGGCAGCAGCCGATGCAACGCCGATGCAACGGAACAGAATCCGGGGAACAGAGCGGCTGAAGTGCTCCTCGAAGCGCCAGCGACTGTCCAAAGTCAAGGCCCAAGTACTTGAGATTCTGGACCACCTGGACGTCAACGTCACCCACGTGAACCGACATGCTGGGTGGCTCCCGTCCCCTCGGGAACTTACAGAACCATAGCGCCTCACAAGACCGAGGCGCTATGGTTCTGTAAGTCGAGTATGTCCCAGCTCGTGGATCTTATCCACCACGCAATATAATAATCTTTGCTTAGTTAACCAATTAAGCCAAGTTGTCTTTTGTAGAGTTATAATAATATTATTTATCAGCCGATAAAGAATATTACTACGACTATACCACGTATTATTCTATTCTCCTGCTGGAATATTCTAAAATGATACCAAACCACGATAATTTCATTTGTATGGTTGATATAGAGCTTGATTTTTTCCATAATAATTTACATATTACTTATGTATTTGATGTATTTCGTTCAGGTGAAAGGCCTCTGCGGTAACTATAACGGTGACATGCGCGATGACTTCCAAACTCCATCAGGCGGCGGCCTCTCGGAATCCTCACCCCTCATATTCGCTGACTCCTGGAAACTGAAGCCGACCTGTCCTAAAGCACAGCGCATTATTGTGAGTAATAGATATATAGAAAATTCTTTATTGGACAAAATAGTAGTACATACTTCCAGATAACCTTTGTGTATTGTGGAAAAAGATGTGTTGGTAGTGCAAAGAACGGGTAACACAAAAATGTTGGTAAGGTGTCTTTTGTAAAAATATTGTGTACTAGCGTCTGCTCACCGCTTCGCCCGTGTGTCACCACGTCAGCTCCCAATTTAATTCCAACTGTCCAGATGTCACGAAGATTATAAGCAACAAACAAACATCGAAATATTTATAATACTTTCGCATTTATAATAATAGTAGGAAAGAATGGAAAGAAATGAGAACTTTTTAAAGCATGATTTCAAGAAATTCCTTTATTACGGGAACAAAAAGGCAATTTATAGTGAAAATTTTTTTTGGCAATGGATAATGAAGAGCTGCTGCCATAAACCATTTTTCAGTTTAAGATGATTTTAAAAATTCTATGGCCTGGTTAAATGCGTGTCACTGTCTTGATTTCATATCAATTTCGCATGATATCAGGGGGTAACTCACTACTTCTGATCAAAAATCAAAATACCACCCATTACGCTATTCCAACACGTTGTTATAAAGTAGCAGTTCTATAGGTAAATGTTTCTCCTACAGGACCACTGCAAGCAACGTCCGGAGCGGAAAGAATGGGCAGCGACCACATGCGGAGCCCTGAAGCGGTACCCGTTCACGCTGTGCCACACGGAGGTGCCGCCCGGCGGGTTCCTGGATCGCTGCGAGAGAGACGCCTGTGCCTGTGACGCGGGCGGAGACTGCGAGTGTGCGTGCGCAGCGCTCGCAGAGTACGCCTACGCCTGCGCCCATCGGGGTGTCACCTTCAGCTGGAGGACGCAGGATATGTGCCGTGAGTAGCGCTGTGAGAGAGACGTCTGCGCCCATCGGGGTGTCGCCTTCAGCTGGAGGACGCAGGACATGTGCCGTAAGTAGCGCTGCGAGAGTGACGTCTGCGCCCATCGGGGTGTCACCTTCAGCTGGAGGATGCAGGATATGTGCCGTGAGTAGCGCTGCGAGAGAGACGGCTGCGCCCATCGGGGTGTCACCTTCAGCTGGAGGACGCAGGACATGTGCCGTAAGTAGCGCTGCGAGAGTGACGTCTGCGCCCATCGGGGTGTCACCTTCAGCTGGAGGACGCAGGATATGTGCCGTGAGTAGCGCTGCGAGAGAGACGAATGCGCGTGCGACGCGGGCGGAGACTGCGAGTGATCGATCGATACGTTATCGATTAGTTAAAGCTGATCCAAACGATCGATGATCGAAACAGTTACAGCACAAAAGTGAAGAATACAGTCGACACGTCGGGAAAATAATAAAAAAGATAAAAGCAATGAAGACTTAAAGTTATATTAATTACTTATCGCGAGTTTAAAAAATACTATAATCAAAAGTGTCCATCTATCACCGATAGATTCGTATGGTAACCCTTAAAAGTTCATGAAAAGCATTTCCATACAAAGAAGTATATCAGTCATGTAGTTCCCATAACAAAAACTCTGCTTACTTTGGGGCTAGATGATGCTGTGTGAAAAACGTCTAGCATTGCTCATTTGTTTATTTATTTATTCTATTCACTTATTTAGATACTTTTCCATTTTCTTAGCGATGCAATGTGATGAAGAGTGCTCCAACTACAACGCGTGTGTGCCTGCGTGCCCGATCGAGACGTGCGATAATACACTCTATTACAGCGAGATAAAGACCAACTGCGAACAGGACACTTGCGTTGAAGGTACATGACATTTCTAGTAGCATTGTTCCTACAGATTAAAAAACGGGAACACAACTAAAATATTTCCTTTCAAGAAGTTGCGGACATGCTTAATCCTGCAAATTGAGTGACGACCTCTGTGCCGCAGTGGGCGAAATAGAGTTGCCGCCTGAGTTTGCTGGTTCCATTCCCGCCGCGGGACAAATGTTTGTATGATATGCAAATGTTTGTCTTGGATCTGGGTGTTTTCTATGTATTACATGAATAAATTCAACTGGAGACAAAAAAACAAAGCGGGTTATTATTTTGAATAGTCCTTTTACTTTAACAACTGGCTGACCTTGACATAATCAACCTGGTGTATAGGCGAATGTACTGCTATAACCCGTATCTTTTACCTTCCCTATTCGTAGCCGGTATGGTGGGCTTGGATACGCTAGAACTAAGACACTTCTGCTAGCTTTTCACTATTGCCTAGCCTGCGTGAACAATCCGATCGTATTGAGCAATCTGCCATTAAATGTCCCTGACAATTACCTCCGCTCTGGTCGCCGTCGTCATCAGTTGTTTGTCTGTCCTACGGCACGTACTCCCCATGCCAACAATGCACCGATGTTAATGCATTCACACACGAGTTTCAACATGTTGTATTTTTTGAAAACAGCCCGTCATCAATATTTAATTCTTTAATTCCCTACGATTATATTTAAGTTAGTTTTAACCTAAGATTTTGGTGTATACTGTGAGCTAACTATTTTCTGAAATAAATAATTCTAATTCGTGGCCAGGATGCAAACCCAAAAAGGCGTGTCCAGTAGGCCAAATCTACAAGAACAGTTCAACCACCGAATGCGTTCCCATCGCGAAGTGCAAGCCTATCTGCCTGACGCTTGAGAACGGGACGGAGATAGGAGAAGGAGAGATTATAGAGCAGGACGATTGCCACACTTGCAGGTGTTCAAAGCATCAGAAGATCTGTACGGGACAGCCTTGTGTAACTGGCACCGTAAGTAAACAACCAAGAATACATGCTTAGTCCTGATCCCTCAGGATTCCCTGAGTCGTTGGTATAACGACCTCTGGTGGCGCCGTCCGGGCGAAGGTCCGCCTGAGACGCAGAAGGATGCGGGTTCGATTCCAGCATCTCCTGATGCTCAGCCGATCAATCGCTCGGCTATACGTTGTAGTGTCCATTTTCGGGATTATTCCGGAAATCTCTTCAAGGTCTAGATAGTACTTTTTAAACTTTTGCGATAAGATAACGTAATTATAAGTTTAACGTCGGGAAAATAATAAAAAAGTAAACGCGATCAAGACCCGTTAAACTTATAATTACAATGCTAATAAATTATATTTAAAATTTTATATAAATAAATTATATTTTTCATCCGTACAGACAAAAAATCGTAAAATTTTTTGTCATAAGAGGTTATCGTTTTATTATGAGTTTTTTTTTAATTGAAATTAAATGAAAAATCACTTTATTGAGGAACACAATAGATTTTTATGTTTTCAATGATGGTCGTAGATAGGTTTTAACGCCTCAAGTCTTTTAACTTAATATAAACTTAACAGTAATTCTGGTATTACACTAGCATTGTGTCATGGGTATCAGAAAATACGAGTGCCACGGTACCGCAAACAGGATCGAACCCTCACCTCTTGCCTGCCAGCCGACCACTAAGCTAATCTGTCTACAGTCTCCTGCGGTAACCGAAATGCCGACGACCCCGAAACCCAACGACCAAGGGCTACAGTGCGTCACCGGATGGACACCCTGGATCAGCCGCGGGGGACCTGAATCGGAGTCCAACGGCCACGTGGTCGAGAATGAACCACTGCCCAAACCTAATGAGTTGGTGAGTTTGAAAAAATAACCTACATCGTCCAATACTCTTTTGATTTGTGTGTATATAAAATTAATTAAAAATAAGCGGTACATTTTCATTTTGGACTTTTTATCGATTTATCGACTTCCGTCGTTATTAGGAGTCGGCTTTTATTGTTTTCGCAAAAATAGCTATTTAATTAAACTAACAAAATATGGATTATTGATGTGAGATTAACTTTCTTGTTATTATTATCGGCCATAATGTCGTTTCAGCATATCGGATCACCAATGTGCAAGCCAGATCACATGACGGACATTGAATGCCGGACTATCGGTGCACACAAAACGCCCAAAGACACGGGACTGGACGTCGAGTGCAGCCTGGAGCGGGGACTAGTATGCAGGGATAAGATATCATGCCCTGACTTTGAGATTCGGGCGTATTGCCAGTGTGCGGGTGAGAGTTTTCGAATAAAATTCTTCATTCACTTATTTCTGCAACTAACTTTATTATTTACTAGATATTCTACGGCCGCCCTCGTCCCACCGCGTTGCAGCGCCCGTCCGCGCTATTACTTCTTTTGCTCGGATCCAAAAAGATCGAACCGTGATGTTAAATAACCACCTAAAAAATGGACTATCAACTATTTGTTCAAATATTTTGGACCAACAAGAATATTTTTCAAATCCGACTCGTATTTCCGCGTTCTAACAAAAAATAAACAAACTCTCCATCTTCATATTCACATACAGACAAAAACTTACATTTAACGACATATATTTCTAGCCCCCAATCCCTGCCTGAACGAAAGCCAGTCCATCGCAGCCCACCCAACGGACTGCAGCAAGTTCATAGAATGCAGCGCTGAGGGCCCGACCGAGAAGCAATGCGGACCCGGCACTCTCTTCAACCCGAACACTCTCGTCTGTGACTGGCCCTCAGCTGTCAAAGCTGTCCGCCCTGAATGTGGCAACGCTTCAGGTACCCGGCCAACTTCAGTGTGATCACCCAATACTGAAACTCTACTCGTTTATCCCATAGGTTTCGGATAGTCTGTGGATGGAGACAACATGGCAATCTTTGGGGGAGGCTTATGGTTATAAGTGCATTTCTACTGTGTGTTGATGATGATGACTTAAGATAAATAAATAAACAAATACAAAGTCCTGTCCCCAGACTAGGGGTTCCCTGTGTCGTGGATTGCAGACACTATGTGGGGATTTGAGTAGAGCTGATATTTTTTAATCACCTTTAGATAGATAGATAGTTTTTTTTATTCAACGCATACAAATATAGCACAAAAAAGTAATAATGTCAAGAAGGACAAATAATTAAAAAACACAATACCTAGTATACAATACGTGGGTCGTGATTTAACGTTGAATAGCGTCAGTTATCGTCGGTATGACACATATGGTACGATTCTTAAACTGAATCTAGACTCTAGTCACCCCGGATATTCTCGAGAAAATATATGATACAATCGCGTCCGTATTAACCACCGCAAGGTTTGTGTACGTGAACTGTGCCGTTGTTTGTGTGAATTTGAAATACTCAAAGTTGGTAACATTTAATTCCGTCCGTTGGCGGTTCGGGTCGAATCGTGATGAAGACGTCCGAGTCAATTCAATTTGTAAACAATAAAAAAAAATAAGCAATATAAACCGTTAATTTGATCGGGCCCTTCCGGTTTGTAGGGTATGGGGGTCGGTAAAAGGCGCTAGAATATGAGACTTTGCTTTTTTATAAAAGTACTTGTATTTCAACCAAAAAACTTAAGTATTTCAATATTTTTTACACATTTTCAGAAACAACGACCACGTCCACTACACAGAGACCTACGACCCCCACGAAACCATTGACTCCGACCACTCCCACGACCCCTACGACCCCCACGACCCCCACGACCCCCACGATTCCCACCACTCCTGCATTATGTCCTCCCGGCCAGGTGTACTCTGACTGCGCGTATCCATGCGACAAACTTTGCGATCACTTCAAGAAAACTGTGATGGATAAGGGCAAATGCGCTGGAGAGGTGAGATATTACAACCTACCATTTAGGGTGACCATAAAATAAAATTATGCTGGACATTTTGCACACAGTTTCATCTTGTCCCAAACTAAGCAGAGATTGTATTATGGGAACTACATGACTGATATACCTACTACTTATATACTTATTTTTAGTAAATACATGGAAATCCCCAATACCCGAGACAAATATTAGCGGAGCATACAAACATTTGTACCACGACAGGAATCGAACCCGCAAACTTCTGCGTCTCAAGCGGGCCTTTGCCCACTGCGCTACTTAGGTTGTCTCATATGTTACGGGAAGTAGATGGATGAAGGTGGCCTAAGATGGCCGGCGTGGCACACGTAGGGAAAGCCTGTGTCCAGCTGTGGACTTCTACAGGCTGTTAATCATGATGAAACGGTGGCGCGGCGTGCGAGTCCTGACCTCACACAAGGATCCTCTGTATCATGGGGATCAGGAACTACGAGTACCGTGGTACCACAACAGACCGGAACAAATATAATTAGAAGATGCGAACGTTTGTCCCGCAGCGGGTGAACCCGCACCTCTTCAATCTTCTCTGGCGGCTTCTCACCCACTACGCCATCGAGGTCATCGTTTCTAGTTATTTCCTCATAGACAACAACACACCGTTGAATTCTTCCAGAAATGCGTGAAAGGTTGCATCGACCGAGCCGTGGCTAACATCCAGTGCGACTACGGCTCGTACTGGCGCGACGAGAAGACATGTGTACCGAAAAAGGACTGCACCTGCCTGTCGGAGGTGGATTACCAAATTGTCAAGGTAATTTTGCTTTTGCTTGTACACTTTACGGGGAAATACCTTTCCTATTTCTGCCGCCAAACAGTAATGTTAGCATTGCTGTGCTGTATTATTATTATTTTGCAGGGTCAGGGTATGTCTGTTGGCTGTTTATTTATGTTCCTTTATTTTGTCCAAAGCCGGGTGGAGTAGTCGTGGACGGCTGCCTAAAATGCCAGTGCCTGGATAACGACTTCCACTGCGACTCCACGGAGTGCGTGTCCGTGGTGTTGCCCGTGCAGGGCTCCACGCACCAGCCCCTGGTGGTTCCACGTCTCATCAACACCGCATCCACGCTGGAGTTCATACCCCCCGACACAACCACCTCCACTACCAAGGTACAGTCTGACTCCGCGGAGTGCGTGTCCGTGGTGTTGCCCGTGCAGGGTTCCACGCACCAGCCCCTGGTGGTTCCGCGTCTCACCAAAACCGCATCCACGCCGGAGTTCATACCCCCCCACCACCAAGGTACAATCTGGTCATTACAGGGTACTGCAATGGGTATATTAGCAAATTTCATAAATTAATCTCCAATAATTGTGGTCAGAGAGTAATTTATTAATGTCATAATATGCTTTGTCTGTCAGTTGCCTTTTAAAAGTATTCTGGAAGACTTTCTCATTTAAATTCGTTATACTGACTGACAATATAAAATTATTGTAAACTCTGACGCAGTTCATCATTAACGAAATTGTTAATTCTGTCATTAAATTCTGAAAATATTAAAGTAAAGTAAGTGAAGCAAAAATATATTTAATTGACCTAATAAAATGTTAGAGATTGTTTAATAATATTAATAATTATGCTGGACATTTTTCACATAGCATCTAGCCCTTAATAGTATATGAATCCATAGGGAACTATAAAAAAAAACCCCTTATCGCCGTAACACTTCCCTTCAACTTATGTTTCTTCTTCCCACTTTTTATATGTAGTTTATGTTATACTAAATATACCTATGTCGTTTATGTAGATTTTGTGTTCCCTCTTCAATGTTCGTGTCCTCACAAAAGGCCCTGTATGAAAACCAGCGCAGCAACGTACTAACATGATGGAATTATAGCAAAGTAAACAAGGATTTGCTTTGGAGTTAGAGATAATTATTTGGAAAAATATAACACGACACATTCAATGGAGAGCACAGACTGTTGAGAATTGACATAACCACTAAGGTGCTTCTAGTCTCTATTAAGTTTACTCCACACATAAGATGCGATAGACCATTATGACCCCAAGCAACACATTTTCTATAGGCTAATTCTTTACCAGTATTTTCCCATGTTTGTGTTTTTGGGTTCATTAAAAAATATTATTTTATTTCAGGAGCCAGGAAAATATTGTTTGAATTCAAATAGCATTCCGTATTCCGTTTGTATTTCTTTTTGTCACCAAAATATAACTTCACAGGCCCCAACAAAAGAGCCAAGACTCCCGGACACAACGCGATTGGCGCTGCTGGAATCTGATACGACGATGATGACGCCACCGGCACTATATACAGAGACCCCTGTCCCGAAGGAACCCATCATTCTCGTCAAGACCACTGTCACCCCACCGCCTGAATGCACCCCTGACAAGTAAGTCTGTTTAGATATCTAATAAATATATATATAAATAAAATAAAAAGTAGTTGTCTCAAGTTCGGCAACGCGTGAGATACTTCTGGTGTTGCAAGTGTCCATAGGTTACAGTAACCGCTTACCTGGTGGGCCATATGTTGTTTGGCATTTTAGTTAAATCCATAAATCCAGTTAACCTCAGAGCGTTTAACGAAACTGGAATATAGGGACATATCTCGACCCGCCCGATTCCCGCTGCGGGGCAAAGTTTTGATCCAGGTTTGGGTGTGGTTTTACCACGGTACTCAGAGTTACAGATATCCAGGGGTAAAGGGAATCCTAGGGTGGGGTCACGACTGTGTTGGTCTGTTGAGTATTTATAATCTTAGTAAATCACGACATGGTTAGGCGTCGCACTATTTGTAAGAGATTTTTTTTACTATTATGGCGATTAATGCCTGGCTAATTCGTTTTTTCGTCACCAAAACCGATATTCGATTTTACTTTTTGTAAACAATCAAAATAAGGGCCTTCCTTACAAAGATTTTCAAACAGCTGATTAAATACGCTGCTTTTTTTTCTGATAGTATAGTTTCAAATTCAACAGTAAATAACTGTTGAATCATTATCGATTGCATCGCTCTCTAGTGACTTGATAAAACCTATAAAAATACCATCCATGAAAACATACAAATTGATTGCTAAAAAGGTCACAGAAAACAAAAACAACCCAGTATACGGGCTCCTTACAAATATAAGCATGTAATTTGGCAGCTACATAGACCTGATGTGGGGAGACCAACCTCTCCCTGGCTCTTCGTTCAGCGCCAGTTCCGTGGCCAGTGCATTGTTTGAACCGCAATTCGCCAAGCTCAACGGTCACCCTTCGGATACTGGTGAGTATTGAACCTTGCATTCTCACCTTCTAGCTGCAAGATGTAGATCTATCTGATATTCCATCATCACCGATAAAAGAGATCAACTCATGATTATCATCTTTAGAACAGCCTGTAGAAGTATGATGGACATAGGCATCCAATAAATAGTGCCATGACCAAAGGTTTTGGGCTGCTTTCACCCACCGACTTCGGGCAACCTTAATGGATGTCATTGGTCCATCGGGTGGGGAGCCTTCCAGATTTTAGATTGTGTTCATTTCGCTATATAATAACCATTTATTTTTATCATTATATGGTTGTTATACGAGGTAAGTTAATTCCGTTTAAGTTCAGTAGTTTTTGCGTGAAAGATTAACGGACATCCATCCTCACAAACTTTCGCATTTAATATATAATAGTAGTAAGATTTGTCAAGAGCACACTACCCAATCTCGTTGGAATGCAAAAATGAGGATTCTACTAGAGGTGGTATTAATGAACTCGTTCAGACAGTAAAATGCATTGCTTCACTTATAAATCTGATAAGTGCTCCAAATTTGATATTTTAATCATCATTTCATTTTCACTGCCCAAAGAGTGCCATGACGAACAATTTAGCTACCTCCATTCACCGACTTCCTGCTACCTTTAGGATATCATCGGACCATCAAGCGGGTGGCCTTCCTTTACTGCATACTTCGATTCGTGGTCTACTTTCCAATCGTCACTCTCAAATGACCAATTGTTATCTCATCTTATTTTATTATTATCTTATTTCCTCAGCCGGAAGTTGGAATCCCAGCCACCACGACGTGAACCAGTACATCCAGGTGGAACTGCCCCGTCGGGAGCCCATCTACGGCGTCATCCTGCAGGGAAGCCCGCTCTTCGACCAATACGTCACCAGCTACGAGGTGTTGTACGGGGAAGATGGAGTCGTCTTCCACACCGTTGAAGAAGGTGGACAGCCGAAGGTAACACTTTTATATCTGCAAGTTTAGGGAAAGACCGCAGTCTCCATAAAAAACTGTCACTTAAACCCGAGTTCCAGAGCGAATTGAAACTGAACCTGGATCCAAGCATATATTGTTCGATAGTTTTCGATGTGAATCTGTCAAGAAACTATACTTGAGTCCATATTCAGTTTTAATTACGTTTTATATGAAACACTTTTAAACGTATTAATTGCGTTGTTTATTGTTATTCATGACGTTTCCAAGATCTTGCAACTTGCCTGGTCACAAGGTAGACTAGATGACAGGTGTATCTATAAAAAACTTACTAGCGTCACAATGCTATTAAAGCAGAAACTTACCGATTTATAAACTCTCCTAAAGTTTATAAAGTGAAGCCTAACCCTCTGATTCATAATCACTCGCTTACTTAGCAGGTCGCTAACGCTATTGCTGTCCATTTCTAACACTAAACAAACAGGTAATGCTGACAACTTTTAGCACCCTGCTAAAGTTAGTGAGTGATTATGAATAAAAGGATATTTGATAGATTTATAACAGGATTTCCAACTGGTGAAACTTGCCAATGATCTACCCTGTTGAAATTTGAATGTCTGATGTTCGCGAAAAACTAAAACATTTTTTAATAACGTCCTTTAATCCGGATTTAAAACTAGCCTGAGCCTAAGGCCTAACCTATTTTATCCCATTGTAGGTGTTTCGAGGCCCAGTTGACAAAAACGTAGCCATGAAGCAGATGATATCCCCGCCCATTGAAGCCAAGTTCATTAGAATTCACCCTCTGACATGGCATGATGAAATCGCCGTCAGGATGGAGCTCATTGGCTGTCAGCTACCATCCACCACTGTCACCACTATGGTCACCACTACTGCTGCTACCACCGTAAGTTAACATTGAAGCCGAGTTCATCAGAATCCACCCTCTGACATGATGAAATCGCCGTCAGGGTGGGGCTCATTGGCTGTCAGCTACCATCCACCACTGTCACCACTACGGTCACCACTACTGCTGCTACCACTGTAAGTTAACATTGAAGCCAAGTTCATCAGAATCCACCCTCTGACATGGCATGATGAAATCGCCGTCAGGATGGAGCTCATTGGCTGTCAGCTACCATCCACCACTGTAAGCACTACGGTCACCACTACTGCTGCTTCCACTGTAAGCTAACATTGAAGCCAAGTTCATCAGAATCCACCCTCTGACGTGGCATGATGAAATCGCCGTCCGGATGGAGCTCATTGGCTGTCAGCTACCAGTGGCAGTGCGTCACTGCATTCATGGTCGCCATTCGAGCACCTTTCTTGCTCAGTGGTGTCGGTTCTCAGAGTTATATGTATGACTAGTTACTGCACATGGCTTCGCCCGCGTGGTATCCGTACAAAAAGTAGCCGAAGGCAGCATTCTTAACACCTACATCAAAACTTCAAACTATACCACTTTATAATAATAGTATAGATTTAATCGTATAAAATAAATGATCAAAGAAGACTTTAATTGAGAAGGATTGATATGAAAATATATATATTTTGGAGAGAAAGGATATCTCGGTCTTCTATAGTTTGTAATTATTGGTCATAAACTATATCTTATGTCTAATAGCTGGAACCACTGCAATGCACAGAACCACTCGGCATCGCCGGAGACCTTCCACTTGACAGCATCACTGTGAGCTCCAACCAGGGGGAGAAGCAGCACCTCATCCTGGAGGGAGACAGAGGATGGAGGCCTCTCTACAGCACTCCTGGAGAATGGATCATGGTAGAAATGAAATGTTTAGTTCTTAAGGATGCGGCGAACGCCGCTCGCAACTTCAATTCGTGGCGCGTCCAAAAATCGGCCCGAATATCGCTATCTCTTTTTGGCTGATGCAGGCCCGCCCGTGCTTGCTCAATAGCAATATTAGCCGTTCAGGATTTGTTGTACATTACCAGTACAACAAATCCTGAACGGCATCCGTAATACCAAAAATGATGACTGAAAACTTGCTGTATTTTTCACATCGTGTTGGTATTCTGTAACTCTGTAGACAATATTAGCTATGCACCTAATCAAACAATACGCAAGATATTGTTGTATTTAGTACGAAACAAATAAGAAGAAAACATGTCATGTATGACGTAAAATGCGATTCGTATATATCTAGGTACTTACCTAGGTAAATACTATTCGGATACAAATAATAGCATAATATGGTGGAAATAAGCTCTTATTACAAATGATTTTGGTATTATGTTTGTATGGGCAGTTCATCCTCCACTGGCCTCTTAAGCTCTTGGTACCACATTACGTGGGGTCATCACAACATGTTTTCTTCCTCTCTCCTCTAACAGCTATCAATGTCAAAAGTAAATCAATAGGTTTTTATTCACTGGAATCACAAGATCCATTAGAAACATCAACTTATAAACGGCGTGACTTTACCCTGATTCCTCGCGCACTACCAAAGCCTATAAGCAGAATCATATCATTCCTTTCTTACCTTGTCATCTTTCACACAATCTATCTTTTCTTTATGCTATCATTCCTCTTATATCTACCCATATTCATATTGTACACATTTCTCCTGATATGATTTCTTCTCTTTACATGACTGACATGTCCTACATTACGTGGGGTCCGCACAATACGTTTTCGTCTTCCACTCTCCCATCAGCCGCCATCTCAGTACTCACTCCTTTCTTAACCATGTCACCTTTCACACAATCTATCCATCTTTTCTTTGGCCTACCTCTGCTCTTATTTCTATCCACATTCATGTTTAACATTCTTCAATTCGACATTCTCTCTCCATGACGTACCCACGCGAATCTGTTACTCATAAACTTTTCCGCTCTTCGTACTGAATAAATATAAATAAACAATCGAAGGACGGAGTGAAAGATTATCAACTACAAATATTCGATTGCCACTATGGGACAAATTTTTTCAAGTTCTTTATATATATGCTATGTTACGGTTTGAAGGGTAAATAGATGCCGTGAAATTACAGGCTCATAAGACTTTTTGTCAATATTTTTTAGGGTCTGCAACGCGCGAGTGATATCTCTGGCGTTGCAAGCGTCCATAGGTTACGGTAACCGCTTACTAACAGGTGGGCCGTAATCTTGTTTGGCACTTTAGTTGTAAAAAAAAACCGTGTCTGGGTGTTATGGTAACTCACACGACACAGGGAATCTTAGTGGAATCAGTACTAGGTATGGGACTAATGAGTGTTTATTTCTTGTGTGTTTCCAGTTCAACTTCACATCACCAAGAAATATAACCGGTATCAAAACAAAAGGTGGTGAGAAGGGATGGGTCACCACTTACAAAGTCCTGTTCACTTCTACCTTGGATAACTTCAATCCGATTCTGGATAAGGATGGAAAGGAAAGGTAAATAGATAGATAATAGAACATTTTAGCGAGTCCGATCAATGTGTGACAACATACTGTGATACTGAGTCTAGTATCTCACACTTTGAGATACTTTTCTCAAAGTGTATTTTCCTTTGTAGTGAGAAACTTTTTTTCTTATAACATTTAAGATCGATTTTGATCAAAATAAATACAGAATATATTTTAGGGTTTTGTAGTTCCTAAAATAATAAACGTATTCAATCAACTCCAGAAGTGCTCGCTACAAGACAAAGTCAATAGGCTTTTATTCATTGAAATTATAAAGATCATATAAAAACGTCAACCTTTAAACTACATACATTAATTTACTAAATTTGTAAATTTATGTACTTATGTAGTTTAAAGTACATTTACGCATATTCCTCGCGCGCCACCAAGACTATAAGAATTATGCAACAAGCTCTGCTTTGTTCATTTTTTATAATCATTCATTCAGCTATAGTGTGATACCGATTTAACAAGGTTAATTCATTAATTGAGAAAGAGTAAAGAATTAAATCAAATCTAAAAAGTATTGGCTTAGTGGGTGATACCCCGACTGCTGATCCGGAGGTCATGGGTTCGAACCCGATCGCTCACCAATGGATTTTACCAATCGAAAAAATTATGTGCGTATTAACACGTGCTCAAAACGGTTAAGGAAAACATCGTGAGGAAACCGGCATGCCCTAGAACCATAATTCGAAGGCATGTGCCAACAGTTAGTGTTCCAATAAGCGGCGATGGGTTTGCAACCTGTCACGTGGAATGCTTACTACTTGCAAAACGCGGGCATGTACCATATGTAATGTTTGGACGTGCCTCTGACTACCCCCTACTTGGTATCCTCAAAGATCTACTTACTAAGTATGTATCTGAGGATGTCCACCATAGGGAAGATACTGAGCGTGTTTGTTTTTTTTTTTTAAGTTTCAACCAAAGTTCTTAAACCTATAAATAACTACACATGTTTTAAATTACAGTTTTCATGATATAAATTGTTTCCTTCAGGTTGTTCCCTGCTAACTTCGACAAGGTGTCAGAAGCAATCACTGAGTTCCGTCCTCCTATCCACGCGCAGTACCTCAAAGTGCTGCCGATGAAGTGGCAAAATGCTGTAGAAATGAGAGTTGAGCCTATCGGATGCTTTGAACCTTACCGTAAGTTGTTTGATAGTTTAATATAAGTTGCAATAAGTGAAATCAACTCTGCTCTCAGAATTAGCATTTGGAAGTGGCAGGGAAATATCATATTTTCTAAAAAAAAAACTTTTTTCAGAAGCATTTCTATGTAGTCCATTTCAAAGCGATAAATTTGGAAAGGGCTACGAAAAACACCTAAATATATTTAAAATAGAATAAATAAAATCGGGACAATAATAACAGCTACTCTTAGTTACTCTTTGTTACTCTTAGGGTTGCCACAAGCAAAAAAAAAGGTGACTGAGGTGACCTGAGGTGACCACCGCCTCAAAGTTATCTTGTTTACAAAAGCATTTCTATCCAGTTCGATTTATATCTTAATGATCTTTGCCAGCCACCCCCGCCCCCACTGTTGCGTCCACTGAGGTGACCCCGCCCTCGCCCTGCAAGCTGTGCCCCGGCGTGCCGGCCCCCGAAACCGGCTGCGTTTGCGCGCCCGAACAGTACTACGACGGTGAGAACTGCGTGTCTCGCCCGCAATGCCCCTGCGTCATCTCATTTATGTCGTAAGTATACCGACTGCAAAAAATAAATACGTATACTGATTCTACAACACCACACAATAAGAATAATATGGCCTCTTTAATTCCTTAAAATACAATTCATTTATAATTTTGTACTTAATTCGAATAATAAATAAGAAGATTTAATTAAATTGATTATCTGATTCATTATTAAATTAAATATAATAATTAATAAATAATCTATGCTATTAATTAAGGACCTCTCGACGAGTAAATTCTGAATTTTGCTCCAAGCGTCTCTACTCTTTGCCTTGGTATCCCAGTCCTTGCAAACTCTTATTAATCTCGTCCATCCATCCCCCTGTTCCTGTTATTAGATGGTCCTGTCCATGTTGTTACTTTTTTAGTCCATTCTGCATTTTTCTCCAAGCGTCTCTACTCTTTGCCTTGGTAACCCAGTCCTTGCCAGCTATCTTATTAATCTCGTCCATCCATGCCCCTGTTCCTGTTATTATATGGTCCTGTCCATGTTGTTACTTTTTTAGTCCATTTATCATTGTTCATACGCGCGACATGGCCGGTCATTTTCAATTTAAGTTTCTTAGTGTTCCAGAGCATCAACAGCATTTGTAGGTTTTCTTATGTCTTTATTTAATTTTGTGTCTACTCATGTTATGTTTAAAATACTTTTTAATACTTAAATACGAAAAACTTTGTGTGGTTGGTGTGGTTCCATATAATATATCTATATTTTTTTATAGATATATTAAGTATATGGAATATACAATTATGGAAATATTGTTAAGTCGATGACTAAGCTTAGTGCAGATTGGTATTAGACATCTACGGATATTCTTCTCTAGTGTTAGTCGTTCTGTCTTCATTCAGCATGAAAAGGAACCACAGAATCTCAGAAGATCCTTTTTACTTAGGTAAAAAGGGCCTTTTGTATGAAATAACACTGTTGTGCCGATATTTATAAAACATTTACAAAGGAGGACATCTTTGTTAATTTGGGATATTGATGTCGCGCTAGTCTTTACAATTGTCTCTTTTCATTGCAAACCATAAAATAATGCATTTTAAAGAGTGAATGGACAACAACACCTATTGTTTTTAGGCCTCAGTCATATTCACACTTTTATTATTTATACAAGTAGCCTAGTTAGTACCTAACAGACGTTTTCCTATCAGTGGGATTGTCACACTAAAAGGGTAAAAAATGGAAAACCTGTTTTTTTTTATTACCGGTAAAACTATTTAGACTAGGATATAATTTTAAGAGTTTTTTTTCTAGTTATTTGCAGTTCTTGGTATAAATCTAAGAGGAAGTCCTCCTTCGAAATTTTGAGTGAGAATAGGGCTATTCCTCTTATTGAGCTGGTAGCATGAAGACGGCCCTGGACGAATTGTGAACCGCTGCAATACCGCGGCTAAAGCTGCTAGTGACATCAAAGTTGCAAGGCGAATCCCTGAAAAAAAAAACAAGCAGTAACTATACAAGCAATGTCATTTTTGAGAAGATGTATTCAATGCCATGGTGGCAAGTCCTTGATTGGCGCATAATTTAATAGATAAAACTTGGCTCTTTGTGTCTAATACATCCCTCAAGCTAAACACTGAATAAAAATCCACATTTTGAGTCAAAATATAGATTAAAACACTCACCTAAACACTTCCTTGGGCCATCACCGAATACTGAATAAGCGTTGCCGATTCTAGCTTCAGCTCGAGATGCAAATCTTTCTGGTCGAAACTCATGGGGGTCCTCGAAGTATTCAGGGTCCAAGTGCAATGCTTGAGATGGAAAAAATATCCTAATTCCAGGGTCTATAGTGATGTCAGTGCCAGGAATAGTGTATCTCTTCTCACATATCCTGGCTATGCCACCAAAGGGTGAAAACAATCTCATTGATTCTTTCCAAGCCGATTCAAGAAGCAACATTGCTCCTATACCCTCATACGTGAGCTTGTTGTCGTTATTTGACATGACTCCGTCAATTTCACGCTGAACATTTTCTTGTATTTCGGGATGGTATGCGAGCTGATGTAATGTGAAACTGATTGAAATGGACGTTGTCTCAAATCCCCCTAGCAGTAGAGAGTACATTTGCGCTGCAGCAAAAGCGATATTCATCTGCTCGTCTCTTACAGCTGATTGTTCTAATAATTCATTCTCATTTTCCATTCTCATTAAAATGTCCATGAAATCATTTCTGCCGCTCGGTTTGAAGTTTCTTTCCTCTCGGATTCTCCTAGTCATATCGTAAATGACATCTTCCAATTCTTGTTTTACAATTTTTGGTTTTATGAACCATGCGGGAAGCATTTCTGCTAAAACGATCAGGAAGATCTGCAGCTTTGACTTCATAGAAGAAGATTTAGCTAGGACTACGAATTTGGGATGTTGTGAGTTTAATGCGTTGAGCTCGATGCCAAAACCGCATGATCCAACAAACTGTAGCGGAAAGCGAGTTATTAGGTCGTATGTGTTTATCTCCTCTTGAGTTGCTGCCATCTCCTGCAGTGTGTCTTGCAGTTGCTCCGTACATTGCAATAGCAGCGGAAACATGGCTCGAAGCTTGCCCGGGGAGAAGGCTGGAGTGAGTTTATTCCTCGTTGCTCGCCATTCATCCCCATGCATGAATATAACATTGTGCAGTAATGGGTCCTTTTCTCTGCTTCCCAAACTCCCTCGGCCAGGGAAATAATCGAAATCCGAGTTGAAAATTCGCTTGATGATATCTGGATCCCTGATGATCAGTTCTGGTTTCGTTCCTCTGTAGTAACCCACAACTTTTTCCTCTCTGAATTTGTTGTACAGTTCAACGCCTATATCTGGGCTGTTGCGTTTAAGAAGAAAGTTGGGGAGATGGTTCCCGAAGAAAGGCACAGGCTTATCATGTTTGACGTTCCTCTTCGCCCAGTAGTCGTGGTTCCTTGTCCAGTACCGATATAGTAGAATAGCTATCACAGAAATCAGAAGTAGCACTATCATTGTCCCACTTTTCTACGTTTTTTAAGCTACTGTCAAAGTTTAAGACATCCTTTGGTCAACCAATTTTTATAAAAAGTTAACACGTTCTTAAAACTGATTCATTATATGTTTTCTAACATAAACACCTGTCAACTGCGCGCAAGCTCTATGTCTGGCCTATTTATAACAAAACCTAATATCGGTCATTCACACAATCAAATATTATTTATGCACATAGACTATAAAGATAAAATGAAAGATACAAAGCAGACGGATATAACTAGGTATTAAGCCTACGATAAGGATAAGGATACCTATGATGCTCGGTTTGTACCTACAGAGGTTATAGATAGTATATTTGTTTGTACGTAATTATCTAAAGAACGAATCTGAGTCTGTTTCACCCTTGAATATGTATCTTCTAGAACTTCATGCTCCATCGTCGGCCATATCATCATTTACCACCAAGTGAGATTATTGAGGTCTGTTCATGAAAATAAAAAACGGATCCAACGATTTTGACTAAATAACATTTTTAGGGAGATTCGGGGACAAACAAAATATGATAAGAATAAAAACCATAGCTGTGAAAAACTACAAAAACAAAAACAAACACGCTCACGACTGTCTTCCCCATGGTGGACATCCTCAGATACATACTCAGTGAGTAGATCTTTGAGGATACCAAGTAGGGGATAGTCAGAGGCACGTCCAAACATTACATTTGGTATATGCCCGCGTTTTGTAAGTAGTAAGCATTCCACGTGACAGGCTGCAAGCCCATCGCCGCTTATTGGAACACTAACTGTTGGTACATGCCTTCGAATTTTTGGTTCTAGGGCATGCCGGTTTCTAAAATCTTGTATCCCATACTACTGATATTATAAAATGTTATTGTGTTTGTTGCTAATAATCTCCATAACGGTTAGACCGACAAGACGAAACTTGGAACAGATATATTTCATGACCTACAAAGAAATAGGCTAATTTATATTCGGGTACCACACGAGCAAAGCCGTGAGTAGAGTCTAGTTATACAATAAAGCAATGTTCTTTCTACAGATATCCAGTGGGGTCCACGTTCCGCGGTGCCAACTGCGACGAATGTATGTGCAAGCTTGGTGGTGTCACTTACTGCGCCCCTGTCAAAGAGTGCAAGTGTGAAGGGCCTATCGTAAGTTCTGCATCGATGTAACTCTTGTATAATAGGCGATATAGTTTGCAGAACCGACTGTTATTGGAGAATAAATATTCTCAGGTCAAACCTGCTTATCAAAATCATAGACGACCTCTGGGGCACGGCAGGCAAGAAGCCGGTTGAGACGGAAGAGGTGCTGGTGGGAATTTGATATGCAGATGTTCCGAGTTTAGGTGTTGTGGTAATATGGTACTCACGTATCAGGGAATCCTGGTGTGGGGTCAGGACTACATGTGACTCTTCGATGATTATTAATAATAAATGCTAGTTCTTTTACGTACTTCTTTGAAAAAACCTCTTTTTTTCTCAACAGAACAAGCACCTGGTGCCCAAACTGCTGGCGTCCACATGTGAATGCGTCTGCGAGCCATGTCCTACCGGCACCAAAGTATGCCCTCACGGGAAAATGTGCCTGCCCCTTGAGAAGTGGTGCGACGGCTTACAGGACTGCCCTGATGATGAGTTGGATTGCAGCACGCAACCACCGGTCACTGAGCCGCCTGTTGTCACTACGCAAGCTCTCACTGTGGCTGTCACTTCACCCACCACTACTGTCAAACGTAAGTTTATCCACGATTTTATACATGACAGGTCGCATGTAATATAGCGCCATCTCTTTCTTATGCTACTTAAATGTTGAGTAGCGTTTCAATATTCAACCGTAAGCCCATTTAACACTTAAATGCTTTGTTCTTTCAGCCCTCGAATGCCCAGTAGTGGCCTGCCCGCCCGGCTACAACGTCCAATACAAAGCTACCCGCCCTAACAATCCCTATTCATCCGCCCTTGATCTACCCCCACCGCGCCCGAGGTACTCCTACCAACGATACTACAAAGGAGGACCAGGAGGAGGGTACACCAAGACCGGCTTCTCCAAAGGAGGCTTTTCCAAGGGAGGATTCTCAAAGGGAGGCTTTGCGAAGGGTGGATTTAGTGGTGAGTTTATAATTACGTCTTTTAGGGGCTTTTATATCCATCGCTCCATCATCATCATTAACCTGCCGTCTACTGCTGGACGTAAGGCTCCCCCAAAGAGTTCTATGACGAGCCGTCTTGGGTCAACCCATCAACTGAATTTCCGCAAACTTTACGCAAAGCAGGAATTTACATACAAATTTGCCTGAATTAAGTCGCAATAAGAGTTGATGGTTAGGCCCCAGCTTTTGAAAAAAAGATAGTTTCAGAACCCTACTCGAAAGCTGATCATTTTAGGTTTCTGCGAGAACCAGCTAATACTCACTGCTACTCTATGATGTGGGTGTACTATATGGGGGGCCTTATCGTGATAGAAATTTAAAGTATATCGCTAATCGTTTTTTCCCCAGGTTTCGCCCCGCCCGTGAAGCCCAGCCAGCCGTTCACCCTTGACAAGCCCGCTATAGAGTCTACCGCAGCGCCCTCTACGGAGGTCTGCCCGCAGTTTGCGTGCGTACCGCCAGTCCCACCCTTCCCCCGCCCCGGATCCACTCCGGCGCCCGTCGTCTGCTCCGTGGTCACCTGCCCGCCAGGATACACCCTCAAACTGGAGACATTGAAGGGATTCAACAGGTGTCCTCTGTGAGTTAATCTCTTGCTACCTATACAGGATTATCCCGTGACCACACTGTTGCAATACAGTCGAAACGTCGGCAAAATAATAAAAAAGGTTAACGCGACGAAGACCCGTTAAAATTATAATTATACATTTAGAATTTCCATGGAGGTGAATGTTTTTTCATGATAGAAGTGAAATACCCAGTAATATAAAATCACCATGCGACACAAGAAGCGCGTTCCGATTCGCGCTGTGGGACAAAATGTTTGTATGTTCTGCAGATATTTGTTCTGGATGATGTCGTTCCACATCACCCAGTATTGTGCAGTTTTCAGTGAGAAATAATTTTGTTTAAACCGGCAGATACGAATGCGTGCCACCGCCCGAGCGTCCATCCTTCTGCAACGTAACTGGTCGAACTTTCAACACGTTCGACGGGTCCGAGTACAAATATGATGTCTGCTTCCACATACTGGCCAGGGAGAACAGGTTCAACAGTTGGACCGTTGTTGGTGAGAGTTCATCTTTAGATTATTGTCTTTCGTATTTTTAGTAGCGGCATGTACGGAGCCCGTATAAGCAATTGTCTTCCACATACTGGCCAGGGAGAACAGATTCAACACTTGGACTGGTGTCGGTGAGAATACATTTGTATGCGGCATTTGGCGCGCTGGCGTTTCAGATCAGAGTTTTAAAATTTTGCAAAAAGTTACTTGTTAACTATATCGTAGATTTTTTCGTACCCCGGACCCAAAAAGAGACGTGTTAAGTTTGAAGCCATCTACATTTTAGCTGTCTGTCTGACTGTTTGTGTGATTTGTATTTGTAAGGCCGTGTTGGCCTTAAACAATTTAGCGGTTTAAAACGTGGTGAAGGAAAACACAGTCAGGAAACCGGCATGCCCTAGAAACAAAACTTAACAATATGCTACGGTTAGTGTCCAATAAGCGGCGATGGGCTGATAACCTATCACTTGAAATGTAAAACTATGCAAAACATGGGCCAAATATTGATATATTTGACCTTGTCTCTGAGTACCTCCTACTTAATATCATGGATTCTACTGGTACTGAGTATGGATTTAAAGATACCCACCATGTTTTTTTTTATAAATTATGTAGCTACTATGTCATTTTCATTTCCAGTCCGCAAGAAGTGCCGCGCAGAGGGTTGCTGGAACGAACTCCTAATATCCCAAGACGACCAACTAATCCTCGTTAAACCGAACATGATGATCGAATACGATAATTACGAGTACTCCGTGGAACAGACCTCCAAGATTTGCTTCCAGAAGAATAGTTTCGATATAGCGAGACTGGGGAATGGTGTCTCCATTAAATCTAGGAAGTACAACTTCACTGTGATGTTCAGCAAGGAAGGGGACATCAAGATTGGGGTAAGTCTGACTAGGGTTGAAGATATTGGGGTAAATATAGCTATCGGTTGCAAATAGATTATGAGAATTTTGTGGAGCAGACCTACAAGATTTGCTGATATAGCGAGGCATGAAGATAACTTTACTGTATTGTTCAGCAAGAAAGGGGACGTTGGCGGACAAGCAGGAAGGGGAAGATTGGGGGTAATTCTAACTAGGGTAGATAAATATAGTATAATCGACCAGAATCCAAATTTATTAAAAATACGAAGTGAAACATAAAACAGAACTCTTCTAGTCATTATTAATAAATCGAATTAAATTAATTTAATAAAGAAGCAATTAGCTCCCTAGCACGTCCGCACGCTCCGACCGTCCGAGTAAAAGTGGCAAGCGGCGCGCCCGCTCCCCGCTTCAAGTCTCGGCAAGTTTGGTGACGCATGATCCGGTCACGCCCATCGCACCATCGTTTTCACGTTACAATAGCTATATGTTAGATAACGAATACTATTTCCGAATAGACCCTAATAGCGTGACAAGAATTGGTTTAAAACAAAGAAAGAAAACAGTTTATTTGACTACCTACCTAATGGGTTCTTACCCAGTAGGTAGGTCATGCAAGTGCGACAATCTGGTAGATGTACTTAAACATTGTGTAGGTAGGTAGATTCCCTCATAAGAAGGCAGCCAAGTAAGTACTGCTGTGCATAGTAGTAGGTCCCAGGCTGTAAGTTAAACAGGCTTTGTCTAAGCTACTTCACACCATAAATGTAAAGCAGCACTGATATTCAGATAAAATCTAGCCTTTGACTTTTGAATAATAACTTTTCGAGATTATAAGGGAACTTCTTTTTTTTTTATTCATTCTTTGTATTTTCAACTAGGTTCTGAAAAAACATATGGGCTCTGTCGACGGCCTCTGCGGCGCATACGACGGCGACAAAGTCAATGACCGGCGATTGCCTGATGGGAACCTGGCCACCAGCATCGACCAGTTCGGCAGAGCCTGGGGCAAGCCCGGAATGGCTCCAGACGCGTGTCAAGCCAGGGTGGTCGAGGCGGCCAAGCAGAAACGGGTCTGGGACCTTTGCAATGTCATCACGTAAGTGCATCTATGATTATATCTGGTGCACTTTTCCGTCGTTTGAAAACCTAGGCTCTTCATAAGAAGGAAAAATAGGAAGGCTATAAAGCGTCCATACTTTAACCTGGTCACGGACAACCTATAAAAGACCAGTTACTTGACAAACGAACGTATCTGATTACACAATAAAACTTGTCTAAACTTAGAGCGACTCAACTCCTCTTCCCTCGCCTTTTACTTAGAGGGGAATAAATTTATTTGCTCTCATTTGAGGGACTCGCTCAGACCGAAGATATCCCCTTAAACATCTCTGATTTTCTTTACTAGGCTGTGTGATCAAGAAATATACTCACGGAAAAGTTTTCATTCCCGCAAGAAAGATATCTTAGGATTTATTTCCCGCTGCGGGACAAATGTTTACATACTCTGCAAACAATTGTTCCGGGTCTGGTTGTTGTGGTACGATACAGAGTGTGGGGTCAGGACTATGTAATCATGTGTATTTTTAATGTTTTTTTTATTTTGTACTACAGTTTATAAAAATACACTGCCGAACTGAAAACTGAAGCCGAGTCTATATATATGCGTTGGTTCCGAGACTGATCTATATTAATTTCAGCAAGGAGCCGCTCGCCCGCTGCGGTGAAATGCTGAACCTCGACAAGTGGCGCAGCATTTGCCTCGAGAAGATCTGCGAGTGCACCGACCTCGTGGTGAACGGCACCAAAAGGAGCGAGGAACAGTGCCGGTGCATCCTGCTCCAGCAGATGGTGGCCGAATGCCTGGCTGCAGACGGAGACGTGGACCTCGCGGCGTGGAGGCTCATGATGGACTGCCGTGAGTACCATACATTCAACACCTCGTGGTGAACGGATCCAGGAGGAGCGAGGAACAGTACCAGCGCATCCTGCTGCAGCAGATGGTAGCCGAATGCCTGGCTGCTGATGGGGCCGTCGACCGGGATTGATTTAATCCGGGTTTGGCTGATGTGGGTATTAAACTCCAAAGGGGTAGCCAATTGATGACGCTTACTCGTAGTAAATAAATAAATAAGAATACCATGAATTTGTCACTACAAAAACCTTATTCCTGTTCTAGCTGCGGAATGCCCCGCCCCACTAGTTCACTATGATTGTTTCCGGCGTCGCTGCGAGCCGTCTTGCGAGGCCGGTGCCGGACGGCGGTCCACTTGCGACGTTGAGGAAGGATCCTGTTACCCTGGATGCTACTGCCCTGAAGGCACGCTGAGGAAAGGCGACGATTGCGTCCTTCCTGATGATTGTCTGGACTGTAAGTTATTTACTGCATTACCTCAGGAGTTTTCCGCGTTTGTGTGGTCATCCTTCCTAGGCCTGTGCGGAGCAGCACTAAGCTGAGACATGACACAATTTGGCACACACTTACAGCGACGTGACTGATTGTTATGGAGAACAAAGTTGGTAATGTGTCCTCCATTTGCTGTGGGGAAGATTTTCCACCGGGCTGATCCATCTGATTTCTCGGGCTCCCAGGCCCGACAGTTGTTTATCGGAGGTATTATATTTGTTCAAATGGAGTGAAAACTTCGCTTGCGCGATCTAGACACCTCGATGCAATGCCATCTGTGTATTGTTTGTGGTAGCTCTTTGTTAATGTGATGTAACGTAGCTCAATCATGTAGCGAGAGGTGTCGCTACAATTGTCATGCAGTTTTTTTTGTAATAGTTTTGTATGACTTCAAGAAAGGTTCTAAGATATTCTTTATCGCCACACGTGCTGGAGAACACTGCAATAGATGATGCAATGTAAAACGGCAAATAATCATGTTTTTTGTATTCGATTTGTGCGACTTCAAGAAATGTTCTGAACGAAGGATTTGAATCTATTAGAACTAGAGGGCGCTAATTCTAATTCTTATTAGGGCAAAGCACTGACGTTCCACATTTTGGTGTATTGTGCATTATCCGCCTTCTAACCTGACCCCGGCCTCTGATGAAAGACTGCGTTTATGACAGAACGTTGATTTCCCCAGGCACGTGCAACGGAGTGGGTACACCGGCCAAATACGTTACGTTCGAAGGAGACGACCTTCCTTTCCTGTGCAACTGTACCTACCTCGCTTCAAGAGACAGGAATGCGACTGGCCAACATAAATACCAGGTATTTAAAAAAAACACGCTCACGACTGTTATCCCCATGAAGGACATCCTCAGAGACACATTCAGTAAGGAGATCTTTGAGGATACCAAGTAGGGGGCAGTCAGAGGCACGTCCAAACATTACATATGGCAATATTAATTAATTTTCAAGTCAGAAATACACTAAGCCGCCGAGCTTGTATGAAGAATTTGATGAATGAACCGATATAGGTATGCCAGGATCGTACCAAGTGAAAGTATGTGGTCTCTACCTACCCATAGAAACAAGCCTGATTATATCCTACTACTATTATAAACGCGAAAGTTTGTGAGGATGGATGTTTGTTACTATTTCACGCAAAAACTACTAAATGGATCCTGATGAAACTTTACAGTAATATAGCTTATACATCAGAATAACACATAGGCTACTTTTTATCCGGGTACCACGCGGTTGAAGCCGTGGGCAGAAGCTAGTTATGTATAAATGTATTATTAAAAAAATGCAGTTATGATATTCCATTCTTATAATATGTATGAATTTACAAAAAAAAAGTATATAAGTAGTATATCAGTCATGTAGTTCCCATAACACAAGCTCTGCTTACTTTGGGGCTAGATGATGCCGTGTGAAAAATGTCCAGCGTTATTTATTATTATTATTATCAATTTAAACCGTGTTAATTCCAGGTGTTCGCAACCAACGCCCCCTGTGAAGACAACCCCTCGGCCATGTGCACTAAGTCCGTCCACCTCGCCTTTGAGAAGAAGGTCATCCACGTCTCTAGGAACCCTGAAACTCAAAAGGTAAGTATCTAACTATCATGCCACTATTATTTTCAAATTCAATACTTAGTATTTGTAAGTAGGTACTATTAGTTACTTGTAGCTAAAAATTCAATTAAATTAACTCGACATCAGATTCAAATAGCAATCAAAAGTCAAGAAGTCTAAATTAATTAATCATATTTAAAATGTGTTTATTTAAATCAAAAGTAAGGACTGGGTTAACGATTTACTGTGCCAAGTATGATTAATAGACTGAGCCGGGTATTTTGCGAAGGTATTTTAAAGGAGATATATCAAAAAGGAGATGTATTTAAAGGAGATCGTACAATGACGTAGCAACGCAAAATTGTATAAAAACAGGGTAGTTGGAGACGAAAAAACATGATCTCTTACATCTTAGGAAATTCTCACACATTTACGGAGACAAAAGACAGAATAAGTACATTATTGCAGAGACCGCGAAATAGGCAGTTGCAGATCGAGTATCAGAGTAAAGTTTTTTTGCAAAAAAAATGCATGCAATAAATTACTGTTCCGAGCTGTTTCGGTTACCTATTTTTCCAGCTCATACTGTTATGTATTTTCTTTTGACTTCCCTGGAAGCAAGTTTTCGGTAGCTTATTTGACTTCTCATTTTTATTCATGTATTTATTATCAAAATAACAGACCTTTTGCTTAAATGCCTATTATTTTTTTAATTATACAGCATGTGCCGATGTTTAAAGGCACCTATGGAAAGGCGCAAATAGGATGCTTTCAAGTGCTTGTATCCTCTGTAAAGCATCCTATTTATACCAAGCTCGATGGAAAAAAAGAAAAAGTTTTGTCATAGCTATTATTAAACGTACAAACTCCGGCAATGGATTTTCATACAACATTGCCAGTGCGTATTTTATTCCTAATTCAAAAATGATGCTGTGTACGTACCTTATACGATACTTCGCGGGATCTTTTGTCGAAAGTAATGTCAATATTTCCGCGCATGTTTAGAAAAAATACTTTTAGTATTTTTTAACGAAATACTCTAAGTATTTTTTTGTTTTTTAATTACTTATTCTTAATAAAGTTTACTTTGTTATCCTAAGTTCACTTAATTAACTTTCCGCAGGCGTTAACGCAAGCAGAAAGTGGTATTTGTCTAGACGGCCCGGTCACTAAAATTACTTCAAGGTTCCCATCTTTTAAAGAGATAACGTATGGGGACCTGCCCGTTTAGCTTTGTCTACAAAAAAGAAAAGACAAATACTATTTCTGTCGCCTATTATGTCAAACAAAAGAGAGCGACAAAATATTTTTTTTCTTCTCGGCGGTAGGCAAAATCGTTGTCTTGGGTCTTCATGCTAAGCAGATAGGAAAAAGGACTTGAAAGTAAAATAATTTGTATATTTTTCAGCTGTTAACAACCATCGGTGATACGGTGGTGTACAATCTGCCGCGGAAGGAAGAATGGGGCTCCATCACTTTGGATAACGGACAGGATATAACTATCGAACTCTCCGACAGTCGTGTTCAGGTAAACTATCAGATCTTCACATAAATCAAAATAAAATATATTGTAATTAGCTCTTAAACAAAGTACAAAAACTCGGAAAGAACATGCAGTCCCCTAACATCGGCTAGTTAGAAAGCCGTGGAGGCTGTGTGAAAGCAGTATTTATTATTTATTTTAATTTTAAATAAATCATCTAATAAAAAATAGCTTAATATCGGATTGTGGTCGGTTCGTCATCGATTTGTATGACTTCATGATTTGGATGGTTCTTAGGTTTATCGCCACAAGTCACTAGGGAGCGCTGCAGTCGATGTTGGAAAAACACGTGAAAGGTTTTCAAATTTATTTAAAAAATATCTTAGCATCGTTTACTTGTTTTATGTACTTTTATTATGTTCCAATAAATGTTTTTTTTATGTATAATAGTAATAACCCATGTTTATGAGTCTTTAAATCAATCTAAAATTGTTATTGACAAATAAGTATAGTACTTATGTACTATAATATGCTCTGTATAACAGGGCATAGGTACTATAGTACATAACGGGCACTAGGACATATTCAGCATTAGTTATTATTTTTGTAATGTGAATCCTAATAGATAAGTAACTAAATTAATATAAAAATGATATATTGTAAAATTATGGTCCACAGTTAAAAGTGCTCGCCGCCAAGATGGAGTTCAAAGTGAACGTACCGTCCTTAGTGTACGCGAACAAAACGGAAGGGCTCTGCGGCGTCTGCGCAGGTTACCAGGAAACGCTCATCACCAGCAACGGAACTGCCACAGACGTCTTTGAAGAGGTGAGAGTACAGTTCCGAAAGAAACGCAGAAGGTTGCGGATTCACATCCCGCCACGGGACAATTGTTTGTATGATCTGCAAATATTTGTCTCGGATCTTGGTGTTTTCTATGTATAGTTTGTATGTATTTATAAATTAAAAGTATTTAAGTAGTATATCAGTCATGTAGTTCCCATAATACAAGCTCTGCTTAGTTTGCGGCTAGATGATGCTGTGTGAAAAATGTCCAGCATTTTTTACAGATATGACATTTTATTAATCCTTTATAGTTTTTGGCAACTCACCCCCCTGATATGGACCCCGATTAATATATATTTGGGTATGGGTATTATATATAAAGAGAAAATAAAGCAAAATATTTTTTTAACATTGTTTAAAAGTTGAAATTGATCTTCCGCAGTACGGTAAGAGCTGGCAAGCGACTCCGGATGATCTCACCGCCCTGTCCATCCCCCCTCAAGAGCAATGCGACCAACCCCCACCCGTGGAAGAATGCACACCCCCTCCGGCAGAGACCAACCCCTGCTATAACCTATATAACGCGGACAGATTCGGTGCGGTAAGTAGATTTATACTAAGTATAGAATTGAAATTATCGTGATCTGGTATAATATCTATAACGCGGACAGATTTGGTGCGTTAAGTAACTTTATGAGTAGGTACTTACAAGTTTTTTTTTTTTTATAATATCAATTGAGATTATCGTGGATTAGTATCAATTTAGGATATTAATAAGACTCTACCACGTACTTTCATATTCTCCTGTTGACGTTTCGTTGACCGTTTCAGTGTAAATATATATTTATATTATTATGCGAATAAGTTATATACGGATTTTCTTTAATGACGTATATTTTTACTATTGACCTAAAAACGTTCGTCATGCCACTCTTTGAGGAAAGCTTATGTCCCGCAGTGGACGATGACTTTATTTTTTTCGATTTCCCCATTATTATTATATTTTATTGTATTTATTAATTATTATTATTATTATTTTTATTTGAGGCCGCCCATCATAAGTACCAAGGCCTCCTCCAACGATGTACTTTTATAAATCTACTTTACCCAAATAGGTAACATTCTCCCGAAAATCAAATATAAAACATACAATACTGCTCCTAGTGTCATGCCCTGGTGGACCCCGATTCATTCGTGCACTCGTGCGAGGCAGATCTGTGCACGAACGCGACCGACTCGTGCGCAACATTCGAGCGATACGCCGCCTCCTGCAGGGCGCAGGGGGTTTGCTTGGAGCACTGGAGAACAGACCTCTGTCCTTATCCTTGGTGAGTCTTTACAATGAGAACGGCGAAGCAATGGAACACACTATCATTGCTTACAATAGTTACACTCCGGATGAGGAACGACCTAACATTATTACTAGACGACCTCTGTGGCGCAGTGGGCGAAGGCCCGCCTGAGACGCAGAAGGTTGCAAGTTCGATTCCCGCCGTGGGACAAATGTTTGTATCTGCGAATATTTGCCTGGGTGTTTTCTATGTATGTTATGTACATGTTTACATATGTTTACAAAAAAAATGTACATAAGTAGTATATCAGTCATATAGTTCCCATAATACAAGCTCTGCTTACTTTGGAGTTAGATGACGCTGTGTGAAAAATTCCAGCGTTATTTATTTATTATGTATTATTTATTTATACTTAAATATATACAGGTAGCCAATAATAGGTCTTCACTTATAGCACCAGATTAGGATTTTAAATTGTTTGTATATTCTGCAAATATTTGTCTCGGGTCTGGGTATTTTCTATGCACAATTTTATTTTTTTAAGTATATGTATTAAATCAGTTATTTTGTTCCGTGCAAGCTAAGCTTAGTTTGGGGCTAGGTGACGTTGTGTAAAAAAATCCATCATTATTATTTTATTTATTAATTTAGTAAAACATAATTAGTTCGATATTTTACATATTTGTTCTATATTATTTACTCGCGTGAGTGTCAGAAAGAAAAGTGTATTATATGTGAAATGCAACACCCAACGCGCATAATAACAGCGTTCTCCGAAAGTGCTTACTAGTCTCTTACGTGCGATTGAATGGCGCTTGTTACCTTCTCCAAGCAAGAGCAAACCCCAACATGGCGTCGTTTAGTTCCGAAAACAGAACTAGATGTCGCTGCTAAATCTGTCCTAATCCTAGAACGCGCTGACGAAAACGCACAGCATTTGATGACCTTTCTGGTACGAGTTAGTGAAATCATACTTACCTGGCGTAGGGGATACCGTGATCAATTAGGCGGTTCCCCCAGAGCGAGGCCTGTCCATTGCACTGCGGACGGGTTGACCTCTGTGATTATCCCTAATGTGGGTAACTCGGACGCGTTATTTTTGATAGTGGGGACTGCGTGCGCGCTGTCCCCTCCTTAATAAATATATAATTAAAAAAAAAACTACCTCAGATAGTAATTAAGTACATTAATGAAGACAATTTAAAGAGGTACTTTCTAAGTAGGTACAGGACAGTTTTTATCACCTACTTGGTCATGTTCAGTCATGTTTACTAGCCCACTAGGAGTCCCTGTGTTGTTGGTGGCTAGTCTATTCCAAAGGTATGAATGTCTAGGTAGTTAGGTATAAAATTGAAAATATTATTTTACCTAATTATATTTAGCAGGTTTGTCAAAATAATGACTTTGTCTGTTAATAGACTGGTATAGTAATTTAGGTCAAGAAAATAACTTGTTATACCTTATACCTACCTGTTTTTGGAATGTCAATAGGTGATGATAACCGCTTATAATCTAAAAATATTTGGCTGTAATTTTAGTTAAAAATGTACCTATAATACATAAATAAACTTGTATGATAGGTACATTTATATCTGACTTATTTGTTGCTATATCTTTCTTTTATAACTGTTAGCAAAAGACAGCGTCATATAAAATAAAGTTTAGTTGTACAAGATCGAGGCGATTCTACTGAGATAACAACAGGCCGGTACGGTAAATTAATTAAAACAGCATAGTATTGTCCAGTTTCGATGTCTTTATTAGAAGATTTACAAAGCATAAATTAGACTAGATCACTAACAGTGAGAGTAGGTACGTGTTTATATATTGAGATGAATGCACCCATTCCTCACATTTACTGTTTTAACACGTCCCAATTAGAAAAAGAAGATTTGACACACAGTTTTACAGAAAGGATATACATAGGTAGGAAGGAACATTAAGCTATACATATGTGGTGGGCTTATGGCACAAAATTACCTACTTATTCCTCTCCGCAACACGTGGACCAAACATGTCCTGTCTCAGCGTATTATGCAGCTCCACATCACCAGGATGTGAAGACTCTGGTTTTCAGACAGACAATTACTTCTTTATTACACTACTTTTAACTAGATTTTTGCTATTCGTTATTGCGTACCTGTGTATTTTTATTAATTTTCATTTATACAGTGAGTCGCCATTGATTTACCGCGCATGCGTGGACTGTGAGCGTACCTGCGAGAACTTCGACGAACTAGCAGCCAACCCGAAGAAATGCGACAAACTACCGGTCGAAGGTTGCTTCTGTCCTGAAGGAAAGGTGTGTATTTTGCATATCCTACACTATCTACCTTGGAGAGTTAAAAGAAAGGACTCTTCTTACACAGGTTACTTCAACTTAAAGAAGAGCTCCCAACTCATAGTTATATATTTTTTGTGTACTAGGAATTTTAAAACCCAGACTTAAGGTCGTGTAGCGACTATACTTGTATTTTTAATAAACATTTGCTTTTTAGGTTCGTGTTAACAACACCTGCATAGCACCGGCCAAGTGCTTCCCCTGCGACGCTAATAAAGAACATTTCGCGGGAGATGAGTGGCAGGTAATATGGCAACACAACTCGAATGTATTAAGACATAACTAAAATCCCAACGGTATATACAGTGCAACACTGAAATGTGCGATATAATACGACGAAACTAAAATCCCAACAATCTGTTGTTGTATTGCAGACAAACGCGTGCACGAAATGCACGTGCAGCAAGCTGGTGGGCGAGAATCAGGCGCACGTGGCATGTACCACGGAGAGCTGCACCACACCGGTGTGCGCCTCCGCTGAGGATATGGTCACGGAGCCTGCGAGGCCCGGGATCTGCTGCCCTACATACATCTGCGGTTAGTACATATAGCTGAATGAAATGTTTAATTTTGGTCTTAAGCCTACATGTATCAGTGCATGTATTGATGTATAAGTGTATAAGTAGTATATCAGTCGCGTAGTTTCCTAATTACAAGCTCTGCTTAGTTTGGGGCTAGATGATGCTGTCAAAGTCAAAGTCAAAATTAATTTATTCATTAAAATCACTTTGAAACGTCGGTTTTATCTACTGCCTGTTCTTCCGCGACCAAGCCAGGAAAGAAAGGCAAGAAAACAAGGCTGGTTATAACCAGAATACTATTTATTGATACTTTTACAAAACAACGAGTTGGAGCATTTTCAATCCCAAGAGTTTTTATCATCTAAATAATCAGATATTTTATAGTATGCCTATTTATAAAGTTGTTTTATAATTTACGTTTTTAAATTTGTTAATTGTCAATTTTTGTATATTTCTTGGGAGTTTGTTATAAAAGCGTAAACATTTTTTTTTTTTAATGCTGGGCATTTTTCACTCAGCATCATGTAGCCCCAAACTAAGCAGAGCTTGTATTATAGGGACTACATGACTGATATACTACTAATATACTTTTTTTTGTGTACATAGAGAACTCCCAGACCCGAGACAAGCATTGGCTAATCGTACAAACATTTGTCCCGCAGCGGGAATAGAACCCGCAACCTTCTGCGTCTCAAGCGGGCCTTCTTTAAACGATTTACTAACTTTATGGAGTCTACAAGTGGCAACAGCGAGTTTATCTTTATTTCTGGTATTAACATTGTGTATATCGCTGTGTGAAAAATGACCAGCATTATGAAATACCAGATTTATTTATATGAACCATGTTATATCAGACCAGAATTTGGTGAACGTAATGGTATAACCATATTTATCATATGAATTCATTATTATTACAATTTATTTTAAGCGTGTAGATTTAGGTAGAAGTTTTATTACTTTATTACAAAGAAAAAAGCGCAATGCACGGGATCGGCATTTTTTTTTACTTCTTAAGTAGCAAACATGCATACGGCCCACCTGTTGGTAAACGGTTAACGTAACCTATGTTGTTGGCAACACCAGAGGGATTACTCGCGTCGCAGGACCTTTTGAAATAACGGGAGAAAAGTCTCATATGCCTGCAATCCACCGGCACTCGCACCCTTCAATCCGGAACACAGCAATGCTAACATTGCCGCTTCGTGGCAGCAATGCTTTTGGTGGTATCTCCCCGACGAGCTCTTTACAAAGAGTTAACTTCTTAAAACTATAGGTTCTCATGCAAATATCTTATTTATTTGCAGTCCCCAAACCCAAATCGGCGTCTTGCGTTGAACCAAAGAAAATGGAATGCGGATACGGGCAGGTGCTGAAACAGAAGACCACGGCCGAAGGCTGCAAGGAGTTCGCATGCGGTGAGTACAACACTTTCAGAACACTTATCTTTGAACGTTTTTTTGTCGACGATAGCTCCGTATACTCCAGTCAAAACAGTCGAAACGTCGGGAAAATAATAAAAAAACGTATAATTATTTTTGACCCGTGTCAGTTTATATATTTATATAAACGTTTTGTTCAACTTATTATTAAATATTATTAGATATGTTTAATACCACTAAGGGGCGCTGCAATACTAGATGGAAATACATGGCAGATGTCTTCAAATTTTGTAAAAAAATACTTTTTGTTTTCAGAATGCAAGCCCTCCAGCGAATGCGAGACGATCCCGCCTGACAGTGAGGTGGAAATGTTTGAGCCGGGAATGACGCGCGTCATCGACCACTCCGGCTGCTGTCCCCGCGCGGAGTTGCTGTGCACAGCTGCCAGCTGCCCGCCCTCGCCTGCCTGCCCCCAGTTCCACGACCTACTCACTAATAACGACACAACTAAATGCTGTCCGGAATACTCTTGCGGTGAGTTATCTAACAGATACACATAGGACTTGAGATAGGTAGATATGTTTGATCCTGTAATGAATCGCGTCATCGACTACTCCGGCTGCTGTCCCCGCGCGGAGTTGCTGTGCACAGCTGCCAGCTGCCCGCCCTCACCTGCCTGCCCCCAGTTCCACGACCTACTCACTAACAACGACACAACTAAATGCTGTCCGGAATACTCTTGCGGTGAGTTATCTAACAGATACAGATAGGACTTGAGGTAGGTGGATATGTTTGATCCGGTAATGACGCGCGTCATCGACCAGAATGCTGCCCAGAATACCCTTGCGGGGTGAGTAACCTGTAGTTTTCTAACAGATAGCTAGTAGTTATTTAACAGCTAGTAGTTTTATAATCCTATCCTGTAGACCAGTCCAGCTGCTGCTTCGGGCCTGAACGACCTCTGTGGCGCAGTGGGCGAAGGCCTGCCTGAGATGCAGAAAGTTGCGGGTTCGATTCCTGCAGCGGGACAAATGTTTGTATGATTAGTAAATGTTTTTCTCGCGTCTGGGTGTTTTCTATGTATAATATGTATGTTTTCACAAAAAAAAGACTTAGTTTAAAAGTCATGTAATTCCCATAATACAAAACTCTGCTTATTAGGGGCTATAGGATGATGTGTGAAAATGTCCAGCATTATTATCATTATTACTGTTGAATTAATTGACCATTTAACTGATATTCCAGAGCTGCCGAAGGACAAGTGCTTGGTGAGGTTGGAATGGGAGGCGGCGGCCAGAGGTGGCGAGAAATCACGCACCACGCCACAAGTACTATTCAAAGACGTAAGTGGAATTATAAAACATAAAATCGGTTGTTATTTAATCGCATTTATTTCATACTTTGTTTGTTTCTGAGCTGTTTTTGGACGTGAAAACCTTTCTCCTTCCTATAACGAATAAATAAGTTTTATCTATTAGGTATACCCGCGGTTTGTTTTCCTATAGAGTTAATAAATAAATAGCAATCAGATACTAAATTTATCCTTTTTTGTTTATACTTTCTTTAAATGTTATTCTTTTTTTTTCATTTTTTCCTTTTTGTTTTTTTTTACTTGTTATTGGAAAAAAAAACATGATCGCTAGTTGATATAGGAAACAACTCTTATCGAAGAGTGTCCGTGGCGAATCCCTTGTGACCCCACTATACAGGCTTTCAGACCTAGTGTGGGGAACAGAGATAAACCGAGGTACAATTCTTATTAATTAGGAATCGTTCCTAATCTTGTAGTGCTCAATTATTTGTCCGTACCATGTAAACATTTGTGATTATTATGAAGTTAAGTAATGATTAGTCATAATAATTGTATTACTGGAATTGTACCAAACTGTATTTCGGAAAAATTAATAAAACTTTATCTTATCTTAAGGTTTAAAAAATTGTTTTTATTATTTACGTCGATTCCACTGATCCATTAACTATAATGTTTGGTGGGTCCAAATCCTTTTACTACCCTCAACTGGGTATTAGTTCACGATGAGAATTTAAATAGTTAAACTTGTTTTTTGGTTTAGCTTGATTCAGTGTGGCTGGACGGTCCGTGCCGCTCGTGCCGCTGCGAGAGGGGACCCTCCGGCGCGAGCCCTCAGTGCAGAGTAACGGAGTGCGCCGCGATCCTCTCCACGGACCAGCTCGTCGTGGAGCCCCGCCCTGTACCGTTCGCCTGCTGCCCTGTACCCGAGCAGGTCGCTTGCAGGGACAGGGACAACATTTACAAGGTCATTTGGTTTTTAAAGTGTTAACTCACAACTAACGAAAATTACAAGAATAGTAGGACTCTAGGTACTATTATAAAGGTGAAAGTTTGTGAGGATGGATGTTTGTTACTCTTTCACACAAAAACTAATGAACGGATTTTGATGAAAATTTACAGTAATATAGTTTATACATCAGAATAAAACAAAGGCTACTTTTGATCCGGGTACTACGCGGGCGAAGCCGTGGGCGGAAGCTAGTCATTCTACTATTATAATCGCGAAAGTTTGTGAGGATGGATTTTTGTTACTATTTCACGCAAAAACTACTGAACATCCAAACTTACAAACTTTACCCCTCTATAATAATATAGGTAATATAAAAAATTAGTCTATTTAATCCTCTCATGACGAATTTATTTCAGCCCGCTCAGCATGAGCACCCAAGACAACGTTTTGTCTACGAAATAGAAGACAAAAACTATTTCTCTGTCAAAAAAGAGGGACAAAATATTTTTTGTCTTCTCGACGGTAGACAAAACCATCATGCTAAGCAGACTGGACGGAGAATTATCTTGAATATTCATAGTATATCTACTTAGTAGTCTGAATAAGGTTGGCTCGTTTCAGGTCGGCGAGAATTGGACTGCAACGGACAACGTATGCGCGCAGTACAAATGTGTTAAGAACGAGAATGGACAACTGGAACGCGTGACGACCGTCCAGAATTGTGACGATAAATGTCAGCCGGTGAGTGCTATGTAACAGACAACGTTGGAATGAAAAACAAAGACGCTCACTACTATGTTCCTAATTGCAAATGATTTTCTATCTTTCATAGCCATTTTAGTCTTCCGTTTTCGTGTGACTTATCTAAAACTCGGTGGCGCGGGCGAGCATCCGTCTGAGACGTAAGAGGTGTTAGTTCGATTCCCGCTGAGAAACGTTTGCATGTTCTGCAGCTATATGTTCCGGGTCTAGATATTGTGGTATCGCGGTACTAAATAATAATAACATACTTACTTGAACATATAATTGTGCTACAATTTGCGGTATTATCGCAAAACAGCGATTTCTTCCAAACAACCATTTCACCATTTCCTATACTAAGAGTAAGGTTGTCTCTAAAAACCCTGCCGCTATCAGCGAATCTGCCCATTTTGGTACTCGTAGTTACTACCCACGATAGTGTAGGATAGGGTTAGGGTTAGTGTAGGATCAGCCTGCTTAGCATGAAGTCCCAAGACAACGTTTTGTCTACCGCTGAGAAGACAAAAAATACTTTGTCCCTCTCTTTTGTTTGACAGAATATGCGACAGAAATATTTTTTGTCTTCTCTTTCGTAGACATGCTAAGCGGTCTGGGCTATTGGTATGTGACTGATATGTGTTTATTTATTTATCCAGGGTTGGGAATATCAGAGCCCACCAGCCGGCCAGTGTTGTGGGGAATGCGCTCCCGTGGCTTGCGTCGTGCAAGGAGAGACTCATAAGATCGGAACAGTGTGGAACTCACCCGATCACTGCGCTAATTTCACATGCGTCAACCACAATGGAACTGTAAGTATGAAGGATGAATAAAAATACTTTATTTTACACGAAAAGATAACAAAATACTACTTTTTAAAAGGCTATGAAGATATAAAAGTGGTCTACCATTATGTATGCTGGCTGATGTGTTCTTATTTATAGAGCCGGTAAAATAACAGGCATATGTGACTTCAACTTTGCCTTTGTGACAGGCAACGCCTCAGCAATGCATTTATTGTTGCAAATTTCTGAAATGCAAGTAACTTTCAACTTTGCCTTTAGGACAGGCAACGCATCATGAATGCCCTTCATTTTACAAATGTCTGAATTGTTTGCAACTTTTTCACATGTTTTATCGATTATTATTTTCAGCTGCAAATCCAAAGTTCGAATGAGACATGTCCCGAGGTGTCAAAGGCTCTTCGCAAACAGTTCGTACTTAAGGAGGAGAAGGTGGAAGGGAAGTGTTGTCCTAAAGTGGAGGCGGTCGCGTGTCGCGTCGGCAACAAGATCTATCAGGTAACATTACTCAAGTTTTCTATATTTAATAATTGGGCTGAATTGAATTTTAACGTATTTTACAGTAATCAATAATATTTAAGAAATTAAAAAAATATATGTGATAATACATAATATGTTATTTATGATTATTTAATGTTGTTTGTACATTGTGTGTGTGCACACACAATGTACAAAGGGGGGCTTAATGCTATACAAGCTACTACAATGCTATGTTCAATACTTTTTCGAATTTTATCAGTCTCAGTCTTTGCAGTAGTCTGCTTGCACTGTTTGATTTTTAAAGGTTGTCCGATAACACTTTTAACAGATAACATGAAAAAATATAAATAAAAAATACAGTATTTCTTCAACGTCAACATTTTCAGTAGTCTGCACTGTTTCATTTTTCGGGGGCAGTGCGATTAATAAACAGCATTTTTATTTTTTACAACCTAGTTTCAGTAGGTAGGCACTATTTCCCGGGAGTACTTAGTCTGATTATTTTAGCTGATACGCTTTAGGCGTCAAAAACCAGCGCTGCACCTGATCTACTAGTTTTTTGTGCAGCATAATGCTGAGACGGGCAGACGGAGACCTATTTGATCCCACACAACACAAAATTATGTACTTAGTTTGTCTGTGTTTCATTTCTCTTTGTTTTATGTTAAGTATATGTTTGTGTGTTTATTATTATTTTTATTAACTTTTGTGTTTAATGGGGAAAAATAAATAGATTTTCTTCCTCTCTTTCTTTATTGTTTATTTATTTCAACGATCATCAACATATTGTACATCAAAATTAATTTAAATAACGTTGCAAAACAAAAACCGAGCCCCATTACAGTTACATGGCGTCACCCATAATTAGGTATAATGGCATTATAATATTACTGAGCGAGTTAAAAATTCGAAGGCATGTGCCAACAGTTATAGTGTTCTTGCAAAACGCGGGCGTACCAAATGTAATGTTTGGACGTGCCTCTGACTACCCCCTACTTGGTATCAAAAATCTACTCACCGAGTATGTATCTGAGGATGTCCACCATGGGGAAGAAGTGTTTGTTTTGTTTGTTCGTTGTCTTTTGAGCGAGTAACATAGAACGAAAAAATAACGGTTTAAACATATTATTGTTCTTAGGAGGGTCAGACCTGGACGAGCTCAGATCCGTGCAAGAACATGACGTGTGCGCGTGAAGCGGGCGCGCTCACGGTGCAGGTGCACGTGGAGAGCTGCGCGGACACGTGCGCCGCGGGCTGGGAGTACGCACCGCCGCCCCGCGCACGCTGCTGCGGTACTTGCATTGAGAACGCATGCGTCGTCGGCGACGAACTCAAGAAACCAGGTACTGACACACGCGAACGCTTATATAGATAGATAAACTCTTTGTAACACACCAAAGCTAAATACAAAAACACAGGAATTAAAAAATTTAAAAGGTACAGTGGGCGTTCTTATCGATAGCGATCTCTTCCATATATAAAACTATCGTTAAGCGTTATTCATTCATAATCATATTTATTCAAATGGAGATCACAAGGAACACTTGTCAGGCCGATTCTAAAAACGATAATCAATTGGAAATACAGAGATACAAAGATAGAGTTGCAGCTGTATAGGGCCTTTGTCAGTGTTCCATAACAAAGCTTACTATTTTCTGAAATAAATAATTCTAATTCTAATCCACTGAGCGTAAGGACGATATATAAATAAATAATGCTGGATATTTTCACACAGCATAATCTAACCGCAAAATAAGCAGATAATGTTTTATGGGAACTACATAACTGATATACTATTTTTTTGTAAATACATGCATATTATAACTATACATATTATTAACGCTTACTTATCAAGCTAATATTAAGCGCTAGCGTTATTCCATTAAGCGTTAGGACGATCTATTAATAAGCGTTGGACGAGAGAGCATGCCGTGAACTCGTAAATCTAGTAGCTGAATGTACATCCTCCTAGGCTGTAGTTTTGATTGCATAATTAATTATTTTTCATTTATGTAATAGACTCATAAATAATGCTAGACATTTTCACACAGCATCATTTAGCCCCAAAGTAAGCAGTCAATGTGGACAATATTATATTGTTATGCAAACACTGCTGTTTTGTTTAAGTATATACACATACAAAAAATAACCTAATCTTGTCGACCTCAGGCACGACCTGGAAATCAGCTGATAACTGCACGTCGTTCTCGTGCGACAAGGCCGGAGAGATGGTGTACGTGACGTCATCGCGGCAGACCTGCCCCGACGTCTCCTCCTGCCGGCCGGAGTACCTGAGGACGGACTCCTGCTGCCCTCACTGCGAGGAACCGCCCGAGGCGCTCAGTAAGTCGTTTCTTTTTCTAAGTCGGAGCAGTCGTGGTTTACCCTCGGCTTCGTCAGCGTGGTACCCCGATAAAACGTAGCCTATGTGTTATTCTGATGTATAAGCTATATTACTGTAAAGTTTCATCAAAATCTGTTCAGTAGCTTTTGCGTGAAAGAGTAACAAACATCCATCCTCACAAACTTTCGCGTTTATAATATTAGTAGGATAGGACAGGATGTATAGCATATATTATATATATTAAAAAAAACTGTATTTCGTTCAACACCCGATTTCGAAGGTTAATCATCACTATAATTGGATAATAATGGTGTGAACAGTAACTGTTGGAGCATGCCTTCGAATTTTTGGTTCTAGGGATAGGTACCGATTTCCACACGATGTTTTCCTTCACCGTTTTGAGCACGTGTTTGCTCACGTACATATTTATACGCACATATTTTTTTCTAGTGGAAAAATCCATTGGTGCATATATAATTATGTATGTATTTAAGTATATATTTGGATGTATTTATTCAAGTATTCATTATTTATAAAGTAGTTTACTTCTATTTTAAGTAGTTATTTCATATATTCTCTTATTTTGGGTAATCCTTCAAACGCACTACCGCCCGACTTTTCAATACACAAAGCTGTGACAGCTCTTAGCTGGAAGAAAATGCTAATTAGCATTAAGTTCGCCTATGTACTTGTTTTATCTTGTGCAATATGGCATTTTCTATCTATCCATTACTTGACGGCCTCTGTGCCGCGCAGTGGGCGAAGGCCTACCTGAGACGCAGAAGTATGCGGGTTCGATTCCTGCAGCGGCACAAATGTTTGTCTCGCGTCTGGGTGTTTTCTATGTATAATATGTATGTATTTATAAAAAAAAAGCATATAAGTAGTATATCAGTCATGTAGTTCCCGTAACACAAGCTCTGCTTAGTTTGGGGCTAGATGATGCTGTGTGAAAAATGTCCATGATTATTATTATTATTACTATTGTTGTCCTTGTGTCCCTAAGAAATATAATAAAAATAACTTGTTCTATTCTACACAGAGGATTCAGAAATATAATTGTTGCAGGTAAATGCGTGCCCCAAAGCATTCCCACCAAGGAGACCGTAGGTCTGATCCGCAAGAGAATCGGCTCACACGGCGTCTGCACCAACAAACAGCCAATCAAAGGCTTCAAGGAATGCCGCGGGACCTGCGACTCAGGCGCCCTCTATGACAAATGTGAGTCCAATTAGCACATAATATTAGTACTAATACTTACATATGGATCCAAGACATAGGCACTTAGCAAAACCCATAGGGACAGACTCCAAACCTGCCAGCGAGCAATGGTAAGAAGCATACGGCATCAAGAGAAGCGTCAGAATAGACAGTGAAACAATAAGAGTTAAAACAAAACTAACCGATATTCTAGTTAAAATAGACAAGCAAAAATGGTGTTGGACAGGTCACGTAATTCGCAGCGAATACGAGGAATGGAGAAAAGTTATTATAAACTGGTATCCAAGAGACGGAAAAAGAATGCGGGGAAGACAAATAAACGATGGGAGGATGAAATAAAACTGACAGCTGGCAATTTCTGGAGAAGGGCAGCTGCAGACAGACTTCACTGGAAAGAGCTATAGGAGGCCTTTGCCGACAGCCACTCTGAATTAAGAGATATTATGAAACAAAAACTAGGAATAAAAATGTTGTTTCAGAAATAAAGGCTTATTATTATTATTAGTACTAATTCGCTTGGTACCTACCAAATTTAGGCTAACTATCTAACTCCGAGCTAAAATTTTCCATCATATTTTTTTATATTGTAAATGTGATGTGCATATAGGTATCTGTAGCTAAATTGGTAACACGAGGTCAAAACGAAAATGTTAAAAACGTGACTGTCATAACTTCACGTCAAAGTAAAAACTCATTTATTCCTTTAAAACACAAGGATATCTTTTAAAGGTAAATTTTATCTACTGCCTGTACCACCGAACCAGGACCGAGCCTGGAAAGAAATGCATTTCCATCCGTGACTGAGTTACACTCCGATTTAGCAGTATCATAATAGGATGTTCCTTATATCCGTCCCCGTTCCAGTTACCGGCGTGCACAGCACAACGTGCGAATGTTGCTCCGCGATCAAGTTCTCTCCCATGGAAGTGAGCCTGGACTGCGAGGACGGCAGCCGGCAGCCGCACCAACTCGCCTCGCCGGACAAGTGCGTCTGCCAGCCGTGTGGAGGCTCCGGGAACAGCTACTGGGGCACCAAGTCAGGTGAGATAGCATACTTTTAACCTTATTTTTTACATTATTATTTTGCGTTTTCAAAAATAAATTTTAATTTACCTTGAAAACGCTCTCTAGAATGTGTCATGGTGTCTTATATGACATCCCAACATTTTCAAACAGGGTCCCAAGGTAACAATATTGTTATGGGACTAACATGACCTTTTGTGTATCAAACGGTCTTCGCCCACTGCGCCACAGAGGTGTGTTATATGATGTGCAATAAAGTATTTTCTATCTTCTATCTATTTATCTAATTTTCAGGCATCAAGAGCCCTCATCCGCTGCGAATGATAATGACTACACCGGCCTTGGCGCAGCCTTCCACCGAGAAAGAAGACGAGAACGAATTTATACCTAACATTTACCAAAGATTTGGCGAGAAGTAACCGCGACTAACTAAAACAAACGAAAATGTTCTTTAAGTTATTCCCAGTGATAATCATTATTTATTAGTAAAGGCCATTTTTGATTTGCGAAATAAAAGAACGAATACGGATCACAGTTTTATATCTTTGTAAATATGTTATAAAGTTGATTATTGAAAAATACACAGATTTTTATTAACTTTCCTAGCAAGAGAGACTTTAAAACTTTTTTTTTAGTTGTGATGTAACCGCATAATAATTTGATAAAATTGTCTAGCCATTAGTAGTTTAGATTTTTTTTAATATCAAGAAAATTGACTACGAAGACAGTAAGTTGATATGAAAAAGTCTTAACAAAAAAGCTATCGTATTATCACAAAAGTCAATAAAACACTGATACACCAACCAGAAGCTAAAAATAACTAAATTAGTTATTACACTAAAAAGTGAAGGATAGTTTAAAATAACTATACTTCACTTGAAAGCTAAATAAATAAATAAATAATGCTGGACATCTTTCACACAGCATCATCTAGCCCCAAACTAAGAATAGCTTGTGTTATGTGAACTACATGACTGATATACTACTTATATACTTTTTTTTGTAAATACATACATATTATACATAGAAAACATTAACGGCATCTTATACTTTGATTTTAAAACACTATATCTCTTTCTTTCTCTTTTAGTTAGAAATCATTATAATCTTTGCAGCAAGCAAACTGCCGTATCTGCAATCGTAAAATGCTGGTTTCTAAAATGTCCATGCCCTTATTATATACAGTTACATATTTTTACCAGTAAATATACATAGGTTTATATATTTTTTAAACTTTGTTTTATCAATGTGGCCGAAATGTTAAGATTTCGTTAAACTACAAGTATTAATATCTATCCTATTACAAAGATTTTAAGTTGGTGATAGCTTTGCAAAATGGCCAGCCGAACTAAAAATAAAAAAATAAAAACATCAGTGCGCAGATGTTTGAATATAACAAGTAGTCGGAGGCATGTACATTTGGCCACATATAAATTTGGCACATGCCAGTGTTTCGCAAGTAGAAATCATTCCACGTAACCAGTCGCCCATCGCCGCTTATTAGAACTATAACTTCAATAACCTTTGATTTTTTGGCAAGTAGTCGAAGTTAAAACCTATAAATTAAGTAAAAAAACAAACTTACGACTGGATTCCCCATAATGGACATCCGATACATACTTGGTGAGTAGATCTTTAAGAAAAGATAAAAATAACTCCTATAAATCGAGCAACTAGAACTTTTTCATTCAAATTGATGCAAAAGTTCATTTATTTAAACAAATAGGTTCAGTTCATTCATTCAAAGTTCACTAAATTTACTTCGACTGGCCATAGTGTTGTAGCTAACATTTAACACGAATGCCCTAAACTCAACTCTATCTCTTCAAAAATACGACTGACATTACTAATAATGGAATATTTAATTTGCATATCGGTCATTTATTCGCTCTCCGGTTCAGTCAATTCCTCTTCAGACGATTCTATCTTCTGTCGACGTTTCTTCTTGCTTTTTCTACCTTTCTTCGGCTTAACTTCTAATTCTTGGTCATTCTGTTCCACATCTACAATTGGTTCTTCTGCTCTCAGTGGTTCTACCATGGCCTGCTCCAACTGTTTCTCCTCTTCTTCTTTCTGCTTCTGTTTTCTTACCAAATCTGATAGGTATTTGCATCTTTGCATGCATTCCTCCTGGAATATAATTAAAATATAAACACCCAACACTATAAATACACAAAAAAAAAGACTTCTTAAAATACGAACAAATCTGTTGGTCAAACAAGAATAATATTCATTTATATATGGCCTAAATCATATAAAACATATATAACAAAGACTGTCTTAATAACAAAGACTGTCTTAATTTGAAAAAAAAAAAAAACTTGTTTTTAGATCCAATTTCAAATACAATCCAAAGAATAACCATATTCTTCGTACAGACTATAGTCTGATCCATAGGATTCCCCGTGTCGTTGGGTACCAGGAACTACGAGTACCGTGGTACCACAACAGCCAAACTTACAGAACATGCTAATATTTACCCCGCAGCGGGAATCGAACCCGCACCTCTTGCGTCGCAGCTGGCTACTTGCCCACCACGCCATCGAATGATGATGATTTCAAAGGAAAACTGCTGAAAAAATAAGTTTTATTTTCTGATCTTTGTGCTGTGGTACCACGGTACTCCTAGTTCCGCGCTACAGGGATACAGGGAATCCTAGTGCGGACAATGCAACCATTTGTCCCGCAGCGGGAATCGAACCCGCATCTCTTGCGTCGCAGCCAGGTGCCCGCTCGTCGCGCCACAGATAGTATTTTTTTGTTTTTTTTTAAGGTCATGATCATATACCTTAGTCTTCCCCGGCACGCCTCCAGCTATCTTCTGCCAGCGATCCCCAGCTCCGCCCTTCGGATACTTGGCGAGGGACGTCTCCAGCGCCATCTGCTGCGTCTGAGACCAGCTACCGCTGCTCAATTCCTCCGCTTTGCGTGTTTTCACCTGCCGACAAAACAATAAAACTCACATAAGTGAATAAACATAATAAAAGTCTATGTACACCTCTGTGTACCTCGATGTACCTCGCGGGTAAGGAGCTGTATGCGACTACGGAGATGCGGGTTCGATTCCCGCAGCGAACTCATGTTTGCATGCTCTGCAGATAGTAGTTCCGGGTCTAGGTGTTGTGGTACTCGCGGTTCATCAGGAACCACGAGTACCACAACACCTAGACCCACGACACTGTGAATCTGGGGCCAGGACTATGTATGTGTTGGGTGTTTAATCATTTAAAAAAAGGTTTTATTTTTATCCCCAAGACAAATTGAGGGTAGTTTGTAATTATGAAGCCTTTGTGCGTCTGCCTGTCTGTATACACACGCAAGATATATTGTAAATGGTATTTTGCAAACTTGCAACACTGCCGAAACTTTGGGAAAATAATAAAAAAGGTTAACACGATGAAGACCCTTATAAAACTTATAATTTCAAAGTCAAAGTCAAAATTCATTTATTAATTAAAATCACAAGAATCACTTTGAAACGTCGGTTTTATCTAGTGTCTGTTCTTCTTCGACCAAGCCAGGAAAGAAAGGCAAGTTATTATTTTTAAAGATCCTTTTACAAAACTATACATACCTACATTTTCATCGAGTCGGAGCTCAATCCCAAGAGTTTTTATCATCTAAATAATCAGATATTTTATAGTATGCCTTTTTATAAAATTATTTTTATACTAAATATAAATCTGAGAAATATCTTCATGGAGATTGAAATCGTGAGCGTATTTGTTTCTAACCGACTGCGCATTATATGTTATGTTACCTTCTTAGGCTGTTCCACCACCACAGGCTCTGACTCCTGGCCAGGAACCTTATAGCAGTTATCCTTCATCTTAGCCGCCATGTGAGTCACCTGGAATAGGAATTACCTTGTGTATTTAGATAAGATTTTTTTACAAACTTGGTTACAAAGATTACAAATGTATTGATGAAATTGATAATAGGTTTTACTACAAAGGGAAGGCAAGTACATTAACCTGCTGATTCACTAAGGGGATGAAATAGGCCCCTATCGTGGACCCGCTATCTGTGAAAATTGGTCCCAGACTAAATCGCATATGAGGATAGTCTGGGACCAATTTTCACCAATTTTTTTTAAATAAAGCCAAGGGCCAAAACGATTTAGATCTATAGATATTACAATTTACAGAGAACATAAAAACTCATACAATAATTATATGTATTTTCATAATAAATAATAGTTATTTATTTTATTTCAGATAACATGTGTTTAGTAAGACTTTGGCTATAGTAGACATATATATATATATAATTTAACCCTGAGCCATCGGGGTGATGATGAAATAAGTAACTGCCCAGTCAATCAATCAATTAATTAATTAATGAAACAATTAACCAACCAATCAACCATTAACTCATTCCACCATCACTCAAACACAATGTTTATAGAAAGGACTATCCCTTTTATCGGTCACTATGTTCAGGATAGTGTTGGTCACGCGCACTCTGCTTATTATCGAGGCAACTACATTTGATTCCTGGGTAATCATCGATAGGGGCATACCGCGCGGTGCTAGGTAGACTGTCAAAGCTTTGTCATTCGCAAAACGGGATTTGACATCATTGCCTGAATTGAATCGCATTCAGACTTGATGGTAAGGCCCAGACTGGCCTTACTGTCTTGGACCGCTTGATAAAAAAAAAACTGTACATTTATCAAACAGCATCATCCAGCCCCAAACTAAGCAGAGCTTCTATTATGGGAGCTACATGACTGATGTACTTATATACTTATTTTTTGTAAATGCATTCATTTTATACATAGAAAACACCCAGACCCGAGACAAATATTTGTAGATTATACAAATATTTGTCCAGCGGCGGGAATCAAACCCGCAACCTTCTGCGTCTGCCACAGAGGTCGTCTTATTAAGTCACTGACCTCCGTGACGGGGCGCCGCATGAAGTTGGCTATGGTCTCCCAGCGGTCAGTTGCGCCCCCGGGGTACTTCTTCACGAGACGGACCAGCTCCGCAAGGTCTTCGTCCGTCCAGAGACCCCCCGACACGATGGGCGGCATCTGAAACGTGCAGTGAAATGGATTAAAAGGCCACTATCCTGCTTAATATAATAAATGCGAAAGTTTGTGAGGATGGATGTTTGTTACTCTTACACGCAAAAACTACTGAAAGGATTTTGATTAAACTTTGCAGTAATATAGCTTATAATTTAGAACAACCCATAGGCTACTTTTTATCCGGATACCACGCGGGCGAAGCCGTGGGCAGAAGCTAGTAAGTAATCTATATTAATAAAAATTAATTGCCGCATGTATGAGAGATTATCACTTGAGAACGGACTAGACCGTTTTGGAAGATTTTTTTCGTTGTGTTCGTATTAAAATTTGTCTTGAATTTATTTATTTTTTAATCCACCGGCAATGTCAAATATTTGTATTACCCTTGCGAAGCCGGAGCGGGTCGCTAGTATAGCTATATCTATATCTATATTAATAATGACCAGTTTGTTTGTTTTCTTGTTTAAAGGCGCTCTGGAAATACCAATCGAATTAAAAAAAAAAATCGTGCTGTATATATGATTTTTTGGCAAATCATACCTTAAATGTAACTTGTCTGTTTTACCTTGGTCTCCGGTGGCGTATCGGGTTCGTGTCCCGGGTCCAACAAGCAGGTAGCGGGTTCGCGCGCCTGCGGTAGGAACGCGCGTCGCCTCCGCGCGCCCTTCTCTTTCGCCTCCGCGGCCGCCGCGGCTTCGCGGATCTCACGTTTGCGCTCTTCTTCTGCTCTGGAAAATTAATTACAGAACTTATTTATATTACATAGGACAGGTTCCACAGTACTTGCGTGAAACTTACTGTAGGGACATTTATTAGAAAATCAGTAGGTATTTTTGCATAGAAATCTTTCTGTAATATTGACCCGTCTGCACTATGGTTAGGCCTTAAGGTGGTATTGAGGACATTTCTTGAAAGAGATCTGTCACTAAGATATATCTCAGTAATCCAGTGTAAAATATTGTGATCTTAAATTTATGTGTTCACAATGTGCACAACATAGAGAAACTAGCTTAACACTTACTAAAAAAAGTTAAGAAAACCTAAAATATTGCTGAGTAGGTAGATCTAGCATAGGTATAGGCACACTTACTTTACATTATTTATTTTAAGAAAGAACATTGTTGGCCTTTAAAATTTTGGATTGCCTTTAAATGCCTAAAAAAGCTAAAGCAGTTATTTGTTAATACCTAAAATAACGCCTTCTTTAATTGATTAAGAATTCGATGCGTTTTTTATTTCCTTATAATGTAAATTTTGGCCCTAATTATGAAGGATTTAATCAATTCATCAGTTTGTTTTTAATTAAAAATTACAAATATCAGAAAATGACAAAACACTGTTTGTCCAATCAACTGTTTAAAAATCTTTATAAACTTCTAAATTATGATTTGCAAATCTTAGAAAAAACATTGAAAAAATATATTTTATACATATTTATTAAATATATTATCACCATGTAAAGTGATAATTTTAATTCAAAAACATTATTCAATCAAGAAAATTTACAGTTTGAGAAACATACCTCTTCTTTTGTCTTCTAGCGTCTTCAGCCTTCTCCTTCTGCATTATTTTATAATCTTGGATGCCTCTCGGGATGGCAGTCACCAGCCACCACAGGAACCGCGGTATTTGGAACGGCAGCGTGTCTTTAACGCTTGGTTTCGGGAGCTGGTCCAATATCTCGGCTAAGCCAGTGTCGAAACCGGACTTTTTAGATTTGGACTTGACACGGCTCTTCTGTATCGATTCCTGATGGAGGTAATAATTTTAAGGAATATGCAAAAAAATATAATGAAGACCTAAGACTAATGAATCTAGCAATGCTATGAGGACGATAAAATTGCACTAATTTTCCCAGGCTTAGCAATGTCCAAAACTTCTCTAAGTCAAAGTCAAAAGTGAATAGGTGTGTGTGGGGGAGGTGTGGAGGTGTGTGTGGGTGTGTGTATATGGTTTAAGAGATTGGATTATATTTTGTCTCACTTGTTAAGGATACTAGAAGTTACATCATACTTACAGCAGTAAATTTCTTTTCAACATAAGCGGCCCAGCTAACCGTATACTGGCTCAGGGTGACGAGTATAAATAGGATGATAGCTCCCTCGGCCAGTCCTATCTTCCGTACATGTCGGTAGTAGTACAGAGCTGAACGCCAGTTAGGCAAGCCATTCTTAAGCACATCATTGTATCTGCAAATGTTGTATAGCAATAGTTATTCATAGGACCTTGAGAATTTATTACACTTGAGCAAACAATTCACTATTCTTGTGCAAACTAAATTGCTCAACACTTCATAGATTTCTACAAAACATGACCATGACTCTTTCCCATTATAGAATCAGATATGTGCAGGTCTGTGAGAGGTTCCAAAGAAGGTATAGTCAGAAGCAAGACAGTATAAACATAGTATATGTTTTGAATCAAAGTTAGCATTCCACTAAATGCCTTGAAACTTTAGTTTTATTTTATTTATATTATTAGAAATAAATAAGTGTTATGTTAACACAATATATATGTTTTGCATAGAAGTTTTAGTGGAATGCTAACTTGCCCTGAAATTTTAGTTCTAGTCTATGCCGGTTTCTCCACAATATTTCCTTTCACCACCTTTCCACTTCTGGTGATGATGATTATGGTCGGGAAGCTCCACTCCAGTTGATTAAAAATAACCAGAAACAAACATGCTTAGACTGTATTTGCAATGGACATCCTCACATGCATATTCAGTGCATAGATTTTTGTGGATTCAAAGTAGGGGATAGTCAGACACAAATCCAAATATTATAATTGGGACATGTCTGCATTCTGCAGGCAATAAGTAAGTATGTGACAGGTTAAGCTCATTTTAACAATAACCTTTGGTTCTTGGGCACGCAATTTCCTATGTATTGTTTTTCCTTCACCGTCTTCAGCATATATTAATTACGCACATCAATTTTCAGAGTGGAAAAAATCCTTAATACACAAATAGTTTGGCATGCACATAGCATGACATAGTTGAAGTTGTGAAAAGAATGAGGTATGGTGGCCTAGTAAAGAGCATTTTAAAGAACCAGTGTGGTGATAGAATTCACTTACTTTTCCCTCTTCCCAGGATCTTTAAGCACATTGTGAACGGACACCAAGTTCCTGAACTGAACATCAGCATCAGGTGCATCATTCTTATCTGGATGTAGTTTCAGTGTCAATTTCTTGAACGCTGATTTTATCTCAGCAGGAGTTGCATCCTGGAAGAAACAATTTTGAATAGATAGATAGATTATTCTTGTTGATTCCACTCTGGAAGGTTACAGAAGGACTGTGTTTTAGCCCTCGTGGAACCATCCAGACCACAAGGTCTGAATTTGGACTTGTAGTATACAAATACTACTTGCAACATAACTCTTTGGTAACAGTTTGGTTTGGATTCTAATACTGACCATTTTTTTTATGTTTTATCTAGGTAAACTTCCATATGATATGGTTGTGGTCACACGGATTAGCAGCTTTCCATCAAGTGCGGATGACACTTGATGGAAAGTTGCTATCACAACCTATTGACATTGCTAAAGTGTTGTCTGCTCTGAAGGATTTTTTACATATAAAGATATCCTTTAGGAACCATTTATAGTGGGCTGTATTTCTACTTCCAATCCGAAGGTCGTGGGTTCGTAACCGGTCGTGCACCAATGAATTTCTCATAAGTGTCTATTCAACTAATCATATTGTTAGTGGATCAAAACATTGTTGACATAACTATTTGTTTTAAACGATTTACAATATATTGGTCTCAAGGGAAAGTGTAGTGAAGGGAGAGTGCGGTATTACCTGTTTAACTCCTAGCAGTACATAGAAATTCTGATTAACTTCTTCGACCACGTCGAAAACTTCGAAATCGCCTTCATCCCATGCGGCCGTAGTTATTACTAGCGACAACAGTATTACCAAGAAGCGCATCTTGAAAGTCACTTTTCTTCACAACACAAATAAAACAAAACCATATTTTATTCATTAAATTCTAGATTTACAATAACCGATTTCTCCGTAAAAATTCCTCGCTTTCAGCCAGCCAGCTGGGACGGTTTGTCAAATTGTCAACCAACTTGGTTTGACATTGACAGATGCCAGCTGGGCAAATTAATGTTGCCATATTCTTAAGATTTATTTGGTAGATTTGGGTTGCTTTATTACCCGCGACGCAAGAACCCTGTATTTGCTCTTGGGGGGTAAGAGGTTGATTGTTCGCACGCGTTTTTTTAATTTTGTAAGTCACTTACAAATACAGCTTAAGCGATTGTAATTTTTTCGTATCGTTTTGTATGACTTCTAACGGTCGATCTTAGATTTAGATCTAAAACATACACATTCTTGTTCTAACCAAAGCTCATAAAGATAAGTAGGTACCAGGTACTGAAAGTAAACACATCGTTGGACACATGCTTATGATAAACTAGCTTCTGCCCCTTCTCTAGGCTAAAGAGTAATAAAAAACATCCATCCAACTCAAAAAATTTAGCGTTTATTATAATAAACTATAGTAGGTAAGTAGGATATTTATGACTGCGCGATTGATCTTTCACACTGATCGCGAAAGTTTTGATAGGATGGTTGTAGTATTTTTTGTCTTGATCGTACAGGGAATGGGTACATACTACTTATTTTATTTTATTATTTTTTTTAAGTTTATTTTTAACCAGTTTTGAGCGATTATAACCAGTGATTAAAATTTTGGTTGAGGTTGAATTTCAAAAATAAGATTCGCAAATAATTTATTCGATTTAGTCTATGTGTTATTTCAGAACCTAAACTATCTACATTTCAAATTTCATCAAAACCAGTTTAGTAGGTACGGAGGTAAGCGGTAACAAACATACACACACACAGACTTTCGCATTTATTAAATTATAGTAGTAGGTCTAATAATCGGATTCGGGGCCTTTTGCCGTTCATAAAAAAATAAATTACAACATAATAAAACAAGCTTGGCTAAAACGACTTTACGTTGCTATGGGACTACTACGATCTACAAAATTCCTTATTAGTCAGTATGTTTCCTCCTCAAACTAGGTTGTTTTTATGCGGTCTTGACCTAGAAAGCCGAATTATCTACGTCAAATGAAAGGATTTCTTTTACAGTTCTTATTTATTGTAATTTTTTCTATACTTCTGCTATGTATTTGTTATACATGGTAAACCGACTAAAATTTAATTGTATAATCATAAAACCTGCATACTTATCAACAATTGGAAATAATCTATTTGTTTCTTTGATATTTATGTTGCAGAGTGACTTTAATCGCAGATATTACGAGACAGAGGAGGGCGGGCAGGGTGTGTCTCTCGCTCTCGGTTAAGTGCGGTATGCCGTCGCTCGCTTGCTCCTCAGTTTTTCACAACCCTTCGCAGGAAAATGGCGTTTTGTAAAGAGCTTGTTCTCTCCGCGCATGTTTACCCCGCGTTATTTTACTGCGATACTTAAAAAATATACCTACATGCAAACTATATAAAATAATCTTATTTTTTCAATTTCACAATGTGTCTAACAGGTGGATTATTAGATTGGAAGGCTTTTCGTAAGGCAGTAATAGTTTTTTCTGGAATATTTATAATATTAATGACAGTCGGATTTCTAGTACAGTTTGAGCATACCAGGGTAAGTTTATTTATAATGTGTAAGTACTTATTTATACTATCTATTTATTGTTTGTTTTTCCAAGATTACCTACCTATTTAGTTACTTTATTAGAAAACATGGATTATTATCCGTTTGACAGAAGATCGATTGGTGAGGCATGCGCTGTGTGTGCATCTAATTTTCCTCTATGCAATTATAATATCATTTTGGTGTTTTTCTGCATTTATTGTTTGTTCTGATAAGTAATATTTGCTTTAAAAAATCAGTAACATATGTACCCTTTTTTTGTCAATACGGAGTTATAATAATTTCAAGGTTTCTCAGAAACCGGGGCTTGAATAGTCGACCTAAATATGAACAAATAGCTTTCCATTCATACTCTGATGCACCCCTAAAAGCTCCCTTGCGTAATGCTAGGTATAGTTAATTTGGGTCTGAAAGACTCCAATTAAGAGTTTTGGTTACTTTACATATACCCTACTACTTAATATTTTTCTTTATCCAAAATCTTTGGTATCTTAACTATGTTCGTATTTCAGAATGCCACGAATGTGTGCGGAGACAAGTTGTCATGCCCACCCACCTGGCATTGTTGTACGCTAGGGTGCTGCGCCCCTGCTGTCACCGCTTCTCCGCGCACCGAAAACGAGAAAGAGCATAGTAATACTACATACGATCCATGGTACACACAATGGTGCGTATGAGAACTTAACAGCTCATTCTTCATAATCACATTTACATTATTCTATACCATTATTCTATAACTATTATAGAACAGGAGTTTGATCTCCGTCTATGAAAATCAAACATATTCAGAAAATAAGCAGGAACTTAATAGGTCTATAATATATGTGTTATCTATGCAATTAAACATCTACATAAGAAATTGTGTACCTACGTCAAAAGTAAATTAGAGAGGTGTGTAGTATTCTTCTATTTTGTGGTAGTGTGCCTTTAAACCCATTGGTTATTTCACCAGCAGTCACTTGGCTGTTTTCAGGGCCTCTATACTATAACCAAATCTATTTGAGCCTGAGCTACAGCATGGTGACCTAGAACCGACAAACACACGAATGTGGATAATAAAGAAGGGACAAAAAACAATATTATTTTACTTCAGGCCGGTGCTGTTCTTCCTGGGACTACTCGGCGGGATAGTGATCTGCTGCGTGTGGTGCTTCCTCTGCAGACGTAACCCGTCCGGAGTTTGCTCTATGAGCTGGTCTTGCTGCACGCCGAGTACACGCCGACGTGACACGGAGGTCGACTCCGCAGGCTCACTGTACCCTCCTCCAAGATACAGCCGCTGTGGATCGTTCCATCAAGCCCCACCACCGTATTCTGAAGTAATATTTTTGTTTTCATTCTTTCGTTGACTCTGTTCATTTTACGCCGTTTGGTTTTATTTTCCCTTTGTTTGCTCAGATAACACTTAGTATTACGTTAAAGCTAAGTAGATAACATGCACGTTTTAAGATATAATTACAACTTTTCCCGAGACAGGAACTGACCTGTCCCAGAACCGTCAAGCATGGTCGAGGTATCGTCGTTATAATATCCTAAAATTATACCAAACCGCACGTCAATATCAATGCCATAACATGTAATGGACATGATAGGCTGTAAATATTATACAAAGTAAATTACTGGCTGCATATAGTTAGTTAAACTATGCGACTTCGTCCGAATCGATATTTTTCCATACACACTTTAATATTTCCGCTGTATGTACCACAAAATTTCAGGTCTCTATGACGCACGGTTTAAGCTGTCGGTTAGTACGTTGACGAGTCAGTCACGCATGGATTTTATAGTATGTTGCACTATGCAGCTTAGCGCATTATAACATAAAATTAAAAAAAAAAAAAATACTATGTATACTTATACTAAAATTTCGAAAAGCAATTAAATACTTAAACATGATTTAGACATTCTCACGACTGTAATCCCCCTGGTGGAGATCTGCAGATCCATACTCAGTACGTGACGATCTGTGAGGGTACTTAACAAATATTGGGTAGTCAGAGACACGTCCAGATACGATATAAGGCACAGGTCCGTGTTTTGCAAAGAAGTAAGCAATTCACATGACCAGGTTGCATGCCGCTTTATTGATACACTAACTAATGCGACATGCCTTCGAATTTTTGGCTCTTGTACATGTTGGTTTCCTCTCGATGTTTTCCTTCACCTCACGACGTAAGTCATGTTATACGTTTTAAGCACGTATATTATGTACCTACTAATTGTGCGTGTTTTTATAACAGGTTCAATCGAAGCCCGACCTATATCCCCTCGTCATCACATGTGCTGAGGGCGATGGGAAGTCCGGAGGCAACTACCTTATGGTACATTACTTCAGAAATTATGTAATAAGGCCTTCACCAGGTAATTATTTCTAAAAGTTAGTTTTATCTTTTCAATTACCTTAAGTGAAATATCGCTGAATTATCATGTACCTTAAAAAACCTTTTAAAAATAAAAACTGTCATTAACAATATATTAATGAGCTTATGTTACTAAGTATTCCATTACAATCGAGCTTAAGAACCAATTTAATTAGTCTGTAGTTCGTAGAATAAACGGTACAAAGGCATTAAGTTATTCAAAGGTGTTGCACGTTCGTGACTGCGATGTAAAAAATGTTGGGCACAGTCAAGAAAGTATACAAACAACACGAGGGTGTCATAAATTTGACTAAACTCAATGTGACTACTGTGAGTGATTTGTGATTTATGGTCGAAATGTCACGCACACAATGTTTATGGTCATAGTCAGGGTGAAAATCGATCATTGGGTTTCAGGTTCTCTATCAGCGACGAGTACTGCAGAATCTCTCAACTCCAGTTTCATATGCAACGCGGCAAATGAGGTTCGTATAAATAACGCGAAACCGAATTTCAGACGCTATACAAAAAACCGCATCATTCATTTTTAATCTCAAATTCATTTTAGAACATAGATAGACAGTCATATAGATAGATAGATAGAATATAGAAGACAGATAAAACTTTATTGCACACTAAATATTTCAGCTTATATAAATAGAACAAACTTTGACAATGTTGTACAATGGGCAGCCTTATCGCTAATAATACATATACTTACACACCTACATACATTATTGTGTTCCAATTTTACCAATACATAAATAATTGTTATTATACAAAAAAGCTAAATTAATATGAAAACACGTTTCGTGTGAAATTGCACAAACAAATCATAAGATATATCATAAGAATATGATAATTCAACTACATCACGACTTAAGATGGCTTTGTGCTACCGAATCGCAACGATAGCGCGTCTTTTCTCGTAATGACATCTACATTTTAGTTTCGCATTAAGGTTATTTTGTGTAAAACATTACGAGCTTAACTTTCAGCAACTTCCAGTTTTTTCTGGAAGTTTTTTTTATTTTGCATTGATTATTTTTTTAATTTTTTTTAATCAATTAGCCGATAGGCGTTTTAGCAAAGACGTTGCTTGGGTATTTGTCTGTTAACGTTTTTCTTCAACGATTTTAGTACGGGTTTTTGCAATCATTTTGTATTTGTGGTACAAAAAACAATTTTTTTTTGTGACTCGGAAAAAATATTTGCAGAAAAATTTACCCACAGTGGGAATTGAACTTATATTATTATTCAGATCAGTTGGTGTAAAAAAGCTTAAAGTTATTTCTCAGTAGGTACCTATGTGAAATCAAACAATAATGTTTTCTAGGCGAATTCAATCATACCACCACCGTACTCGTGTGCAAACAACTTCGAGGAATACGGGGGGTGCCGGCGCTCCATGCTACGCTCCATGTCCTCGCTGACGGAGCACCCTCTCGCCCCCACTCGCCCCGCACGCATCCGGACCACTCCCACAAGGGCACCCAACGCTACTTTCAGAGAGGACCAGCAGTGGACTCCTGACATGGACATGGTAATTTTCTGATTATCTAACAAACAGTTGTAAATTTATCATCACCCACCAACATCACCCTTCTTTAGAAATTTATGTATTCTACATGCAACACAACCACAATAATTCGTAGCTAGGTACACTTGCAACTCGTTCTGCTTGGTCTCAACAGGTTTTTGTTGTTTTTGCTTTAAAGTAAAAAAAAATCACTGAGCCATGGCTATTTTGTTATGCTGCACACGCACAAACTTACCTAATTAATTTCTAAGTACTTACGTTTTGAATAAGTCGGTCTATGTTTGTTTATGCTAAAAATAGAATAATAATGTATATTGTATGTGTGTGTCTGTAGTAACAAATAAATTGGTATCTATCTATTACCAAGAAAAGTTTATTGTCATAATCCTACTGTTCCTACTGTCCCTGCGGATTGAGATAAATATGAAAAATATGTATCTATCTCCTTTTCCTCAGTCACAATTAATTTAAATGCCAGTTGGTGAGAATTATGGCAATAAATCAAAAGTAATTCTAATTTTCTTTACTTAGTGCTATTAACACTGGTACTTAATAATTTAGATGAACAATACGTTGCAGTGATTTCATAGCGTCAAACTATATCCCAACCCAGAATTACTTAACAAGTACCGATATCCTATATATAACCACTTTTATCATATTTTCAGGACCAACCTTACGACCTCACTCAAGCACTAGCGCTTAGGAGAGAGCTTTTGGACCGTGAGATGTATTGTGAAGGTAGCTGGCGCATGCCGAGTTCCCCTCCAACGCACCGGTCTCCTTCCATCGGCCAGGATGTAGTCTTCGAGCCCGAGGCATATGGCCTTCCGGTGACAGAAGCTTGCGAATCTCTTACACAGCCAACAAGCCCCAAAGATACTCGAAGACCCGATGATAGACGACAGCGTCGTCTTGACAGTATCAAGCGAAATATAAGAAAATCGAGCTTATACATGCCGCTATCAACTCATCCTGTGAGACCTTCGAGGGTGTCCCCCGGAGCGCGTATCTCCTCAAGATCTGCGCCCGCCACTCCCAGCAGTAACCTCGTGCCTAATCTACTCAATTTCACTCATCGAGCCTCCCGTCATAGTTCTAGATCTTCAAGGCTAGAAGAGGAATATGATGCTTTGATATTAAACGCGGAGCAACGTATGGACCACAAATTTTAGGATGAGATGATCTGCTTTGGAGAACCCCAAGTCAAGAAATATACCATTAAAATTATACGATTTACGCGAAGTGATAGAAAGCCAACGGACCTAAGTGAAGCCTGAAATAGCCTAATACCTACGTGTCAATGTTACGTCTTGTAAATACATCTGTAAGTTGTGATTTTGAGTCGATGCTCATAATTTAGTAGCATATAAGGAAGTAGAAATTATTTTATTCAGTATTATAATTTGAGTTTAAAACATGAGCTTTGTGAACATTAGTTCACTTGACTTATAATAAAAATAAAATAAATATGAATAAACATAATTTTATTTATTTTTCAGAAGTTGCCTTTACCTTGCCAATAATTTTGAATAACTTATTAAATATAGGGGTGTAGTCTTTAGAGTCTTTTGAAGTTATTCAATTTATTGAACCTACTACGTCAAAAAAAAATGTTGGTTTAGTGCGGCCTCTGGCGGCCAATAAGGAGCATAAAAGTTCTAAAATGGTAGAAACTGGTGCTGGCAGCACCTAAGTTACGTTTCATCGCCTGCCGTATGGAGTGGATATGGATGTTGAGCATGGTTCGAAGGATTGAAATGTGACCAAATAATTGCTGTGTCTCGAACACAAGTTTTGACATTGACAATTCGACAAAGATTGGCAGTTCAAGTTTCACTTCACTGAATTCATTGAAATTCGAGGGTTGGCGATCAGGATTTGGAATAACAAGCGTCTCAGTGAGAGTTTTTGAGTTTTTAAATTCATTTCGCTACCTATTTCACGTCCTATCAAGTTGATTTATTGTTATTAGGTGTTTGTGGGTTTAGGAATTGTTGGTAATACCTTGTAGTATATGTTTTAACATTGTTTGTTCTTACTAACCTTATCTGATTTTGTGAACCGCGTTTTCCAAGATGGATATGGAAGTGGTGGTCCCGCCGGATCGCCCTCCAGATCCTCCTGATTCATGTTCTGGTTCGTCTGGGGCTCCTGAACAAAGTCGTTCGGGAGCCAAGCGCCGACTGAGTGTGGATGAGGGGGATGTTTCCGTAGGGAAAAAAACTATTACCTCTCCTGATATGGCCTCTGCTTCGATACAAACTGTGTATCATCATGCCTTGATGGTTATTGGTATAAAAGAATACTCTAATCAAGATACAGGACCTTTCATCGTCCATGTTTCAAGGACTGAACCTGACCCTTCAGCAGGTACAACCATTCGTCCCATCAAATTTGGTCAATTTTTGTCAAATCACAAAATTTCTAACATTTGCTGTGATGGTGTTAAGCAAGTAGGGCGCAATCGAATTTCGGTGGAATTTAAAACAGCTTCGGATGCCAACAAATTTTTGGACAACCAGATTTTGCCAATGTGTAAATATACTGCGAGTATCCCAACCTACAACATCACACGCATGGGTCTAGTCCGCTCCGTTCCAGTGGATTTATCTTTAGATGAATTTGCTGAGAATTTAGAAGTTCCTGATGGATGCGGCTTTGTTCTCAAAGCCCGCAGACTAAATAGAAAATCTGTGGATGAGGGTAAGGTTTCGTGGGTTCCCACTCAAACTGTGGTTCTCACTTTTAGAGGACAGCTTCTTCCAGAAAGAGTTTACTCTTTCCATACCTCTCTCCCGGTTGAGTCATACCAGTTGCCTACTATCCAATGTTTGAGTTGCTGCCGATTTGGACATGTTAAAGCTCAATGTCGCTCCAAACCACGATGTTACAAATGCACAAAAGAACATACTGGTGATAGCTGTGATACAGAAGAATCCAAAGCTACTTGTTTACACTGTTTCGGTAACCATTTCTCTTCCAACAAAAGTTGTCCTGAACAGGAGAGACAAAGGTCTATAAAGAGTTTGATGTCACAAAATGGCATTTCATACGAGGAAGCTTCTCTTCAATTTCCAAAGGTTGGAAAATCATATTCTGAAATTGCTCAGACTATGTATTCTTCTCCTAATCCTGTCCTTCAAAATTCAATCCCCTCAAGCAATTCATCGAAAACCCGTTCTTATGTCAAAACTGTCTATGCTACTCCTCGTCCCCGAGCCCCATTAGGAAAATCCTTCGACAAAGCTGCTCATCAAGCCATCGTCTCAAACCCATCCTCAGTTCTTCCAAATGGTCATGCAATAATGTCTCATACTCTGTCATCAGAGTCCGAGACCCGACAGAGTTTCCTTATTGAAACTCTTCTAACACTCATAATTGAGTTGTTCTCAACATCCAACTCTCCCCTACCGTCCAACGTTGCCCAAAAACTGTCCCAGGTCATCTCATTAGCTGGTAATAATGGATCTAGTGTCCATTCTCCAGTGGAATACGAAAAGTCTTCGCCCACGAAAATCTGAACTTCTCCACTTAATTTCTAAATTCCACCCGTCGGTCATTGCCGTCTCGGAGACATGGCTTGTTCCTGGTTCCCAGTTTCGGGTATCAGGCTACTCCTGTCTCCGAGACGACAGGACTGACGGGTACGCCGGTAGTGGCCTGCTTGTCAGGCGCACCCTCCCTTTCTCCCAAATTTCCCTCCCACCCCATTCCCCTGAAATAAACTTGGTAGCTGTTAGAGTTTTTGATATTTCATTTATTTCTATATATATCCCTCATCCCAATTCGATCTTAATCCCTGATATTCTTTTGGTTATTTCTTCTGTCCCTTCTCCCATTATTTTGTTGGGAGATTTCAACGCCCATCACTCTTCATGGGGTTCTGGCCACTGTGATGTGTTTGGACGTTTACTTTTGGAAATGTTTGATGAGGCCAATCTTTGCATCATAAACGATGGCTCTATTACTCGTAGGGCCCTTCCTTCTCAAGACCCGAAGAGTGCCGTCGATTTAACTGTTTGTTCTCCTTCTCTTTCTTCTCTTCTTTCCTGGAAAACACTGCCGATTTCTTACGGCAGTGATCATTTTCCTATTATAATCACCATCCCTAATCGCGTTTCTCCTGAGTATAACTTTAACCCAAGTTTAAAACATCGGCTGTCAGGGGCCGATTGGTTGACATACTCGTCATGTCTAGAAAATTCGGCAAACAATCTTCCCCCTTTACAGACGGATAATACAGACAATTATCTTTTGGCCTATTCTAAATTAGTGGAATCTGTTTTATCTAGTGCTAATGAAAATATCCCTTTAAAAAAACAAGCTCGCTCTCAAAAAAAAAAAATTTCTACCCCATGGTGGGACTCGGATTGCACTTCAGTAGTTAAAAATAGAAAAAGAGCTGAGCTGACGTATAACTCTTCTATGACTCGAGAAAACTTTTTAGATTATCGGCATTCAGCGGCTAAAGCCAGTAGAGTCCTTTCTCTGAAGAAGAAACGTGGTTGGATGAATTTTTGTGAAAATTTATCTCCAGGAGCCCCCCCGTCGTTTGTTTGGATACAAATAAGACGATATCGGGGTTCATGTAGTGTTCCAAATATTTCCTCAAACGATCCTCTTACTTGGGTTGATGCGTTTGGTGATGGATTATCTCCTCAGTTTGTTCCAAGTCTAGATTCTCTTCCTAGTCCTCCTTCTTATCTTCCTTCTCTTTCAAATATAGACTCCAATTTTTCTTATAATGAGCTCCAACAAGCTCTAGATGGACTAAAGGATACTTCTCCGGGTGTGGACGGAATTCCTTACTCTTTTATTATTAAATCTCCTGAAAGTATTAAACGTTATTTTTTAAACCTTATCAATAAATTCTTAGAATATGGCACTGTACCAGAAGAATGGAAGACCCAGATAATTATTCCTGTTCTCAAACCAGGAAAAAGTTCTTCTGACCCTAATAGCTACAGACCTATTGCGTTATCCTCTGTTTTGTCCAAAATTACGGAACATATGATAAAGTTTAGACTTGAATGGTTTGTTGAGAATAAAGGTATTTTATCAAAATCCCAATTTGGATTCAGGAAAGGTATGAGCACTCTCGATAGTTTAAGTTTAATAACTACAGACATACGAATTGCATTTGTCAAAAAAGAATCTCTAGTTGCTGTTTTCCTTGATGTTGCAGCTGCTTATGACAACGTCCTGCTTTCATTGCTCAGGAAGAAGCTTCAACAGCTGAGTATCCCTGAAAGGCTTGTTCGATTTGCTTGTAACCTGCTAATGGAAAGGAAAATTTTGATTAAAACTAATGGAACCTTTTTACCGGCACGTTGTGTTTGGAAAGGTTTGCCCCAAGGTTCAGTGCTCAGCCCTTTACTTTATAGCCTGTATACTCACGATTTGGATTTACTTATCTCCCCTACATGCCAGGTACTCCAATATGCCGATGATCTTGCATTGTATGTTCTATCAAACTCTATTGAAAATACTCGGGACGATCTAAATACAGCCCTTCGACTCCTAAATGAATGGTTGAATGACCATGGACTATCCCTTTCAGCCTCTAAAAGTAGGTGTGTGGTGTTTTCTAGAAAAAGAATTATCCCGTCTGTTGAAGTATACGTTGGCGAAGAGCAGATTCAACAGGCTAACAGTGCAAAATTTTTAGGTATAAAATTAGACTCAAGAATGACAGGAGTTCCTCACTTCAGCTACATTTCAGAGAAATGTGAAAAAAATATTAATATCCTTCGCTCATTATCTGGCGTATGGTGGGGTTCCCATCCTTATTGCCAAAAACTATTATATAATGCCATTGTTCGTAGTCATATGGACTATGGGTCCTTTCTTTTAGACCCATGTACCAAAATGGCATTGGGGAAATTAGACAAGGTACAGTCAAGATGTCTGAGAATAATTCTTGGAGCAATGAAGTCCTCTCCTATAAACGCAATGCAAGTGGAATGTGTTGATCCTCCTCTTTGTTTGAGAAGACAGTACCTTGCAGATCGATTCTTTTTTAAATTAGTACAATATTCTCATCATCCTCTTTTGCAAAAATTAAATGAGCTTTTTAATTTAATTGAACCTTTCATCGATAACATTCAAGACAAAATTCCATGTTTAATTCGTAGTTTCATAAAATATTCTCGCCTGCCACACCCTGTCATTCAGAATCGAATTAACCCCCTATTTTCAACTACATATGAAGCCCTAGTGTATCAACCAAATATTATACTCGATTTTGGAATAGCTAAAGGTTCGGTGGGTGCTCGCGATTCATTTAATACGCAAATGGCTACTAAATTTAATGGCTGGCTTTCTATATTTACTGATGCCTCAAAATTACATGACTCCAGCCCTGTTGGTGCTGCTGTTTGGATTCCTTCGTCTAAAATTATATTAAGCTTTAAATGCCCATCAGTATCTTCTGTCTTTACGGCAGAATCTGTAGCTCTTTTAGAGAGTATTCTTTATATTAAATCTCATAACCTTAATAATTCAATTGTATTCACTGACTCTAAAAGCTCCCTCCAGGCTATACTTTCTAACCCTTTTCGATCCAAATCCAGATTCCCCGTTATCCTTAGTATTCGTGAAGCTCTGTATAGTTGTCATACGATCGGAATTAATATTGTGTTAGCATGGATCCCTGGTCATTCTGGAATTCCAGGCAATGAAACAGTCGACTCCTGCGCAAAATATGCTGCTCAGACAGGCTCCCATGAATACTTACATATTTATTCCCACGACCTTTGTTTAGTTCCTAGTTCGCATTTGTCAACTTCCTGGTCCCGTATGTGGATTACTTCCAAAACTCTGAAAGGTAAACACTATGGTGATATTCAACCCGAAATTCCAATAAAACCCTGGTTCTTTAAGTTCCGCAAAGCTGACAAAATAACAACGTCCACTATCTGTCGTTTACGATTAGGTCATGCTTGCACACCAGTTTTTCTAGCCAAAATAAGGGTCAGGGATCACTCCTTGTGTGAATGTGGATTAGATGAAGGAAATGTTGATCACCTTTTATTCTCTTGTCCCAAGCTACGGCTATCTTTATATGATGTCACTCCTCCAGAAATCCCTCGTCCTCTCTCTTCTAAATTTTTACTATCCCTTGTCTTCACCCCTTTTATATGTTTATTATGTAAATTTGTATCCAATAATAAAATAAAATTATGATAATTATGCATTTATAAGTTCCTTTCACAATGTTAAATGTACAGTATGTGTGTCTTGTCTCTGTATTTGTGTTGTTCCTTTCTTTTCATTTAATAAATCAACTTATATTAAAAAAAAAAAAAACTTTTCGTTCTATTTTATACCGGACAAATTTCGGTAAACTCCTCTCCATCGCCTTATTTTTTTAAATCTTGTTGACCTGACATTGGCAAAATTGTGGCAACCCTAACCACATATGCCAATAACAAAAAAGTTGAAGTTGAAGTTGAAATTCGCAAATTTTGTTTGTTTACAATCTAGAAAACTCGATAGATTTCGACAAAAACAAGAAAACTACCAAACTGACTTCCCAGATTGACTACGATATGAGCGTACCTACTGATTTCGGCCCGGATTCCGGTGGAAGGATAAAGGTTTGTTTTCCCGAGCGACACAAGTTGATTATGTGCTCTTGCGTTTTAAAATTACAATATGACCGGTATCCTTACATTTCCAGGGCCTAACAATCGTAAAGCCAATTGTGTACGGCAATGTAGCACGATATTTCGGCAAGAAACGGGAGGAGGACGGTCATACCCATCAATGGACCGTTTACGTGAAGCCATATACTAACGAAGACATGTCTGCTTACATTAAGAAGGTACCTAACTATAAACTCCTTTTGACGAATAACGAATATGTAGAAAACTATATAATTAGCTATCTACCTATTTAATGATAGCAAATTTGTAAAATAGCAAAAGAAAACAAAAACAAATATGCTCACAACTCTCTTCCCCATGGTGGACATCCTCAGATACATACTCAGTGAGTATATTTTTGAGGCTACCAAGTAGGGACCCCCCTAGTCAGAGGCACGTCCAAACATTACATTTGGTACATGCCCGCATTTTGTCAGTAGTAAGCATTCCATGTGACAGGTTGCAAGCCTATCACTGCTTATTGGACCACTAACCGTTGGCCTTAAAATTTTTGGTTTTAGAGCATGCCGGTTCTAGGGAAAGTGGTTACCGTCAACTATTGACATTTGCATTGCCGATGGATCACCTGCTCTGAAGGAATAATAAAATTCTTGTTTCTTTGAAGGTGAACTTTAAACTACATGAGAGTTATGCAAATCCGAATCGGATTCTAACGAAGCCCCCATATGAGTTAACTGAGACGGGTTGGGGAGAGTTTGAAATTGTCATCAAGCTGCACTTCCATGACCCGAATGAAAGGCCGGTAAGTTTTATTTGAAGCTTTTGGATGCAAACAAGCAAACAGACCACAAGAAGCCAATGCCACTAAGAGGTCATCATACTCATACTCCATCAAGGTTTTTTTTATTTACTGTACAAAATCACAGCTCTCAAGGAATTATAACTTTAACTAATGACTTACAGCCAATTAAGGATGAGCTTGAGCGTGTTGCCAAGTCCAACCATCAATTAATTATATCAATAAAAGCCAATTTTTTATCTATAAATATAAAGCCAGATGTTATGTGATAACCCTTACCATCTGCATCTGCTGATGAATTGCCTGTCATTGAGACAAGGTTGGAAAGTATCATGTACCTGTCATGTCCATGATACTGGACATACTGCAGTTGGCTTGCAGTCCAGTATCATGTACTGACAGGTACATGATACTGGACTGCAAGCCAACTGCAGCCAACTGCAAGGCAAGTGGTGCGGCGATTCCAGCTATGGGACAATTGCATGTTCTGTAGATATCTGTTCCATGTCTGGGTGTTGTCTTACCTCCGTACTCGTAGTTCCTGATACCCACGACACAGGGAATCCTAGTGTGTGGTCAGGACCATGTTCTGTCTAGAATAGAATAAAATATCGTTTATTTTATTGTAATTGTTTATAGAATAATTGTTTATTGTCTTACTATGTGTACAAAGATGGAATAAATTGGTAACATTTTAATCGCTGTATCTGTTGTATATAAAAAAACCTATTCCGGGGATATGTCGTATATTTTCTTTGTTTATTATTTCAGGTAACTCTATATCACATACTCAAGCTGTTTCAGTCCCCGGTGACTGAGGGTGCTCCCCCGACCGTGGGCCGATCCCTCGTCAGTGAGTCGTACGAGGAGATAGTCTTCCAAGAGCCAACACAGCTGATGCAGCATCTCTTAAACAATGTAAAGCCGGTCACTAATGGACACTGGAAACATGATACAGATTGTAAGTTCATTTATTTACTAGCTACTGCCCACGGCTTTGCCCATGTTGGTACCCCGACAAGAAGTAGCTTAAACAGTTAAGGCAGCAAAATTTTTTGAGTAGAGTAGACATATTGCCTTCAAATTTGTCATCATATTATGTTATATGAGTTTATTATTATTAATTATACTAACATTAACATTTCTTTAAATGATCACTTTTCTGATGTGGCACCACCGCTCAAATATCTGCGGTTCATTGAAGGCACCACCGCTCAAATATCTGTGGTTCATTGAAGGCACCACCGCTCAAATATCTGCGGTTCATTGAAGGCACGAGGTATCGGCTATAGTTCCGCCAATAGTTATGCAGGAATGGGCGTGCAACTTGTCACATGGACCTTGATGGGCCAAATTGAATATGTCGACATGCCTATAACTATCCCTATTTGGTATGCTCACGAATCTGATTTCTATGTTTATGTCTGAGAATATGGTGAATACGGTTTGTGGTGTGTCTACCATTTGGAAGATCTTCTATTGGTCTGATCCATCTGATCCATATGCCCGGAGACCTAGAACCGAGAGCTGTTGTTGGAAGGAATTATTATGTTCAAACTCGTGGTAAATGTTAGTGTGATCCCTTTGCTGTATATTCGAGCGCCATCTGTGAGTTTTATATGGTAGCATGTAGGTGTAGCTACGCTATGCTTTCGTATATCAGTAGTTGGTTGCTGTTGTTGGTCGCTCTGCGTTGATGTGATGTAACGTAGCTCGATTATGTGGCAAGAGATGTCGCTATGGAAAATCTCCAAATCTCCATCATACAATTATTTCATTTATTCTCATCCTTTGAAACATAGCCCGTTCTTGGGCAAGTGAAATTAAGAAAATTTACGTATATATGTTATGATATGAGGTAATCACATTTTACAAAATATGTACTATTTTGGAATTAAAATTATCGTGGTTTGGTATCATTTTAGAATATAATTACGACTATACCACGTACTTAACTATTTTCCTGCTGACGTTTCGTTCGTGACCGTTTAGAGGTCCTTCCTCATGACGTCGTCAGCAGGAGAATAGAAAAGTACGTGGTATAGTCGTAATTATATTCTAAAAGGTGCTATTTTGTTACAAAACAAAAAAAACAACATTTGCATGTTTATTTTTTTCAACCAAAAAGGTTTTTCCTCTCAATATTCAATTGTTTGAATAATTTATTTGTTGTTTGTTCCAGTCGAAGAAAAAAAAGAGAAGATGCTAGAAAAAATCATAGTAGCACAAACCAAGGTGAAAACCGAGATATCAGACTTGAAAGAAAAACTACACCTAGCCAAAGAAACTATATCAAAGTTCAAAGATGAAATCGCTAAGCTACAGAGTAACCATGGCTCTAGTTTAATAGCTATATAAAAATGTATTTTAAGTTTTATACTCCAGTCAGGCAATCAATTCCTGAATGACTAATTATCAGGAAAATGGCAAATGTTTACCCAAAATTTTTAGGCTCATCCGAGACTAAAATGTTCACCCTTAGATAACATATCAGCTCCGGTATAAATATTAAATAAGTTTTTACTTTATGGAAATTGTATTATAGACTGCTTAAGTCTTAACGGATATGATCGGATCGGAACGGAACCGGCATATGTCGCGATAGATGAAAATAACATTGTGTATATTATCTGTGGCATTGAATTCTGACGATTCCATTATCACCGGAACGAACCGGATCGGCCAAAAACGACCTGGCCTGGTCGGCGTTCTCAGTGACATTTTCATGGTAAGAGATCACTAGAATTCGTGAGGTTACAGATTTAGATAGATACAGAGACACGGTATCTATATATATATATATATACTTATAATTAAGCTGAAGAGTTTGTTACTTTGTTTGAACGCGCTAATCTCCAGAGATAATCTACCAGCACTACTTGGTACTTGATTTTAAATATTATTTTTGCATTTGATAACTTAATTCTTGACGAAGGTTATAGGCTATTTAAAATCACGGCACGACACCCTTAGGAGCCGAGCAAAAGAAGTTATTTAGACCTACATTATAAAGTTCTAAATATGATATCCAGACACCAGTTTTATTTGGTTTCAATTCTCATTCTTCCTGACTAGAATTATGCTATTTTAAGTAAATAAATATAAATTCGTGATATTATTATGAGGTTGATGTGAACTATGTAAGTTTTTTAATAAACTTATTTATTTAAATCTATTGTTTGGTTCTATTATTATTAATTTTGGTGAATTAATGTATGAAAATTACTTTATTGTACACCTTATGAAATCAAAATAAACAATAACACAAGTTTAGTCCTGACCCCACACTAGGATTCCCTGTGTCGTGGGTACCAGGAACTACTAAAACACACTCCGGAACAAATATCTTCAGAACATGCAACCATTCGCAGCGGGAATCGAACCCGCACTTGCTACGCACCCGGCTACTCGTCCGCCGCGCCACCGAGCTCTTCAAAAACGAATCATTAATTCATGTGTATGAAGAATATTTTAGTTCAGTTTCATGTATTTTTTGTATAGACCTTGCATGTTAGGTGAGCCGAACCAAAATAAATGAGGATTGTATTGTCTAGTCTAGTTTATAAACTCAGCACGAGTCGATTAGCCATCGTTTGAATTGGGTTAGGCAAACTGCATAGTTTGCATCGACACAAGTACACCTATAGTAATCGTAGGTATGGTAATAATCGCGTGATGGCGGGAATCACGTGTGTGTAAAAATTTTAAAATAGATAAGTAAATAATAATTTATCTATTTTACACTGTTATGTTCGTTGTTGGTTTGCTAGAAAATATTGAAATGACCATTACCCAAACGACCATGGGATCGAGATAACTACTCCTTTTTACCCGGCAGCTCAAAAAGAAGGTAATGTTTTTCGGGTATGTATGTCTGTCTGATTCTTTGGCTCTCGCTGTAGCCTAACGGTTTGGTGAAATCTAATATGGCGGCTACAAACCTTAATCAATTTCCGACGAATAAAAAATCCTTTAGCTTATCCTGTAGCTTAAACGGCTTGATGGATTTTGATAGATTTCAGGTGTCATTGGAATCGTCTTCACGAGAGTGACATAGAATGCACAAAATTACAAAAAAATCATATTGCTGCTTTATGCCGCTATAAACGATTTCCGATTATAAAAAAACAATAAAAACCGATTAAATGCGCTGTCACTGGATTCGTCTTAGCCTAGATAGTGTTATAGGATATAATACGAAGTGTCATTTGTAATTAAATTTTAAAAAGTATAATTATGATTATAGTAAAAACTGTTTTTAATCTGATATACTTGTTAGAAGTTAACTAGGAAATGTTATCGAGCAGGTCTACTCGATCAGACATGTATTCGTCACAACGGCGACGTCGTTCGATCTAGTTTTTCAATCATTCTTAAGAGCTTGTGAAGCACTTTCGGCCATGTTTTAATGACTATGATGTTGCTGAGTAAACTGGACCATTCCCCGATTCTTTGTGAAACTGAAACTACTTGAAAATCATTCGAATACGATTCATAGTCGAAAACGCACTTTTCGACTATAATTATGTTACTGCTAATTACATGATTAATATTTTGTGAAACCTCGCTCCGGAAGAAAACCTCACGCAATAATTGTCCACTTGTTGACAAACCCCTTTCCAAGGTCACGACGTTGTATAGCAACGGACGCTTACACATACCAAAACATATATTATTCATCGTGGATAGCCGAGTTCCGTCTTAGATGTGGAAAACTGTGGAAAGCTATCAAAGATATTAAAACACAAATTATTGTGTTTACGTGTAGCTCTCCTATCAAGAAGTGCATTAGAAAATAAAATTAAGAATTTTGAATATTTATACAAAACACACGTTTATTAAACACGTAGGACAGACCACCGCAAGACTTGAGCAACACGAATATCTCGTAAATACCAACATTTAACAAAAATAAACTCTTATTTTAAACTTTACACTTAAAAGTTTTTTAAAGACAAACACGTAAGTAAACACCTGAATAAAACTAACTCTTAATCTAGGTAGTCATCAAAACCAACTGTTTTCTTTCTTCATCTTGTCTCTACATCGACCATTCATTTCTAAATTCTGGAATATCTCAGTAAGTTTGTTTAGTTTCTGTTCTGGAGTTTGGGGAAATTGCTCCAGTCTGCAACTATCTTCCTCTCTGCATAGCGTATAAGTTTGTCTCTCTCTCAGACACAGAAGTTTCCCTGTCTCCGGCATCGAGGATAACTTCGCAACTTGCAATGCCGCTTTCTTAAACCTGGTTTTAGGAGATACTTTCTGCTTACCATCCTCTATATTATCATCAGACTCTGTTCCCTGTTTCTCCTTTTTAACATTTGTATTGTGATAAATTGGCTCGATCACGTCGTAAGTATTCTCTCTCAGGAGTTGCTGAGGTTTCCTCACGTCCGGATCCAACGATGTCTTTCTGTATCCGTGTATCCTTAGTGGAGTCAGTGGTTTGAGGGTATCGTGTAGTTTGACCGGATCTGAGTCCTTGTTCAGATCGAAAACGATCACTTTAGTGTTGGAGCGCTCGAGCTTCTGTCCGATTGCGGGGAGAGGAAGGAACGGTGATAGGGTGGGCTTGATCTGAATTTCATTTTCGAGCATCCTGTTCTGGGCGGTTTTATTTTTGCGTGTTTTGAGTTTTCGTGGCGCGTATATGGTGGTAAGCGCGCGCGTTTTGTTCGGGTCGAGTGGCGCGAGTGCCGAGGGCAGCATGGAGCGTGTAGAACCAGAGGCGGCCGCCCGCCGACAGCCGCCGTTCGCCTTGGGCGGCCGCGGCGTGGTGCCCAATCGAACGGCTCACGCGCGTTGCCTGCTTGACCACCTACGACTGGTTGCATCCACGCCTCTACTATCGCACCTTATCTCACAGATCACCTTGTAATTATTGCTCTATCCAGCTATTGCCTAGCTTTTTATTTGATGAACTTCCATGTGTATACAAATTGTCAAATTGACGTGTTGTTTTTCGAGTGACGCTTCGTCTCGTGCAGCTACGGAGCAAAGAGATTTGCGTAACGCCCAGTTATGGCATTCAAACTCTTTATATTGCGAGCCCATATCAAACGGGGGAATAATTAAGCAATGTTGTATATGGTGACGTAACTTCCTCGTTTAATCGTTCTTTGTACTCGTACTTTCTAGGTATTTATACGGTAGATACCTACTAACATTTTTATTCAAAATTAAATTAAATACTTATGAACGGATGAATTGCGTTGTTTTATTTTATTGTTATTCCTTAAGTTTCGAAAGCTTAAAAAGCTTTCGTGGTCGGAGGTAGAGTAAATAAAATAAAACAGCGCGATTAATCTGTTTGAAAGTGTTTAATTCCATTTATAGAAAGATCGATAGATATCATACACTTTATTGCATACACCAGGATTAAAAAACACTACAAAGAATCTTAAAACTAGGTTTAAGATTCTTGGTAAAGTGAAAAGTTTTGTACTTAAGTTCTTTGTAAAGCCTAAAACACTATTATTTTTCTATAAATTCGTTTTATAGAATCAATTTTGCAATTAAAATATGTATATTTACCTAATCAAATGGCAGTCTTTGCTAACCAAATAGGTATATTGATAAAAACGTGTAGTGTTAGTGATTTTTTGTCACGGTAGGTATCAGTTATGGGAGGTAGAGGGAGGTGGGTAATGACCATTACTATAAACCATCGATCCGACCTTCAGGGTTACCAAAGTATTATTATGTCCGTGGTAGGTAGAAATTGTCATGTCGGCTGTTGGCTATTTGAAAGGTAGAAGCCAATTATTTTTGTTGATACTGATTACTCATTTTAATTAACGATGGATCGAAAGCTCGTTGAAGTAAAATTATAGTGAAACAAATTTTTAAAACCCTTTCATATTTATAACTTGTAATATGTGTGTTGTCTATGTGTAAAATTGTTTATGGTTTTCATCTCGATTATAGTAGGTACTTATACCGTTAGTTATCTTATTAATACTAGTATAGGTTCTACTAGTATATTTAATAATATACTAGAACTTATAAGTATGTATGCAACTATGTATGTATAACCTTGCCATTGAAACGCTAGTCTAGAACACTTAGTATAATGACGGTATGGAAAGTTGAAGATAATTTTCCTAACTGCGCATTTATATCATGGGAATGAAACAGAAGGATTCAATGATTATGTGGTTATTGCAAATGCTTTGAAAGGTCAAACATGTGAAGGAAATGAAATAGGAGACCTAACAATCTTTGGTTTTGTTTGTATCGCGTTGAGGTTCCCTGAACCATTTATCCTGGAAATATACCTACGGCTTCAAAATTGCGCCAAGATGTGTAGGCCCCCTTTCTATCACCTTTTAAAATTTGGTTCGACGGATTTCTAATAACAAATTCGGGGCCGATGTGATGTGAGGGGCAACTTCGGACTATAACCACAGACTAATAGGGTACACAGATTTACTAGGGATGTTAGCTAACGCATATAGGGCTGATACGTACTCGTAGGTATATCATAATTATCATTGTGTGTAGAGAAATTCTTGACCTTAGTATATATTATTATTTTCTATTGTATTTTATTCTTAAAACAAAGTGGTCTTAAAGACTGTTAAAATGGGATTAAAACGAGCCATTTTATACGAGAGGCTGAATAATAGCGTATGAATGGGTTTTAGTCCCGAATTAAACATTCTACTTTTCACTTCGATTGCAAGAAAATCAAATAACTAGGTAGAAAATAACAGAAAATATTTGTAAAAAGTGCTTAGATAACTTCCTAATAGCTACTAAGTCCGCCTACGCTTAGCTAAAATTTCATACTTCTAGTTAGAGCATGAGAAGTAAAAAAAGTATTTTGTTTAAAATATGTCAGACGGTTGAATGTACCTATAAAGGCATGTAATATTAATAACATTAGTTGAATAAAGCAAACAAAGAATAAGCGATAAACCAAAGCGTTGGCCCAATTTTTAGTGAAATTTGGGTCAAGCTTACATATCGGCTTCCGATGAAGCCATGCCGAGGGCATAAGATTGTATGCGGGTCTAATCTATTTTGTAACACTTCAAAATACCTAGCTACCTTCTAAATATATTATGCTATAGCCTTTATTTAAGTTCATTCAGGCCTTGGGTGCCGGGCGCTACCCTCAAAAAGGACTTTATCTGTGATTTTTTACATTTAAATTCATTTTAGTCTTTGGCATTAGAAAAACGTGTGTTACATAGTCCTGAACCCATACCTCTATCGTGGGTATCAGAAACTAGAGTACAGTGGTACAACACCCAGACCCGGAACAAATATCTGCAGAAAATGCAAACATTATTTCCGTAGCGCGAACCCGCAGCTCTTGCATCTCAGCCAGCAACTCGCTCGCCTCGCCACCGAAGTCGTCGAGATTAGGTAGATAACAATCGCGAACTACACCACTGGGGCTTCACTTTAATTTACTTACCATCCAAACTGACAATTAAAGTTGCCCAAGATCGTTAATCGTGGCACACTTTGGAGTCGATCTCTAGGCTGTTAATGATAGGTAACTAACTACCTTGACAACCTTGTAGACTTATCATGATCTTTTACTCTTAATATTTATACGACTACACCATATACTTTACTACTAGCTTCTGCCCACGGCTTCGCTGTAAAATGTAGACTATGTGTTATTCTGATGTATAAGTTATATTACTCTAAAATTTCATAAAAATCCGTTCAGTAGTTTTTTTGTTATAGTTAAAGTTATTTATTCATTAAACATGTAGCTTATCAGATTACTTAAACCTAAGCCGCTTCATCTTTTATATATGAATTTAAATATACCATACCTACACTTATTGTACACATTTATAGTAATTGAGATCAATATTTTTAACAACTAAATTAACATAAAAACAATAAATAATAGTAATCGCATTTGTAGAGCAAATAACATAAAAAGAAAATGTATTATAATGTACCTACCTATTATATTCGCAATACGTTAGACATGCCCTCTCGACTATAGGCCATCTATCTGCAAAAATATCAAGCTGCTGGTGAGATTTCAAGAGTTGATTGAGGTGTCTTTGTGCACGGCAGACTGGAGATTGTTGGCGCGCCACGGTGCGTGCAGGGGTAACAGAAAAAAGAGGTACGCGCCCGGGACGGAACCTGACGCGATTCTCCGGAACACACAGGAATTGGATCACACTGTCTGCGCGTTTCCAACGAGTTAAATCCCAACATACCCTGAAGAAATTTGGTAGGGTAGAGGAAAGGGTAGTAACAAAACATTTTCTGATACAGGAATCTTAGAAAGCGTTTTTGACTTTTTCTATCATAAGGGTGTAACTTTATGAGGATTCCACACACACGCACTAGACTCTAATTTAGATCTAACTAGAGCTGTGTACAGAAGCTTAATTGCACTCACGTTTGAAAACTCCTTACATGTCCGGTTGACAAATTCTAACCTTTTAAAACAATCTATAGTAGGTAAGTTTCCGCATATGGTTGTGGAATTTAAGTTCGGGATCGAAAGTCACACCTAAATCTCTAACTAGTTGGCATCCATTTAACGGCTCATCAGTTATAGCATACTGGAAGATTATGGGACGTAGATATCGAGTAAAGCTCATCACTTGGCATTTGGCAACTTTAAGATTTAGCCTATTATCATTATTCCATGTTTGCACGGCATTTAAGTCTCGTTGTAGAACGCAGCAGTCTTGTTCAGATTTAATATCTAGGTACAGTTTTACATCGTCAGCATACACTAAACACTTGGCGTTAACAAGGGACTTGGTCAGATCGTCAATCATCATTGTGAAGAGCAGAGGTCCTAATGAGGAGCCTTGGCTAATGCCTGATCTAGTGTGATAAGTTGCCGAATCATAGCAACCAAGCCTTACAAACTGTTTTCGGTCCCGTAGGTAATCAAAGAATAGCCACATTAGACTAGGAGAAAAACCAAATGCAAGTTTATGAAGCAGAACATCGTTATCAACTTGGTCAAAGGCTTTTTTGAAGTCAAGGTAAACTACATCTACTTGAGTGTTAGAGTCTAGGTTATCAGCTATGAGTTGAGATTAAAATGTATGTTGATATAATATCTAGGTATTTATTTATTCGTGAAAGAGTAACAAACATCCATCCTCACAAACTTTCGCGTTTATAATAGTAGTAGCATAGTAGGATTCGCCTGCTGACGTGTCGGTTACTTGTGATTCGTCGTAATAATATCCTAAAATTATACCAGACCACGACCATTTCAATGATCTTAAACTTGCTTCCAAGAAGTCTATCGTCTTCATGAGAAGCCAGAGCTTAAGCAGATGTTTTCCAACATTTGGCGTGAGTCAGAGGTATACTGAACACCGATACTGAAAACTCGACGATTGACCGTACCGTGACCAGCGTAACCTGAGGTGACCTTCACTTTCAACCTTGAACTAGGGCTGACTCAAAGATAAGGGATTTGCATATTTTTGTGACTCAAGCCCTTTTGTAGGTAAATTCGAATAGGTCCTCATGTTTCCCGTTAGGGGACTTATTTAGCCTCTATGTAGGTACCTGATCTAATGTATCACGAATTTTCTGGATAATTATTACTTACATATCATTCTTCAACATTGTCAAGTTCAAGAAGAAAGCAAGAATCAAGACAGCAAATCCAAAATAAGGTATTTAGGTACGTAGGTACCTACCTACCTTAGTACGTACCTACTTCAAAGTGTGTGTTTGTGCTACCTTTGGTAAAAGGGGCTTTATTATTAAGTGGTTATCTAAGTATTCGTTTAGCACTTAAGTTTATTAGATTTCACGTAAAAAATACTAGATAGGTAAATTTAACTATTGAGTACGGTTATTTATTGAGTATGATTCATAGTGAAAAATGAGTTGAACTGAGTTCAAGCATTCAAAGGTCAAAACGAATAACTTTTGGACTGTAGGTAGTTTACTTACCACGATATTTTAAATTATCTAATGTTGTAGGTATAGGCTCTTAATTTTACGTACTAGTCTACCTAGCTATCACTATCTCTCCAATATTGTGCAGGTAGATGGTAGGTACCTAGGTCTGTACATACAAGTAGTTTTTCGGCTAGAGCACGCCATACAAAAATCAGTTTGGATTCAGTCTCTATATATTTAGCTCTGCCTTAAAATATCTCTACGGAACAAGCATTATGTAATACCTAGGCACAGATATTATAATACTAACCTAGGTATGTAGGTACATAATCTTATCTGCATTCAACGTTTCCGTGTTAATAGCACGTGCCAAAATGACGCGACCTGACGTCAAACCTACGTAACATTCCATATAAGAGATAGGTAGGTAGGTACCTACATGTTCTACTATCAACTAAATGCCGCGTGTTAGGTATAATAACTCATTCTGTCTTTACTAAGTATTTATGATAGTTATGTCGTGATTTTGCAGTGGGGTTACCAGTCACGGGGCTGAATGATATCAAATTAAATCGATTTATTCATTGCTATTATGTGAGTGTGTCAAGGAGGAAAATATGTTTCATGTGACATTAATAACAGGGTTTGATTAAAAACTTGTTTTTGCGCGGTGTTAAGTGAGAGTGATAATACTATATTAACTAAGTGTTTGTTAAGGTACTATGTTATTTTCATGGTTTATTCTTTGCATCAAGTAGGTAGGTAACTATCGTAGGTAGCCTCACTAGTAGGTATAAAGCTAACTGTCTCTTTCAAAACTCTTGGTCATACGCCTCGTCGTTATTAATTTACCTATAGCATACAATTATAAATTTGAAAAAAGCGTATTCTAATTGGATGTTAAATGTTTCTTGCTATAGGTACATAATTCTCTGTAACGGCTGGACTGAGCTAGATGAAATTTGAAACAGGTTTAGATCTAGACCTAGAATAACACATAGGCACCGAACGCTAGCAGGAGAATAAAGTATATGTTATAGTCGTAATAATATCCTTAAATTATACCAAACCACGATAATTTCAATGCTATGAACATAAATTCACCAATTTAAAAGTAAACGCCGAGGTTTTAAAATTTGCTGTCCAAAAACAATACGGCACTGTTAAACAAAAATGTACTTTTACATTTTTGTTAAGTAGTAGTAGTATATTTTAGTAGAGTAGTAAGATATTTTGAACACCTTAGGTGCTTGCAACAATATAATGATTCGAACTGCGTATATCAAATTGCTTTTATGTTTTTCAGATCATTTTGACTACTCCAGACGCTCATATCAATTTGACGCTGACTGTACATTTAATTCTACTAATTAGCTTGACACGTTCAATAATTTTCTTATTTTGGTATTCATTCTGAGATGATCTGAAATTTTATAATTTTGCATGCTTGTGAGCTGACCATGGCTGTTACTTTTTTTTACCACAAGCTGTAACTGTAACGAAATAAAACGAATCTGAATCTGAATCTAAATAAATTTTCAGACAAAAGTGTCAAAAAAAATGGATTTCGTAATCGGCGGCTTAGCCGGCGCCGGTGCCACTATCATCACCAATCCAATGGATGTCGTGAAGACGCGGCTTCAGCTCCAAGGAGAGCTGAGATCAAAGACTGAGACCTCCACCAGATATAGAGGCATATTCCATGCCCTGTATGTAATAGCTAGGACAGATGGACCTATGGCTTTGCAGAAGGGATTGGCTCCGGCGATGGTTTTCGGATTCACCATGAACTCTGTTAGGTAAGCATAAATTTGCTAAAAATATAAATCAAATGGTAGCTACATATACGAGTAGATATATATTATAGAGGCCGACTACTAAACGTGGAGATAGGTACTTAAATCTAAAACAATAACAATTGTGTTGTTATTGTTTGGCTAATATGATTGTGTGAAAAAGTTTGGCTGCACCAAAATGGTGTGCGGCGGTGTGGAGTTCAAAAGGTTCATTCTTTCATTCCTTCGTGTTGATGGAATATATCCACTTTCTTGGCCACCCTAGGTCACTACACAAATCAGCCCTCTAATTTCACAAACAATGCTCTCCTGATACCCTGGGGTACACCGAAAAGTTTGGGTAAGAAAAATGGCATTCATTTTGCCAGGCTAAGCAAGGTCCAGCTTAGGTCGTGATGTCCACTTTTCAACATTAAGAAGTTGAGTGTGCGTCTTGAAAGACTCGTCGTAAGATAAGTGATTTGTTATGGTTTTAGATTAGGAATGTACCACATAGCAGAAGTCCAGGGTTGGACGAAAACGAAGGACGGAGACATCAGCGTGGAGAAAGCTATTCTGTGGTCCAGCATCAGTGGGATGCTGAGTGGGGTGGCTGCGAACCCTGTTTCCGTTCTGAAGACCAGGATCCAGGCGGCTGCCCATCCTAGCATTGCCGTGGGGAGACAGCATAGGTATAATGGTAAATATACCTCACAGTTTTGCTTTATTGTGGAAGGCCCCTGACGAACGATCTTTGGTTTTCTCCATCCACCGACTTCCCGCAGCCTTTAATATATCATCGGTCCTTCCTGTACAGAAGACATCGTCAAGGATTCACCGATGGTGCACTCATTGGGGGGAAATTAAATCCAGATGTGGACTTCAGGCTTATGATAATGAACGATAAATCCAGGGAAAAAAACCATAGGGAAAGTGTTTTGTAAGTTTTGTGGGATGATGTGTAGATTTTGTGTAGAATAAGGTTTCCTTGCGAGCAGGCATGTTCGACGGCCTCGCGCAGATATACAAGACTGAAGGCCTGAGGGGATACTTCGCTGGAGTCTCTGCCACCTGTACCAGATTGGCCATCGGGAGCGCAGCCCAACTCACCACCTTTTCCTCGTAAGTTTTATGTCATGCAAGATTAAGAGATTGCTCAAGATTGAGTGCCGTGTTGGCCAAGAGGGCGCTACCCCGACTTTCGTGCCGGGGTTCGTGTGTTCGAACCCGGTCGTGCACCAATGGATTTTCCACTCGAAATTGTGCGCATTAACACGTGCTTAAAACGGTTTGTAAAAACATCGTGAGGAAACTGGACCAAAATTCAAAGTTTTTGGTCCAGTTCCAGTCTTGTAGAATGCTTGCTACTTTTAAAACCTGGGCATGTGTCAAACGTAAAGTTTAGACGTGTCTCCGACTACCCCCTACTTGGTAACCTCAAAGATCTACTCACTGAGCATGTATTTTATGATGTCCATCATGGGGTATTGTTTTATTCTGGCGCATGCCGGTTTCCTAGTAATGTTTTCGCCATTTGATAGCGCAATGGATTTTTTTATATTTATAGACAACGCGGCAACGGCTCACTAAAATCATTATCTTAGCCTAATGACATCTGCTACACCAGTATAATTGCTAAAAAGTCTCAGGAGCCTGTAATTTGTCGGGATATTTGAAAATATAATTATCCAATTAAAAATTCATTGGTAGAACTACGACCGGAATTCTCATTTTATGGAGTGACTAACATACTCGTAGCTCTAAGAAAAGCAAGTTGGACCCATAGCCAAATGGGCAGGCCTGTAGCTTCCCGAACCGATAACTGCTGAAGAAAGGTTCTCAGATAGCGACCTCGAACCGTAGGTACGACGCAATGTAGAAAGGTTCATCCGATGGACAGATGACATCGTAAAGCCTGTGGGAAGTTGATGGATGGTTCAAGATCGTACGTAGCTCTATGTGATAAGTCTATGTCCAACAGTGAACTTCTTGATGACTGCATCTTTGTTCAATAAAGGTTCGTTCCACTACAAATAGCAGTTTGTGTTTCCAACAAAACATGTCGTGAAATGCATGATTCACAGATAGATTGATGCGTGAAGTTTTTCTTAAAATGAATGAATTGTTTTTCATTCCCCAGCGTGAAGGAAGCTCTCCTCAGCCATGATATTTGCACGAACACGCCCCTGGGGCTCGCGTTCGTGGCCAGCGCAGTCAGTGGTGTTATGGTGGCCGTTATTATATGCCCCTTCGACGTCACCACTGTCCGGCTTTATAACCAGGGTAAATACATACCTGGACCACAAGTAGCTGGATTATTTTTAATTTCCAGAGCTGGTAATTGTATGCGTGGTTAGCATACATAGTTCCCAGATGCAAAAACTCAAGTCCGGACACGTAGTAGACAGAATATCGGTCATTGGTACGCATTGTTAAATAATGCGTAAAATACGGATGTAGACCGCCCTTTGCAAGTTTGACAAGGTGTGTCAGCAGAAATTCATATATTGTCGTGTAAATTACCGAACATGTTCCTCTTCGCGTCTGGACCTTCATAACCCTGGCAGGCGATACGTTATCCATTCTATCTGTCTACTTGTATTCCGGCTGCTTGTGGTCCAACGCTCAGTAATAATTCCAGAGTGAAAGAGAGCTTGAAAGTGCATGGGTACTACGAGAATTCTCCAGAAATGCGCGCCGTCATCGCCAGTTTCGTTAGCAGTGTGCTGTGCGTGATTGTTGAAACGCCACTGGACGTTGTGAATACACGGCTTTATAACCAGGGTAATGTAGTCCGTTTTAGCTTTGGTGGCGGACTTTGGATGCTTCAGGTTTTGCATACCTATTACGGATATAGGGGGTAGATAGATTTAAGGAGTTTTGTGTGGGTGTGGCGATGACTATTTAACACCACCACAAAAGAATTGGATGTTTCCTCATGGCCTAATGTATCTTTTGTGTACTAAGTAGTTAAGTGTATTTGTTCAAAATAAAATATATATATTCTAATTACTTCAAATAGGTGAATTATCCTCACATTTCGTCGCAACAACAAAAACAAATACTGGGATAATTCGAATCAAATTAAAAACATGGTTTAAACATCGATGTGGTACACTAATCATATTATATTTGTCCACATTTTGATGATCATCTTCCTTCCTTATAGGTTCAGCTTTACAAGGGGCCCTCCTTTACACAGGAGTATTTGACTGCCTGACGAAGATCTACAGAAAGGAAGGATTCCACGGCCTCTACAAGGGTATTGGACCACTTTATCTCAGAATAGCACCTCACACAACCCTTTCTTTAGTCATATGGGACATGCTCAATAATCTACTGTTACCTAATAATAAAAAGAGATAAAATATCGCCAAAATGTATTTTATTCGCAATTTACATTTTGAAATTGCGCCTCTAAAACCATTACTTAGTCAAAACAAACAACACAACTTGCGAAACGTGTTTAGAACTACTTTGATATTACTGTCACGTAAATACACGTGACAAAGCTTTGCGTTATTTAAAGAAAGCACTAGGTGGTGTGAAATGTATCTCCCAGTCTACATCCAAAGAACTACAAGCCGAATCGACTGAGTCACTACAGGTACAGCTATCCAACTCCTCGGCAAAGTCGTTCTCAGGGCAATTGCACTCCGGGTCATATGGATCAAAGGGATCAAGACCTATCGCTTGCTTATAGACTTTGTAGCAGGTGTTATGGCAAGCTTCGGGGTTGTACGGATCAGACCAGACGTCTCCAACTGCTTTGCGGATCAGGCGTTGTTCTTTTCTAGCGCGGGCTTTTATTTTCTCAAGGTTATCAGCCGCAGCAATTTTGTAGATTAAAGGTTTGCAATCAGTATGTTTGTCTGCCTCTTCGACTTTCATCTCGACTATGTATTCTCCGTTACGTTTACAGATTATAAGAGTAGGTTTGTCTTCAACTTGTTTCTTCGACTTCTTGGTGGGTTTAGATGGATCGGTGGTGGGGTGGCGGTTCTTGGCTCTGTTCAGCTTTTTCAAGAGACGCTTTGATATGGCACCAGGTCTCCAGCCAGGCTGCAATATTATAAAAAACAGGTGTTAATTAGACATAGTTACGATAAAATATACTTTCAAACATATTATTATATGGTACCAATACATAATTATAATAAAAGAAAAAAAAATGAATATCAAAATAATAAAAAAGAAAAATGAACTTACATTTCACTTTGCAAGAGATTTCTTTATGACAGAGTCTACAGGTGTCGATTCTAAATTTAAACGTACCGTACGTTTAATTTTAGATTTCAAAAATAAAAACCCGACTTCAAATAACGGGCAGTTGATAAGATAAACAATAATTATAAAATTTTCATCACCCACATTTTTTTACCCTTATGGGTGGGATTTTTCATAAAATGTATATGGGACCCACCCTTCAAGTACCGTCCATTAAAATCGGTTTCCAATTGGTGAAGATACCGCGTAGCATACCATACTCACACAAAAACACAGACGAAATGAGATCCTCCTCCTTTTTTGAAGTCAGTTGAAAAATACGGCTTACCACTGGTTTTAGTCGATTTCCTTTTCAAACTAATTTAGAAGTTCATCATTACTTGTTGAAACTGTTTAGTTTTGTGGTACGTATAAAAAATAATCTCGAATTAATAATTTATTTAACCTTACAGTTACAATAACGTTACATAATTTACCTTAGCACAATACCAAAAACTTGCACTTAAATCAAACGCACTACCTACTACAAATTCTTACACCGAAAAAACTTATACAAACTGGACACAGAAATCAAATGTCAGCCCACTTGTGTGGAAATACATTTGCTTTTCGTGCTCATCATCCTCTCATACTGTTGCTGTTTCATCATCTCCGCGTTGATGAAGGACTGGAAACAAGGCACGTGGAATGAGCTCAAACTGATCCCTTGGTCTGTCAGATTAGCCATCCTCTCCTTTGGCCTCTTATTCTTTGTATCCTTCATTTTGAAATAGGCCTTATTCCCGTGCTCGTCCACTGCGACGATGCCCTTATCAGAGGGCACTGGATGTCTACACTTGGTCCTTTCCGTAAACAACTCCTCGATAGCTCTTGGACTCAGTGCACGGCGTCTTTTACCCTTCTTGGGAGGTGGCAACCGAGGAACCGTAGATGGCTGCGGAATTTTTACATCTTCTCCGTGAGCTAGCATCTCCCTCAAAGTGGCCAGAAGTATTTTCTTATCGTGTCCGTGGCCGACAATTCCCATCTTCGAAAGTTGTTTTGGAGTAACGTCTCCGAAACAACTCCACGATGCCTCTGAAGGTTTGTAAGGTACTTTCTCGTCCTTCTTGTCACCGGCACCTTTCTTACCGGTGCCACCGCCTGTTCCATGTTGTTTCTTTTGAGGAACTACACCCCTTGGTCTAGGGTAGGACTTCCATCTGCCATGGCAATCGACGTATCCATCGATTCCAACAACAAGCCATTTCGCATTCGCAGTTTGGAATTTACCCGTATCGCAATCGATTTGTTCACCGCCAGGACCAATGAAGTTCATCGGAGCCCATCGTCCATCCGGAGCGATATATCCATCGCTGTTGATTTCCAACCATTTGTGATCGGGACTCCAGAATCCTCCAAGATCGCTACATTGATTCCTCCCATCGGGACCCTTGAAAAATCTCGGTATAGGATTGCCGTACCTATCTGACAACTTCACTCTATAATCCAAGTATGTATACTGGCTTGTGTTTTCAACTTTCAGTACTTTCTTGCCTTTAAACGTTGGATCGAAGGTGGCGTTTGGAGGTGTAAACTCAACGACCCATTCATCAGAGTCGGTATCGGAGCCGATGGAAGATTTATCTTCGGAACATGAACACGAGACGTCGAGATTAGCTTTGTCAGCTCCTGGGTGTGCTGGGTAGCAGGGGCAGTCTGGGCTTTCTGCACCGGGGAGTATTCCCAAAGCTTGTTGGTAAGTTTTTAGACAAATCTCGTTACACATATCTCTAAAAGCGCTTTGGATAAAGTTACGCTGTTCTCTTTCAAGTCTCCTTTGCTCGCGTTCCTTCTTCTTTCTTCTTTCACGATTCTCCTCTTCTGTTCTACCTATAGTATACGTGAGTACCGGCTTATCTTCATATGGATACTGATTCACAACTCTTGGCTTCGGATAAGTCTTCATAGTTTCCATCGTGACTGTATATTCGCCATCCTTCTTCTGCACAACAAGTAGAGGCCGTTTGAGAGATTTCTTCTTTCCAGCATCCTTCCTCTTTTTCTTGGTGATGATTTCACCTGGATTCTTTGCCATTCTGAGCAAACGCACCACGTGCTTGTTGGTAGCGCCAGGTTTCCACATTGGGCGGAACTACGGTGAAAAAAAGAAAAAAAATGGAAAATAAAATACCTTAACTGTATATTTTACTAGTTGTAAGAGTAAACGTATGTAAAAGTACCTTTATTCCTGGCACATCTTCGGCAGTCCACAACCATCCCATATTCCTGGGCACTGGATGTCCCAAGGTTCCGGTGCAGGGCGCTGCACACTGACCGTGTCCAATTTGTGGAGCTAAAACACGTAATACAATTTAAATTTCCTCAATGTTTCTAGTCTGAGGGGAAAAATCGCGCCTACAAAATAATTAAAAATAACCAATACGTACGTATACCTGAATAACCGTAGTTAAATTTAAATCTGTCATCCTTCTTTTTCTTTTTTCCTTTTTTAGAGTCTTTATCGGATTCAGCGTTCTTAGCAGAGCCAATGGATTTGGTGCCCGCTTTTAAGTTTCTTTGACTGTCGTCTGCTTTCTTCTTAGTATCGCTTCCGGAAGTACTCCATGACTTAAGTTTGCTCTTGTCAAGCAATTTGTGGAAGATTGGACAAGGGAAAGGAGCGTTGGGGAGTTTCTGAGAGAAATCTTCTCCTGGTTTTTCAAAACCGCCGCAAACTCCGCAGTAAGTAGTCTTTTTCATGAATCCAAAAGAACATTCGCATTCGCAGAAACATTTGGCTTCTTTAAGCTTCATTTTTGCTTTCATTCCGCCAACAACTTGTTCAACAGTCTGAGCGACATCACAGCATTCGTAGTTTAGATTTTTCAAATCTAAAAGAATGCGGTCGTCAGTTGTTATGGGATCGTCTTGGTGTTTTTTGCTGTCACACTCCACTTGCTTGCATTTTGTGACGGTTATCAGATCAGCCGCTTCCTCGGGGAGATCCAAAGAGCAGACACTTTCAGAGCAGGTGCCACCATTATCTTTCTGACCTGGACATTGACTGTCACATACCCTGAACTTGTATCTCCCCTTTGGACTTTCGTCTGTCTTTTCTGAACTCGCTTTCATGCTCGCTTTTGATGCTTTCGAAGAAGGCGGCGTTGCAAGACTTTTGGTTTCATCATTTTCTACAGTAAAATAGCCCACGCAGTACACCTGGTTACCGAAAGGTCCTTTGCTATCGCCAAAAATATAATTCAAAATATTATATTGCTCCTGGTTTACAGAAGTACAAGATTTAGTTTTTATAACTTCAACCTGTTTGTTCCTGTCCAAGTCTGTGTCGCTTTTGACCAGGCTTACTATGCTTTGATTGTTTTTGCATTTTTTGGCCGGCATAATGAAATCTATTATAGGGTCTTCTGTGTTGGGTTCTACATTAGGTTTATGTTCCTTTATCACATGAATAGGAGCTTCTGCCTCAGTTCCTTTTTTGGTAGCTTTAGTTTTGTTTCGAGTGGTGTTTTTTAATTTACGCTTTCCACCACTGTAAATAGTTTTGATAATCCCAGTTTCCTCCATCAAATTAACGGGAGTATCTTTAATTGTGCTCAATATGGTAGTTGCCTTTGAATTAAATCCAGTGTACATAAACGTCTTTTGATTGTCTTCGGAAAGTGATCGGAACGTAGACGTGATTTTGTCTTTGAGATAAGACAATTTTATATTAAGTCTTATCGCGGCCATCCTTTTGGAAGTGTATTCGTCAAACACGTTGTATCCTCCGATGATAAAGGCTGGCGCTGGATTCTGCTTTATGGTTATCTTGTATAGATACTCCATGTAAACTGGGCTCCAGGGTATATGAGTTGAACCAAGCCGTCTTTCAGTATCATCTTTATCCCAAAGCGATAGCTCTAATGGAAACCTTTGCATGTTTGATATTAGCTTGTCAATGCTACTCGCGAACAGAATGGATTGCCCTGATTGTACCTTTCCCTCTGAGGGATCCTTTTTGACTGGACTTTGAACTTTTCTGACGGTTACCTTCTTCTTTTTCAACTTCTTTTGCTTTGGTAAAATCGTTGCTAGTTCATTAGGATCTTTTAGATTTAGTGTAAAAACGTCAGCAAATTGACTTCTTATGTAAAATTCCTTACAATCTACGTAACTTTTCAGTTCTTCCACGACGATCTCGAACAAGAACATTGAATCCGAACTAGACATTTTCTTTCATTTAAACTTATACCGTAGTAAAGTAATATTTTTTCATAAATTGCAACGTGAATTAAACATTTTTCGCCGAAATTTAGGAAATACTGTAGAAACTTGTAATTTTGTGTTTTGCCAAAAATGTAAGTGTCAAAAAAAATATTTTGTTATTTTAGCTTTTTGGCATCTTTGCTCCTTTTTGTGACAAAAGTACATAAAACCAAAAAGTTTGATTTCGGAAAAAAAGTTTTTATTTATTTCAACAAGGACAAGGAGCTAGAACACGACAGCAACGGGCTACGATAATACAGAGTCCGTAGTATAGCGAAGCGCCACTGTCTGATAGTACTACAGAACCTACGAGGTACGAAACGTAGTCCGTACCGCATTGTCTGATAGTTCTATGACTACTTGGATGCTAACGCATGAAAGCTACCTTACAGAGTCCATCTATAGGACACTGTGCCCGCACTAATTACGAGCTACCGTTACGAGTCTTCAATTAGGTACTTACTATACTCTTTGCATGGCTCTCGTCTGGTTTCGGATGGCACTCAACTGGCTCAAATCGTTGCTCAACAGGTTTTGAGTATTTTACGGGCTTGGGGCGGCAGTCGCCAGGCTTCGAATTTCTAGATCTTCTATCCTGGAAATTCTGAGCATCGGAGAAACTTGGGATAAAGCTGGTCGTCATTTCACCAGCGCCCTTCGTGTGCCTGGATAGGGCCTCCTGTTGTTTTCGTATAGAAAGAAGTACAAAAAAATTGCGATCATCACATCAATTTGCATAAAGGAAGGTAAAACTTACACGACTCTTTGCGTGGCCTTCAACAGCCTTAGATTTATTGCTGGATAGGTTATCCGTGCTTTCAGTAGCTCGCCGTGTGTGCTTAACTTGACCCTCTTGCCTGGTTTTGCTAAATCTTTTTTGCCCTAGCTTCAATGAACTCGAAGGTGTCATGCCATCAGTCTGCTGCCTTGTCCAACCCTGCTGGATATCCTGCGCTGCTTCCTGTTTATTGTAAAAAATCCTACAATATACCAAGAACTAATAGAAATACTGTTCTCTTCTTGATAGGATGATTCAAACTGAATGAAGCCACGGTAATTTACAATTACAACTTTATACCAAGATTTTGATTTCTAATGAGCAGTCCCCACAACCTTCTGGATCCTTTCACTAATCTGGTTATTTGATCATTGGTCAAAGGGTCCTCAGAACAACGCTACTTCAATCTAGTTACTGACAAGCAGGGTGAAAAAATAACGAATACAACAAATTAAATGAAAAAAAAATCATAAAATAAAACATGTATTGTCAATTTTTATCTGATCAAGGGAGCTGGCGAGCCAGAATAAGAAGAAGTGTTCGACTTGTAGCTTCTGTTACCAAAGGACCTCACGGGCGCTAAGCTGTATGGTACCTTTTTCCTAGGAGTATTCGAAGCTCTGTTTGTCTTAGTCGGTGGCTTGAGCTCGTAAAAGTCCTCAAACTGTTGCAGACCCTGCATTATCTCTTTATATCTAGCCAACTTTTTAGGGTCTACCCTCAACCGCTCGCCAGTTGGCGACCGAGGCAATTTGCTTCTCTCGTAGTTCATCGAGACGCTCATGATAAGAGGATTCTTCGCTTTCGCAGAGGAGTATGATACTGTTTTCTTGACTTTGTCGCCTTTACCCCCAGGAGGAGAAGCAACTCTTTTATCTCCTTTGCCCTTTGAAGGTTGCGGTGAAACCTTGCCTTTAGCATCACCTTTATCCTTTGATGGTGGCTCTGGTTTTCCACCTCTGCCTGTTTTCTTGGTATCCACAGTCGAACCAGTAAATGTAGATTTCGCACTCCTGGCCCCTCTAGCTCTCTTTGCGTACCAAGCCCATTTTCCGTCTTTGTCAATGTATCCATCAATACCTATCTTTAGGTGTTGACCGTTGTTATCAGTGAAATGTCCTTCTTCAGCAGAATAGAACATGCCATCTGGACCTATAAAGTTCATAGGCACCCATCTATTATCAGGCCCTATGTAGCCGTCTTTATTGATTTCCTGCCAAACATGGTCTGGAGTCCAGAAACCCCCAAGATCACTGCACTCTTGCTTCCCGTCAGGGCCTTTGAAAAATCTCGCTACTTGATTTCCTTGTTTGTCCAGTAATTTTACTTTGTAGTCAAGGTAACTATACTGACTCTCGTTCTCTGCTAGCACAGGTGGATGTTTAGCTTTAGCGTCATATCTCGCAGCTGGAGGACTGAATTGGATTTCCCATTCGTCTCCATCTGTGTCACTGCTAGAAATGCTCCCTTCGTCAGAACAGGAACAGGAGTCTATAGGGGGGGTCATGTTTTGTGCTGGTTGCGTGTGGCATGGGCATTCGGGATCATTTGGATTAGGTAAGGGGAGTATTCCTATAGCTTGGTTATAAGCCTTCAAGCAGATCTCCTGGCATTTGTCCCGGAATGTCGATTGCAGTAGTCTACTCTTTCGCCTAGTTTCTCTACGCTCTCTTCTTTCTCTTTGCTTCTGAATTTTGGCTATTTCTTCTTCAGTCTTTCCAATGCTGTAAACAAGTGGTGGTTTTTCTTCGTATGGATATTGAAATAGAAGCCTTTCTTTGGAGTATTTTTTGAAGACTTCCATCTGTACGGTGTATTCACCGTCCTTCTTTTTCACAATCAGAGTTGGTTTCATGTCAGTTTTCTTCTTCCTTTGCATCATAGCTCGTTTTTTCTTGGCGATGATGTCTATGCCCTCTCTCATTGCCCTGTACCTTCTTACGAGGATCTTGTTGGCGGCTCCTGGTTTCCATTTTGGACGGGGCTGTAAAAAAGCAATTGTTTTTATTTTGCTTTCAATTAAAATATTATCAAACATTATAGAACTCTCGAAATTAAAATAACAAATTGCCAACCTTCATTCCCGGAATATCTTCTGCGTTCCAATTCCAGCCCATGTGCTTCGGAACAGGTGGGTAGGGGTACTTGGGTTCGGGTCTCTTCTCTACTGGAGGTGGTGCTGCAAATATAAAATAAATGTTTATGTGTCCTTATAAGGTATCGAAAGACTGTCTTAAATCCATAAAAAATCTGCCCTACAAAAAAAAACTTTAAAATACGCACGTTCTTCCTCAACATTAGCGGTGAATTTTCCTACTTGTTTCTTATCCTGCTTCGTTTTTGTCTTCTTCTCCGCGTCTTTTTTATCGCTTTTTCTATCCAAACTCTTCATAGAACGAGAAGCGGTTAGCCTTCTGTCTGTCGAGGCTCCCCCCATTTTTGACGCTGCTGTTCGCGAACTTTTCATGCTCGCATTATCGGGTTGTTTCTTGACTTCTTCTTCAGGCCAGGGGTTTGGTGTTTTAATATACTTCTTATCGTAAAGTTTATGGTAAACCGGACATGGATGGGGCTTAACATACTCAGGCTGATCTTTCATATCGTCACCCAAGCATTCATAACCACCGCAAACAGCACAGTAAGTAGTATTCTTAGTAAATTTAAAGGAACATATGCAGTCGCAGTAGCAATCTTCTTCTGTCTTGTCCTTCTTACTCTGTAATCCGTCAACAATGAAGTCTTTCACTTTCTCAGCGACGTCGCAACTTTTAACGCAGCACGGATTGTGAATGTCAGAGAAGTTTATGACCACGTCACTGTCGGCCGGGCTAGGCGGGAATTTTCCTTGCTTGCTCGGGCACACCGGCATATGACATTTCGAGTCCTCGGAACCTACATCTTTCTTGTCAGGTAGCGTGGAGCAAGATTTGGAACATGACGTCTTTTCAGACATTTTCACACTTGGGCATTCACTGGAACAGTATTTGTAGTTAGAAGACTTTTCTGTGTTAGGTGTGGACGTCCCGGCCGAGTTTTTGTCGAAGTCATATTCAACAGTGAAATAATATACGTTGTAAACCTGCTGGTCTGGTTTTTTAAACGGGCATCCTTTTCCTTGGCAATGACTGGCCTCGCTGCCGCTGTCGTCGCACTCTTTGCTGCAGGATGATTCACAAGATGTCTTCTTCTGCAGAGCTTTATGCATTAACTGAACGCATGCACATTGCGTAGACAACCCTTCTAAAGTGGCTCCTTCCTTGAACACGCCCTCGTGCCTGATAAATTCTTGGATTTTCTCAGCTAGAGTGCACGATTTACTTCCACATGGTCCTATTATTTCGTTGATAATGAACTCCTTATTATCTTCTTCAACGAGGTTTTCGATATAGGCTCTCAAGTCCCTCGCTATTCTACAATCTGGTCTTCCGCATGGGCCTCTTATGTTGGCTATATCAAATGTCTCTCCGCGAGAACCTTCTGGTTTCTTTCCAGCATTAATGCATAGTGGGCAAGGGTCAGACAGAGCTTCCTTTTTGAATTGCTGTGCAAACTTTCCATCGGGCCATGACGTTTCCTTGCAATAACAAAGCCTGTCGATATCGGTGGCCTTGATTCTTGGTTTTATAGTTGGACGTGGCGTCAACATTCGCATGTTGTCATTACAAGATACGATGATCTTCCTGACGTAATCGACAATGTAGTCAACATCAGGACAAGTTTCTGGAGATTTGTAAATGGATTCTGGAGGTTTGTCCGCGTGTCCCATGCAACAGTAGTCACCATCGCTAAAGAACGGAAGATTAGCGCCTGGAGCGTTCTTATAGTTGGCATATACAATTTTATTTGCTGGCTTGGGTTTATCAACCACGAAGTTATTTTCTACCTTGTTACAGTTTTCTTCAAAATCTTCATCTGTTGTCTTCATAGTGCAAATGTACGACGTGGTTTTGGAATTTATTCCCGTGTACAAACACTTCTTTACAGTTGGGTCTTCCGAAAGTGTCCGAAAAGCGGTTGTTACCTTTTCTCCCAGATGTGACAGTTTGACTTGGATACCTAGCTTTGCCATTAACTTAGCAGTTCCCTCTTCGAATATATTGTACTCTTCTTTCAACGCGATTGGGTCAGGTTCCTGGGCATCACATATTTTTTCTAAATAAGCTAAAAATATAGGGTCCCACGGGACAAACGTGGAGCCGATGTAAGCAAAGTTATCTTCTTTACTCCACAGTGAAACTTCTAATGGAAACTTCTTCATATTTTGTATGAGGAACTCAGCGCTGCTGGAAAACAATACCGACTGACCCGATTGGATAACAGGCTCAGGAGGAGGCTCCTCTACTTTTCCTTTTTTGCCTTTCTTTGGCTTGGGTGGCTTTTTCTTGCCCTTTTTACCCGCGGGTTCAGGTGGCAAAGGAGGTGGTTCAGGCATCACTATATGCATTTGCTTGGGATCTTTCAGTTCCAGTGAGAATATATCAGCAAAGTCGCTCCTTATCACAAGATATCGGCTCGCGACCAAACTTTTGACGTTGTCCACGACGACCTCAAAGATGAACATGGCATTTGTTACAGCCATTTTCGATTTTTTTAGTTTTGATTTTGTTAAGAGTTTTTCCTCAATTGATTCACATTATTAAAAGCCAAAAAATTTATTTAAAAAATTTAATATTATATCTACACTGTTGATTTTGCTATAATCAAAATATTTTGACATGACATCCAAACTCAGATGAATTTTTAAATCCAATTTATAAGGAGGTTTGATTTTAGCAAACAAGTTTATAAATCAGATTCACAGACAGGAAAACACCTCATTGAATATAACAAAATGATTGTCATACTACCTTTGTAACCGTTCCACAAACAAGCATCAACAGTTCAACAGCCACTTACCAAAATCATATATTTTTTTGAAACGAAAGAAAAAAAATTTAATCATATTTATTTATTATTTTTTATATTACCTATATCTTAATAAATACCATTCTTAGAAGTTTGTAACTTCGCAGAAAAAATTCAATTCGTTTCCATTTCCGTTACGTCCCGTGTTCATAAAAAAAAAGAACCTGATCTCATGATTTCGATCGTTTTCTGAGGAAATTTTTACGTAGAAATTCGATTTTGTGGTGAAACCATTGCAATATTTTGACGAAAATGCTTTTAATCAATGCATAATTATTTGAAAACTGATAATTATAACATATCATTTTAAAAGGAAACAAGAAACGTGGAATTGAACGTAGTTGTTAATGTCAAAACCAGCTGATTTGCGCTGTCAAGTTGACGTTTAGCCATCGGTCGGTACGGTTGCCCCTAGCGTATATTTACAGTACAGGCAGTGTGTGACGAAAGTATTACGAAATCGTAAATTATAATTAAACCAAGTTTTCATCTGTGTTCTCCAGTTTTCCACCTCACAGAATGATCTCATGGGAGTGTGTTTTGAAACGAGCAAGATGACTTATTACTCACTATTCATAAACTGATTATTTACGGTAAGAACGCTAGTCTTAAATTTTGTGCATGTTTTCGAGCGGTTTATGAAATAATCTTGGAGTATTTTTTTTGAACTCGGTGCGTGTGCGAATCACATGTAATTTGTTTACTTTTACGTCAGACATTCTCAATGCCGAAGTCTGCAGGAATTTCAAAGATTACAGCAGTGTTATATAGCATATTATATTTCATGAATGAAAAACCGTTTGGATCTAGTTGAAAGTAACTGAATTGCTAAATAAATGCATGTAGTTCGAAAAATGTGACAATTCTATTTACTCATCTTGTTTCATTCATGAACTTTGACATACAATAGGAACACTGAATTTTGTTGAATCTGTAAATTTCTATGCTGTAAATATACTCAATAGACTATTTTTAGTTTGTGACTATAGACAAGTAGTTTGAAGTGTTTGAGTGTGTGTTGAAATAATTGAGTTTAGCTGCATAGTGAGTGTAGTGCTCATCAATCTAAGGTAGGTTTCAGTTTGACTTTCCTCTGATTTATTCCATGTTGCATGGCTAAAGATTTACCAAACTAGATGTTAAAAAAACTATTTCTATAAAATAAAACAGTAACTATGATTTACTCAGAAGATGAAATTGTACCAGCTTTGGCTACAGCTTTGGGACCTAGCTTAGTTTTCTTTTTGACCCTAAATCAGTGTAATTGTTAGAGCCATTTTTATGATTTTCTTATTGAGACAGACAATACCAATAGAAATTGCTTGAAATTGCTAGAAAGTGAGTGGACTTTTCAGCCTCATACTATTACCATCATACCATATTACATCCACATCCGATACCCAAAGAAAGTAATAAAGTTCACAGAAACTCATTAGTCTATTCCGTAGCATTATGGACTTTGTTGTGGGAGGCATGGCGGGTGTCGGTGCTGGGTTCTTCAGCAACCCCTTCGATGTTGTCAAGACTAGAATGCAGCTCCAAGGGGAGTTAAGAGCTAAAGGCCAGCATGCGGTGCATTATAAAAACATACCCCATGCAATGTTTACTATTGTGAAGCATGATGGAATAGCAGCACTGCAGAAGGGGTTGGTGCCTGCATTGTGGTTCCAACTGGTTGTTAACGGTGTAAGGTGAGATTTCTGTCCCTTAATATTAATCTTAATAGAGGTTCTCAACATGTACAGTTAGCATTACCAACTGGTTACCCCTGGGGTTTGAAGATTGTTTTTTTTTCATGTATTAAAAATGTAGCATAACTATAAAAAATCAAAAAATTACTGTCATACTTATTATGTCTAGTAAAACAACATATTTGGGTAAATATGTTTAATGAAACAGGCTTTAGCTTTGTAGCAGAACACACATAAATCAGAACTAGAAAAATAGTACCCTCTATATGGCCAATCTTAATTAGTAAGATTGTCAGGCAAGTACCCATGTGTAGCACTACTCATATTAAGCTAAATATTTAAACACCGAAGGGGTACTCATTTGGTGATGCTGACAGTACCTATGATTATTATTATCTTATTGGCAAATCTACTAAGTAGGTATAGTACCCAAAGATCTGACGACAATATTTTTCATTTAATATACTTAGTTCCATTTATTTAATTTTTATTAAATTGAATTTAATATTTTTTATTTATATATTTTATATAAATAAAATGTGTTATTTACAATTCTCCTGTTGACGTTTCGTTAGACGTCTTTAATTATTAGCACCGTCTGCGACCAAAAGCTCGAAGCTCGTGAGACGGGAACTAGCTTGGCCTCGCCGCTCTGGGCTATGCGTGCGGCTGGTGGTGCGGGCGTTGGCGAGACGCACCTAACCTAACTAGTCTGTGGTCCCGCATGCGTTGGCGACGTAAGGCTTCCTGTACATGGCGCTGGAGCCGCACCGATACCGGACCGCAAATTTGTGTATAGTTTACACAAATACACTGTATACCATAAATATCGCCGCATAGAACGCATCGCCGCCGCACCGGGCCGCGTCTACACCGCATTGATGCAGAGTTAAATAATAACGCAACGGTCACAGCTCAGCAAAGAATTGCCAACGAAAATATAAAGAAAATAAAAAATTAAACGATCTTCTCATTTAAAAATTCTTTATAAGTTTAATGTACAGGAAGCCTTATGCTGCGTACACCCCCCTCTGACCACGTCAGCAGCAGAATTGATATATAAAGCAGATATAAAGTACGTTGAATAGTAGTAATAACGTTTGAACAAATAAATATTGTCATAAGTAGGTATGGTAGGTCCATTTTTTTATTATTATTATTAATAGCTAGGGTGTCCCAGTGCTGGGCAAAGGCAAATTGGGGGACCCATCCCTTGATGACAGACATCATCATGGTATTGATTTTCGTAGATATTAGAAGCTTACGAATTATCTACGAAACGTCACCAAATTGTTAATCTTCAACTATTTTGTTTTCCTCATTTTACTTCTCTCAAAAGTTACGTGCGCTGTCGTCCAATTGTTCTGATAAATATTTATAATTTACGGTTTATGGTATGTGTATTACAGGCTAGGCATATACCAGCAAGCCGACAACAATGGGCTACTCCGAGACGAACAAGGAAACACCATGTTCTTGAGCAGTCTCCTATTCGGATCCATCTCGGGAATGTGCGGTGCCTTCTTCGGCAGTCCGCTCCAGCTGGTGAAGACCCAGCTCATGTCCTATTCCTCTAGGAAAATAGCAGTTGGCACTCAGCACGCGCATAAAGGGCTTGCCTATGCTTTATCGAAGATTTATAGAAGGAACGGTCTCTCTGGACTGTGGAGAGGCGCGCATGGTATGATGATGAGGAATTCCATCGGTTCCGCTTCTCAGATAGCTTCTTATGCTATGTAAGTATACCTAGTACAAACTGCTGGATTTATTGACCTCGATGGTGTGGTGGGCAAGTAGTTGGCTGCGATGTGACGCAAACGATGCGGGTTCGATTACCGTTGCGGGGCAAATGGTTGTGTGCTATGCAGATATTTGTTCCGGTGGTGTGGTACCATGGTACCCGTAGTTCCTGATACCCACGACACAGGGAATCCTAGTGTCGAGTCAGGATTATGGAAGTTTCTTTTGGGAGTTTATTTATTAGTTTTTTTTTTAATAAGCTCAAGGCAGCACAACGGGCTATGCAATGAGCTATGAGTATGCTATGTTTCTAAAGGTTAAATGACAGGTATTTTCAATTAATGAATCTGAAAAGCCGTTGTACAGTCAGCGACACTATTAGATTAACTATTTGAGTTTTTAGATGCTCGTTTTCTTCGTTTTTAACAAGAAAATGGTAACTTTAGATTACAAATCGTTTGTGACCAAAGCGGTACTTCAAATGTAGCCCAAAATTTGTTTTGAATGATAAGAATTGAAACGGTTAGTGTATTTTTGTCGCTGACTATACCCTGTCGTTCATTTATGTATGTAAATTATTCTTCTTCTATATTTAGTAGCTAGTTATTTTAAATTTAATTAAGTCTTCTCTTATATAGTAATATCCTTCAAAAGAACTAATGCCACATTCTTCATTAGACAAAGCTGGAAGATAATGCTAATTTGCAGATATTTGTCTCGGGTCTGAGTGTTTTCTGTTTATAATATGTATGTATTTACAAAAATATTTAAGTAGTATATCAGTCATTTTCCCCATAACACAAGCTCTGCTTACTTTTGGGCTGAATGATGCGGTGTGAAAAATATAGGTTATTAAAGCATTATTTATTTTATTTATTTATTAAAGTAGCATTTAATTATATACTTGCCTTATCTTGTGCATTAAAGCATTTTTTTTATATCTTCTATCGAACGTATGTGGGATTTTTATATGTTGTTTTCAGCTGCAAGGAATGGATGGATGCGAATGACATGTTCCAACAGTCCAAGTACCTATCGGCGTTTGTGGCGAGTAACATCGGGGCTGTGGTCAAAACAGTGTTCCTCACGCCCATGGATGTCATCATGACCAGGCTCTATAACCAATGTAAGACAATACAATAGAATAGAGTATCGTTCGTAAGAAACGAACAATACAAGCTATGCTTAGTTTGGGTCTAGATGACGTTGTGTGATATATATATATATATATATATATATATATATATATATACACATATTTCATATTTATGTATATATACATATTTCTCGGAAAACAAACAGTATTTATTACTAGATAGACAACTTCTTAAGATACTATTTACCATTATGATGTTTTCACATATAAGAAACGAAATAAGCTTATTTGTCTGAGTTAGCTATACAAAAATAAGTAATGAAATAAAAAAAAATGTAGGTAAAATTTTTCGAAAAAACCGATTCAAACCAGTGAAGACGTGCAAGACAGTTAGAGAGGACGCGCTTGAAAACGGATGGATTAGAGTTAAATAGATCTAAATCTGGGAAGTCAACTAGCTTATTATAACAACTTGCAGATCTAATAAAGAATGAGTTTTGTCTATAATTAGTGGCGCTGTGAGGAACGTATTGAGAAAAGGGTAATCTGACGGATCTCGTGGGGACGCGTAACTGTATCTTAGAGAATAGATCTGAAAAATGTTCAAACCCCCTTTCCCAAGTGATCATCGTATTATCATCACAAATGCAGCTTAATTTTCAAAACAATTATCTTAACCTAGATAATTGTTACTTACCTTACGAAGTACCAAGAAGTAACCAGTAATACGACGAAAAACTAACCTTAAATTCGTTTACTTCCTATTTCAGCGACGGACGCTAACGGCCGGGGGATTCTCTACACAGGCATTGCGGACTGCGCACGGAAGATCACCAAAACGGAAGGCCTATTGGCCTTCTACAAAGGCATGGGGCCCTCCTATCTGAGACAGGCACCGCACACCGTCCTCCTTCTGGTATTTTGGGACATGCTGAAGGATGCACAGAAAATAATCGAGGAGAAGGGATTTAGAGAACTGGTCAAGTGACACTTTTCTATTTTAGGCCCCTATTTTTTCAAAGAATACATTCTTTCTGCTGGAGTAATGCGCGGATAAAGTATTGAGGATTCATCCTATCAGGTATTTAAGCTTACAATATGTACGCTCGACGGTAGAAAACCAATCGCATCACATGTGATTCGCCAATTTGTTAACTAATTAACCGTTTAGAAAACTAAAAGATTAATTAGTTTATATATCATTTTAGAAATATATTCTATGTTAATACTAGCCACTACAATTGTTTTTTCAAGGGTTTGGAATATTTTCTATGCGAACTTGTGGGACGTTATCAGAATCGTTGTCATTAAAGATGACAGTATAGTGACACCGTTATTTAGATGTTACCTATTAGTGCCTTATCTACATGATTATGTAACTTCTATTTGTTATTTGATAAGTGGCCAATTGATATGATACGGGTCGATATTTTGCTCCATTATCAGTCAAGTCGAAAAATGATATGCGCTAAATATTCTAAGGCACATTCTTCTCCATTTTGTATAGAGAACCGAACAGTGCAGTTTAAGTACACCATAGTATGTAATAAGGGTCATTCAAAGTGCGTTCAAACCCAGTATTTTTTTAAATCAAGTAGCCAGTTCTAGCATTTTGTCGTCATAATCGTCATTAGCTTGGAAATGTCAATGGTGTTTGTATAAGTTAAGTTGACGAATATTGTAATATGTGTAAGTTTTCCGTGATTGTCTAGTCTAGTATACAATATTAGCATTTATTTGACGTTTTGTTTGCCCCGTGTAGTACAAAAAATTTGTATTAGTACAAAAAATGTGTAGTAGTCCTAAACTTACACCACACCTATCCTATTACTCAATTACAAGTAAGCCCCTTGCACCCCCTTCTTTGAACTATCAAATAATATATAGGTACACTAAAAAATAATTTAAGAAACTAAGGATTTTCAGCAAAATGATAATTGTGCTTTTATAAATTATTTTAACATCGAAATTGTTGAAACTTTAATATTAAAAAGATAATAAATAACCAACGAAATCTCGCCGGCATAGCCGTAGTTTGTAGGTAAAATGTGCAATTTAGTTGGTTAAATAAATTAATTATAAATTATTGAATAACAAAATTTGTTTGATTTTATTTTGATAACCAAATCCCATAGAAATAGTACTTACTAACTAGTAACAGTCATTCTTTCGAAGCCTGAACTGTCGAGACTAGAAGAAGATACGTTATATAACGATATGTTAGCTATTAAAAATGATCAAGTATTATTTAAAAAAAAACAAATTTATAACCAGCCTCTTGTGGTTATAAATTACGCAAGACATCATAACTAAGTAGGTATCTACAATTCTCTCTGTTAGGGGTTACTGCCACCTCCTGTGTAAGAAAAAATAAGACTTGGATGAATTCCCTTCCCCCTTCCGTTTTACGTAAAATCAGTATGTACCAAACGTTACTGAGAAATAATGAGAAAAATTAAAAAAAAACGTGAATTCACTTTTTTTAATACAATTTAAAGAGGTGCACAAACTGTAGTCCACATGGTGGTAAGCGGTTACCGTAGCCAATGGACGCATTACTCACGCGTTGCCTCCCTGAGATATCATCTCATGTTCCTATAATTCCAACGGCAACCATACCCTTCAGACTTGAACACAGCAATGATGAACATTACTGCTAGGCGGCAGAAATAGGTATAGCACTTCCCCGGACGAGCCTTTTCACAGAAGCTCTACTATTAAAAGCTCTTACTGTAGCGGAGTGCTAGACGTGACGACTTATTGAGCTCAATGGGTCGACCATGAACTCAGAAACACGGTCATTTATACCTATGGCCTTACGTAAGAACTATTTGGAGCCCCTCCCACCCCCATTTAATAAAAATAAGCTTGTTCGAACCCACTCCACCCCAAATTGTCTTACGTAGGTACTTAAATAACGAAAAACCCCAAGTGAAACAATGATTTAGTAGGTTGCTTATATATTTGGGATTGACTCTTTAGTAAAAAGTTATCCATGTATGCCCAAAGGATCCACTATTTATTATGTTTTTTTTTCCATAGAAAAATAATACCTAAAACAAAATGGCCGCTACACAATATCAAAATGCCCTCGGACGCGACCTTGCTGATCTCGCTATGGGGGGAGTTTCCGCCATGTTTGCAACCATATTCACAAACCCAATAGAAGTGGTTAAAACGAGACTTCAACTACAGGGAGAGTTAAAATCTAAAGGAGCCCATACAGTGTTTTATAAAAATGTGCCAAATGGACTATTTGTGATCGCAAGGACTGAAGGGCTTGTGGCATTGCAGAGTGGACTTCCTGCTATGATGGGATTTCAGTTCTTTTTGAACACTTTTAGGTAAGAAGTATTTTTAAGCTATCTGGGTGCTGTCAGCTGTACCTTACTATGTGGTTTTCTACCTGAATCTCTTGAAACATCTCTATAGGGGAGGCCATTAAACACGTCACTCAATATTTGAATTTGTTCCCCCATCCCCGTTAGCAACATCTGTATGTTAAGTAGGTAGGTGCATACCTACACTTGTTAAGCCCCCCTGCAGGAACTTCGAAATGGAAAAAAAGTCTTTTATAAAATGTCACGTGACATTTGGTTAGACCTCCTCTTCCTCACTGTGACCGAATTACACTTGACGACACCGCCCTCTCTGAAGTCACATGATTATGACACTCATATACTACACATGAGCCTATTTCAATAGCAAAGATAGTTGTTTTCCTACTCTCGAGACTCGAGTCGAGGAAATGTGCAATGACCGGTCGGTACTAGGTACTCAGCTTGTAAATATAGTCAGTATAAGTACTTGTAGGCTCAAATCTTTCAGACTTGGCGTCTATCGTATAACAGAACGCCGCGGCCTCACGACAGACGCCTCAGGGCGGACGTCACTGTCGAAGGGCGCAGTCGCAGCCGGCCTGGGCGGAGCCCTGGGCTCCATCGCTGGCACTCCCTTCTTTCTCGTGAAGACGAGACTTCAGGCGCAAGCGGCTAAAGCGATCGCTGTGGGACATCAGCACAAACACGGAGGGACGTTTAGCGCGCTGGGGGATATTTACAAAAGGGAGGGAGTTAAAGGTAATTGCCTGACTGAGTGGTGGCCTATTCTATGGTGGAATGTGTGTATCACTTAGAATTTACACATCCTTTTTTTAGAACAGTAGATGGGCATTTGAGTGGAGAAACTAAGTAGGATGACATTGTTTCTGTACAGGAATATACAGGGTAAAAAAGGCCCAGGACCGAATAGAGTGGCGTTTGAGGGAGAGGGCTTATTTCCAACAGTGGGTCAATCATAAAATTAACACCCATCGGTCACACATACATACATATTCCTAAACCCACACTAGGATTCCCTGTGTCGTGGGTATCAGGAACTACGAGTAAAGAGATATCACATACCAACACCCGGAATAAATACGTGCAGAACATGCAAACATTTGTTACGGGAATCGAACCCGCACCTCTTGCACTCAGCCGGCTACTCGCCCGCCGCGTCATTGAGGTCGTCAAATGATGATGCTCATAATACCAACATTTCCTGTCAGATTAAGAAGTTCTCCATTTCCAGGTCTCTTCCGAGGAGTGTATCCTCAAATCCCTCGCGGTGCAGTCGGCAGCAGCTCGCAGATCCTCAGCTTCACGTTCGCAAAGGAGCAGTTACGCGAACGCGGCTTGTTCGCGAACAATCCGCTCGCGCTCTCATTCGTCGGCGCTAATTTGGGAGGTGTGATCATGACACTGTGTTTGAATCCGTTCGATGTGGTCGCTACGAGGCTGTCCAATCAACGTAAGCTTTACATAAATCAACGTTTTTTTATTTAAGGCAGATGTTTCAAAACTTAATAAGCGAAGCGATAACCGACCTAAAATGTTCAGTGAGCGAAGCAAGACGCGCTAGGTATAGAGACATATCTCAGACGTGATTAGTAGTTCCTTGTGAATGAGCTTGTCCGGGGAAGTTCTAACACCATAGGTACTAACTATTGAAGGGTATGTGTGCCGCTGAAATTATAGGCATACCGATGATACTTTTCACCGGTTATGTTTAAGTGAAAGTTATACATCCGGTGTTGCAAGTGTCCATTGGTTACGGTAACCACTTACCAACAGGAGGGTCGTATGCTTGTTTATTTAATTATTTAATCTCAAAACAATGGTTTAGTAGGTACATTGATGTTATACAATATGATGAAATATTATAATTTTCGTTTTGTGTAGGTACCTTGATGAGCTCTGTTCCCCGCAATAGGTCTCTATTGAACTTTAGTTGTATATTAAAAAACTTATAAGTGAAGTCCATCTTCTTCTCTTATAAGATCTATAAGTCCAAACTTATAAGATCTTGAACTAAATGTTCAAGAACGTTATGGACAAAACTGCAAAAGCTAACAGATGTTAGCTCACAGTCTTACACAGTCTCCTTATGTCCTGCGACTCTTAGCCTAAAATGGCTATATGGAAGATGAGATGAGTAATGTATTGTTTTGACAGCCGTAGACGCTCATAACCGTGGCACTCTCTACTCGGGCATGGCTGACTGCTTCGTCAAGATGGCGCGCTCTGAAGGCGCAAGATCTCTGTATAAGGTACGCATATTGTTACGAGCTAGAATTCCGGATAAAATAATTAAGTCGTACTTAAGTAGATTTTTTTTTGTAATTTTGTAATAACACTGCAAATGATCGGCTGATGCTCATGATAGACAGCAATCATCATCAGCCTGAAGAAGTCCACTGGACCTATGTCCAGTGTGCCATGACGAACGATCTTGGGCTACCTTCATCCGCCGATTTGCCGCAATCTTTAAGATGTCATCTATTCATAGGGCGCTTCCTACACTGCGTCGTCGGTTGTTGCACAACCGGGTGTGAACCCACGATCTCCGGATCGGAAGTTTTGGTACCGCCCACTAGACCAACCGGCTCGTTTGACTAGTTTGGCATGACCCAAAACCCTTATTTCCAGGGGGTAGGCGCCAACTACTTGCGCTTAGGACCCCACACGGTCCTTTTGCTGGTCTGCTGGGACCAGCTCAAAATCCTAGAGGAATACTTGAGGAGATGACAAGAAGTTAAAAATTAGAAGGTATATCGTAAAATGCTAAATGTATATCATCTAAATTAATTGAAAAACATATTTTTTGCTGTTAAGCTCAATTTTTTAATGACTTAAGCATATCGACTCCGATTTTATACAAAATAAACGTATTTTTATCGCAATACATTAAGGTCGTAAATGACATACACCCATACAATAGGTAACACAACAAACACAATCTGAAAGCGATTTATTGCATAATGTAAAGGCAGATAGCACATTAATTAGCACACTAAAACGCATGCGACTAATTGCATATAGTTTGAAGACAGATACACTAAAATAGATGCGACAATTGCGTAGTGACCTCTGTGGCGGAGTGGGCGAAATCCCGCCTGAGACGGATCGGGTTCGATTCCCGCCGCGGGACAAATTTTTCTATTATTTGCAAATATTTGTCTTGTGTTTGGGTGTTTTCTATGTATAATATGTATGCAGCTCTATTGAAATAAATAAAATATAAGTGATAGACATATTTATTTATTGTTTTATGTATTCTAGATGACATGCAAAAACTTAATTTTTCGTGTAAATAATTTGTTACTATAATTCTATTATAAGTCGCATGTCAAAGTATATAAGTCACACAATATTATTCAATACTTTGTACTTTGCAGTTATAATAAAAAATATATAAACTTGTGATTAAAGATATACTAATTAAACCTATTTTAATAACATCATAAACACTAGGTAAGTACACGCTTTGAGCCACTTAAATCTAAACATTATGGGTCTTACCTTTAAATATTATTAACCAGTTAATTTACTATACACTATGCTGTCAAATTCAACAGAAGAAAAAAAAAGCACTGTTTACTAAGCAACTGTTTCTAAATTTCAGTATAAGGCTTGAGTTCACCAACAAAATAAACGGACGGTCAAGTCTAACTATTGATTATGATAATATATTCCCATGTTTTTTTTTACAAAAAGCTTTGATTTGATTATTGTTGGTGAACTCAAGCCTAAGCCATTATATTATTTAGAAACATAATTGAGTTCAAGACAAAGTTACCTATTGCTTTCTCACGCGTGTTTCGCGTGCTAAGCGCGGCGGGCGAGTGGCCAGCTGGAACGCAAGAAGTGCGGGTTCTATTCCCGCTACGGGACAAATGTTTACATATTCTGCAGATATTTGTTCCGGTCTGGGTTTTGTAGTACCACGGAATTCCTGATACCCACGACACAAGAAATCCTAGTGTGGTGTAAGGAGAATTTATTTATTTTTGGCACCTTTGTTTAAGTTATTTATAAAACCAGACATTCAATACTAAAGTTTATGTTTTGTAAAACATTTACCTAAACTTATTATCTCTTCTAAGACTAATTGGCCGAAAAATTAGATGTAAGGATGGAATAATCGACTTTTTTAAAGATTTATAATTATGTCATACGTCATCATCAGTGGAAGAGTTTGCCAGAGGCCGGGACTTGAACCCGCGACGGCAAAGGTGGGCGACTTGTGCCGGTGTCTTACCGCGCGTTTCAGGGAAGAAAAACCTGGAATATACAAGGTAGAGTTAATAATGCTGTCAATGTAACGCGTGATACATTGCCATTCAGCGGGCCAATACAGTCTGTGTTTTGAGGAAGCTTCCGTCTGGTAGTGATCTGGATCAGTTGAGGTATAGATCGCAACGGTATTGTCCGAATACCTAAACTGTTACGTTATATATATTTCATAAAAGGAGTATAGATTATTATTTCCAAAAAACAAAAAAAAAAAAAACACGCTTACGACTGTCTTCCACATGGTGAACATCCTCAGATACATACTCAGTGAGTAGATCTTTGAGGATACCAAGTAGGGGATAGTCAGAGGCACGTCCAAACATTTGGTACATGCCCGCGTTTTGCAAGGAGTAAGTATTCCACGTGACAGGTTGCAAGCCCATCGCCGCTTATTGGAACACTAACTGTTGGCACATGCCTTCGAATTTTTGGTTCTAGGGCATGCCGGTTTCCTCGCGACGTTTTCCTTCACCGTTTTGAGCACGTGTTAATGCGCACATCAATTTTTCGAGTGGAAAAAATCATTGATGCACTACCGGGTTCGAACCCACGACCTCCGGATCAGAAGTCAGGGTATCGCCCACTAGGCCAACACGGCGCAAAGAAAATGTATATTCAAATCACGTGAATAATATGGCTCATTATAATCTTAGGCTCTATTTCGTCGCCATTTTGTGCACTATTTTTTCCAAGATTAATAACTATTGGACAAAGGTTCATGGGACAGAGACTCCCATGAACCTCTTTTAATTGGAGTCGTCATGTATACAGCTGTGCGGATTAAGTTTGAATTATTTTTAGTTTTAAATACGTAGCTAGTTTTTTTTTTCCTTATTTTGTTAATCAGCCAAACGCACAACCGCTCCACTCTTCATTACACAAAGGTTAGCTGGAAGAAAATGCTAATAAGCATTAAGATCGCCTATGTACTTGTTTTATCTTGTGCAATAAAGCATTTTCTATCTATCTATCTATCTATCTATGAACGTATAATGGTAAGAAATTAGGTCTTTGCACAAGATATAGGGTTTGTAGTGTTAGGGCTAAGGGGTTTGGCTCTCTATGAGATCAGATAACTTTTTATAAGATTGAAAGAGCTATGAGCTTGCGAGTCTTAGCAGCCTATTTTTACATGACATGTTTTTGGTGGCATCCTACTACCATTATAAACGCGAAAGTTTGTGAGGATGGTTTGTTACTCTTTCACGCAAAAAATACTGAACGGATTTGTTATTGTTTTATTAACTGACGCATTTCTGATTGTTTCATTAACTAACATGTTAATGAAGTTACCATAGGGGTCACTTCATTAACTATTTATTTTTAATTTCCTATATTTTTTTCCGCCATTGTGCGTTGCCTTTGTTTTTTTTTTGTTATGTATGTGTGTACCATAAATTGGTGTTATGCACAATAAAGAATTTATCTATCTATCTATCTTTCGTCAGACGAAAGAGACGGAAATGTTTTGTGCCTTCTACACAAAACCGTGGTCTTATGACAGTACTTACTTTTGAAACACGAATAGGGCCGCTGTGACCGCCGAGAACACCAGGAACGAGTAAAGCCCTATGGTCTCCCTCATGGTGGGAAAAGACATGCCCACTAGGAAGTTACCGCCCCAGTTGGCGAGCGAACCCCACGCCATGCCAGCCGGCCGGGGGCCCACTTCGAACAGTTCTGAAAAACAAACAAATATAAATTAGGATTGTTTCCCAATGGACAATTCATTATCAAGCTGGAAACCAGGAGGGAAATGGCACTCGCTTTATACGTGATCAGGGTGTTCCGGATGATGTTACCAATCCGGGCATAATGGAAGGTTATGCTCGAGCTATGTGGGGGAATTCCGGAATCTGTTTTCCTAAAATCCCCCATGTGACTGCTCGATTTGATTTCAAGGAATTCCGGGAAAAAAATCCGTTTTGAGCAAAGCGCCATTAACAAGCACTATGCTCACACTAAATCTAGTTGCAGAGAGTATTTACTTATTCCACTGTTCGCTGAATGAATTTGTAAATGCTACGCTTTATTATTTGTGTTATTTCAAGAAATGAGTATAATTATGGAATGCACTATTGTATTAGGGACTGTAAAAATGGTTGTAATTTGATATAAATAAATCATTATAATCCACATCAGCCCACTAGGCTTCTCGCAATACGCGCCACTGAGCCCGGTGTTCAACTCTTCCCCAGATGTGGTCTCCAAGAACTCGTTTACCCCAATGGCCAATGGCCACAGATGCAACTCGACGGGCAAATACGAATCAACGCTGGCCGAATTCAGAGCGGCTGTTTTTTTATATACAACAAAGTAGGAACCAACGAAGCATACGTGGTTTTATGTGATTTGTCATTGGCAACAACGGCCCTTAAAATCCCTCAAATAAAATTTCTGCGCACCTGATGCTATGAAATACGGGATGGGTCCGAGTCCGAACCCGTAAGCCAAAACGTAAGCAAAGACAGCCACCATGCAGACATAGGGCATCCACCACACAGCGTTCTGAAAAAAAATAAAGGAAATTAAAAAAATAATTTAAAAAGTGGCCACACTCCTATGGTACTTACAAAACATGTTAATGAAACAACCACAAATGCGCCAGTTAATGAAACAACCACAAATGTGTCCGTTAATGAAACAATCACAAATGTGTTAGTTAATGAAACAACCACAAATGCGTTTAGTTAATGAAACAACTACAAATGCGTCAGTTAATGAAACAACTACAAATGTGTCCGTTAATGAAACAATCACAAATGCGTTAGTTAATGAAACAACGATAAATGCGTCAGTTAATGAAACAACCACAAACGCCTACCATAAAATGCATAGCAGCAGCAAGAGCTGCCAGCATGAGCGCCGCACTGGCTACAGAGCCGAGCAGCAACGGACGGCGACCCACGCGAGGCAGCAATCTCAACATGACCAGTGCGGTGCACACGTTGATGAACCCGCAGCCAATGGTCGCGTATTGCGAGCTCTGTTCTGTTAGGCCGGCTTGCTTGAAGATCGTTTGAGAGTAGTAAAACACCTGTGGAAGATAAAAGGTATTTTCTCGATAGTTCAGGCTGTGTTGACCTAGAAGGCCTCTTACACCGATGCGGAGGTCGTGGCTTCGAACCAGGTCGTGGACCAATGGATTTTTCTGCGCGAAATTTGTGTTCACTTTTATTATATATAGAATCGTCAGCTTAAAAACTAGGTGAATTTAAAATTTTAAAGTGAATTAACTCTCGCTCTACCTAGCTGCTATAGTGTGGTGCCAATCGAAAAATCTATGATATGGTTACTTACGGCATTGATTCCGCTGGTCTGCTGGCCCGCCTGCATGCTGCAAGCCAGCAATAGCGGTAGACGCAGTTTCCGACTCCGCAAAACCTGCGCCATCCCCCAGCTCTGCTCGCGCGCCTCCTGTGCGGCCCGGACCTCCTCACGCAGAGACTCTATGTCTTCCGAGAGTAGGCTAGGAGACACGCCACGGAGACGACTTAATTCTGAAAAATGTTGGAGAAAATAATAACTGTTAAATTTTTCGTTTTTAATAAGTCTGGCGGTTTGGGATTACGTTTAATTCAAGGTTTGTTTTTAATTTAACTCTAGAAGATTTAGGGTCATGGTATTAGTTTTTAACATTTTTACTTCTGAAAAAGTTGGGAGCTAAAGGTTTAATTCAAGGTTTAGTTATGGAAAAAAGGAGATTTTTTTTAGTTCAAGGTCTCAATTCGAGTTAAGTTTTAAGAAATAAGCTTAGTTCAAGAGAGTTTCGTTTTGAATGGCACATACCTTTTAAAGCAGTCTCTTCGTTCCTCTTAACTACATATAAATACTTAGGGCTCTCTGGCAGCATACATAGAACTGGTATACAAATAATGACTAGCAGCGCATAGACGGATAAAAGATAGGGCCAGTCTTGAGGTCTGCCTGAAAACGTAAAAAAATACAATACAGTTATTTTTATAAACTGATCTACAGTTCCATTTCTATTCACTTAATTATACATTATTTCAATCACCAATGTGTACTACTTTATTCGATATGTTGTATGTCATTTCTGTGTAATTGTGTGCGTCATTTTCTTTTCTTTCTTTCTCGTCAACTTCTGTTGCTATAATATACGTAAGCGGTAGAGGATAGCAATATGTTAATGACCAAACTTATTTTTACTTCGCGTCCGGAATATTTCATTATTCTACTGTAATAGGTATGTATATTAATTTGTTAAAAAA